>CAVNZL010000001.1:5697115-6325961 GCA_963693355.1 Pontia daplidice
TACCTAAAAATTCTGTGATATTTATGTTAAAATGATAAAACTTTTTGATTAAACCGCTAGTTTAATACATATATTTACATAAAATATATGTTTAGTATGAAGATACCATCGAAAAATAAAAACTACAAAGTAATGTTTAACAATGTGGTTTTCGATAAACCTAGATTAACATTTTTGCCATTCATGCCAGGTGTGCGCTAACTTGATCTTTTCAACCGACTTAACAAATCGAGGTAGGCTTAAATATGGGATGTATATTTGTATGATTACATAGTTATGCGATTCTCAGCCTCATATTCAATAGCACCAATATTTAAACATAAAACAAGGAATACGTTATATAGTTAGAGTAGCTTTTTGAAGAAATATAAAAATTTCTTCCTCAAAGAATCATTGATTCGCCGGGAAATAAATAACTAAAGATTTGAAATGAATTACGTTCAACATTTTCAATATAAATAATAAAAATCCAAACATATAGGTCTATAGCAAACCGGTTTCTTTACGCAACTCTTCTAAATTAGAGGGTTTAATATAATTAATATTATATCATATATCTATTGTATTTAAACGAAAATCAACTTTTGAACGAACACCTCCGTGAATTAATAGTCAAGCTACTACTATTAGTGCTCTTATAGTTCAAAGCTAAATCAAAATGGCCATTCAGTTGACCGGTTAATGCTTATTATGAAAATTACACCCAAAAAACACCACGATGGGGGTGAACATCTGGCTCTAATGGGATGTTTATTTATATCCCTAGAGGAAGTAATATTATGCTACGAGCACACATCCGGTAGGCATGTGGCGTGTGCGCGGATAAGTACGCGTTTTTTCTCATTTTAAAAATATATAACTCCATAGTATACGTTATACATTAGTGCAGAAGCTATACGAATAAAGGTGTCCAAAAATGAATTGTATAAATATTTTAACGGCTACCACACGGATAAAATAACAGCGCATTTATATTGACCCTTAAATTTTACTTTCCACTCTATGGTCAGGAGAGCGCAATTAAAGAATTCCTAAAAAAGTTTCTAATAGAAACGGCAGGTGCAAAGTTCTGTCCAACATTCGGTTGATGGAAGATTAGGATTTTTTGTACGGACACGTGGCGGCCACGCAACTTTGAGCCTTATCGGCTAGCGTGCTGATACGTCAAATTTCGTTATGTGGAGCATGAATAAAGTTAATTTATTTATAAAAGGTAAGCTGCGGTTTGGTGCAGACCATTTTCAACCTAATGTATACGTTGTATTAGATTTTGAAAAAACGTGATGTTGGGTGTAGGGTCAATTATTTTTTTCTAACGCCCTCATCTGCTGCATATGGCATTCACATCTGCTCTTAGAAATTTCAAGGTGTTTAGAATTTTTTTCTATGATTAATTTGACTAAATCTTACGTTATAGTCTAATAGTTAAAGCATTGTTAAAATCTAAAATATATTTATTACAATATAACACCAAATTTAAATAATAATAAGAATATAACATTTTTTTTTATTTATAGCTAAATATTTTCTTCGTTTACTTTTCAAAATGGAACGCTCTGATTCCAATTTGATGCATAAAGATAACTGATACATATATGTATGATATGTTTCATATTTATATTCCATACAAGGTTTTATATCTTCTTTCCAAAACTATTTAGTTCGCTATGGCTTTTTGTGTAATAAAATGTTATTCTCCTATACAACGTTACAAAATGTACCAAATTATTATGCACTTGGTTTCAGAGTAATTCAAAATTACTATTGACAATTTCAGTGGATAGTGTGTTTGACAAGATGTGAAAGGCTTGCAAATAGCGCATTCACCGCGCGGCTGAATCCCAACTAATTTGAAACTAAAAGTTATACGTGACACAATATCCAGTTCGGAACCAATCATTTTGTATTGTGTTGTGTTTAATATTCAATACTTAGATAACCTCACTTATTTATTTATTTATTTATTATAGACACACCAACAAGATTTACACTTACACATTCACAATACACATAACAAAACATAAAACTAAGTGAAAAATCTTAATTATAGGTGTATACGACATGACACAAAAATATCGACATACAGAAAAATAATTAAAAGGGAAAAAAAAATACATGCACTTATACATTAAGCACAAAGTGCTGTAAACTTTTATTGTGTACAATCTAGATTAGGCGCAAATAAATTCTCTGTCAAACTCATTATTTCATCCCTCTGTTAAAACCTTTACGCTGAGTTAAAAGACTCTTCGAACATCCAATAAAACTGGTTAACTTAGCTGGACTATGTTCATTATGTACCATAATGATACTCCAAAATACCTACAATATCTAAAACGACTCAGCAAAACCGTATATCATCGGGGTATGTGTCTCAAAATCAAAAATACATATTCCTTACAAATAAACTATTTAACATACAAATACTATTATGAATTACCACTTGCATCTTGCTTCGTAAATTTTTTATCAGACTATCATAGTTATATTATAAATATAATAATATAAATAAAATACACTTTAACAGATAATCGGTCGTCGAACGCGGCGCGCGAGCTACCTGGTTATATCCATTATCCAAATAACATATGGGCTAAATTACTCTTCAAGACGTGCAAATTTTAAACGATCTAAAATATAAAATGACAAATCATTCAACATTCAAAGCACAAACACAATTTATTATTAACAACACTAATTTTGTGTAATTGTTTCCTGTACCTGTACACATCGTAACATGCAAAAAGAATCCAAAGACTTTTCCATAGTATTTGATGATTCTTCGCTCCTATTTGTCACCGCGATGGTAACACATTTTTTCAATTCAAACAAGTTATTCCTGCAAATATCAATCTCTTCAGATTTATAAATTAGATGCATTTAGTTGTAGATAATACTTTTAACCTAGTTAAACTTTTTCTTACAATTTAAATGGTTTTTAAATGACCAACGACCTCACGTATTTATTTTCCGACAGTTAAGGACGTAACTGACAATTATGTCTACGTGTCAGAGTTCTTTTGTACATTGAAAAGAATATCCACTCATCACCTAAGATATATGTGAAAACATACGCGTTGATATGAAGCATATAGAACTGTAAATCGCCTTCGAGTTTTCGGGAGTCGGTCAAAAAATCTGATCTAAAACAATTTTTATGGAAGTATAAGGTTACCACCGCTAGTATCGATTAGATTAGAAGCGCTTGCGATGCATATCTTATTTGTATTAGTTAATCGTTAGATGCCGAACAGTCATACAATCCGCTGATAACAACTAATCGGTCATTAGTAAGGAAGATTAAAAAGTTAAGCAAACAACTCCACAAATCCAGCAATCATCAATTACAACCGAGTGCTTTGAAAATCGTTGTACCATAGATAATTAATAAAATTTCAAGCACATGAAATAATTGCGTTCCCTTGTTTTTTTAATGAAAACTCGGCTTAATTATTATATTCCCGATTGCATACATGTTCAATATATTGTTTACGTTAAAGTCGAACTTTATCCAACAAAATATACAATAATTAAAACGATTGTGTGATGTGAATTGGCTTTCATTACTGTGTTTTATTGTAACTAAAATTTATCGAAACCAGAACTAAATTCATCATATTAAAACGACGGGTTACTGCCTATTTCTTTTCTGTTATTATACCTATTTCCACGATCTTAGGCTTAAGTTTAGTCTAAACGTTGGTTTATACCTTTTTCTATCAAACTATATGAGCAAATTCTTCAAAGAGGCAAGAATGTGAAATTATGTACAACTGTTGTTGACGTATATCACGTACATCACGCGTTGTCATGAAAAATTATTTTTAAGGGACGGTTTCGTCTATTGCGTCCTTTCTTCTCGTGTAGTATTCCTAAGTCGACCACAACTATGATAGATAGGAACCCTTTGATTAACTCAGGCATTTAAAAATAATAAATGCGTAACGGACTGTGTTTTGTACAAGGGTGCGCAGGAGACACGGTCTCGGAGAAGCGTTGTTGCATAACACTATATCCTGTTCCGTTGGGGTGGCTACACATATGTTTGAAAATTATCGGAACTGTAGTTGCAAGGCCTTATATTTCAAACTATCAATAGATGTATAAAAACGATCGAACGTATTAATTGCTGTGAGTGCACTTCAATGCGATTTTCCGAATCAACTATTCCTTCTGACAGAAAGATCATCTGCAGATACGTCTATCCCATTTTAAGAGCAAACATAAGAAGGCGATAGAGATATTTACAATCGGTTTACGCCTGTAATTTTTATAACCTAACCGCAGACCAAAAGACTGAATCATCTATACACATACGATTTCAAACGATATTCAAACTACGATTTTATAAAATTCATATACTCATATCGAGAGCATTGGGGTGCCATGTTTTACTGAATTCAAAAGCCAGTTGCAATAAGGTATACGTGAGGGATAAAAGCGATTTACTTGGAAATTAAATTTTGTTGCGCTGAACTGGCTGCATGATACGTGACCCGATGACCCAAGCTGGGATGCCGTATGATTGAATTACCTACATCTAGTTAACAGGGTTTGCCATAGGATTTAACAGTAATCAACTTTAGATACAAATGGCTATTAAAAGCAAAGGGGCTATTAAATAAATTTCTTTACTGAAGTCGAAGACAAAATTTCATTAAGAATGTGTGGCGTTTGGATTGAAAACAATGATACGTACACTTATATATATAGAGCATAAAGTATTAATTGATTACCAGTGTTTTGAAATTATGAATGAAAGTTTTAATGACTCTATTAAAAATTTAGTATGTTATGTATTTTTGTAACTAAAAATTTGAATTGGTAAAGCTTTTGCGAAATTCAAGCATTCTTTGATTCTTGATATTAAAGACTGTAATTTTCCAGGCAAAACCAGGAATCACCGTCGAACAACCAGGACCAAAACGCTCAAGTGACATTGCAGTGGGCACAGACTTCTATGAATGAACTTCGTATGGAGATGCGCGAACTCAGCAGCAGCGTGAATAGTTCTATGCTTCTCAGGCATCTACATGTTATACGTAATGAGGTAAGAAGTAACTTAACTCAATCTTTTACAAGTTTCAATTAAAATATTCTTAATTTGTACGAATATGTTTTAATATGAGGAGAAGTACATAAAGTTAATACTACAATATAACATATCTTAATGTGTTTTTTGAGATAATACTCAATAGAACGATTTGGGAACGGTTGTTTTATATAACTTATATTTCTACAACTTTTATTTCTTTAATTGATAATAATAATAATTATATAATGTTTGTACAATATGTGATTCTGGAACCAATATTTAGATTCCATACTAAACAATACTTAATAAAAAATGCTATGAAATTTTATATCTATCGTTAGTTTTGTATAATTGAATTAATTACTTGTTGACCGTGTTTTCACATTCCATCGATCAATAAAAGTGTTTGGAAACATCCAAAATTTTCACTATAATATATCAGAATTAATTTTCACAGCTGAAGCAGGCGCTAAGCGAATCCGCTGATCTTGTACAGTTCACGCGAACACAGGAGACACGAATTGACAAATTAGATGATGAAGTCGGAAGATTAAAACACGAAAACCTACAGATGAGGGCCATGATCGCCCAATTACGGGCTCACGTCGGAAAACTGTCGAAAGAGGTAAGGAAATTTAACTTTGGCGTCAATCTACCCATTATATTAAGAACAACATTTACGATTTAATAAACTGAATCGTTCGTATATTATAAATTCAAATCTTGCAATGAAATTCAAGCATCACTAAAATTACTGTGAGCTCCAGCTTTAAAATCGAATTAATTGTTTATAAGACTTTTATTCCCACGACTGAATTTCCTTTTACGACAAATCCGAGTACAAAAGCGTATTGCCGCCATTCATGATTGATTTTATTTTCAACGGACGTTTTTACTTACAATCAGACCCATTCACGGACCTCTTCTTTGCTAAATTAAAATATTGCATTAACATAGTAATGCAGTTGACCAAGACGAGTATCAAAAGACTGCAACGAGTTATGCCTAGTGAGGTACGCCGGTTATATGTTAGTCGTTTGAATATTGTTACGTTTCTTATAGATTTATCCTTATCGTATTAAGGTCGCATATCGTATCGAGGATTGGCAACAGGTGGTGGTAGTTCACGGTCTATGACCGCGACCGTTGCCAACCGACATCATGGCTCACGCAACTAATTACTCTCTTGTACAAAAACCTTTGCCCCATTGACTACAGTAATCAAAGGAGCAAAACAGTTGAATTGTTTTGAAGTCGTTGCGTTAAACGTGGAGTGGGATTCGATAAACACATTCCTTTGCAATATTTTACCTGGGACTGAAAGAATTTAATGTATTCTAAAGAATTACCACAAAAATGTTTTAGTTGTGATGGAGGCTATTGAAAAACCTGTCATTAACGTATTCTCCCCTGCGGTTCGATAACATTACGCGGAAGTTCCATTCAAAACCTTCACAAAAGCGATATAAAACGACAAAGAGACCGAATCCCTGTACATTGACGAGAATATGCCAATAAATCTATGCTAAATACATTTAAGTAGTGTTATATTTCTTAGAGAATTCCTTTCATAGAAGCGATGGATTGAATTTTTTGTTGTGTAACAAATATAAGTGGAACAAATTCATTTGGATAGGTCTTTTCATGTTTATGTAACGCTTTTCTAAGTTTCGAAATGAAGTACTGAATTTCACCAAATAAATATTTAAATGGAAAGATTGAATAGTAATAAATTTCCCTTGACGACGTATATCTTATTCCATGCTGTCTCGAAAGTAGCGCTGAGTACAAGTCGTAAAATAAGTTTTACACAATACCTGTGGGATTCGTAAGACGGTGTGTCGGCAAAAAATGACGACCACACGCCTTGTGAGACAATTTACACAAAACCAATGCCTGGAACTAATGAATTAACGTTCCAATTTTTACGTCACATGACACCTACTCCCGTTGCGACCATATGCGCATCGTGTGAAATATTTAAAATCACTTGTTCTCATTCAACTAAAGATGCCAATTTAACATTGCGATTTAAAATTTTAATAGTTTATTTGTAGCTTCGTACAGTCGTATTTCGTTCGTAATCATGCCCTACATCAGCTCTCTTGCCAAAAACTATATTTTATAAATGTATATTTACATATTAATACAAAAAATATACAATGAACAAAAATAAGTTTAAGGCAATACGGATAGTGCTACTCCATCTTGGTATTTCAAAAATAGTATTAAAACTTAAACGGATAGTTTATTGCGAGAGGGGTTTATGTAATTGATACTAAGAATTAGCATAAAACGAAATCGCTCCAGTGTCGTGTTCGTGATTGGTCCTCGGCGGCAGGTGTACCATTTTCTTAATAATGTCTTTCTTTGATTCACGTATACTGGTTTTGGAATTAGCAATATTTTTATATTCTTTAAATACATATATTTGTAATAAAATATATCAACATAATTCTTATTGTATATGTTTAATTTATGTAAGCTTTAAAGGTTTATAGACGTTTCAGCAACGAATTCTAAGTTACATGAGGAATATTATTTATTGTTTATTTTGACTGAAAATTAAAAAATACACGAATAATGTACAGAATTGGTAATTTTAACAGGGGAACATAAATAGGCAACAGCTGTAGTACAAACAGTGAAGTGAACGATCGAGCGAAACTGGTCCTGTTTCCGTAGTTGTCTTAAAAATAAATTAAAACAATTTTCAAGTGAATTCCCAATAATAAGAACGGATATAATCCCGAGAAATCAGTCTGCCATTCTCTCTCAGGCGGATCGCTGAGATTTAAATGCGAACGTAATTTGACTAAGAAGAAATGTTAGGTTCTATAGTTAGCGTGAATATTTTAGTTCATTCACATAACTTGAATATTCGCTCATACTTTCCTTATATTTTATCTATGATCATAAATTGTATTGCTATTAATACGATGAAACATCTGTCGGTAGAACGTATCTAGAAATAGGTACCTATATCTCATCTCCACAGATGCAATGCAAGATGAACCACCTGGTGACTTGTTGCGAACTCTTAAAGCCTTCGCCAAACGTATATAAAACTCTTGAGCTTATAACATTCCATTTGTGTAATGAAACTTAAAAAGTTGTCTGTATTATAAGATATATATTTTAAAACTACGACTAACTAAATCGTCGTTCGCATATTATATACACTGCTAATAAAATTTGGTTACATAATTTGAAGCAATATTTCCTTACATAGTATAAGTTTAATTAGGCAGTATAAGGTTAGGTATTTTGTAAATTAAAAGTATCACGATACTGTACTATACTTGTTATGGTATATATTAAGTGGAGGTCTATACCGAAAAGTCTTTTCCGAATAACAAAGTCAAGAGATTACTAGATTAAATCTCCGCAGCTAGTCCAAGAATTTTCTAATAGTATGGAAAAGCTTAAGATTAAATTTTTTTATCACTTTAATGGTTTGTAAAGGAATTTCAATTTCATTTATTTTGATAAAATTTGCATAAGTTCTGTAAATTGTGTTGGCGTGGATAAAACGATTCCTGTTTTCAAACAACATCTGCGAATTATAAGAAACACATCTATTAATAACACGATTATTAGTCAAATACACAAATCTAAAGATTATTGTTTAATACATGATAGCAGATTTATTCACTATATATACCTATGCGTATTGGCTCTCTGATGAACAAAGTCAACCCTAGTGGTATTAAATTAAAAACACGTCGGAATGTGCCTGTGCAATAAAGCATATAATAAGAGAGGTAGGAATTAAGTGGTTTTATAAATTAAGCGGCGGTTCGCTTCAGCAAGGTTACCTATAGGTTTATAACCAGTTCGGCAGCTCTCTTAATTACACCGAAGGATTTACAGCATTTGGCCATTTCACTTAGTACCATCATTTCGTACCATTGACGCGATTGGTAGTTTTATTAATAATTGTGACTGTACAAAAATTGTTCACCGTTATATTTACGCCATATATGGTGATGGTAAAGTTCAGTACGTTATGACGAGAAACTAGTTTTAAATATCAGTCATTAACTTACAGAATATGCTTATAGACGCGAATTGTCAAATAAATAGAATAAATGAAATGTTTTATGTATAATGAATGACTTAATCAAGAGTTAAAGCTATTAACGGGAATTAGGACGTTGCATGAGCTCTAATATCATTACATTTTCTTTACATGGTCACTACGTGTGCCTACAAACAGATACAATATAGTTATAATTCGGTTTTTATTACCTAAAGGTAGATAAATATATATAAATATTCACCACATTTATTGAGCATATTTGAACATATTATATCTTATTTCTAATAATTTGGTATTTTGAATGTTTTAACTGCTACTCAATAAATATGAACATCTGCCAGCAGGTTTATTAATTTTGTCGATTACGTATATTTTATAAATGTTATGTAGGCCATATCAATAAACTTTCATTTACGATATTAATTTCTTACAGCTTAAGACTAAGCAGCTCGAAGAAATGGACAAGAGCAGCTACAATGAAGTGTTTGTGTCACACCAGGCACCAAGCAACCACAAACTCCGCCATACTAAAATGATCCACACACAAATTTCGCGACTATCTCGTACTCAAGATCAGCTCGATTCGTACCAACAGACCCTTCAAAACCAATTACTAGATGTTCAACGTCGACTCGACCGCTTAGAAGAACCCAATTGGAACCTGATCACGGCCAAACTTGAATTATACGATTTGGAATCGAAAGTATTCAAAGAGGAACTGAAAAATGTCTCACAGAAAATATCAGATTTTGATAAGGTGCATGCATCGTTATTAGAACTGCGAGAAGACGTCGAGAGCATCGAAAATAAAGTCGATAAGACAATACCAGAATTCAGAAAGGAAATATCAAAGCTGGATATCAGTTTTGCTCAGGTAAAATTAAGTTTCATGAATCTGGTAAACCTTCTTTGTGCTCCCACTAACGTTTTGTTCTACAATAACGAAATAGTTTAAATAAAAATGTTAACCTTTAGAATTGTACGCATAATACTTGTCATCTTATGTGTTTGTGTATTAAATGCAATCTTCTTGTTATAGTTGAACGCTGCCACTTCATACATTAAGGAGAACCAAGAAAACCTAAAACAGACTGTGAAGGCAATAGCAGTAAGCGTTAGCAACGTCATTGACCGTTCCGAGTTGGAACGTCTCGATATGAACAAGCTGAACGAATCTATTGTAGAATTAAAAGCTACAGCTAAACAACACTTCTATCGCCTCAATGACCATATCTTGAAGGTAATTATTTTCAAATTACATTATTATGTATAGCATAAAATATTAAATAAAGAATACTAATTAAATACCACTACAAACTGTCAAAGCATCAACTTTGAGATCAAAATCTTGTAGTAAATTTTATTTAAAGTTTTCATTGACCACAATGATTCATAATTATTTAAATCCTCCAGTAATAAACTCCCATGAAATTAATTTAAAAAATGTCTTTTCTTAGAGCGAAACCACGCATGTGGATTCAAACTACACGATCGTCTCTCTTCCTGAATTGATGGGAGAAGTAAAAGAACTGCAACCCGTGGAACGTGAATACGAAGATTTAGTTAAGCAGCTGCCCAAAGATTGCTCCAACGTATCTGGTACTCCTGGAACCTATCTGATTCACCCCGGTAAAACCCCTGTGGAGACCTGGTGCAACAATCGAACTACCCTCCTTCAGCGACGCTACAACGGTACTGTAGAGTTCAACAGGAAATTTTCTGAGTATGTCCAAGGCTTCGGTGATGCCTCTTCAGAATTCTGGCTTGGGCTCCAATCAATGCACGAGATCACCGCAGACAATTGCTCTTCGATGAGAATTGACATGACTGATATCTATGGAAGCGTGTGGTACGCTCAGTATGATCATTTCTCTGTCGGTGATGCTGATTCTGGTTATGTTCTTGAGGTGAGTGGTTTCAAAGGCAATGCTAGCGATGCCTTCGAATACCAGAACCACATGGAGTTCTCAACCATCGACCGCGACCGAGACATCTCCAATACCCATTGCGCTGCAAACTACGAAGGTGGTTGGTGGTTCTCTCATTGCCAGCACGTCAACATTAACGGGAAATACACCCTGGGCTTAACATGGTTCGACTCTGCTAGGAATGAATGGATCGCTGTAGCCACGAGCGAAATGCGTGTATTCCGCCGACCTGGCTGCTTCTAAATAAATATATCTAATATATATCAATGTCTCAAATGATTCGCACATATGTAATTACTTGTGCTGTAGTGTTTAAATGTTGTATTATGATAATCATACCAAAGATATGCTAGTAAGCAAGCTACTCTACGTCATAAAGTTATTATTGAAGAAACGTCTATATGTTGGAGCGTGTGCTGCATTTTTGCTTTCTTCCTGACATAACTTCTGTAAGTCCAGTTACGATATAACTGGCCTATGTCTTATTTCAGTTCTGCGAGTTTGTACCACCAAACCGTTGATGTATGGCTACAGTTTATTATCAATATAATGCTGTAGGATATTTATAAGTATTACTTTCAGTTATGATTTCATTTCATTTCAATGAAAAACGTTTACAGTGTAAGTTTAGTCAATTAAATTATGTTATAATATATATTTTAAGTGATAATTATTAATATTTAAGGTCTGAGCATTAAATGCATGTACTGATCATATATTGTATTATACAACTTTCTCTTAAAGTTTAACCCGTGTCTGTAATGCCTACATTCCGTTTGTAACTTTTTGAATATTTTATTTAGGTAAGTATTAATTTGTATTAGATAAGTGTTATATAAGCCAAACGTGGCTGGAGATTGAATACTTAAAAACTTTGCACTGATCTTTATGTTATTTTATTACGTGTATAAACATGCACCGCAAAATTGTAATGAGTAGATATTTTGTGGTGATTTCATTAAAATCTTTCCAAACTGAAAGAGATTAATATTATTGATTGAATTTATTTTTATGCTTATTGATAGCTGCGTTCATATTATTACTGTAACTAGACTAGACTGTATACTTGAGAAACTATGAAAAAACTTATTACATTTCGAATCTGTATCTCGATGCCAATTTAAGCTAATATTAATGTTGTATCGTAGAAAAGCTGTACCAATGGATTTAACCAAATAAAGTATCAACATAATAAACCTTTTATTTATCAAAGAAATCAAAAATGCTGTGAGACTATCTTTCCGTTTTTATACCTATTTTTTATCAGCTATTATAAGGATAATGTAATAAAAAAATAGTTTCTTATTAAATAATTAAGATTCAAAGTCAATGCAAACGCTATTGCATATCTGGATGCTTATACACTGTTTGAATATATCAGCTTTAGGTAGGAGGCCACGATCTAAAAATTGGGAAATTAAGCTTCGCCAAAACTGAACAACAGTGCTTTACATTCTGCAACTAAAAATGATATAAGAAGCCAACATAATTTACCTGGAATGATTAATCACTACGAACAAATAATAATTTTAATTAATATTCATCCGAATCATAGTAAAGGCTCTCATTGCTGAGAAATGGCTCCGTTTTTATATGTACATTGGAGTGGAAATGTATAGATGTCATATTGTGTTTTGTTCTCATTTCGTTATATATATCCTTCTTCTCCGAACGATGTGTACCATTATCTATAAAGTCTCTGACGTCATAAAGTTTTCCTTCTAATGTACTTAGTACAGTATCAATTGAAAGTGGCTCTAACTTATTATATCGATTTTCTGGTTTCTTTATAAGTTTCTCTCTGGTCTCTTGTAGCCAAATTAAAAGTTTATAAGATTTTGTGGCCTCGAACAAATTCGTTATATCTTTTTGGGTGATGTTTTTTAAGATCTCCACGTTAGTGAGCAACCATCTGAAATAAAATAAAAAATAACTAAACGTAATGAAAAATATGTTAAAATAAGCACGCTTGAGATAAGCGCTGTTTAATCGGTAATATTTATACTTAAATGCATATTTTACGAGACAATTGTAAAAAAATTATGTCATTCCCTAGTGAGTAGAATTTAAAAAATGTGCTTTGTTTTATATATAATATCTGTAGATGTAAATTTTATGTTATACCTCTAAAAATAAATTTCCACCTCAATACCAAATCATAACGATTTCCAAAAAAAATTTTTGAATAAAAAATACTTGCCAAGCGCTGTTTATTACCACAGGTAATTTGAATTTAGCACCCGGGCGTTTGTAGATCGGCGCCCGCATTACTAGCCCATTTAGCGTAAATATTTACGCGAACTCCCTCACATACACTTGGTATGTGTATAAATTTAAATGATTTTAAATATATTGATTAAAAGACAGTTTTTCTGGTACTTAATACGTGTACACACATCGAATCTTCCTGAACGTAGTATTAGTAAACTATGTATGCATTTGTGTGGTAAATCACCTACGTGGCTCAGTGTTCTAGTGCAGGAGCTTAATAATGGTTATGAAAATCCCTTTAGCACTATAGGTTAAATATATAATATATAGCTACATAGGTTTAGTGTCGTTCATTTACGAAGCAACACTACACGCCCAGTGTTTTAATAAAAAAATGTAAAATACTTAGTGCAAAATACAAATAAATTAGACGCGAGGAAGGGAAACACGCTCAGCATATGCTCCGCCAACAATTTCTTGTCGACGGAGCGCCGGTTTTCAGTGTGCCCCCGGAGTGAACTATTGCCTACCAGCCATTTATAAAGAAGAAAATAATAATAATATCAACTAAATAATGTTATTATTTACTATTATTCAAATTAATATTATCATGTCTTAACGTGGTCAACGTTAAGACATGATAGCTTTTGGAACGTTCTCATTTTCAAAATTTAGTTTTCCACAGCAAGGAATTTTGCATGCACATATACAGAAATCACAAACATTATCATACTTAGTAGATAAATAACGTCGAAGGGTCTTATTTAAGTGACTGGAACAAATGGCCATGCCGGTGGTAAAAAGAGTGAAATCCAATTTTTGAACGATTCGTTTACACATTCGCAACTTATTATTTCTATTTAATATTTAAGAACATACGGAAGCAGCTTGACGTTCGTTGGTTTTTAATAGGTAATATATCTTACGGTAAATAGTGTTGTATGTCAGTGTAGATCAGAGGTAGATCGTATGCGTAGCCACAACCTAGTCCCCACGAGAGTAGACCAGCTAATTTACCATGAAGTACAAGCGCAGCTCCCGGCACTCCTAAACATGGTGCAACAACATTATCAGCTCTTGATTCTCCCACACATAACATACCTCTTTGGATATAATTGTCATGCTGAAAGAAAATGAATGATGTCATCAATGCTTTTAGTTTTTCATGGAGTATGTTATATGTACTCACGGAAAGTAAGCCTTCTGTGGCTTTATTTTTCTGTTCGTTCAAATAATACCCACTTTCATTTTGGCAGAAATCGAAGCGGTAACTCAGATATAATATATGAGTGTTATATCTGAGTATCTGTCTATAGTAACGTATGAGTGCATATTCTCATACATAATATTGTATAAAAAGTACAATGTAAGTATATATGTTTATCACTTGTGTTCTATCATATTAACACAAGCTATAAATAGGCTTTGGGGCTAGCCAACAATTTTCATATAAAAAATTGATTTCAAAGAAAAAAGGAAACATACTTGTCTGTAGACGTCACAGGCATTATTTGGCAAGCTAATCACGAAAGCAATAGATCTCAACATTGGGTCTATCAATTCATCGGAGAAATAAATAGATGACCGCGGTAAACACAGCTCTTGGCCCTGAAAATAACAAAATCTCTTAATAAATATTTTATACTAATAATAAATACTTGTTCCCAGTTACCCTTGTTTGATTTACATAATAATTTATATTAATTATAATATGAAACTGATCTACCTTCTGAAAATCGTGATAATCGCTTATTGCAGATATCCATAGTACATCTACTACTCTCATCTACTAATCTATCATACGATATCTTACTTACAAGTATATCTTACAAACACAACAATTTCGTTTTTAAAAAATATAAACATAGATAATATGTACATGTACAAGTCCCCTTTAAAAACCTATCAAAACCAGGTTAGCTTTGGTTTCGACTATCGTTTAAACATATTTGAATTTAGCGAACTTCAAAGCTCCCAACATTTTAAATCTCCCTTCAAAGAATCAATGAAAACGCTGTAATGGCTTTTTGGCGTCAGTATTCATATTTTCTGTTAGCTTAACGTACGTACCGTGAAATCACATCGACCCCATCCAGTTACAAAAGCTCGTCCAGCCAAAATAGTTGTTTTAGCTATTAGTGCTATGGTCCTTGATGATGATCTAAAACACTCAAAAAAATAAGTATCGTTGTAAAACAACTGCCACATACTGAAGTTGTCTACCATAAAATCTAACCGAAAGGTATAGATAAAGATATTTCATATTTACTAATATCTTTTTAATAACGTTATAAGGGTAAACAATGAGCTTTTGTTTGCTCGATTTTATAATTTAAAAAGCAACAAACTGAAAAATATTCTATGTACATTAATATTCAAATAGCCTTCAAGGGATTCGAAACATTCTAAGAAAAGAAACAAATTGTATAGCATGTTTGCGACAAATATTCAATTAAAATATAAGAATTGAAAATCTTAACTTTTTACCTTAATTGGAAAGTTCAAACACGACAACTTATATTTTGTTTCGTAATTTATTTCGAAACGAGGACAACAACAATAAGAAACCAATGAAACTAAAATAATTGAGCTCAGAATTATTAAATGCAAAACACTATTCTTTGTAATAGATATCCGAAAATAATAAATAATTATAATCCGACACCGAAAATTTTTTTTAACTATAAGACGAGTTTACCTTTACCTTATTACAATATCTTCGTAAAACCGTAAGATACAAATATCCGATTTCAAAGTGTAAGGATCGAAGCTCTTGTGAAAGAGGAGTAATACTACTGTCAATAATGTAGTACCACGATCCGAATAATTCTCTCCAACTACTACATTCAGCTCATTTATGGGTACACTGCAAAGTTTCAAATTGTTTGCGTTAAAGTCTCTTCGTAACCCTTGTCTTTCGAATACGATTTTATTAATTGAAGAAAAATACTTTTATTTTCTACCACCAGCTTCTGAAGGTAGCTTGTATGTAGGACCAATAAGTTTTTATAGTGACTTTAGGGTTTGGATGTTTAAGAAGATCAATTTGCACCAATAGATCAGGATCATACAAATATTTGACGAGTTTTGAACGATAATATAATGGAAAAGTGATAGTTCGTTACAGATATCAATGAAACAGAAAATCCGAGCTAAGCTTTACCTATTCGATAAACGGGGAATGAATCTGATTTTGAGAGAATCGTGTGCACGTAAACAGACCGAAATACTGAAAGAAGTTTCTACAAAAGTACAAAACATCCATTTTTAAATGAAATAATGTTTTTTTTTTTTAATATACATTGATAGTAATTTGCGTTCATAAATTATATTCATATTGTCTGAAATATTTTATACGCTCAAATTCAAAGTGAAGTCACTGGGTCAAATGATTTGTATGTAATAGAGAAGGTACAGCGACGAGCAAGACGTAATTTTATGAATAAAATAATGAGATTTTCTTGTTTTTGAGCCCGCTTAGTTCAAAGCAATTTCTTAGAGCAGATTTATATTATCGATGTAAAATGTTTTCTACCTCACACAAAGGAGTATAATTACGTAGCCAAATAACGCTCTAGTGGTTCCAGCTTAGAAGTTATAAACAATCAAGATTACATTCGCAAATTCATTTATCAATCTGATTTACTTCTACTAAACTTAGATTTATAAAAAAATAACATAGCATCATCTTCCCGCATAGTACATATGTACGTACGAACTTCCTTGATCTTTGTAATCAAAAGAAGTGTATACCGGTACAATGGGTGCGCCACGCTCACAGCCACATTCTTCGTCAGTAAACAGCCAGTCAGATAATGAACATATTTCCTACGAATACTGACAATGTATGGATGCTCCCTGATTGTAACGCGCGTGCCTCTGAATATCTGAAAACTAATCATGGATTTGTTCTGCTTGTGAATGAGAAAATCATACGTTTAACATGTAGTGAATAAAGAATATTATTAGTAAGCCATTCATCAACATTAAGTTCTAGAATACATGAGTTTAATCTTATTAATATTAAATTGTCAAAGTCTTTGAAGAGTAAAAATGATGTAAAGGAGTATCCTGTATAAGGAACTGTATAAGGGATAATAAAATATCTTTTATAATACCTATTCTCCATATGGGGAAGCCTGACCAAACTATATTTTTAGCAAAGTCACATTTAAATTCGTATTTTAGTTCTCCGTAAGAAGTGATGCTTCAATCAAAACAATTTGAAGTATAGTAAGTTAGTTAGTAAGTAGATAGAGTTTGTATAATTTGAATTAGATTCTTGTATGTGGCCGGTAGATTGCAAATGTAGATATATAATTCTGACCCAAATACATATTTCAATACTTTGAAATATTTAGTGGGTTCACTCTCAGTACGGTAGTGAGAAGTGTCTTCATATGCCTTCTTACACAAATGCTAAAGAAAATCGATGGTGTACATACACAGTGTAACAGCTTTTTCTATTTTAAACTACTATTAGTTTCTATAAACGGTTTTATGTTCTAACAAATGTAATCAATAATCCTATACTTAAATGGGGTATAACTTTATTTTCATCTAAATTATATACCTATTTTTATATCTACTTAGACTGTGCCTGGATGTCCATGATCCTAATTGACAACTAAAAGTACAAGCCCAGTCAAAGACTATTTCCATTTCTACGTAATAAAATTAGCTAAATCAACGGGTCTCGCGTTTCTTTACACACAAGTAATAATTTTCCACCTTTAAAGTTAAATAAGATTTAAATGTGGATAATTACCGAGACCAAAGACTAGTTGAAAAAGAAAACAATTAGCCACTATGTCTTCATGCTGTTTCCAAACAACGTAGATTATAGGACTGTAGAATTCATTCCTACGTGTGAAAAAGTGGCTTTGGCTCTTTACATACTAATGAAGAGCCATCTCACTCAAAAGCCAATCTTTACTTTTCTGAGTATTAAAATTTAAATATTTAGAACTCGCCTTTCGGTTTAATAGCGGTATGTCTCCTAACATAGGATATCCAGATTCACCAAACAGAGATTGGTATGAAGCGCCTTCCGTTTTTGTTTGTATCAAACATGTGAACAATACTAAAAAACAAACGATTTTTTGCTTTAAAATAATAAATTCAACCATAATAAAATACATAATATTTCAATTACTTGATCCAGTAAGAATTAAATTCATTTTGTCTTCAAGGATTCCTGTTTCAAAGCTTTATATGATTTCAAATTTAGGAATCCAAATTTTATGCAAAACATGTTCAACAAAATCTAGAAGGTTCTGACTTTTGGTATAATAAATAACCAGATAATCAAGTAGCTATTTTAAAAATCGCCATATCTATATGAATACTGTCAATTTATTTTCGTCGGGTTGTATAAATAAAACACACCTTATATAAATTATTGTATTCTATAACATACAACAACAACTTTATAAATAAATATCTTCAGATCCTTTTAAGCATACCATTTTAATTAATTATAATATTTTAAAAATAAATTTAAAAAATAATATTTATCTATTTCATACAAAACTTTAGTTTAAATGCATTTTTTGCACAGGTGAAATTAAATGTGAACATTAGAACTTTATAAAATAACATCGAATCCAAAAGAAAAAAATACAAATACACCTTCGGACAGGAGTTTTTTTTTACAAAAGAACCTCCTTCGGGGTTTGAAAAGTACACTGACGGAGTCAACAAACTTAATATATGAAGCTTACTTGACAAAACAGAGGTTTATCGTACACCACCGTCTTGAAAAGGTAGATACCGATTCATTACTAAACATAAAACCTTAAGCCACCTTTCTCTAGCATATTGATTTTATTTTTAAATTTACATCTAAATTAGACTTTAATAGAGAAGCGTAAGCTCCCCAGGCAGGCAATCAAGTTGGTGATCAGACTCACTGTCTCCTAACAAAATTATTTTGTTCGCTCCGTATATCGACCTTTCGAAATAAAATGGAAGAGGGAGCTAGCACCATGTGATTATGATTAAATGCAATCATAGATCCTGTCGCGTACCTGTGACTGGACATTTTGGAAATCAAATAGATGCTCTTGTCTCTCTCTTTAATTTCACTTATTTCCAACTAACTCTAACTAAAGGATGCAATTGATGAATTTAAATTTATGAATAACACTTTAAGCGAGTAATTGAAAGTATATTTCGTACAGCTAAGAAAATCCCACTATTATTATAAATAATCGTGAAATTTTGTTAGTATGGATGGATGTTACTCTTTTACTAAATGGAATTTAATGAAACTTTACAATAAAGATATTGTGTGAATTGTCTAAATAAAGTCTACACGGCTTGTACTGTCAAAACCGCTAGATTTACACATAATGGACGATATGGAAATGTTTATCTTAAATAGTCCTACAAAAAGCCAGCATATATTTCATATCAAAGCCATTATAGCCTAAATAGTAAATCATAACTAAAATATTCTTTTTTTAAATAATTCAAATGCACTTGGTGTTAATAAATTTATTCCTAAATGAAAATTGATACTTTTATCGTAAAGTAAATATTATATGTCTATATAACTGTAACATCTCAATATTGTCAGGTAATTGGTAACCAAAAATATTGCTTCTTATCTATTCCATACCCCTAAGCAGAAACATGAAATCGAATATTTACTGCTATTGCGTTCAATGTAATAATATAATAGTATCGCCTAAAATGTGTTTTACAGCTGATCTAAACAATAGGACTCAACTCAGCTTGAAAACTTAGTAATGTAACAATTTAATTTTACTTAGCTAAGGTCGTTGCTTTTAGATCACTCGTACTGGGCGTAGCCAAATTAACAAAGGCATGCTGAGGCCAAGATTTCCTTTTTTGATTCTCCAATAGCCAGGAGGAACCGCTGCTTTCCGGTCTACTATACGTCCGCGTTCTTGTGGATAATGAATGAACGGATATGACCTGGAAATGACATTTATCGGTTGAACTGGTAATGAAAAAAGAGTTCATATACACATGTATAAAAAGTATGAAATCCTTTTTAAGAAAATAACAATACTTATTTTCTAAAGAATACAGTAGCCCGTAGAGACTGTGTGTTATTTTATAGTAATATTTCTTTTTTGTAAATTACACAGTAATAAATTTTGGCTAAGTCATAATGTCTGAGCGATAGCATTTCATAAAAAAACATGTTTCGTGAGACGTTTTGACAAAACAATCAAACACTTATTTAAAAGAATATTTATTTACTATGAACGATATTGACTTTATTAGACACAACTTGCTCGAATCTATTAAACTATTTAAATTTTAACGAATAGCAATAATTAATTAAATATCCCGTCCAACCTCTTTCTGCAACTTATACAAATAATGTCTTATACGAAAATTTTGCTATTTACCAGAATACTGTTTTGAACTCGTAAATACAGATGTAAAAGGCTGAATGTTGATTTAGGATCTAGGTCAACTGAATACAAGGACCACTAATACAAGGCAACTGAATTATAATTGTTGCATACTGAATAAAATAAATCTAATTCCAGTTTGAACCATACGTATCAGCCATGTAAAGTAAATTTAGATTAGTCGACAAGGTGTGACGTAGTATTGAAATGTATCATACCCTAGAATGATGGCGTAGCAAGGGGTGGCTCTCCGTCGATGAACCGTCACCCTCCATTGTTCGCGTACAATAGCCTTGAGACATTCTCAAAAATACTAGCATAGCGACGGTTAGTATACTAGCATAGGCGAAAAATTCTTTAGCCTGCAAAATAAAATTTTACATATTCCCTAATTCAATACATATATCGCTAATTTTATTTATTACAGTTATTCAATTTGGATATCTTGAGCTTGCAGTCCAGCAATAAAATATTTCGGGTGTCTTACACGTGCCTAAGAAAAGCTACATAAAATACTCACTCTTGAATCGAAAATTTTAATTTGTGCCACTAAAATCACAATAAGATTTCCAATAGCCACTGACATGTACCAAGCAGCGATGGTGATGGTCTTCATGCATTTTGGCGCCTGAAATATTTTGATTATATAGTGATTTTGTTTGAGGTCTCGCAAACCCCGATTGTGGCAAGCGGCAGAATCACTGCTTCTGTTTCGTTAATATTATCTATATCTCCAACTCGAAACAATTAAGAACTTGGTAGGAGTTACCCGCTCACCAATCTAGCAAGAATTTAGATATTTCATTACTATTAATAAAATATCTAAATTCTAATCTATCTTAATATCTAAAATTGGCTATCCAATAACAACTTAAAAATGTGTAAAATTATATTCAAGATGCAAGAGAAATAATCTGATATAAAATAGTTTATGAACCTCGGGTGCTGTTCCGAAGACCTAATGAACCCTTAGTGGGTTAACCTAACGCGAGCTAACAGTAAATAAGTTTTTAAGGGTTGCGTATAAAAGTCGTGTAGAATATTCTTTTAATTACGATATAGTCTAGTAATATTAATAATCAATAAACCACTAGATGCCATGGGATTTTGTACGTTGTATTCACTAAGCAACCAATGATATTTACAGTTTATGTAATTCAACTTAGCTCGTAGAAAAATAATAAAATAAATTTCATACAAAATTAAAAAGTGGTTAACATTAAAATAGGTCTTTACTTTTTATAGTCTATTCAAAAGCTTACACGGATGAAACAACATAAAACATGGCGCGGAAGCACTAATTGTTATACTTCAAGTCAACAATATGTCAATTCTTCAGGTTTTCATTGGCTTCGAGCATTGAGACTTGAATCGTACGTAGGTGCTCGAATTCTGGCAAATTTTATCGAATCAATTACACTGATTGTTTCATACATTAATATTCCATAAGGCTTGCGTACATTTTTCTCAATCGTTAATTTTTTGAGACATTGATCTTCGCTTCTTAATTTCATTTTGGCTATCGTTTACACAATGTATCATCATTAGGTTTGATTCCTAAATATAAGAATACAAGAAGTTTGCATTTAGTTACACATTTGCATTCAAACGATGTTTATGATATGATCTCAGCATAGGCCCACTGCAGCGTTAAGGCTTTCAAGCCAGTCCGGGTAGACATAGCAGATCAAAGCATGAATATTATTACATATCACTATTATTCGTCTTGTATGGATACTAGTTGATCATTTTCGTGAAACCATACGTCATCCATTGTATTAACCGCATTGAGCTCGTAGTAAGATCTATACGTCATCTATCAACGTTTCATGTATTAATTATTAGAAATTGGTCTATTTCCAATGCTGTCATATTACATTAAAATTTTCGAATTTTGTAACCCGTCGAAATAAAATGTGATTTACAATAAGATATATGTGTACATATAAATAATTATATATAACATTAAAATTAAGTTATTAATAAATGATAGTTATGAAAAGCTATCCATCGTGATAGCAATAATTCAGTGTTCCTACAATAATAGCTAAAATTGGAATGATTGTTTGCTTCATTTCTTTGTTTTTGTTGGCGGATTTCGTTGCAACTAGAGAATTGAGAGTGGTCCGTCAAGCCACTAGACGAACACTGCTCAATATAAGATCTATAAAGTGTCTAAAACCAAGTCAAACACAACTATGACAAATGAGCAAAAATTAAACTTTACAACTCTTACAGCAACTTAAAGAAATAGATTGTGTACGAGACCTAGGCATAAAATTAGACTCAAAGATGGCATCGATATTATAACATGTTTAGTCTTTTTTTGTATTCCTATTTTGTATTTTTTATAAATATTGTAACCCTATTTTGGCATTAGTAATATTATTAAATTTAAAATTTTTACCGTATGTTAATTACGCTGTTTAGGTTAATAAATAAATAAACTCTAGAAGATAGACATCGTTATAATCTTGATTTACCTGTGTGAAAGAAAATTCGAGACCAGAAACGGCGAACATTATTTCCGCAACTGATATAAGGAGATATTGAGGCACGATCCAGGCGAGGTGAAGTTCGTTCGGTGGATTCGGGGAGTGTAGGACAGCCGCGTCCAATCGACCAAGCCTCTCGCGTAAGCACAGTACATAAACGCCACCAGCACGAAGGTAACCCTCGCCGGAGCCTGTAACCTCACCACCAGCACTCTTTGCGTGCCACCTAAACCTAATTAAATTAAAATGTTTATCCTATAAATGCGTACAGAATAATTCAATAAATATTCAAAGTTTCATGTCCACATATCCGTGCGTTCTTCACAAGTCTGTCAACGTGGAAACAGTTAATTGGTTGAACGTGATATCTCAGGGTATGATTTTACAGTTCTAAGTATGAACTTGAAAAATGAGAACAAAGACAAAACATTTTCACTTTAAGATAAACCGTATTATTTGTTCTCAATAGTGTTTCTAAAAGTATATTCTAAAGATACAGTGCTTTTGTCGCTCGCATCTAAGTGATTACTGACACACAAAGCTTGAGGTGGTAGTTAGTAAGAGTGCAGCGTATATTTTTGGCTCCTATTGACAACATTTAAGAGAAATATATAACGTACGCTAAGACAATTAATTTAATTAAAAGTACCAAAGAGTAGACAAACATACTTAACCCTAACAGTTTCCATATCGTTTAAGAAGTACATTTATTCAATTTCTACAACATTTTAAAAATATTTTTTTCCAAAAATTGTTTCATGAAATGACTAAGCGTAGTAGTGATTAATTAGGTACTCACTTTCCCGGTTGCAAGCACATGTAAGCAGATTCACCGATATGGTCAATCGGAGTGTTGGAGACGTAATAAATATCGCTGAGCTGTTTCTCTGTTTCCACAGAAATTGAAACGTTTTTATTTGGACCGCAGTCACCTATGTACACCACCCTTGAAAAAAAATCATTAGCGCGTAACACAGAAAAAGGTTAAGCTTTGCCAGTATATAAAAATCATCGAAGCTTTGAAGTGTTTTTTTACATGAGAGACGATCTAAATAAGTATTTACATGAGACATGATCTAAATAAAAAATTGTATTGTAAAGCAGTTTGAAGTTAATTGAGGTGTTGCGATCGCTTCCCGACCAATAGATTTTTCATTCTAAACGCGTAATGGACACTGGGACGCATCGACGCAGTCTAAATCGTGTGCGAATATTCTGTGTCGGAACGTCGAAGCCATATTGGATTGACCGACATTGACAGATACAGAACAACAGTCAGCAGAGGCACTGATTGCACATACTGGCGAAATACTGCATTTCAAACCATGTAAGCAAATCAAATACATTAATTATATTACGACCTCCTCTCGGGTGTACATCCCAAACGCGTATCGCTGACTCTTGCAAGTAATAAGCATGATACAATTAGTTTATTACGTAAATTCGTATTCATAAGCGAATTATATTCAACGGTATTTTATTATCGACTTTGCGCTCAGACGCCTAGATAACTGAGCAATGTTAAAATTAGGGAGGTGTTTTACGGAATAACAGTTGACACTAACCATCTATAAAATAAAAAATACTGTAAAATAAAAATCTACAGTTAGTGTTCGCATAGTTAAGTAAATATCACGAAGTTTGAGTACAATACTAACTCACTTTAGTTTCGGTTTCCCCGTAAGCGATTTCATGAATGGATTCGGATCCATGAAATATAAGGAAATTTCGTCATCAGAGTTCTGTCCCACTATTACAGGCATAAACTGAAATATATTTGTCTATTGTTCTTTATTCTCTTTCAAAGTGTTTAAAATTATTTTCAGCAATAAATATTAATAATATTTTAATAGCTTCATAGAGGAAATGTATTTTCTATTACGTGAGCGAAACTTTTAATTATTTCTTAGGCCTACACAATTCTAAAGGCATAATAATTTTGTTATGTTTAGTAGTGTATTTCTTATATATATTCTAAAAATAATTCAAGAGAACTAACCACTTCAGGTGCAGTGTTAAGCTGTGCTGTTATCACATGGCGTTTCATGACCCTTCCACCACAGTCTACAGGACAAGAGGCTGATATGAAAAACAGCTGGCGGTCCAGGGGGGTCATCAGCGCTGTACCCTGCTCCTCAACGGGTGCTATACCTTCACCTCTTACCCCAACTTCAATGGGGCACGCCAAAGTATTTAATAAAACCAGTCCGGTTTGCTGGTGCCCTGGTACTTGAAGAGTTGAACGCTATATAATATACGTTATTAGTTTTCCCATATCGACTCCATTCAAATTTATAATCATTATGTATGTAATGATTACTAAAGGAGAGTGTACATCCCCGTCCCTCCTATAGGAGTATCCCGATATGGGTAGAAACTTATAATTTCATTGGATCGATAAAATCTGTTGTGGAGTTCTAATTTTCATGTATTATGATAATACGATAAATTTCTTATTCAATTGCATGAATTTCACTAAGAAAATTTATAATAAAGTAGGGCATATAAAAATACTGTTATTATCAAACATTAAGACAGTTTTTTGCGTTTAAAAAATAATTTTCATTAGATATGAAACAGGGCTTCTTTTCTGTATACGTGGTATCTCGTAAGAATTACGAAAAGTATTCATAATATCTACGTGTATAATATACTCATAAGCATTATGACCTCTCATACATTTGTAGATGGTATCAATAATTATATGCGGATGTTGGTAAGTCCTACCTCAATACCGATTTGTAGAATCCCAGCTGCTACGAAAGCCAACGATGCAAGTATTCCACCGAGAAACATTTTGTGTAGCGGCTGAAGGTCTGGCAAGAGCGGCCACGCACCGCCAGGGCACACTGGTATCATAAGAAGTACCATTGCGGGATTCATGACTTGTAGTTGATCGGGCATTAGAGCTATCCCAAAAAGCTCACTTCGCAGCCTCGAAGCTTGAAAAGTCCAACGGGAACCCTAAAGAAGGAAGGAATTATTCAATCACTAACAGTTCGCTATTTATTTTTCTGATGTAATTTTTGCATTTCGAACGCTTTGGTAATGATGAACTGATTACTATGATGATGGGCCATTGGCCGGCGACCATAGATGGGCTTCTCGCCGGCTGAAAATTCCGTTGTTAAACGTGGGTGAATAATACAGTGAATTTTAATTACTCTATAAATTAAATATCCAACTGACCGGGGAAACATGCACAAGTCTCGCAGGTCAAAAGAAATTAAGAATATCTTGAATTAATATGTTATCTCAAATGGTTTTTATCAAAGCCTCTATGAGAGTTTAATATATTGAGTCAATATTACTAGTTATTGAACAGTTCGGTATAATATTAATTTCGGTTTATAATTAAAATTAATTTAGTTTTGGTTTTCAATTTTATAAAACGATGTTTCTTTCAAGTAGTGAAGTTCGGTTCAAATTGTGTTCATTATTTTATATTTCAACTAAGACCCTGGCTTCAGTCCTACGTCAAAAAATCTATTAGTCCCCAAAAGCACCGTTCGTTTTGTTTATGTTTGAATGTGATTTTCGAGGCTTTGGCTTTTGACTTTCAAGTCTCGTCAAATACGTGAATAACAATGTTCACATCTTCAGTAGATTTTTTATAAAACGTGCTAGCTTTCATAAGAGTAAACAGTCTATATAATTACAAATCCGGTTTAAAGTTTTAGTAAACCTATTAATATTATTGGCTGGTTCATTATTTGCGCACAAAAATGGAATCTAGCTCTCGAAAAATGTATTGCATTGAGGTAAACAGAATTAATTATTAAAATGTTTTTTCGACTAACTGAAGTCATAAAGTATATTTACTATACGTTAAAATATACAGACGTTTTCCGAATTGCATGTTGAGAGCAGTATAACTTTAGTTAAATTTTTCTGCAACATGACAGGATGTCATGCAAAATAACATGAAAATATTTTGTTTCAATACGATGCATGTAATGTAAAACTGTTAGTACCAAGTTTCGATTAATACCAAAATATTCATAAACTGATTAAGTAGCGGAATGAAGTATTATAACCTGTTCACTAAACACCAGTTTGTGATGTGGCGTGTGGGTTGAAATGCTTTCGTGGGAGTCCCATGGTGAAGCCACATTTCAATCTCTTTATTGTTCATATTTATATGTATAAAAATCAAAATTTTGTTCTATGTATTATTTTTTCCAAGTATTTCCCAAACATGACGTTTGAAAATAGATTTTTCGAAATTGCAAATATTTACTACGCATTTTAATTTTATAAAACAAACCTGTTGATCAAATAGGGACCAAAATATCGGAACGGGTATGTATAGATAGAGTATGGAACACACAATTTTCATATCTTCAACCAGTTTTCGTCCATATTTTGTTACAGAAAAGTCGAGCCAATGTTCTGGAGGCGGGCCATCTGACTTCCTATCGTGCTGGAACCGCTTCTTCAATGCGTACTGCAAACAATATAATCTTATTTATTAGGTTTATATCCTTTATTTTGTTTAAACTTTTGTATTTCGTTCTGTATTGTAACTGGTTTGCATGCCATTTTATATTATACTTAATTGCTTGCTGTCAATTTATAAATTAAATCTTATTTATAAAATTCTCGTATCACAGTTTTCGTTCCCATACTCCTCTGAAACGGCTGGACCGATTCTCATGAAACTTTGTGAGCGTATTGAGTAGGTCTGAGAATCGGCCAACATCAATTTTCATCCCCCCAAATGTCAAGGGTAGTCCACCCCTAATTTATTTTTTTCACTTTTTAGACAAAATTTTTAGTTTCTATTTTTTTATGATACAACATACAAAAATACATACAATCCTACATTTTCACCCTTCTACGCTCAACCCTTATTTTTTCTATTTATTAATTGAAAATTAAAATCACATGTATGGCTAAAAAACGTTTGCCGGATCAGCTAGTAACTAAATATAATTTATGAATGTAGTAATAGCGTCAAAAATATAAGTACTCTATGATTTCATTACTTTCATCTTACTGTTGCTTCAACCTTAAAATATTTTTATACCTACTATGAGTCTGATTATTTATGTAAAACTTTTTTTTAGTTTGAAGTTTGAACCCAGGTCTAGGAGGATGTGAAAATGGTATTGAACCAATCTCATTGTTGTGCGTTAATTAAAATATTTGTAATATTCAAAGGTCTTTCATTAAACATAATCGTAATTAATAGGATGTTTTTGGAGAAAACCGTGTTAATGAAAAAACAAGATCGTAACTTAATTAGAAGATCAGTCATACCAAGATAATTACAAAAGAATCTTGGCGCTGTTTTATATAAATAAAGTATGAGTATAATTATTTTTGCTAAACATACAGTTTCTGTCGCAATATGATTATTTCGTCAATATAGCGAAAGCGTTTACTTTAAGAATATAATTCGAATTGGATTTCAGAAAAACTTACAGCTTAGTGAGGGAACAAAACAGTATATTTAATACTAACGACCCGCCCCGGCTTCGCACGTGTGCAATGCTGATACTAAACACACTACAGAAAAATAAACGCGTCCGATCGCCGCTGCTGTATTGGTTAAAATCGCTTCGAAAATTAGCCATTAATTGTCGTAAAAAGTAAATGACAAAAAAAGCTATTGTGGGTTATCCATAACGGACTTTTCTGTAGACCTTTTCAATGTGTACAATACTTAGTACATTATTTTGATAAAACTCGTAGGGTTCAGCCTGCGTTTGCAATGTAAGCGGAAAAAATCTAATTATTTACGACATCACATTAGAAACCTCAAAAATACAACAGTACTTCTCACTATTTAATGGATGTTATTATACATATAAACCTTCCTCTTGAATCACTCTATCTATTAAAAAAACCGCATCAAAATCCGTTGCGTAGTTTCAAAGATTTAAGCATACAAAGGGACAGAGAAAGCGACATTGTTTTATACTATGTAGTGATAGTGATATTACGAAGCCGGGGTTGGTCACGATATAAATATACTCAAAGCAGAATTCCTAATTACACGAACACTTGAATAGCCTTTGCTTTTAACTAGGATTATGTGTCATTAGCAGTGATAATATGCAACGAAGATTATAGTTAGATTAGCATACACATTCAGAGGGTGTACAAGTGCAGAAATATTTAAAGAGTCTGAATAGAAGAGTCTGTCGTGTTTATATAAATATGTTCAATGTATATAACAATTGATTGATACAGCTATCGCTCAAACCACAAAGATAAATGATAGATGGGACACATCAACATTTTCCGATCATTAAAAGTATTTCAATTATTGGAAAATAGAAGAAATTCGCCTCTATGAGTCTATAATATAAATATAGGAGCCGAAAACACAGAGTTGATTTTTCGCATTTTTCGAGTAGGAATATATAAAGATTGGGTATTTCTTATATCATTTTTTTTACTAGGATAATTTTATTATTACAATTTATATAATTCCTTGCAAGTATGTAAAATACTCTTAAATCACTGCAAGTATTTAAAACGTTTCTAAGTTTAGAAAGTCTAAAACGCGGCTTTATAATCTGGTCACATTATTCATTTCTTCATGCAAAAAAATCAGATATTAAGTATTCACTAAAATATACTTTACAATGTTGTCTATATACAGCTATTTTACTTTAACGTTAATCTCAATTTTTTTTCAAACCAGATCGATACTTATGTCGTAATAAAACTACATACAAATAACTGTAAACTTAAATTTCTCTTATGGTTTTACAACGAAAAACAATAATAATAAATAATTTATTATCATTGAAATCCAATTACCTATGATTTATTTTGATGACTCCTTAAATTCACAGATTACATTAGACTATAGTAAAATTCCTAAAATCAAATCTGTCAATATTTACATCTACGTAAGAATTTATTTACTTATTAACTTTGGGCACAGAACCCCAAAAACAACAGTTCGCCAATCTGAAATATTGAATTTATAGACTGTTATAAGCTAAGATTAAATTGCTCTACAAAGCAATTTGAAAAATAACAAACGAAAATACGATGGAAAAAAATTCTCAATAAAATAAAAGCTAACGATATTCTATGAACCAATATAAACCATTATTATATGCACAATATAGTTGTAAACTTAATTATTCATTACTATTAATTAGCGACGTGAATTATTGTTTCTTAAGCCAATTAAGATGAACAATAGATTTGTATTAGTTTCGACAGGTTTATAATGATTGCGTTTCAATATTGGCATTACAAATTATTAAATAGAAATTGAAAGACGTATTCCATCAAAGTAAGATCTTGAACTACGATCTCATTTCGACAAATATATTTTATGTGTTTTCGTTTATAATATTGTTAATTTGAATAAAATTATTACGATTTATTAAATTTAGCGTTAATGGATTTCAATAAATACATGAAAAATTCATTAGATCTATGCGCAGGCGGTTTTTCAGCCAATATGTGTACCGCCACGTAAATATGTAAATACGAAAGAAATTGGTGATAAATTTAAATTTAAGAGTAGCCATTAATAATGAAGAATTATTGTGGAGGCCAAGGACTGTAGAAACTGCAAAATAGCAAAATTGTTCCCTATTCATGTCGTCTTGTACATTGGTCAATGTTTCGCTATAAACCATGAATAAATCTAAATGGTCAAGTGTCAAGTCTACGTGCATGAATACGATAGGTATGGGTCAATTAATTCCGCAAATGAAACTCAGGGAACAGCAGTTGGTTATTTCAATATACATTTAGATTTTACAGTTTATTTCTTACATTTACAGTTTTATTAAGCTTAATAACGAGTAAGTTTTGTTGTAATTGAACTTTCTTCGAGATTGGGATGAAATAAATTATAACCGATGTCGAAAAAGCCCGAAGGAGATAAACTTTATCTACCCCGAGGATGATATCGCTTCGGTAATCAGATTATTATAAGAAAAATAAACATGGTTACTTTGGTTACTTATAATACGGCTACATATCATGTGATGTTATTGTTTATTTCAGTTGAATTAGACAACTTTACCAGCATTAACATAGTATTATTACATATTATATTTTCCACTAAATAAATTTGCTTGCGTTGTTTAAAACTATACCTGAATATATTATTAGGCAAACAAGATTTGTATTTTATTTGTATAATAAGAGTCTGCAAAAAATTCGAGGGAGAAACATTTGCTTTTTGCTTAAACTTGGCAGATAACTATTTAAAAAGCGTAAGCGATTTTCCGACTTTGAAGTCTCGACAAAACGCAGAGGTAACTACGTATACCTAGTTTTTAAATTTCTAAACTCTATGTTGTCTCCATTAACTAGTATATTATCTGGATTATAATTATGAATTTATAATGTCGTAATTATTTTAATAATCTAAAATGGGATTAAGTATACATATTCTAATCAATGATTTTGCCCAATAGTTCAACTACATCTAAAGTACGCCGATTCTATATTCTACTAAAGAAAATTGGAAGCCAACGTATATTAATTGAAAGCTGAAATGCAGAGAAACCATAACCGTCTCGAAGTCAATAATCATATTACGATGTAAATAGGTTTTGGATATAATACGAGCTTATAATAACTGCGCGCTTCGGCTGGTGTTTTGATGTTTATAAATAAAAATGTAATCAAACATTGTAAATAGCACGTAGTATGACGGAGCAGTATCGCTGTACTCTATATTTTGCTATATTGTTATAAATTTTACTAAATGTTAGGAGATTAAATTTGAATTACAAGGGGGAAATTTCTAAATAAAATAAACATAAAAGCGTCTTTGTAGGTTAATCTTTAGAATAACTATTACTGATATATATACAATATGGTAATAATATGTTAATTAAATGAGGCGTTAGTAACAAAATAGTCGCTAATCGCTATTTCTATATAAAAGTGTACTTAGAGCGATTTATTTTTATTAATGAGATGAAAAGTTCTACAAAATTATATGAAAACATATAGCATTTAGCAACTTACCCACGCACACGAAAGAAACCTGAACGTGATTGCATTACGTGGCTTCTTTATTCTATACCATGGTTTACCAGCAACGAATGTCACTAATAGGAAATATTTTAGTTAATTTTAATAATTTTCCGACCAAGCCACAAGATTAATATCATATACCTTCGCATATACTTATACTACGAGTATAAGCCCCCGGGCTTCTACTAAATTGTGCGGAGGCGCAAACTATGTTATAATGAAAATTTTACAAATATTTTTGGTATTCAAAGTCAAAGTTTAAATATTCAGTTGTTTACAATTTATTTAAGAGGACTCTCAGGTCAAGCCGATAAAGGGAAGCCGCACCCATTTTCAGTATTCAGAGATACTGAATTTCAGTCGAATTGCTTAAACAAAATTAAACCGTGAAAGATTACGATAAATTAAATTCAATGTACAAGCCAATAATAGACTATACAGTAAATAAATAAATAGGCATAGTTCTAACATGATAATGTTATTATTAAAACCTTCTACTAGGAATACTTATATGTAATATAGAAGAGCAATACCAATAGATATGAGAACAAGCAAGGAGGGGAAGCCAAACCCAAGTGCATAGCAGGTATCGTCACCAAAACACATCACACTACGCCTCAACATCGGTGTCACAATTGTCCCCATGAATCCGCCAAGGTTAACAGTACAGTAAAACGTTGAGAAGAACCGTTGTAACCGCTGATTCTCTTCCGGTAGCCGAAACTATGAAGAAGAGAAAAAGTTTCACCGTTTTACGCCATGTCATAATTGTATAAAAAAATAATCGCACTAAATCACTCTTAAGTCAACTAAAGAACCCAAACTGTTCAATTGTATTAACTCTGTCTGTCAGTCGGTTAATATATAATGGTGCGTCACAACTTTAGGTAAAGTTTTTGACCTCGGTCGTTAAATCAATTGATTTTCACTCAAAAACTATCGCAAGACATGTGTTAGACCTAAATATAGACGGTATATTTGAGGCGTTCATACTACGATGGACTTTCAAAAAGTGGCTTTGACAGAAATCTAATTTTGACATAAAAAGCTCCAGTACGGCGTGTGTCATTAAGAGCAAAGGGATTAATTAAAATCTCCAAATAACTTACCTGATCACCTCCGAAAGCCGCTACGCAAGGCTTAATTCCACCTGTGCCGGTAGCTATTAAAGCTAAACCAATCATAGACGTTGCCCTGCACATAACAACATATAACACAACTATTGCTTATTCATGGAAATAGCTTAAGCAAGTTCGAAGTTCCTATTAATTTACGTTCTATCATATAAGAGTACTCTGCATTTCAATATAGAGAAATGAGACCTACATAATATACAAATAACAAATGAATCTAAGAGGACACACTAACTAGTGCACGCGAAGCTGAGACCTCAATATTGGTAATAATTGGTTATTCATATATATTCGTTTTATTTATTGAATTACACAGAAACCTAAAACCTATTATAGACTGATTGAGACAGTTGTCAGTTTTTGTCAAATCGCGATTTATCAAAAATTTAGTATGGATGGTATTAAAGTTTGTTTTTTGGTGGACAAAATGTATGAAGCTATACACGACCTTCCTTGTGATGATAGAAATCCAAGAATCTTAAAAGAGTTCTAAAAATAAGGTCGACAGAATAAAAATACATTAAACAATATATTTACACGAATTATAAAAATATTATACATAAATTATTCAGCATGTTTAAATAAATTTCAAGTAAGCATAATATACTTACGTGGGTGGCAACATCAACGGAGGTATCGCAGATAAACACGTCAACACCGTACCCACGAGATATATAATGGAGAAGTATAAAATTACTCTGTAAAAAATTTACCATTTTAGTTGGCTTTTGTTTGCACAAAATTGCTTAATCGATTACTCATTTAAATCAAACTATTACAAACCATCACAAACATAACATCTTTTACATGATATAAATACGAACATAATATGTATTCTAATTTAATCTCAGCAAAGTTAGTTTCTGAATACGTTCGTTAGGACGATAAGTCTAGTAAGTAGTAACTAGTATTAAGTAACTATTATTTTTTTGCCTCACCAAACTCCCAATATGTTTAAAGATTACACTTGTTTGTAAATTTAAAATAAACGTTAGGTAGTAAATAAATACGTAAATTTATTTTGTCTTAGAGAAATTAAGCTGACTACCCACTATTTTATAAAAAAAATACTCTTATTCAATTAATCACATTTGATTGGTGAGTCACATAGGGAGGGAACGGAAAAACAAGGGAATTTAACTAAACCAGATGATATATAGTAGAGGTATGTACATGTCCAAATAAAAACAGAATATTTTAAAATTTTGTTTTAGGAATTGGTGAAATACTTACTTATATCGACCAATAAAATTGTCAGCAAGAACCGCCCCCATTAATGGCATAGTATAGCACATCATTATAAAAATATGATAAACAACTGTAGCAGCATTCTCGTGAAGGCAAAGCACGTTTCGTAGGTAGAGGGATAAAATAGCTGAAACAGTATACCTTTTAGACTGAGGCATTCAAAGACTGACATGAATTCAAATCTGAACGTAACAAGCTTTCGAGGTTTTGAGTTGAACAGCAGCTTAGCGCCAATAAAAATGTTCAGCGAACGGACACACGTGTGACTTGCAATGCATACTCCAACACTGAAGTTTGAACCGTATTAACTTACTTCGCAATCCACAAAACGAAAATCGTTCACAAAATTCTGTGGCAATTATGCAGTAAATAGATGTCGGAGTAGAGTATAACATTAGGAATGAAGGTCGCGATTGGAAATACTTTACAAAGTTATTATAACACTATTTTGACTTTTAAAATGTTTATAGAAAATAATGTTTGATTAATTTCGCATTCATTAGGTACGTCATAAATTATAGATGTTTAAAACAAAAAGTTTATACTTATAACTTTTTTTGTTTACGCTAATGAGCTTACGAGGCTTCACAGAATAAAAGGGTCTTCTACTCTACTAAGCGCAGATAGTATAAGAATGAATGAAAACGTGATGAAAACGATAATTTTCACTGACACAGTCTGTACGCGGCGTCTCATGTTGCAAGTTGGCTCTAAAGTTTGTATGTTTTATTAGGTATAATTTGTTTATTTTGATCATATAGGGTTAACTGATTACCAGTTGGTATTTATTTCTATCTTTACAAAATATAGGTTAAGGCTACTGCATAAAATCTCTATTGTTTTTTAGAAATTAGGAATTTATGAATGTAATTTTTGGAAGGCTTTTCCTTACTTTCAACTATGGGGAATGGAATGGGATCAGTATATCGGGCCTCCAGATTGTTTGCAAGTCAAGCAAGGCTTTCAAAGCAAGGCAAATTGAAAATCATTTATTTTCATAAATCTTTGACATTTTTATTATTGTTGTATTTACTTGTATAATTAGTGCATTTAATGTTCATCATGTACACGAATTACACAACTTACATGACACTAATGTACTATATTTATAATATGCCGTGACTGACATACGACCATTTATTTGCCGGAAATTATTGACTACCCGAGTAAGAATATCCGTAATCGCCATATCATCTTGCACCACGACAACGCTAGTTCCCATAAGGTTAGACAGACGGACGAATTTTTAAAAGTCCACCCAGGAACATCTACAACCGTGCTAAGTTTGGTTGTAGTTGGTAAAGATGCAGGGCATCGGGCAAATATTCTTAAAAAAGTTAACCATGTTTGACTTTACAGGTCAAAGACATCACACGGTTAGCTTTTTGGCGTGTACGTATACATTGTTATAGTAGCACAACTCAAGAGAGCGAAAAGCAACAATACAATATATATATATATATATATATATATATATTGTATTAGTATTATATATTTGTATATATAGATATAAGATTTTAAGTAATTTTTATATTTCTAGTTTTTAAGACCATACTGTAGTTTTAAGTCAAATGTAAAATAGTATTTTTTATTACAATACAACGATATTTAGTCCACACTTCGTGGCGAAATTGAATTTTCCTATGATAATCGTTCACTCTATTGATAAAAATATAATATTTCTGCTGCTGTTGGATGAGAAGTCAATTGTCAATACGTGTCATAGTCATTAAATGAGAACTTTAGTATTCTTTGAAGTTTGAATTGCCATCTGCCATTTGCCAGTGACAAATAGTGGAAATTAAGAATACAGCAAAATTGAAAATAGTTCATACTAAATTACCATACACTATACACTTTTCATTAATTAAAAATCGTTAAATTACAAAAAAATATTGAACTTGTGATCGCGCGTCGAAGTGAAAATATACTTATGTAGTTTTAAGGGAACAAAAATGTACTCGTGGTGTTTAATAATATATTGTGCAATTTTTTTTGTAATTTCAAGTGACGGTGCCGTTATACCAGACGGTGACGATGTGGACAGCCAAGGACTATACAGCAAGTCAGATCAAGTTACAATATTGACAAACAAGAATTTTTATAAAAAAATTTACGGCCAAAGAAATGCCTATTTAGTTCAATTCTATAATAGCTATTGCGGACATTGCAGAGCGTTTGCGCCAAAATTTAAGAGCTTAGCCGCGGAAGTTGCACCATGGGAAAATATAATTAAATTAGCAGTTATAGATTGTTCAGTTGAAGAAAATAATGAAATCTGTAGACAATTTGAAGTAATGGCCTATCCATCTCTCCGATATTTACATGAAAAATATGTTAATGGTAATGCTTTTGTTGGTGATAAATTCATGTCCGGTGATACGGTGGCCAAATTAAAAGCAGAATTAATAAAGAAAATGCAATCTGAACAATCCTTAGGGAGATTAACATTTGCACCACGTCTGGATATTGCAGCATATAGATCTTATGCTGCTGCTTTAAAAGATGTTTCTACTGATGTTATTTATACTTTCCTTGTATTTGAAAGTGAAAATTCGACAGTTGGTTCAGAACTGGCTCTTGATATTAATGATTATAAAAATATAAAAATTCTAAGGATTTATGAAAACAGCGAATTAGCTGAAATTGCAGGTGCCACTCACTTTCCTGCCCTAGTTGTTGTTAAACCAACTTTAGAAGCGGCTCAATTAACTCCAAAAAATCCTACTAAGCAGGAACTTCTTAAAGCTGTAAATGCTTATTTAAAATCTAATAACTATGTTTTTCCCATAAGAAGTAATGTGATAGAAGACAATGACAGTAATCTTACACTTTCTGAAAAATCTCCTCTAGATACTGATGTTGTCTATTATTCAGACTTAGAAAAAACATTAAAAGCCAGTTTACATACCGAGATAACAAGACATAAAGTATTAAGTGGTGATGTTTTACAAGCACTCTTAAATTATTTAAATGTCCTAATTATCTCATTTCCTGCTAGAAATAACCTAAAAGAGTATTTAATAGACTTACATGATACCTTTCGGACAAAAAATGAATGGAGTGGAAGTGAAGTTTATGAAATTGTTAAAAGCCGTGAAAGTGCTCATGAGCCTGTTTATACAAGCAATTTAGACTATATAGCATGTAGGGGAAGCCAGCCACAGTACAGAGGATACACATGTGGTCTGTGGTTTTTGTTTCACACCCTTACTGTTAATGCTGCTACGAAACCTGGATCTGAAGGGCCTAAAGTCCTAAGTGCCATGCATGGCTACGTAAAACATTTCTTTGGTTGCACTCACTGTTCTCAGCATTTTCAAGCAATGGCAGAAAAGAACAAAATATTTCAAATAACGGAAAATGATAAAGCTGTTCTCTGGCTTTGGATTGCACACAATGAGGTAAACTTGAGACTGGCTGGTGATGTAACTGAAGATCCAAAACATGCAAAGATACAATACCCTAGTGTTCGCAATTGTCCAAATTGTAGACTCAAACGTGGTGCATGGAACCTACCAGCAGTGTATGAATATTTGCAAAAAGTGTATGGTGCTGAAAACATAAGAGACCTTCGAAGAGCAAGATCTGCAGCAGTTGCACAGAGTCCGTTTTCCAGTCTGGACATCGGAATGCTAAGCCTTCTGTACATATTTTCTTTTTTTATACTTATTTTAGTTGTTAAGTTTTTATTATCTAAAAGATTTTTCAGAAAACGCCGCTATAAGCATGCTTGGGGTAAAGTATAGACTAGGTTAGCTCACAGTTTGGAATAATCATTTTAATACCAAGCAAAAATTATAGTATAATGGGTGCTCTCTGTAATTATAAAATAGTGAGTTTACAACGTACCAACAACAATTTAAGAAAATAAAACTTTATATTTAAAATTTTTAATTTAATGAGATAATTATTATGAAGATATTTAAATGTGCATTCATTACAATAGTATGCTGTTATATTATATAATAAGTTGAATTATTGAAGTAATTTATTAAATTATTAATAGTATTTTTAAATATATATAAAATCTAGTTCTTCTTAATTAATGTATGTTAGTTCAAAAAGTTTATTGCAGTAGTATTTAACCTTACGAAGACCATATTATGGGTCAATTTCTGAATTGTATAGTATTCTCTAGAATTCATAAATTGACAGGGATGAAATCTCCTATCTATTCATATGAAAAATGTATTACAAATATAATTTAAGTGTTCGTGATTTTGTTCATTCTCATAAATGCATTCCATTAAAAGAAATTTAGAAGCAATAATGGTTGCCAATTTGCTTTACCACTTAACCTTAATCAATTTACACCAATGTAAAAGACATTTTTTTATTATTTTCTTACATATGATTTTAATTTTAATAAGTTATAAAGGTATATATGATATACGTACGATATTTTATTATGATTTGAGAAAAATTGATATTTAATCAAATCGGGTAATATCTCAATAAATATTTTGTATTGTACAATTTCTTAAAACCTCCGTGTTTGATTATAACATTAAAAACGTAATTTTTTACGCAGTTTACTTCATCGCGTCTGGAGACACTTCCTATAGATATAGTAAGGTCAGTTTGATCCGTAAAAATCGGTGGCGGGCAATGTGGTGTGGTTAATTGTCGACATTTTACGTTTGATTAACAATTATTCACAGTGTTTAATTGGAGACGTTTGTTAAGCTATGTAATGGTTTTATTATAATAACATTGAGCACTGAAGTGTTCATTCCTCATAGCTCGATTATGGGCTTGTATTGATTAGCTTCATTGCTTATGTATCTATATGCTTATTTGCCCTTGTTACAAATATGTTGTAGTATTTTTGTAGTAACTAAATAATAATATTGTTCAATGAGATATCGTCCGATTGGACAACTGATTAGCCTCTATCACGCCGTCGATTGCTGAGTCTAGACATGCGAGTTTGCGTTTATTCACGTTAGGACAGAAACTTCGTTGATTGCCAGGAAATCCATCGTTCGGTGTTTCATCTCGGGCTTTAGTGGCTGACATACTGACGTTGCTTTTTATGTATTATTTTCTTATGAACATTCTAAGAGAATTACAATCTAGAAAATCTCACGGTAATGTTATAATTATGAATACTAACAGATGTTTTATTTTGCAGGTTGATGACATGACCGAATGGAAACAAATGAACATTATAAACAAGAATTACATCAAATCGTGAAAACTCATCCAGTGAATTATCTTTAATAACACAATTGTAAATCAATTTTAAATTTGTCAAATATTAATAATAGCTAATCTTAAGGGAAAATGTTAATTAAATTATTTACATTTTCATAGACTTTCATTCTTAACAAATTTAAGGTGTTAAATAAAACAAGGTATTTAGTTTCAGAATATAATACGAATAGAAATCACGTCAATACACATACATAAAAAAGTGAAACACACAAATTAAAGTTGGTGTCACTCAGTGCGATATTCTAGTACATTTATCCGAATGAGGAATGTACTATAAAGTCATTATTTACCTACTATTCAATGTAAGTGAAAAACTGACATTCTTTTAATAAATACAATCGGTGGTAACCACGCTTTACTTGGACAATTTGAACGTTAACAGGTGTATCTATTTGGGCAGTGAAAATTTGTAAATAAATAAAATTAAATACACTTTCAAAAAACATTTCCGAATGAGATTCTCCAAAACACAAGAGACATGTTGCCCTTTCGTTAAAGCTGTATTATTAAGTTTTCATACCAGAACTTACCTATGCATATCAGATTAAATAATAAAAACAAATAAATTAGGATTAAAATATGGCACCGGACAACGAAATCGATCAAGTCATTAATTATGCACATTTACATAATATAAATTAAATATACGAAATATAATATATTACTATATAAATAAATTAATTGGTTTGCTATTTAGGTGAAATAAATAGCAAAATTTTATACATGTTATAAATAAAAAGTTTTCTTATACAAAGAACTTAAAACCGACAATATAGGTAACACACGACATTAAGTTCATGAATTGTGGACTTACTGTCCCATTAAATCTATTCAAAATAGACGTCGTTGCGATTACTTAAAAACTAGACCACCTCTTGAAATTCAAAAGTGCGTTAACATTCCAAATGCTCGTACTGTTTCTATATCGGCTATGAAACTCGATAAATGCCATGTCAAAAAAATTATGTAAACGAGTCGATGAGGGTATCGTGCTTTGATTCTTAACAAAAAAAATCACATTTCCACTGGTTTTACTCTCCAGTTCTTGAATATTGGATCACAATATCGAAGGTGTTAGAATCATACATTTTCGAACCGATGATAATAACCAGGACTTATATAAAATTGACTCCTCAATTTAGCGCTAGTTCACACAGTAAAAGACTTACGTAATTTAAATCGCAATTTAAGATTGTAATTCAAATGTATTATCAAATACCAAAAGACAAACATTCAAAATCAGGCTGACAGCTCGCTTATGGAACTGTAGTTAGGTGTTCATCAATGTTATATCCTACCTAGCGAATATATAATCTTATACTATTGCTCACTTTGAGTGCTTATTGTAACTTAACATATTATACGCCATCGTGACTACTTTTCTCTTCCTCCATAGAAACAATATTTAAGGATTTATTATTATCGAAATTTATAAAGCGGCTGTGGCGTATAAAATGTTATCAGACGGAACTAAACACTAAGCGTTGGGTACTGAAATCGGTCTCGTGACTTATCCTTACTTAGTAAGGTCTAGGTTCTAGTATGAACCAGCGCTTATGCTAATATTTATACAACTATGAAACTAAAATGAATTTAGTATACAATCTCGTTAAAAAATGTTAAAAAATAACGTCTACCAACTCGCTAAGTTACCATAAGAATTTCTACACTGCCTCTTTTGAACACCAAATAGTCTTTAAAATCCTAACGACAGCTAATTAAAAAAATATAGGTATTTCCATTATTATAACAGTCATTTGTAAACTAGTGAGAACATTAGGCGATTGGTCATCATCATTTGTGCTTTAATAATTCATTCCTAAGCCCACCGAGCTGTTGTCATTCCTGGCCCTTTTGTACTCAAAGAACTTACTGACATAATTCATAAAACATCGACACAATAATCAAATCTAGATTTTTTTGTACAGATTAGAAGTAGCACTTCAATCGTTGGAAGTTTAGTATAGAATATTGCATTACATTTCACTCAAGCTAGTACACTCTTTACCACTAAATGTTTAAACGGAGCCGTGATCCTGAGAACAAAAATTATTCTATTAACACAAAGCATAGTAATGAAGACTCAATTATACTAGATATTCAAAATATTCGATCTCTAAACAGAATCCACAAATATAGCGTGATATATAAAATAAGTGACTAATGACTTGTATGACAGTGAAATAAGCAATGTTTAATTGAGAGAAGAATTATAATAGTAGTAATTAATATATATACATCCTCACAGAGTAAAGCGTCTTAAAACTATGATTATTCCTCTCACAAATGGTTGCTAGCGAATAAGTATATATAGCGAGTTACCTCGAAGAGCATTATCTAATTGTGATCAATTCAAGTTATCGCATTTTCCGTGCCGAGTCACCTCGAGCCGTCGGCGTGGGGACCGACGGCGGCTCCGTAATACCCTAATCCCAGGGCAAAGTGTTAGTATGAACAAGGATGAAGATCTACAATGTGAAGCTTTGAAATAATCATTTTAGTGCTACTTCTGATGAAAGAGAAAAATATCTGATTACACACTCTCAGGGTTATGTAACACAAACAGTAATTACGAAGCCTATTAAAATTATAAGACCGACTCCAAAATTCACCAAAAAGTATAAATTAATTTTATTTATGGCCACTAGACGACACTTATTTGTCAAGTGATAAAGGAGAATCAATTTCGTTAGGTAATCTTGCCGATTGTAATCCTTACGTATCAATTTACGGAATTTTATGAGGTTTGGAATTCGAAATTTTGAAGTCAGTTGAAAATTAGACGAACCTGAGATTTTGTCTAGTTTTGAGAGAAGAATATCAGAATTAGCACCAAAATGAAATAAATACATATCATATATTTTAATATTATAAAGCTTTGTTATTATGATTGCGTGCTAATGTCAGGGACTACTGGTTCTAATAAGAAACTGCTTTGTGATGGATATCAAGGTACGCAAAAGACTATCATATAACACCTAGATAAACTTTGCTAACGGGCTCATTATTTTATTGGAATGCTTAGAACATTTTTTATAATACAAATTAAATAAACAACGCAAGCCACAAATTATGTGATTAAAAGCTTGTTGACAATGTAAGCCATAGTTTCTTGTCTTGGCAATATTTGACATGAAAGATTGTTCGTGGGATTCACGTGCAGCTAAAAATGGCTCTCCTTTCTTCCTTAGATATTAACACTTTTATGATAAACAATGCCAATGCTTTTTACATAACGTAGCTCTTTATTTAAAATATAATTGAAAATGTATCTCCTCTGAAAAATATGTAAAACAACATATATGACACGATTAGTAAACGGTTAATAGATTTACTTATGGTTACAGATTAACACAAAAATAATCGAAACAAATTTATACCTATTGAAATTAAATTTAGATTCACAACTACATTATATGTCAAAACGTACGATGATATTTAAAAATGTCTACCATTCCTCTATTCACTATTGTAACCCAGGTTACAATGGAGGAATGGTAGGCATTCATGGTAGACAGATCATAAAATTTGACTCATATCACTGGCAATGCCGTGTTTTATATACAGCGTTATAATGAATATTACAAATATAAATAGCTATGTATGTTTGTAAACAATAAACTATCTATTCTTAGAATACCTAAAACGTGACTTGTTGTTAGGCCTTTAAAACATCTTTAAAATTTTGGTATGAAAAAATGAAGAGATTATATTTTATATTACATATCACCAATAGAATGAATGAATTCCAAGTACCAAGCATTTTTCGTATTTTTTTGTAGGTTGAAAATAACTAAAGGAGATCTACTTAAAGTAGGTTAGTGCTGTCTATAATTAGGTGTCAAGTGAATAACGGCGTTGTTGAGAATATAAACAAAGGAAATTGAATATTATGATAAAATAAAGAATAAAATATAGAGTTAGAAATATTGAAAAAGCTGAAGAGTTTGATAATATAGAGAACCGAACTCATCGGCTTTCTGTTGGTAAACGGTATAAGATATGTATTAATATTTCTATCTATGGAGAGTTACTTTATCGTTTTTATAGTACCCTACTCACCTTCCCAAAAAATATATACTACTACAATATTTACAGTAGGTGCTATACCTATAACACCACATACATAAACACATATATAAGCAATAAATAAATAAATAATTTTACAAAGGATGTATATTAAATTGGTCTGATATAATGTGATTCTAAGCGATTTATTAAGAGATATCGTATTGTATCGGTAATTTGTCAAGTTCTTAAAGGAGACAGCTACGGAGAGACTTGAATTCAAAGCAGAAACACTTCAATTGTGTTGTATTGAGTTCAATGTTTATTGTTGCTAGAACTTTCGTGACTTATATGGGTGACGAAAATTGTATTTATTTTTACAAAGATAAAACTATTTTCCTCTAATCTTCAACAATATGTTACCGACATATTAACAATGTTATCATCTTGTAAACAAGATAATGTAACATGGATATTCAATATCTCTACTACTCGTGTTAATTAGGACTGATTAAGTAAAAATAAAGAAGGAATGATGAAATAATGTAATGTATTGTGAGTTAGAGTAATTCCGGTGGGAAGTTAGTATAAAAATATTGATCGTAAGCCGTTTCATAAAGAAAAATCCCTAAACTCTGCCATTTCGTTTTTAAATTGTGAAATCAATATGCATAGAATAGGAGGACAGTACGTCGTAAGGGAAATTGAATCAAATATTTCTACTAATAAAATAGTACTCGGGTGACATACAAAGCTTTCATTGCCAATACAGCGAAGTTATAAATATTAGATTATAACTGCGCGTAATCCCAGTGCACTAAGGAGTGGTTCCAAGCATGGAATAACCTTCACCTGCCATTGCACCTCGCCCAAATAACATATCTGCTAATAGTCTAGCGACTGATTGCAAAATTGATTAAAACTGAGACAATATGTATGATTATTATTTTATCGATGAGATGGTTGCAATATAAAGACAATGACTTTGTGGAACACAGTAAAAACCTCATATATCTAGGGAATATGTAGCCATTACCATCACTTAGAAGCTAAACAGTGTATGCCAATGTGGGCTCCTAATCAAATTGTAATTTAAATAAATCTATGTAAATTGTATCTTATTTCATTATTCAAATAATTTTTTATTTTTGATAAATAAATTCCTGAATGAGATAAAATAATTATCAAATTAACACAACTCTAATCAATCCATCCAAATATTTTCGTATACCTAATAGCAAATATAGGCCGTTTTCATTTGTTTATAATATACAAATCTCCTATAGCTCCTCCTATAATCTAATTGTGTATGACGCGATTTCATAAGAAACAAAACATCGTGAATATTTGCCGAACACATTTCTAGAATAAAGACAAATTACCGTTTACGATAACGAGATGACCCACGTCATCTCATATCTGAACTGTTATAATTTACAAACGTATCTGTGCAATTCAGTCAATGTATGTATTAATGATAACATTGACGCACACAGAAGCACTTTTTTAAAATAGCTCAATCCTACCTTATTATTTTACACTTATAATCACGATATATTTTATTATTACAACCGCAAGCCGCAAATAGACAGACTCTGTACACAGACATTAAGTTCATAATAAGCCTATTATTATTTTATTTTTAAGTCTACTATAAGTTTCTTTCTATGTTTTATGTGTGCAATAAAGTATTTTTATTATTATTATTATTATTATAGACCGATTATAACGTGACACAGAAGGACAGATGGAAATGAGTGGAAATTATATAGAAATATTGTTCCTTAGAAAGCCGTAGCTATCAAAATATCATATAGATATATATTTTTAAACTGCTATTAGTATATATATTTAAAATGAACGAGCAATTGATAACAACATCTTTTGAGAAAACTCTTGTTAAATGCTTACCTTTATCTTAGAGATATCAACACCAGTAACTGCTTTGACGAGGTCGGGGATGCTTTGGACGATACTAAGGACTTCGCCTGTTAATTTCGCAGCACCCACTTCACCTTCGCCACAAGAGACCATCGTAACCTTACGAGCTTGAGATAATGGTGCTGCGACTTCAGCTGCAACCTAAAAAGATAAATTAACCATTATTTTGTATCAGATATTGATATCGGTTTTGAACCCGAGGGAGGTTCTATTAATGTGAATTCGTGCCTCCAAAAAATACCACTTCACGATCAAAAATGAAATAACATTTAGAGCCAAAAGTCAACCGCATTTAACAGCTCTGATGATCTCCAAAAAGCACGATAGTGACTGATCATGGCATATATATGGCATAGACCACGGTATGCCTCGGAGATTAAAGGAACCTCCCTAAATTTAATTAGTTTAAGAATAAGCTATAAAACGTATAAATACTACGTCATAATTCACGATCGTTGATTATTGAACACCTATTAAGCTGAAAAGTAGGAAGTTTGTTTCAAATGGGAAGCTTTTTTGTTTGGAGATGCCATTTATCTATATAACACGTCACGCTATTTTTTTTTTTAATGAAAATCGATGACAGTTGACCCTGAACATGATATTAACAGTACACGTGTAATTCTCGAACGCAACATTTCATACAAAAAATGAAGATAAGAACAACCTTGTTTGTCGATAGTATAAAACAGTTAGTTACGCTTTTATCAGCATGGTATATTGAATGTTAATTAACTATGGATGAGAAAATTAAAGTACACTTAATATGCTATTATATTTTATCATTTAGTTTCATTAACGACCTGTGACTAATCTGGCATTAGTCACATATTAGCACGTCAAATAAAAATTTAAGACCTCTTAATAAATCAAACAACAATAAAATGTTGACGTCATCGTTAACATTATATGTGGAGTTTCTTTGTTGGTTGAACGCGTTAATCTCAGAAACTACTGGTGCGAATACTATGTATCCAAAGCAACGTGAAAATTTCTTTTATTATCATCGTATGAGGCGGACTAATTCTGCATTTCATGTCGTTGGATGGAAATCTTTCACAGTTCGCATTACAACATTTTCTATTGCAAACAAGCGAACTATGGAATCGGCTCCCAGCGGAGGTTTTCCAATGGAGTACGACCTCCAATTCCTTAAAAAGAGCATACTCCTCCCTTTTTAGTATTAATTAACCTGTTGTGGTAGGAAATCAAGGACCGATCGACGAAGAACAAGACTTGTTCAATCGCCTTAAAATATTATAAAATTTAATGGTAGACCTTAAAATATCTATTCTGTTTTTAGTTTAATATAGCGGTCTGGTGATAACCAACGTAGTCTTTGTAATGAGCGCTAGTTAAGCTGACCTATTCATATATAAGAGAAAAAATTACTGATCTTCCGGGCTATTTTTTAAAACGATAGGATATTTACCCTAGGCAACGTGTCCAGCATCATATCGACCATCGCAGCAGATCCATACTCATTCCAAGCATCAGCCTTCTTCGCCATTTGCTCGGCATCGGCCACTGCCTTCGCTTTGATAGCGTATGCTTCAGCCTGTGAACAAAAAGGTTTTATATACCTATTAAATCTCAAATAATATAATACCGTTTTAGTAAGGTTTAGGTAATTCTTAGTAGTAAGTTAGTAGTTAATTATTCTTATAGCACGACATCGCTATACGTGAAACTTAGACCGGACGAACACAAAACAATTCGGCAACGCAATTTAATAATTTACACACGTTTTTTATATAGCTTTTTCTTGAAGAAAATAATAATAAAAAGCCGAAACTCGACTTCCCACTGGGGACGGTGCAACGCGAAAAGAAACTTGACATTATTATAAATAGGCTTTTATACTGCGAATGGTGTACGCTATTTAGTCGAATCAATTTATCCGCAATCATAGGGTGAGATGTCGTTTGACAAAAAACACTTTGCAAATTTTACTAAATTTTCACAAAGAGATTAAAACATTCCCTGGGATATTCTATTTATAATTCTTCCAGAACATAGTTCCTAATATCTAGTTTACATCTATTAAACCACTTTCTTTGACACACAGCCTTTCTTTATACACACCCACTTTATGCACATATACAGCCTTTTTTTACAGCAGATTTTTCCACTTATCAAGACTCAAGATCATTTACTATATTGCATTGCAGTTTTCGCAAAACTTGTGTGAATGAGTTTTGGCTACTTCATACTAATTTTTTTTACTAATTACTTCCCCTAGTACCGACTGAGGTCGAATGAAATGTACCCGTGAAATGTGTATACTTTGATATTAAAAACCCACCTCTCCGCGAACTTTCACTGCCTCTGCTTCAGCCTCTGCTTCCAAAACAGTCTTCAGTCGGTGCGCTTCAGCCAACTTCTCCAACCGGAACTTTTCTGCTTCAGCTGGTCTGTATTAAAGATTACACACAGTTAGTATTTTAGAAAAAGCTATCTTAAAAACCGAATCGAGTTAATTATAGGAGCAAATCATATACTTTGTATTGGAGCCCTCTTACACAAAAGACAACAGAAGTACATCATCATAATTTAAATTAACTACATTTGTTGTAGTATTGCCGCCTTAATTAATAATCCTACTATAGAAACGACTCACTTGCGTATTGTTGCCTCTAACTCTCTCTCGCGCCGTTGAACCTCCCACTTTTGAACGTTGATCTCCTGCGTACGTTCCACTACAGCTATTTGCATTTGCTCCTCTTTTATACGTTGCTTCGTTTTCGCCGCTTGCAGCTCGTACGCCATTTCCGCTTCAGCCTGAAATTTTTATTGAAACTCATCAATACGATTTTATTTTATTTGGAATATATCCAAATTGGATATTATTTTTATTTTTATTATTATAAAATTCCACGCCGTCGGTTAGCTCCAAGGTGAGATATTTATAGCCTTTCCTTTCCTTAGGAATTTCCGTTAATACGTCAATTTTGTGCCAATTCAAATAAATCTGTCACCATTCAGTCGGAACGAGGCCACATTTGCTGAGAAACATCCCAAACGTCGGCCATAAATTATAGAAAAGATTTAAAGAAATTAGAATTATAGAAATCTCTTTTTAATTCATTTATAAAAGACTATATTGTAAATGTATACTTTTAATAATACTCTTAGATTTACTTTAAATTACATATTCCCTATTTTATTGTCTTATAGGGTAAGTAGTGTAAAAAATTAACTTGAATTAGTTTAGTAGTGTTAATGTTGCTGTTAGAGTAAATTGCTCTCCAGATGTGTCTGGACCCAGTTATCAGTATAAATGAATAGTTTTAGGCCTACTTTTAACAACGACTGTCAAAACCGTTTATAAAATATATAGAAAACAACAAGCAGCAAAAGTTAAACAAGTGTAATTGTTTCGAAGATGAAGCGGCAAGTAGTAAGTTCAGTTTGTTATTAAGACAACCACTATTATGCTATGCATGTGACCTGACTGACCTTAATAGTTTGAACTTCCACGTCATAGGCGGCTTTTTTTAATTCGAAATCTCTTTGCGCTTTCGATATTTCTGTGTCGTTCAAAAACCTCGCTGCCATCCTTTGCTCCTCAGCCATTGCTTCTTTGATTCTGGCTTCTGCATGGGCTTCAGCTTCGCCTATTCGAGCGTCCCTTTTCACCTCGGCCGTACGCGCCATTCCTAGAGCTTTTAGATAGCCCTAGAAATTTAAAAATAATTATAATACAGAATTATGGTGTTTAATGAAACATTTATCTTCGAGCAATTCAATGTTTGACACCGAAACAAAAAATATTTATATTTCCTATCAAGCCATATTTTCAAGGCCACAAAATCTTTTATATAGTTAGAAGATTTTAGATATATAGAAGTTTTTAATTTAAAAAACCATGATCTGATCTCAGGCAAAGAAGAAAAATGCGGGGTCTATCTCGTTATTACATAATACAAAAGTATAGAAATCCAGTCCAGAAAACTTTAAGAAAACTATATTTTACTTCTCTTATTTAAAATATATTTATATTTTTTGGTATTGGAATAAAAGGTCAATTTAATGTTTATTTATTTATACAACATAATCGGCGAAAGTCTGTCTACCCTTTTCTATTCCGTAAATGTATGACTAGGTGAGAACCTGTGGCTAACCTTTGAGAAAAGGTTAGCCACAATATAAGCTTTAAAAGCTAAACACAACTGACAAAAATATATTCATATAGTAACCTTTCTTTTGGTTGGTATCTAGTTGGTGAACTGTGGCGGAATATGCGATGATATATCCTCTATTACCACATAATAATTTCATTATTTAAACAACTTTGAAAAGCGTTATTAATTCCTAATTACATCATTTTGTTGCATGCACTAACAAGCATCTACAATCTAGTCTCAATAAAATAAGTAATACGCGTTTTTTTATTGTCCTACAATAAAACTGGTATTAAACATTTCATAATACACTTTATAATTTCCCTAATTAACTCAAAATACAAGCTTAATGGTAGATAAAAGCACTACTACGAGCCTTGATCTAGAAGCACCACACTATTGTATAATGTAGCATACCTTTGCCTCCTGCCATGCCATGCCATGTTAAAGAAACAAATAAGACTGGAGTAAACTATATCTGACTACACAATGATTTTAATAAAATGTATTAAATTTTAAGATGCAGGCATGCTATTTGCCTTTAATGTTGCCTAATTTAATTACTTAATTAATAAATATGGCCAATGTTACAAGGTAAAATGGAATAATATTAAAAACCTGCCTTCAAAATGTTGGTAGCTGTGGGGTTACACAACTATATATATAATACAGTATTAACAAACAACTTCCAAGTATTTTGAAGTCAGTTATAAAGTCAAAGCTTCTATGTCACATGACAAAGCTATAAAAGCTTGAGCATATGAATGTAAACCATATCTTGAACCTGGTGGCTGGTGGTGAATCAGGGACTCATAGTCTTAATTAAATTAATTTAATAAATGCAATGTAATTTAATTAACATACCTCTTCATCTCTTATGTCTTTAAGAGTATAGGAGACCACTGTTATACCCATGTTGATTAGATCACTGGAGGCAACTTCAAAGACCTTAAAACAATTTATAAAACATTTAACTTATGCAGACAAAACTTAACAATTTTCACAAGTAAATCATGAATACTTAACAAACAGAAGTGTACAAAATATTGAAAAATGTAGTGTCTAAACATGGTGTCATTTGTAGTAATAATATTTTTTAAATTTGAAATAATACATCTAGAAATGTTACTTACTTTTTTCGAAAATATTTTCCTATCCTTGTATATTTCTTCTACTGTCATTGACCCCATAATAGCACGCTGATGACCTTCTAGGGTCACAAGAGCTATATGTTGGATCTCTTGCTCTGATTTCCCCAAGAACTGTTCACATGCTGATAGAAGCATCTCAGCATTCTGACCCTGAATCTTCACCTGTAATTATAAGAAACACAATTGAAAAGAGGACCAATAACCCTAAATGGTATGTTTAATACATGTACGGATCTCTTTTGATCTTACATTCATAAATTCTGTAAAAAGTATTTGATCAATTCATTCTTTATTTACTAATACTTATACTATATCACATTATTTTCTTTATAATAATACCAAGCTTAATATTTAAAATACAACTCTTAACATTGTAAACACATTGTCCTTGGTGAACTATTAACATATTAAGGTCAGAACAATAGTACTGATGACTAATGTCACTTGATTACCTGTGCGATGCCAGTCACAGATATGGGCACACCCTGAATTGTATAGACTGTTGGAGACTCTACTTGCAGGGTCATTGTGTTAAGAGATATCCTTTGTACACGTTGAATTGCTGGCCAAACAAATGCTCGACCACCTGGTACCAAAAGTGGCTTGGCATAACAGCATCCTAAGTAAAAGATAAGGTTATTAAGGCATAACTTAAAAATGTTCTGCTAAGCCTGTTATGAAGAAATCTCAATTCTCTTAATTACATATTGCAATACAATAATGTGTAAAATTCGCAATTAAGGCATAGAAATAAAGCATTCAAGATAAGTGAAAAGTAACTTTATTACAATTTCTTGACCAGGGGCCATGCAATAGACTAATAATTGTGGAACAGTTCTTTAAAATACATGATTTACTTTGTTATAATACTAATATGATAGACATATTCGCACAGCCTATTTGAAATCAGAATTTTCTTCGCTACCAATGTATAATCTCAGTATACTATTTTAGTGTCATTAGTGTTTATATGCTTATTTTATAAAAAGGATTATAATAATTGCAATCAAATGGAAATCTTAATTGGGTGACACAATCTACCAAGACAAACTTTATTTTGTTCTGATGTTTAAGTAATTAAAAAAATGTGTAAATAAAATATTTTTAAGATGGATAAAACATAAAATATCTACCAAATATCACGTAATTTCAAATATCTAGCTACAATTCACACATTAGGATAACCAACCGAAAATTCGCACGGCTCATAAATGAAAGTTATATTTTCTGAATTACTTCTATCATCGTTAAAATTTTATTATTATTAATTATGGTCGTATATAGTGGAAGCAAACAATTGCTGATTTATAATACGCAAACTGTATACCGCCCAGAATATTGGCCTAAGATCAACTTACCTGAAACAACAAGCGCTTCATTGGGACCACAAGTCACAAATCCCCAGGTCATGGTCGGCGGATTAAACAAATTTAATTCAATTTAAAATCTGTAATAAAACGATATTGCACTAAATATAGAAATTAAACATAAATTAAATCATTTAACAAACAGCGGCCTCAATTTGCAATGGTGGGGATACCCGAAACATCCACAGATTAGATACACAACATTGTATTTGTAGTTTTATCTACAACTAAAGATTGGGATTGAAAATTGCGTCGCTCCCTTTCATCTCCCTCAAAAATTGTCGCCATCAATACTCACATTCTTTGGTGCAGATACCAACAAAAATAATTATGATTAATGTAATTTATTTAATTAAGTCAATTATTTGTTACTTACAATATATTTTATCCGTAATAGTAATAAATCGATTATATAAATTATCTCTTAAGTAAAACCAGAAACTTAGTACCAATAAATTTTTTTTTACCTTATTGTTTTAACTTAAAAAATAACAAAATATTTGATTTATGTTTCTGAGACCTTAACTTACTCTTTAACATAGTTCTAATTTAAGGCCCTTTATCGAAATCATAATTATTTGCTTTATTTTTTTTGGCTTTTGTAACAACAAGTTGATCTTATTGTTGAGATGCTAATCTAAACTAAACTATATTTATAATACAATGTTAAGTAGTTTCCTTACGATATTTAAATTTGTTTTTTTAGTTTTGAATTTATATTTTTTTGTATTCATAACATTTTAAGTGATATTGTATTTGACAAATTGGTAATAAAATCTTTTAGGTTTATTATGGGTTTGTAAACAGTATATAAATTTATAAAAATCATATTTTGATAAATCGATCAATCTAATAAAAATTGATTTTCTTTATTCAGTGTTAATCGATTTAATCGGTAAACTTGGCCGCCATTATTAATCCCAATATTTACTTGTTGTTTATTTCATATTATGATATTAGGCACATTATCAAGTAGAATATAGCGCTTGACAATTGACATATTGCAGCCATTACATTCACATCTTACACAGACTATAAATTTAATAATGCGAAAGTGAGCTAAGGTATTGCAGACGGTGAGATCACAAATTAAACGAGATAATTTTTCTAAATGGTGGAAGTGCCGTCATGACAAAATTTGTATGTAAACCCAACTACTAATACTCTATTGAGAAATAGACTATTATTACGCACACCATTTAACATTTTAAAAAGCAATGTTAATGAAATCTGTTAACGTTCCAATTTGTTTTTCAATATATTTTTATGTCCCCTGATAAGTAACCTCTCAGGGTAGGCCCTCATAGTCCCATGCAAGTTCGAAATTATGTTTGTGTAAGATTAGTGCGGCACTAACATTTATCTATTGCTTATTTTTACTAGAAATTACTAGCTGAGAAACCAATCCGAGCCTAAAAACTTCAACTATAACGGTAATTATATCTTCACTAGTTTCAAAAGATGTTTATCTACCGGCATATTATGTTCATGAAGTTTTAATTTATATGAAAACTGAACAATGTTAAAATCAAAATGTTTCTAATTATAATACTAACCAAACGTCCATTGATTAAAAACGACGTTAAGAAGAAATGTGGTTGTTATAGTTGATTCGATTTCATTGTTGTAATCTGCATATAAAAATTTCCAGGACAATTTATGTCAAGATATGAAATTGTAAAATTAAGTGAAAGAAGTGAAAAATTAAGTGATTGAAAAATCTCAAATTAAGTGGGTACCTAATTTTCTTACACTCATTGCTTTACTTTATTTCATACATTATATTTAACGTACTAATACGCAATGTTTGATATTCCTAACATTATTATCTGTTACTGCTGAAGCTGTTTTAAAATTTATATTAAGATATTATAATGACAAACATTGAGAAGGCTGCACTAAATTATATAATAGTATGTCTACTATACCCAGACATAAAGAAAACGAAATACATTTAACTTCGTTTGACCTCCCTTCTAACTAACTGCTTCCGTGGTAATCTATAATTCAAATGCATTAGGAAGAACAATTCATGTCATGTGTCTTTAGTGGGTTCATTGTGCTATACTTACGCAATTTTCCAATTTTTCCAAAGCTCTATCTACGATTCTTCACAGCATTTGTCGTGTTACTTGATATTATTGATTTTAATAATTACTATATTGCTTACTGCGTACTAAGGCAACAAACCAACGCATGATATTCATCGATCTGTATTTTGCCGCGTGAAGTGGTTAAATTAAGTTGTTGATTTCATTCTTCGTAATACAAACATGGTACTGATTGCCGTGAACAATGTATTGATTAGCTGTGATGAATACGTGATAAATTTCTCGATCACACAGTTATAATTTCAGAAACTGCGTAGTTGTTCACCGTAATGCTCTGATGAACCTTTACCTTAATGTAGTTTCACTTATACAAACTAGATGGCGTGACGTGTACATTAATATGTGTTGTTTAATAGTGTTGTTATTTCACAAACGATACTATTTATAAGTAAACAGTCATAATTGGAACGAGAGGTATATATTTGCTTAGAAGGCTTTGGAAGCTCTTCGTGTAAGTGTTTTGTTATTACCCGTGAATTTTAAAAAGTTTCAAGACTTTATTCTCTAAAAACCACATCGTCTCATCAAGAGAACACCACCTGAGAATTTAAAAAATATTTTTTTATCTTCTGTCTGAGCCCCTTATGGATTGTAATGTTATACCCCTTGGTATATTTGTGTTAAATTTCATTAAAACTGGTGAAGTGGTTTTGATTGTTGATACCCTAATTCGGCCCATATAAAGTTAGTAAGAAACTCTTAAAGTTTTTGAGTAGTGTGTAACTGGACCAACAGCCACTTACTGTAGTTTATCCGACAGAGCGACACAGACAGACTTCCTTATTTATATTAGTATGTGTAATCGACGACTCATCCAAATTACAATACTCTTTTTCAAATGGTATTAATAGTTACTTGTATGCTACATATTTCATATTTTTAGATGATGAGTTCTTCAATCTTAAGACGTAGGCCGTTGTCAGTAGATATACATTTGTTAACCTTTGATTAACCTTTTTTATACCCAAGAAACGACGCAATTAAAGGGTAAAAGCATTGTCTAATATATAATTAAAATATAAAAAAAATTCTTATGAATTCATATTTCATAGTTATCAACGAATTGTATTCATTGTATCACTTATAGGTAAATGTGAAAAGCAAGATTTATACGGAGTTAAGCTAAGGAATATTTTATAAGCGTTAAAGTAAGCTGGTTGATGTTTCTTTCTATAATAAGTTATAGTTTTGTACGATATCGCTTAACAAATATTCGACTAAGAGTTCTCTGTAGCTGAAGTATAAAATAAAAATAATATTGTTTACTTATTGTCTTTAGGAAATAATATAGAAATTAATATACCTACTCTACAATTGTAATCAAATAAATTTTACATATTTATAACGGTTCATAAATTTTATCAATTGCGTTTTACTTGAAGACTGTGTTTAATTAATTGCAATGATAAACTTGGCTGTGGCAGTGTTTAAGATAATTGCAACAATCTCTGAGGCATACAATCTCCTTCGTCTTCCTTATTAGGAAATATTATTTTACCATTTTTTGTAGAGATCTGTTTCAATGATCGTTCACTCTTTAGCAAACTCTCAAAGTATTGCTATCGTTTATATGTATAACTCATAGATTTACCAAGGTCAATCCCTAGTAAGTAGATATATTATATATATAACTAATATATATGTATAGATGATGTACCTAATTAATTCGTAACAGACGCAATTACAAATTCTTAACGTAGTTTTGGTCTGCGACAAATACCTCCAAGAAAAAAAGTACAATATTACTATAAAAATTCTAAATAACGGTTTTTATATAACCCAGTATTTACATGAGAACGCTTAAGATACAGTAAATTTCATTAAATTGAAAGTTTTTAACTGAAAATATCATAGGCATCGTCACGTCAGTTAAAACGTATAACAACAATAAGCTGTTGACTTAAAAGCCAGCGAACATACGCGGCGAGTTCGTTAGTCGTCCCGAATGCGTACACCTGCCTCGGGGCATTTAGCACATTGACAATAAATGTTCTTGGTAATTTAGTGAAATTATCAAAAGCATGAATCGATGTGAGTCGTCGAGAGGGGCCTAAGACGTGAGGGGCCGCGATTGTAGTGCGGGGCGTCGAGGGACGCGGTGGTAGCGCGCAAGTCGTTCTACGTATCGACCGGCACGGATGTGCATCGAAATGCCGCCGGAGAGATCAACCGACCCACCTTCACACGGAACTATACGACCGCGATTCAATCGAATACTATGACACGCAAGAGCCACCAAGTGTTTGTAGCCTTCGAGCGCTCGTCTCGCTCTTGCTCATGTTTATGCCTTTGACCTTTTGGCTTGTCTCGGATACCGCTCAATAATTTTCTTATATGGTCCGATAATTATTTTTTGTTCGTAACTGGCTGATATCCGAATTATGTATAAAGTAGAAATGAGATCGTACTTTGATGGAAAACATAAAACTTTATTGTTAGCTATAATGTTGTAAGAGCACAATACAAGTGTGTGATTCCTTTTTCTTAGATAATTTGTATATATTGTGTATAAGGCTATTTACTATTTACGTATATCTAATGTCAAATTGACTTTTTAGCTTCAGTGTGAAATACCATTTAAAAAATCAATTCCGTGCAATAATTGAAGCTATTTCATTCGATCCAATGAATTTCAATTTACTGATATTCAGCGTCGTCCTAATTGAAGGACTTCGAAAAAAATTCTCAATGATGGAGTAGCTCTATTAGCGATGATGAAACCCTAAATATGTGCAGTAAATTGACTTGATGTATACCATAAAATGAACCATGAATGAATACCAAGCATTTATGTTTTTAAAATTTTAATAGAAATGGCGTCAGAGTTAGGTAAATTAAAATGAAATCAAAAATAAAATATGGAAGAACAATAAATTTTTGTATAATCGAGTAAATTTTAGGATTATATCTATGTGATTAAGGATGTAAGTTTAATGTGTAATGAAGACTCAATACCGGAACAGTAGACGGGAGTATCTATTTCCGACGAAGCTCGGTCATTGACACTGATCCGGAACCGCACTTGAGCTATTAAAACAAACAACTTTATGCTTTAATTGATCTTATATTAAATAAATTAAATATGAAATTTCTATTGTTCTATCATTTTGCTATATTTAACTAACTACATAAAATAAACCATTTAAAATCCAATTTTGATAGTAACACACTAGCACATTATAACGCTAATATTTTAAATACAATTTACTTGACTTAGATGAAATTATAACAATCAATTCTTATGCCTCTCTTCCTTTAGAATTGCAGAAGTCGCGAGACAGGTTTATAAAGGGGTTCACTGACACAATGTGTGCGACGCTAAATAAATTGAGGATCGTCAAAGGAGTTCTTATAAAGCGCAGTTGCATCATTGTATTAAAAATTCGGCCTAAAAAGTTGGTGTGTTTCTTCCGAGAAGGCGGTAAACGAGAAAGGGATTCACGGAAAGGCATCGGCAGCCGGTCCTTTCTTTCACTTGTTTTAACGACCGAGGGGCGGACTCAACAGTTCCGCGTGCATCAAATTCTTTGACGGTTTTTATCAATAGCTATGGGAATGTTGAGCTCAAAAGTAGGTGAACTTTTGTGTCAAAGTGAATTATAACATTCAGCAGTTTTCAGAGACGTATTTATGATCGTGTTTTGTTTCAACCGCGGGTTTTTTTTTATATAAATTTCTTATTTATACATTTTGTGATATGCAATTCCGATATTATGAAATTTTATACAATGTTCACTTCCTGCGATGGATCGCTGCTTGTCGATAAATGCTTTTCTCTAGTGTCACGAGCGTCTGATATGTTCACGACCAGACATTTCAAATATTATCAAAGAAAGGAGTCTTGACAGGTTTAATCGTGTGATCAGGAAAATCGAGGGAGAGATAACAAGGCCTGGAAAATTATCACTCACTAAGAATAGTGTCGCGTCTCCCATGGCGCCATTGTTATATAAACTAGATATGTTTGGCATACTAGCTGGGTCTCAAAAAGTATCATGGTTCTATAGTGTGAATAAACACATCAGATAGTTTTGTCATTTCAGCTTTATGATCTTTGACCAAAATATGCTGTAGGGGTCCTGCCGGCGTATTCAGATTTTCGCTAACACTACCAATATTTTCAAAAAATAGTTCAAAAACTAACTTATATATTATATTCTAAAGGAAAAAAATATGATAATTGATCGAATTTGATACTAATATATATATATATATATATATATATATATATATATATATATATATATAAATAGAATTATCCGATATATAGAATTACTAGCTGATCCGGCAAACGTTGTTTTGCCATACATGTGATTTCAATATTCAATTAATAAATAAAAAATAAGGATGAATCGTGAAAGGGTGAAAATTTAGGATTGTATGTATTTTTGTATGCTGTATCGTATAAAAATAAAAGATAAGAAATTTTGACCAAAAAAATAAAAAAAAAATGTAGGTGTGGGCCACCCTTAACATTTAGGGCGATGAAAAATAGATGTTAACCGATTCTCAGACTCAGACGCTCACAAAGTTTCATGAGAATCGGTCAAGTCGTTTCGGAGGAGTATGGGATCGAAAACTGTGACACGAGAATTTTATATATAAGATGTGTTTTGAATCGAAACATGCAAAATGTCACTTGTCACAACAAACGGTTCTACTCAGTTTGATTGGTTATTTATGAAACGTTTCGCGAGATACTTTCTGTCTGAATCAAGTTCCGATTTTGACTGTTTACGGTTTCATTAAATTTAAGAAAACATGTTTTTGAAGATGTTGTTTTGTCTTGGAACCTTTTTTAGTAGTTTCCGTTACCAGACCAGACAATCTATGCTGAAATGTCTATACCCTAATTACAATAATCAATAGCGTATAAAAGATAATACCATTTAAAAACTCATAAAGTAATATTGTTCTCTTACAACAAACAAACAACAGTAATTTTATAGCAAAATTACGTTTGTCTGAGACGTACCGACCGGTGAGTGTCGCGGGATTCTGAACAGCTTTACAGGAATGCCCAATTGCGCATTACGTCGCCTCCTCAATGTTTTTTGACACTCCTTTATCCTGTTTCTTGGCATCTTCGCACGTGAATTTTTCCTTGTTCTTGTTTTGACAGATAGGATATAATATTTTTAATTGCTCTGATGTGTGTGGCAAACTGTCGAATTTTGCGACGTTTATTTTCATTGTTGATTCACGTTCTATTGTTTCACTGTTGAATTATATCGTCAAATCGATAACGCGTTTATATAAAGCCTAAACGTTCCAGTACGAGTTATTTTGAGTGAATTTTAGATTTTTTTACTATACAAATTTCAGTATGAAAATGACAGAGATAAAATAAGTTATATTTAGGGTAGTTACTTAAGCGTAAGCCTATATCTAAATTATTAATATTCAAAGAACACCTTTAAAGTACATTTAAGATAAACCCATCTATTAATACTTCAAATAGACCCGCTCCTTACGCATTTGCTTTTAAAGGCTTTTACCCGCTTACGGTTATAAGTTAGTCTTATGAGACTATACAATTATAATTTTCTTTTGATGGTCTTGTGTGTTATATATAATAATAAATGTATAATAGACCAGGTAGGTACCATTTTATTGAACTAATTATCTTCTTGTACAACCTCATATCGCCTCTATATTTTGCTTAAAAGTTGAGGATTTCAATATAAACTTACGAACGTTTAAACTCAATTTCCAATGCAAATACTAGAATTTCCTAGTCCCAATCACCGGTTATACGATGACTAAGTGTAATTTATGAAATCCGTTTTCATTTAATCTAACATCGTGTACCAAAGGTTTAACAATTGGCAATTTAATAACAGCATTCAAGATTAAATATTTATATCTTTAAATTACGTTAATGTTAATATTATCTCCGTGATACTTCCCGCTACATCACCGGCTTTCAATAATTGTTAAATTAACTGAAAACTACGAGACGTCTGCGATGCAATAAATTCTCGGAGAGCGGGATATATAGAACTGCCGTTTATTCGAAATCACGAAAATCGATTGTACGGGGCTACGTTTCCGTCTGTATTGTAGAATCGCCCGACCCTGTGTTTCTTTTTTACCCCCTGTGGATTCCGATGCCCCATGCTCAACCTGTAAGTCCAGCACTTTTCCGTGCATTGACCGCGGCATTCAGTGCGAAGCCGTTGGACAAGATACCGTGGAAGTTTCGAAGACTCCCGTAAACTATTATGCTTCATTTCTTTGTATTTGCCTCCTCCTTTTGTACTTTGTGTTCTATAGCAGGCTATTTCTCATGTTGAATAGTAGAGAAACATAAGTTGACTTTACATAATGCCAGTCAGTTGAGAGTACATCTAGTTACGGTGTAAAAGTACAATCTACGTACTATTTCAGTTGGACAGTAAAAAATGAAATACAGCATTGCTTGTGTCACAGTTTACCGTGACATGAGTGTAGAGTAATTATTAGATAATTTTGTGATAGAAGGATCGTCGCGCGAACGAGATAGGACGAATGTAATGTCGCGGCGGTTGCGCTCGCGCCGTTCATTGATGGGCAGGCGCCGTGGAGGGATGAGGAGTGGGGGCGAGGAATGCGGCCGCGGCGAGCAATGACCGCGCCAGGGTCGCTTCCTTTACGAGAAGCGCGGGCCGTCGTACTACAGCCGATTCCCCTGCGCCCGCGCCCCCATGGTCGTACAGCGTACTACATAGCTCTTGCGACGCGCGCTTTTGGATCCGTTAGAAAAATTAAGTGCGCGCATTCCGCGACCGTTTCAGTATCTCAATCGTACATAGTCCTTATCACCTTTCGGGCGTGTAAGCTTAATCTCTGATAGCGCAAATCCAGATACATTAATGTACAAAAATAATACAATCACATACATAAATTAAAAGATAATCAAATTGAAGTACATATACTTAAATATTCACTGTTTAAAATCAAACTAGTGAGTTAGTAAAAATCAATAAGATCCTATTAGTAAGTCTTTCTCACACACGAAATGTGTCGAATAGTATGCTAGTTTTATCGTGAGAAAGTAACATTCAAATTTACTATGCACCGAAAGTTAAAGAAGTTATAACTCTACATTTAAAATGATTCAATTATTTGCAGCTTTCATGCCTATCCTATTATGTTATTATGCTGGATTTGGGCATACCTAATTATTGCCTTCTCCGAAATAATTACATAACTACCCGGTATGCCTCAACAAGAATTTTTTCCAAGCTTTCTCATTGTGACGCAATTCATTTTACAAAGGATAAAATTTTAAACATAATTCAATTCAATATCGGAACTATTACTTCTATTATTATTAATACTCGAATATAATTTATTTTAGCTTTTAATTTAATCTTTCTGAGGTTAATGAAAGTCAATGGTAACCTAGTTGCGGTATGTTTTTCTCAAATGTCTGTATCATTTTGGTTTTTAATAAATATCTGACACATCTTTGTTATTTTGTACAAAATAAACATACTGCCTTCTTATAAAACGTGAACTAAACTATATAAAGATGCTCCCTAGAAGCTCCGTTTATTATACCAATCCGATTATTTATACCAAGAGCAGAGCATTTGCGAAATGTATTGTAAAAACAGGAAAGGTAAATGATGGGCAGACCAGCTAGTGCATCAGCCCATACAAGAAAAGATTACATCTAGATGACGATTCAACCATGGTGGGTCGCTAGCCTTGGTAAATACGTCGTCTCTCGTTAGACGTAAAGCTTAAACTTCCATCAGACGATACTGGAAATAACAATTGAACAAAATATTGGCATATTAAAAGAGCAGCACAACACCAACCAACACTAACAAAATCAGCTTTGTCCATTCCGATGACAGACAGATATGTATAGTAACGTTAAAGTTATTAAACTCCCCTCTGTTAGGATCAGGGGTTAAAAATTCATTATCACAATACGAGCACGTCGGTAGTTTCTTCAATTCCCTCAACATTTTGTATATTCTATTAGGCATTAACATTTCCATTCATGTGTCGTTTTGATGGTTCCATGATAATTTCACTAACCTAAGATGGCCTTGACAAAGCCCTTAAGACCAAAGTTCAACGAATCTCGATATAACACGTAAACGACGGAGAAACACTGTTTACTTTTGCGATAACAATGCAGTGGTTACTACGTCTCATTACTGTCTTGAATTTTAAATGTTATTCGATTATTATATAGAGAACGTGTTCATTAAAATTCCCGTTCACATGAACACGCAAACAATTTTAATATTGTTTTGTTAACTCAAGTATCACACATTTAAGTAAAATACTTCGTAACGGATTATTTAATTTTATTTAAATTAGCAAATTCCCGTTTTCACATTTTCCATTAACGCTCCGTTCTTATCAACAGTGCCAGATCTAATATAGCGCATGGCCTATCTCGGAATGGGTTTTCACACAATTTTTTAAATTCACACCAGTAGTTCCTGATATAAGCGCGTTCAATGAAACTAACAAGCTCTTCAGCTTTATTATATTGGTATGGATGAGCCTCGCATGCCACGGCGTCGACTTTTGGGTCAAAAAGTCGTTAATTTCCTCACGATGTTACGATCAAGTCTTAATTGCCTACATAGAAACTCCATTGGTGCACTGCAGGGGTTCAAACACTCGAGCTCAGGGTGGAGAACCAACCTATTAACCAGATTATAACTGCTCTGCTTATTACGGTACTCTAACAGTGCATCTAGAACATGTAAATGGGTTTTTATCACATTTATCTGATTTCAGTGACATGTAGTTGATGGATTACTTACTTAACCGAAAGCACCAGACGATTGACGACTTAAACGACATATAAGAATTGAGGTGTTAGGGTTACCATGTCCGATTCTCACATTTAATGGTTGTTTATAAAACAATTTAAAATAAATATATGTTTTTATTCTAAATTGAATTGTAGCAATAATTCTAACTCGACTAGATTAAGTTTCGTTTAGTTGAAGTATCCTTTCATCGAAAAGGAAATGTTAGTTAAACAAATTATCATATTTAAATCAAAGTGTGAAAATTAGCCTTACTGCCCTTTCTAGTTTGCCAATAATTGAATAACAAGCAGGGGTTAATTTTGATGCATATTTTATAAATGTATGAGCTTTTATAAATTTATTTCATATATTTAGTACTACTATCCACTAATGCTAGGATTAAGCATTTCAAGCATAATTTAAGAATGGTAGATAATGGACTGTGTAAAACATGGTCAAACAATGTAAATGAGTGCATATGTTGGTTTGCCCACTCTAAGTAATCCAAGTATTCGGTCCGTGCATAATGAGATTGGTTTGATTAGTAATGTATAATAATTCTAGAATAAGTGATATGAAATTTACATTTTTACAAACAAAAGGATATGCCGAATTGTGTGAAAAGTGATAAGGATAATTACGAACGGGAGAGAGAAACATAGACATGTTTCTTTTCGACTACGGTAAAAGCACGAGCTTTATGAGCTATTTACTCAATAAAGGATTTAAATTAAGGTATAAAATAATTTATTCTAATCAACAGCTACGTGACGTCAAATAGTTCAAGCATCTTGTAAAACAAATTGACGACTAAGGGTGGCGAGCAGTCAGTTGTCAGTAGTTATTAGTTCTACGTCGTTTGATGTAAATATAGAGTTATAAAATTATACATTTTGTTTACTTTTATAAGTGAATAAACGGTATATACACGAAAATATGGACAATAGACGATCTCAATTCCATGATAAATAATTTTGGTATTGTATATACCAATCTTAGATATCTCCGAATTGGTTATAGTTTATATGACGATATTAATTGACACCTAACAGAAATGTGTTTGGTGAATTTGCAAAAACTTTAACTATGGTATTTGAGGTCACTGGCATTCTTGATCAAACCGATGGCCAACCGGACGCAGCGGGCGCGTCGCGGCGTCCTGCATACTCGAGCTGTACCACAAAGTTGATAAAGCAACCTTAGCTTGTATATAGGCATATGTGGGATGTTTGTGTTCCACACGGTGCAATGCGCGACCCTGGCGAGCTGCCGATGCACCGAACGGCTTGACGTAAACAACAAGCAAGGTCGACCGCCTCGTCTGATCCTACTAGCTCTTAAATTTATAAATAATATTCCAGTCCGTTATCGGTTTATTGTTCGCAATACTTCTCGCAGTTTCTTGATACTTTGATATTTGAAAAATTTGGAAAGTTTTATGACAATTTATTTACCTCGTCAATAGTTTCAAATACCGATTCTTAGGTTCCCAGAGGCCAGAAATGCTTAAATAAAATTAGCCTATTATTCTCAAACGTTGTTTATTGCTTTCATAGTTAAGGACTTTCATTGTTTCCACTTAGGTATTGAATAATAAAAATTAGAACGTTCGGTTTTAATTTAATAATAAAACAATTTTGTTGAACATTGAACACGAATACGATTTATATAGTTTTGCATGTTTTACTACGGATGCGTTCCCCTTATTAAAGACTAAGATGTTGTATTGGACACTATTGTTATATTTTATATCTTCATTACTAAATGAAGTTGGATGTATATTACTCTAGGTGTAATACTTTAAATGATCTGTCTCAGTGATGGCAATTCATTTCCATATAAAAACGACAAATGCGTAAAATGAAAAATCATTTTCATAAAAACATTGTTCAACCACGCACGCTGAACCTGTCATTTACTCGCTTCAGAATGTGATTGAAAAATCGAAGACCCTGTTTCCAAATCACAAAGGATTTAATCCACTTATTTTCCGGCATTTGGTTTAGCTCGGGGCAATTTTTTGCGCTCTGTCAATGAATTACCAATTTTCATTGGCAGCTTTTCCTCTTTTGTTACATGTGACGGTATCACAAGAAAATCATTAAGTTATTCGAACAAAATGAGCGAAAATTTTTCTGTATTATATTTTGTATATTTATGTAAATTTTTGTCTGTATAAATTATACATTTAAAAAAACGTACAATTGTACTAATATTCCTTTGAATAAAACCATTTGGTTAGATTTCTGAATGTCACAAATATTTGTGTGTTTATTACAAGTTGAGAACGGCTAACGTTTCTTGAATGCTAGAGGAAACTCCTGCATAGTTTCTAAACTAGAGTCAAAACCAAATAAAAAAAAAAATGATACCCCACTTCCTCCGGTGATAGTCTTAGAACTATATTTTAGGAGCAGAGAGCAGAGATGGCACAAACGCTTGCGGTCTTTGCTGTTTCCACGTGTGTTTATAAAAAAGTAGAGGGAATAAAACACGCTATTCATGGTTAAGAAGACAGTCTTCTCTTTATTATTACTACTATTAAAATAAAATATTATATAATATGGAAATAAGACCAGGGACTTTTATTCCAGTCTCGATATTACTGTTGTATTGAAGATACCAGTCATATTCTCAACTATAATTATATGTGTCAAAATTACGTTCTACCAAGTTCAAGTGTATTTGTTACAAACAATGGAATTAATATTTTAAGTTTTGTACATTTGAAATACTTATCAACACTATATTGTTGCTAAATTAATTAACCTGATTCGCAGTAAAATGAACCTTAATGAAACCTTAACGTTGAACAAAAATTATCTTTGGTCGGTTATCATATACTTTTAATATGTTTTGTTTGAACTTTTATAGGTAAGGTATAAAGTAATAGGCTCGCCCGTTTAGTAGCGTTGGAGAATGCTGCAGGACCAGTTAGGACGGTGCAAAGTGGTTCTCATAACTGCGTTTAAACATTTTCATTCGAAGTTGAATGAGTTTCATTGTATCTCTCGCATGTATAGATCATAACTTTTCGAACGCACGAAAATTTCAGACGCTAAATTCATATGTATTTAGTATAATTCTGCCATGGTTTTGAATAGTTAGAATAGTGAGTAATCGATTTTTATGTCATCTGAAGGTGTTACGCGATACATTACGGTTTGATGAATCAACGAGATAATACAAATACATTTACAATAACAAAGAAGAAAGACACTGTTAGTATTGCCAGTAGGAATGGATGGCGTCAATTGTTGACATAACTTGTTGCTAATTTCAAATCACGTTTCAGTCCGGCGTGACCACAGTTGCTGAAAAGTTATTATTGAAAAGCTAATTAATAATAGTAAAAATAAATTCTACGTCATTCTAAATGAAAGTTTACAGCATACTTCCGACTTTGTAGGACTATAATTTAATTTGTGACATTCAAGTTATTCATATCGCATGCCCACACATCCGGTCTCACTATTCGATAGATCCGTATTGAAAATGAGTAATAATTCAATAATGTAAACTTAATTGTTGTAACTCCCACTATTAACAGTGAAAACTGCTAACTAACCCCTTAGTTCTTTGTTCTCTGTAACGCTGCTTGGATTGGAACAAAGCGTGAGTGTGAAGTGTCAAAGATAACCGTGTGTTCGAAAATGTATCCTCGATTAAGTATTTTTTTTTTTATGAGACTGGGGGCAAACGAGCAGGCGGGTCACTTAGATTAGTGCTGACCGCCGCCCATGGACACGTGCAACGCCAGGAGGCTTACAGGCGCTTTGCCGGCCTTTTAGGGATAAATAGGCTCTCTTCTTGAAGGCACCCAAGTCGTATATATATATTACAATATTACCTTCAAAGCCCTAACTATTGAAACTATTGAAAGTTTAGGCCGCTATCAGGCCGCAGCGTGCCTTATTTTTATTAGTCTGTTTCTTTCCATCACAACTTGATCGAAAGAGACCTATGAGTACGTATTTGTGCTATTCATTGGTTGAAAGAGCTTAGAATATAATTTTTAGGAATAGTATAAATAATGCATATATATAATTATCAGTAAGATTTAACTTCAGACGTTACCATTGTTTCGTGTTCGAAGACACATTCCCCAGACAACCCTCAGACATAGAAATGTGTCTGTTCCATTGGTAGGTGTAACACGTTTAATATCTAGTAATTGGATCTTTGAAATGAAACAAACTTTCTACAATATACTTGTAAAATCAATAGAAAAAGTTGAAATAATGGCAAATCGCTACTTCACCCCATTAATGGACCGTGGGAAATAATAGGTTAACGCGAACCAGATAAACACGTTGAAATCTCTATAAATGAGTAATATATTTCATTCTGATTTTTCATTGCTATCTGCGTAACCATTTGCTATTTAATGCATTGACGTACAACGAATGACAATTGTATGATTTATCCACTCATTCCATATTCGATTTTCTTCACCGCCGAAGGGTACATTTAGGTACATTTTCCTTTGTACATTTTATTTAAAATCAATGCAATCGATGAATAAAAAGTCATTACTTGCGATGAAGAAACTTTTATATTTAAATAAATTTCAGTAACGGATATACATACGAATTTATTACCATATTTCCATAACTCTCAATCCTTTTCAGCAATCTGGTCGGATACATAATATTGTAATGCATTTCCGGCGAATATTGATTTGAGATTAACTGAAACAAAGAGAAAGACGTTATATTTTTTTCTAGTCTCGTCATTTATGTCATATAATGAATGAACGTCTGGTTGTAGCGCGAGACGTAAAAAGTAACAAAATGAATGTAGGTCTCAGCGACGGTTTACTTTCTTACACCGTTAACCACGGCTAGCCTTTCCCAATGTTGCTAAAGTGCCGTATTTAAATTAATATGTGACTGGTGTTAGTGAGCGTCACATTAGTATGGGTCTGCAGCTCGTTAACCATTCGATTGACTTGAAAAATATTTGACCGCACTTCTAAGAAACCACCGCAGGAATTCCGTGCTCGACGGACTTCAATACTGTATACTTATATCATTGAGTTGAAGAGTTTGTTTCTATGAACGCGCCAATCTATGGCTTTTGCTTTGAATGTAACATAATTATATTGTGTTTATTTATTTATCTAGGTAAGCTTTTTATGCATAGGCTAAACAAAGTATTAGTAAAAAATATTGGACTATTTGTTCCTGTTTCAAGCTTTTACTGATTAAATGGTAAAAGATATTAAAAAATCGTGTAATCGCAGTAAAAATTATTAATTTTTGAATTTTCTATATAAAAGTATTCTTCACCATCTCTCGCTATATTAGAAGATATTTTATTTTTTAAATCACGGCGAACCAAATTATAGGTAAGTAAAATGCCTAAGACTCGTGCAATAAAGCAGATGAAAACGCGGGGAGAGACTAGTTTAATTAATATTGGGTTAGCCTCGAAAAAAAATATCTTGCAATGGTCTCTGCATCGACTAAAAAAATGCTCTAGTTAATTAATAGCCGGGATACCATAGCGAAAGCATGCTTTTAAAAGAATTAAAAGTTAACAATTTTCCTCTACTATTGCTATTCGTAGATACTTTTGCCATTTGTCTTTAAAATATTTTAGTTCTCCAACGTATAATATTCATTTACTTCAGATATTATAATTAAATAGCAATAGCGAGCACAACTTTTATTATTGTATTATTGGCTCTTGAATATGGCAATTCTAAGCAGTTATTATAACATCGTTAACTTAATATTTTTTAATTAAGTGTTATTATTGACTTAATAACTTAACAAATAAGAAACGCGCCCCATTTACTTAGAACTAACAATGTTTTATTTAAAGTTTGTCATTAATATACATGCACATAGATCAAACACGAAGATATGATCAATTCATACAGAACATGTGTGGTTTTATTTAACATAATTTTGCAAGGAAATATCGAAATCTGATGTTTGATGCAGTGAATTATAAAGAGGTTGAATATGTTAAACTTGTAACCATTCCTGGTGAACAGAGGGTCGAGGTCAGGTCCCATCGTCGGTATGATCAACATTTGTATGATGTGCGTTTTACTGACGTTTGTATGGATACTATATGTATTTATAAAAAGAAGAATATATATAACTAACCATCCATGTGTGAGATGAGTCCCAGCAGTGTATTACCCGAAGTAATTTCCCCGTAAGCCCATTCGGTGCTGTGATAGATAGATAGTGTCATTAAATTCAAAGGAAACGAAGGGATTTAAGCAGCTGAACACATTTGAATTAGTTTTTAGTAATGTATAACAGAACTTAATGATCGGTTATAAAAAATCCTAATTATTTGTGCATTACTGTGTATGCAGGTTAAATCGATTCATTAAAAAATATTTAAGACTCAAAAGATGACACGAAATCAAAGCAAACTGCGGTGTAAACAAACTCCTAAGCATCAGCTAATCAAGTCTTAGTATTTCCATTTAAAATGTTAAAGAATTGAAACCGGTTTTTCCAAAATGAATATTTGGTTTGTTATCGTTCGTAAAGGAATGTGGTATGTTTAAAAATCTCAATTTACGGAGATGAGGTCAACAAGCACGATGCCTAATAGTTTACTTATATGAATAGGAAGGGGAGTGTCAATAACAAAAATAACATGAGTTATCTGTGGCGACGGGTGCTGTAAGGAATTATGAAATTCTCAGTATGTAAAAGTCGAAATTTAAAAATAAAATAATTGCCATTGAATATATTTTAAACCCTTCTTTTTTCAAGCACTATAAAATTTGTTATGGACAGTTATAGTTTGTTGTGTTTGTTACCTGAACTTGGTATATAACAATTAAAAAAAATCAAATAGTCTCAATACACCGCGACAAAGGAAACATAAATAATAAGAGCACTTAGATACAATCTAAACAAGAATTGTTTTTAACCAGAAATAATTTAAGGTACATAACGCTGATATACCTGATAAAAATATCGATACTTTGATATTCTATACTAATATTTGAGAAAATTACGAAGCTTTAGATGACATTTCAATTTCGCGAGGAGATAAAATTACACATTACATTTTATAATTTTATGTAAACCACATAAGCGTTGTTTTAATATTAATAATGTCGGTACTTATCGGTCGGTATCACAGTATTGCTGATATGCAGAGGAAATACATTAACAATATTATTGCCTTCTCTCATGTCAAAACATACAACGAGACGTAATATTAGCGAAAGCATTTGCGCGGGGACACCAACACCATTGTCTGTGCTGAGTCACTGTCGGAGCCCGCGCAACTATTTTCGCATGAACATGTAGGCGTATGTCTATACAGTTTAGTCCACTTACATTTCGCTCTAATAATAATAAAACTTTACTTTTAACCAAATACTAGTATACGGGTAACATACTTATTTGACCACAACACTGGTAACCCTATTTCATCCATGAATATAATTTAGTGTTTTACATACCATTTATAAATTTAAAGTAGACATGGATGACCGTATTTAAATAAATATTATAATTTTTATGAAACTGCATGAAAATGCAGTTCCAAGAAATATCTGACGTCAAACCATACAGGAATACGAAGGTGTTTTAATCTGTTCAAACATATTGTAGTTCAAATATGATCTGTTTCGTTTCATCACAGATTATACGCACTTTAACAAAATGAAACGAAGGTCATAGTGCAATCGGTGTGACAGTTTTTATGTGTAAGAGGGTGGTATTTAAAAATAAGTCAATTTGCATTCAAAATAAAAACTAACGCTTCTTTTACGTCATACCACATGCGTCTGTTGTCGATAATTGTTGTCTGTATGATAATTCGTTTTAAAATCGTCTTCATTCTAACGGTTGTTCCTTGATGACCTTTCTTAAAAATATGATTTATTAAAATGAAGGCCACGAACGAAACTTCAATACACTACTGGGCGAGCGTCGCGTCCCGCAAACATTTTCAATCACTTTCATAATTGGTAAGTAGTAGCATAGTTAGTCTTATATTCCCACTAATAAATTAACATAACGATGATATTATTAGAGGTCATTATCGCATGTTTGTTTATTACTATTCTATGCGATTTACTCCAGCGAGCGATGTCTGACAAAAAACTAGTTCATTGAATCCGCAAAAATGTTGGAGCTTTCTAAGGTGTGCGGTACTGGCGAGATATTCATTTACCTGTTTTGTGTGGCGTGATTTTTGATTTGCGGCGTGTTCGGCTATTTATTAATTACAAAGTTATATTTTCAAAAATATCAGTTGAAAGACAATTTTCGTATAGTTGTCACTCATGTAATTGCATTGAATTTTCTTTAAAATTATAACTCAACATCATTATTAGATTAATTTGGCATAGGAACCTTATTCCTATCTTATTTGTAATTCTAATAATATTGGGATAGTTTCTTTGGTAAAATTTAAATTAGTAATAATATATTGAAGGGAAAGGAGTTTCGACTCATACTCTAGTCAAAATGTAGCAATTGAAGACTATCATCAAGAATAAAAAAAATTAAGAGACCGTTATTATCATGAAGGCTGATCTGAAAAAGCCTGGCAACCTTAAGGCAATATGGAAGATAGTAGCATGGAGTATCGTGGGCCGTGGCGTGGTGAGGGCGAGCGCGGTCGATGAGCCCGGTGGTAGGGGGCAGCACGGTGCCTGCCGCGGGGCAAGGGGCGCCTCTCCCCGCATCGCCCTTCTACTTGCGCACACGTACGGCCGAGCCGCGCGCTCACTGATGCGTCATACTGCTATCGAAGACGACGCGTGTTCTATCCATTCGTAACGACACTTCCCGCGCGCCATGTGAACTTCTCGTGTCGTTTATAATAATTTTGAGCGGCGACCGCTGAAATATTAGAATTTTCAACATGGACAGTGATTATGGTGGTGCTGAAAGACATGTGTGGTCGTGGTGCAAGAGGTTAACGCACGTGCTCTCATCGGTCCTGAAAGTGAGTAATTTCTAGACTTATTTTAAAGTGTGACTCGATGATGACGTCTGTCGATCTGTGCTTATGATTCGGGCATGTTATTTTAGCAGCATGCGTCGGATCACGGCGCCGGCCGCCCGGAATGCGGCCTCCGCCCCGAGGCGCGTTGCCGGCGTCGAACGCGCCGCGCGTAGCGTAATAAATAAAGGCGGGGCATGGCTGCGTGCGCGCGCACCCTCCCGCGCCCTTCTGATCCTCGGGTCATTGACTCAGGCCTGTCCGCTGCCGCTACCTTATGTCCATAACCGTCAGTGCCAACATTGCCGAAGACAACAATTCCCGGAAACGGTACCACGCTCTTGGCCTAGCCGCGCCTTACCTGTCCCTCATTATCTGTCCAATGTCAATGCCGTTGTTTGAATGTAACGGTCGCGACCATTTCACTATTTTGAGTTGCAACGAAAGCTCAAGTGAAACTTATCTCGTCCCAGGCAGGGGCTATTGACCTGCGTGTAAACTATGTTTCAAAGTAAAACTGGTCAATTGCTGTTCATTGAAAAATAAATAGTATGTTATTAGTTTATAATCACATTATCGTTATCTTAATAGTTTTCGTTTTGGATATGACACTAATTGATTCCCATCTTGTTAATATTAGTTAACATTACATGTCAATAACAAAATTTACCAAACCTGCACGGCTTATTGAATGCTACTAAAGTATTCGTATGCCATGCAAGCTCCGTTAGTGCGGCGCTGTTCGTTTCGTGAACTGCTAAAAATAAAGCGTGAACTTCCCGGTTGAATGGCGTCGTCGTTGGTGCGGCGGCCGGCAGTGCGGGGAGTGGCAGGCAGCCATTGCCCTCGCCCGGTTTGTTTACAACTCGGGGCCTGGAGTGGTGCAATGCTCAATGTTCCATGTATATATGACCATTGGGTGCATAATTAAGCGCCCGCTTCGGGTTTAGTCCCTGCGCTCGCGCCATCTGCGCATGCACTATTAAAATAAACTTGAAGTCGGATAGCTAACCGTACAAAAAACTAGCGTCGACTCGGCCTCGGCCGCCAAGCCAGGTGTCCCTACCCTCAATTGCGGTTAAGGTGCGTCTAGTGTTAGGTCAGTTATAGCCACGAGATGGCGCGGCCGAAGACCTCGCGGCTTTCGTGCCAATGACCAGTTCTCCTCACTGGGCCTCTCAAATCTGGTGATCCAATAATATCCACGTTTTATATTGACATTTAAAGTTATCGCTCTATATTAATATTCTTTTCAACGGTTTTTTTAAATGCTGGCATTTTTGTGAGTTTTTGGTGAGGCATTTTCGGACAGCTTGGACACGAGTAACTGATATGTTTACTGTGAGTTGTGACTGAGTGATAATATTAATATCTGCATTGCGCTTCGTTCGCTGTCTACTTTCTCTGCAAACTGCATCGCGCGGCAAAGTTGTAATAAAAATTACGTTTCAAAAACAGAGCTCGTATTTGAGAAAGTGTGTAACCAATTACGATTAATTACTATTAATGAATGAATAGAATATAATGGGAGTCATATAGTGATAGGGAAATGTCTTCAACGAGTTACTGGACGAAGTTTTTGAATCGCGGGCGAATTCCAACGGTCGGTATCTATTCCTCTCATTCATGGCGTCGTATCGGCACTGATAAAATTGTTTCATGATGAACACAAATTTTACTACATTTTATCTCTACCATACATTAAAAAAGTCATTTATTTTTATAATTAGCTAACGTATATCTTGTATTGGTGAAAATCGGTGTCATACATTACATTGCAATTCCACTGATGTTTCTGAGAGGCCAGGTGTGAAATGGGGTGTGACGAAATGGTATAGATTTTACACGCAAACATACCAATGTACCCAACTAGCTTTCCTCTTATATTTTCTTCTTATGTATTGTGAAATGTATTCTACGCAAACAAAACAAATTTTTGACATAATGTTTATCTACTCGTACTTGACAGAGCTTTTTCAGTTACGGAAATTAGTGTAATATTTTTAATATTGTTAAAAATTCAAATATCAATCGTTGGGAACATTTAAAACCGTGTCGATAACATAATAACGGTGCTATTCCGTTACAGACGTGTGTGTAGGGGAATGAGAATGTGTGTCACAACCCCATAATTGTCGTGTGCAGAATTGAAGTGCATTGTTTGAACTCCGTTTATTTTAATTGTATTAAATCGATTCGGATGGTCTATAACTGTTATAAAGAGAAATAAAATTAATGTATACAAAACCTTTTGATAATACAAGCGTTACGTATTTTTGTTTTGTGTCTAATGGAATCTTTAAGGAAAGTTGATTGCTTGTCTCGCCTTGGTAAAGTCGAGACATGCAAAGTGAAGTCATACCTATTGTTATTCTTTCTTTTTGCGTAAGGTCGAAGCTATGTCAACACTTTTAAAAGTAAGGTGAAAGCCAAGAATTTTAATTTCGCCATCTTGTTTTTGCGTAAGAACATTAAAAGTGTTGTCATCAATTCATTTAGAAATGAGGCGAAAGTCCGTGTTATTCAATTTTGCAACCTTGTTTCCGAAGTCTTACAAATTCTTAAAAAGTTATAAGTTACCCTGTTTTGACTTTGTATCTCTTCGGTAGAATAAATTTTAAGTGTTTATAACTAAGGAGGTTTTGATATAAGTAAACAAACTTGTTTTAAACATTCAAACCATCACGCTAATATTATTAATACTTTTTATCAAAGCCACTATATCTTTTTGTTTATATTGTTATCAATTTGTATCACTGTATTAGCATAAAGTGATAAAATAATAATTCGTCTACATATTTTCATATAGCTGTAATAGTGGCTGCAGTATCAGGAATAGAGAAAATCTCAGTAACAAAATTCTACGTGACAATAATAATTACTGGTAATATTTGTTCGTAAATATTGATGGAAATAATTAATTTATTCCTAGTATAGTGATGTTGATCGTTTGAAGCCTACATTGATGCGCTACTAATTGACTGTCTGTTTTTATTATAAAGATTATTTAATACGTAAACAATAGCATAATAAAGATGCTATAGTCCTAGAGGCCATTAGCGAGGAAGCTCAATTCATTGATTTATTTTATGAGACTGAGTAGCCAAGTTCTTTGGCCTGAACAATGGTTCATCGTGAAGTGGCATTGTACGTGACTTGGAATAAAATGTTTTCATTTGAATAAACCATTTACAAGTACTTTTAATTTTGTAGTTTTGTGCCTCCTCTTAGGTTAGCCTAAATTATATTTATTGTGACTTAATTTCAGAGTGATTGAGTTCCAAAGCGCAGGAAAATGTTGCCCGTTATATTCTGAGTTGTACTATACTACATGTGTTCTAGTAACTGATTGTTTTTACTTTAATCTTATTGTTTATATGAAGTAATGCGAGCGAATATCGGGAACATTGAGAGAAACCGGAGATCGTTGCGCATCTTAATGTTGCGAATGTGAGGTCTTCAAAAAACTATCGAAGCCACGCTACGCTTCCGTTGCATGCAGTAGAGCGGCGCTGCACGCAATAGGGTACATCTCGAGTGGATTTATTTCATAGAGAAAATTATACCTGGACGAAAGCCACTGCGCAGAAGCATTAGTTCGGATTTAAACTCCTAATGAGATTACTATTACAACGTGACTAAGTGCGGCTGATAACTAACCCTATACCCGCGTTTGATCTCAAGAATAGAGACAGAAAATATCGTCACAACATTTCAAGGATACGTAAATTTTTAGAGCCATGGGCTCGGGTACAACAGACTTTTTGCCGTAAAAACTCATAGAGCATCTGTTACAATCCGGTCTGGGGCTCAGGTAGTCGTTCACTTCAAATCTTCCCCAATACACCACAAAAAATCCCTTTGAATTTGTGCAATTCATTCCTTATGCAGCGCTGTAGCGTGGTCATGGTAATTTAATTTAAAATGCGAAATATTCATTAGATTTATATCATCCAGGTATACGTTGTTTTACATTTGTGTTAATGTGTCAGTGTTCTTTGAAGCTACGATATTTTAAATCGATACGTATCGGTATTGAACATTTAATGATATTTATTTTAAAAGCTTTTATAATCTTTTGTACAGAGCTTAAAGATCCCTTTCAATTAAAATGTTTCGTTTGAAACTTTTACGTCAAAGAATTCGACGGCTCTTGAATGTGAAAGTGATTTATATGTTTCTCGTTTCAGGAAAGGAACCGATAGCTGTTTATAATCTTTGCTGATGAAGATTTCCTGACGATGGTGACTTGAGGTATGATCGTTAGTCTTATTTACCATATGACATAAATACTGGCTTGGTCTTAGCCATAGGGTAAACATATACTTTTATAGGACACATATTTTTATCATTGATTGAATATTTGTTTTGAGCAACGATGTTTATTTGATACGAAGACTAACATGTAGAATTATCTTAGCTTCCTTAAAGACGGTTTGTGCGTTGTAAAATTGCGAATAACGATTTTACGTTGGCGTCCGCTGCTGCTTATTATCTTTGGGCGATTGCCAATGTACCTATTTGCTTGAGGTTCGGTATCTGCGTCTGAACGGCATAGCAACGTATTTTTTCGAAACAATTTATGGATAACAGCATCAATCTTCGGTTTATTTTTTAAAATATCGAAAGATAAATTTCTACATTTTTAAATTTTCCGATTCTGTAATAAATTTCATCTCATAATAAATATCGTAAAGCTTTTGAAACCACTTTACTAATTTGGCACCCAGAGATTTTTGTTTTAAGAAATCTTATGTAACTTTTAAACTTTTTGTTTATACTACATAAACTACCTTTGTTCGATGATCTTGTAACTTTTGAAGCAATGGCTCAACCGATTGAACTGAAATTTTATATACGCGTTAAGTTTGGAAGAGTCATTCAGCGTCATTCCAAATTCAAAATGGTTGTGCCACCAAGATGGCGGTCTTGATATTTTTAATGCATTCATTCGTATGAAATTATATCAAATCAAATTGTTTACTGAGAATTACTAAAATTAAGTGGGGTAAAAACGTAGTGTATAATAAAAAAAAAGATATTTACACAATTAAATTATTAACTAATGTGTTGATATCATGATTTAATTTTTGGGAATTCGTAATTTTGAAAAATCCTAAAAAACTTATACAATCAATTTATTATTGTTATTTATATGTTTATAATTACCTCCTTAAGAAAATTACCAGGTGAACTTTATAATTGGGTAATTTAATCTGAATACATCTATAAAGTATGTATAAAAAGGTTTTAAATCAAAGTTTTTATGCACAAAATAATAATTCGGTGTTATTTCGGAGATAATAACAGTTCATGAATGTTTTCATTATCAATGTCGTCGCATGGAGGTCAACTAACGCTGAATGCGTAATAGATAAGTACTATCTACCAAAACACGGACAAGGTTAATAGTAATATACATTCAACAATTTAAAGGAAATGCACTTATACTGATGTAACTGTGAACTATCGTGTCATTGAACCCGTCAATTATTGTTTTTAATCACGTTGTCAATAAAAGTGCTAACGTATTACTGCATTCATTTTTCTATATACATTGGAATATAGACTTTATTGCAACCGATGTTGGTATATGATTTAAAATTTTCCGTCCTTTTAAAAATTGTACAATGCGACTCCTTAATCCGATGAGACGCGCTCGCGTCGCTTTCAATGGTTGTAGGTTTGTCGAAAAAACATGACGTGGCGTTGAACTCCAATGCACTATCCGTTAGCTTTATCCGAGGTCAGGGCGCCATATTGCTATACGCGTTTAAATACCTAGGATCAGGTGTTAGCGCGAACATCTGATTTAGGTATTTAGTAACGAACACGAACTATCATAAAAGCGTGAAATATTGACTTAATGTTTTTGTTATATTTAAAGTAGTTTTATATAAGGTAAATAAATCATATACAAATGTACTGTTGAAAGTTTTATAAAACTAATCAAATAGCGAGAATAAGGTCGAATTGGCATCGAAACCTGCATGTTCGCAACGCGCAAGCGTTGGTCAATCGATTTCTAAATACGTAAAGCTTTATAATAAGGGGGAAGAAAAAGGGTAAAATTGTATTTCATAATAAATAGTGTTATATCGTTTTTTTGAACTTTAATAATAGTCTTAACGTTCTTTCAACACTCTTTGAAAAGTCCCTTGTGACCCTGTCACAATTTAGCAATGTTTTTGAAGGCTTCAATAATGTAGAATAAATATTGCTACGTGTTATATTTTTTCGAATGTCAATACTTATATAATGTAACAGAGATACATATTTATACTAAGGTTATAAGGTTTGAAATTCGACGCAGAATTCTGAAGTCCCCGTGGTTCATTGAACAGATGTCACTTGTTGATAACATGAATACGACATTTAATGCGATAAGGTAACGGATTTGTATATAAAAGTTTACTTATATGAATAGTTGTACTCTTTACAGTTGTTATTTGCCAAATATAGATATTTTGAGTATTGCATTCACATGAAGTTTGTGAATCAGAAATCCCGCGGGCTACACAAATTATATACTACCAATGAATGTAAACTATTTGGCGTTCAGCTTTAAACGTATGACGTAATAATAAAGTAGTGACGTAGTATAATCCTCTCAAAGCATTCTGGAATTTCATGCTTTCGTTGTTTCGTTCAGATATTCCCCAAATGCCTGTACTACGGTCGCTTCTCACTTAACACATATAGCAGAATTATGCCAAACTTATGTCAAGTTTTAATAGAAGAAAACGTGTAATTTCATTTTCATTTACTACGTATACTTTTTAAACTTACTTTTGAACTTATTTTAAATTTCACGTGAACTCTCGTTAACAGTATCATTTCTTCTGCTACAGGTGCCTTAATGAGGCCTGGGATGTCAACTCTTAAGCAGTCCGGGTGAAAATCGGTAAGTTTCATATATTTACTCAAGTGCTATGCGATGTATATAATGCGACGTTGAGGCTGTGCGATTAGTTAAGAAAAGTAAACAATCAAAGAAGAAATTTGACGTCTATTTTCATTGTTTCAGATTTTGACATGCTGTAAGAGAGAATATCAATTCGCGGCGCCGATCTTTACAATTTTCCACAAGTCCAATATTTTCCAGGTAATTAAAATTTGATTTCTTATTACTTTTATATATTTTAAGTACTTTTTTGTATGCATTGCTACTGTGATATATGCGAATGTTTGCCATTGCAATTGTTGTGTTCATCTAAGTGTTTCTTATCACATTTTTATAGAGCTGAACTCTTGAATATGTGATACTTACCACTTAGATATCCCTATAGCATTGCGATCGAAGCGAAGCGTTCAAAAAGAAGTATTGAATGGATATCGTAATAAATTTTGGCAGCTGGCTGGATGGCGAGCAGACAAGACAATGGATGTGGCGACCTACAATGCACACTCGCAGGTAGGTCAAACAATGAAAAATGGAGAGGTTTAAACACATTGATCACCCACATAATAATAATGTTTAATATTTTAATGGCGCGGCAATTGAATTTAAATATCGTTACTATTAGGGTTGATTTCAAACAGTTTGACGAATATTCATACGAATGGAACTTCTCCATTTTGTTACATCGAATTTGTTTATTTTATTTGCTGTGCGTTTTGTTTTTTTCTATTTGAGGCTGTCTTTTTATTGGCTATCTAAAAACACAATCTTCGCAATTGATCAATCGAAATTAAAAGCTTAGGTTATACTCCGCCACATGGTGACCGTAAACTTTACCCAGGTAACTAAAAAGTTCGTCAGGCAAGAAAATAGTAATAATTTTAAATTTTAAAATTCGAATTTCGGAATATAAGAACTGTTGGATATGTGCTTTCGGTTAAATTGAAATGATTGTTAATATTGTAATCGCTTGATAACGTTGGGTGCGTTTTGTAACAATGAAGTCGGTATCAGTTTTTAATAAGAGTATTATGTAATCCAATATTATTTACCTAAACTGAATATTACTTTATTTTTCTCCTCTTGTTAATCTCACGTATCTAATTAAATTTGTATTAGTACTTAATTAAAACTATAAAAATCCAATCCAATTAAGGATATTTTCATTCCAGAGAACATATACATGAACATGCCTTTTATTTATAAACAAAAAAACTTTTCATTTATAAAAGCTGCTTTCTGTTTTAAATAAACAAATAATTCACGTTATTGCCTGTGGTGAATGTAGGAATTTTAATAAAACAAAGGTCTCTTGAATGATCTTCGTATAATATTATCATTCGAATAAAGTTGTGTGAACATATATCCACACGGTGGTTATACATATACATTATATACGATATAATTTTTATACAAATACGACGAGGAGTTCTCCGCGTGCGTATTTGAAACAGCATATTATCATTTTGATGATGCATATGCATCAAATATACGGAAAATGTCCTTCATTAATACAACTGATAAAAATTTATACTGTATATACAAAAATATATACAATCCTAAATTGTCACCCCTCTACGATCAGCCCTTATTTTTTATATATTAATTGAAAATTGAAATCACATGTATGGCAAAACAACGTTTGCCGGATCAGCTAGTATATATATAATTATCGCCAACTGGGCGGTCAGATGTTGATTATATAATCGTAGCGATTACGAAGTGTATTAAACAAATTGACACATTTGTATACGAGATAATACGTTAATGTATTATGTAGTAATTTCATTAGAACCATTAATTTTTTTCACGACACACAACTGACATAAGGAAATAAGCGGACGTACTTATATTTATTTTATATGGGTTTAAAATGTGCAAAGTAAACGCTAAAAATGGTCAATTATGGTAATATTGACCAATAAACTATGAATAAACAATAATGCCCACAAAGGTTGTAAAATACACAAGTATATAATACTTGTGTATTTTATATTTCATAAAATACACAAGTATTATATATAAATTAAATTGTCTTATACTGACGGTAGTCATTTTTTACGTTTTTAGTGTTGCGATTCGGGATAATTAATGAGTCCAATTTAATACCTTATTTAAAATAAATATAATAAGTTAATTAAATGTACACTAATCTCAAAACATAACACAATAACTTTAATCAATGTGTATTCACTTCGATTGCTTAATTTCACTATATAGCTTCCAAATTGGAACACACCATCGGCACACAATCTACATCTATCTAAAACCATCTATTGTGACAGAGATTGTTAAAGAGTATATTTAAGTATTCTGTAGCAGTTTCTAGTAATTACTCAGGAATATTCCTGCTTCATCTCCGAAGCGTTATTTCTAGGAATAAAAGTACTATACTATGTTGCCCGTTCCAAACAGCGGACAATACTAGTCATTGTTCGTCTGTATCGATCGTATTTTACATCGTAACTACTCGGAATTACAGTTGCTTACTAGGAATTTGGAAGGTAAATAAACAATTGATTGCAGACTACGACAACGCAACGTTATTTTGTTTCGATAAACAATATGTTGTTAATTAACATTTGATTAAAATTGAAGATCCGCTATTATGGAAACAAACTTGAAGCAGGGCTTTATTCTTCCGTTCTGGGGCTACATTAATTTAATACATTATCATTAAACGTCATCTTTCCATCTATTAATAGAAAACGAATTCTAACCTTGATCGAGTAGACGTTTTATCAAGGCATAGTCTAACATAACGACACCCTTGGTGTACAAGATTTAGAAGAAAACTCAACTCTATTTTAACTAATAGAATCAGGCGTTACCATGCGGAAGGCCATAGTACAAAATCCAAATAGACCAATATACAAGCAATACTCCGCGAAAAAACCCACAACCACTCACACACCACAAACACACAGTGGTTGTGGGGTTTTCGCGTAGTATTGCTTGTATATTGGTCTATTTGGATTTTCAACTCTGTTATTAAATGAAATTCTCATTTTTACATTTGAAATTTTCAGAGGTTTATAAGATAACGTTTAGTATATCGATGTATGGTACCAATTAATTATTATTTCTCGGATTTTTTTTTCGAAATTTAGATCAAAATGACGTCCTCAATACATAATTATAAAAGACTATGCCAATAACTCTCACATTGTCTTTGTAAGTCTTTATTGTCACGCGATAGCTCGTCATTTTTATGAGATTTAAATATTATAATATACCTTGTTTGTATATATAGTAGCACAATTTTTAATAAATTAGGTGCTTGGGTTATCGTGTACAGATTACTTGTACAAGTTTTTTATTATTATCTTATGACAGATACCACCGGTCTAGTAAGAAGATTGGAAAGGAAAAAAACCATTCGAGTTAGTGTTTTAGTGCCATTAGTGATGTGCTATGATTATATTTAAACATTTTAAAGTACACATTAAAAAAGTGTGAGTGGACACTATTCTGATATTATACATTCTTTAGCAATTTAATTTAGATGTAAATTACTCATTAGTCTTTCTCTAATCTCTTTGAAATGATTTTTCTCCATGAAGGCAATTCATCCCTATTAAAAAAACATGGGAGCTCTTTAATTTTCCGGTGAATTTTTTTTATATATATACCTATAAGAAACAATAAATAATCATATTTACACACATATAGTAAAGTGAAAGAAATACATATAGATGCGTTCTAAACCGCGTTTCACAAATAACTTGAGTGAATAATTAAAGCGAGACACGAATACACCAAACATACAAACAAAACATGATAAATACGATGAAATGCAAATTAGAATTAAATTTTAAAAACTGGAGCACGAAAAGACGTGTTATATTATATATATATATTCCTTTTCAATCTTCGTAGCCCGGATTTTAGAATTGTATTTCATGTACAAAAATACGACCTGCACAGATAAACGTCAGATGTGAAAAACATTACAAATACTATAGGCTATCAAATTATACAAAGAGATTTGATCGTTTAAAAATATCAATAAATTTTACATTAATTTTTATTTACTATTCCATCGTACCTACATACACAGTTCAACATTTCAAGTTTCTATATGCCACAAAATAATATGAAAAAGACGACCTATCGGCAGTGTAAAATATGTGAATTTTTGTGTTTCCTACTACGTTATACTTGTAACATTCTTTTTTTATTTACCGTTTAGCGAACAAATAAATGCAATCAATAAAATATAGTCAACAGTAATAAAACCTTCAGATTTACAATAGCTTTTATTTAACAAAGTGCACCGAACAATTTAAATATTAAATTACAGAACATTTTCCATAATAGTATTATCGACGTATTACGACTATCCCCTTTAATATTTGCTTTATGTACACATTTTATTAATATGGCATTAATAACATCGACTTGCACATGTTACAATTAATTACCACTGAAATTATGCCGTTCGTGTAATTTTATCAATGTTTATCAAAATTTCAATGTTATTTACGTTCGAATACAAATCAAGCTTCATTTAAATTCATGTTAAGGTCATATATTTTTAGAGCTTTTTTGTAGTATAATCGCATCGTTAAAATCTACGTAAATGTATTTTTCTTAATGCAGCTTAATGTAATTTTGCGTTCGGACATCGCAGTTATTTGTCGGTTAGACGATACGACGCTTACGTCGTGAATGGTTTTATTATTTTGTATTTAAATGTGATGGGGTACCATTGAGTATGCTAAACCCACGGCGCTATGTCTACGTTAAACTAAGTTGAGGTATTGAAATATAAGCGTTAAATCTCGGTGTTATGAAGATTATTATAGAATCGAGTTTCATACATATGAATATCGGGAGAGTAGTTTAGTCTACTCCGTTTCCGTAATAAACATTCGAATGACGATACATGAAAATTACTTCTAACACTAAAATAAACCATTATTACAAATAATCGATGTTTTGCGTGCATTATATTAGTTGGCCGGGGTATTAGAGAGTGGATTAGATATAGGAACACACTATTTGATTTGAACGCATAACGGTGCTACGCACTTGTTGGCGTTTAGTTAATATTGAAAGTTCTCCAAAGATCCTAATTCTGCTCTAGGTATCTATGAATCGTATCGTTGCTGTTTCTTGTGATATAAATATATGTTTATTTATTGAATATTAAAGGCGAACTGTGCACGAATGTGTATTTTTATTTAAATGTGACTCGCAAATAACAAAACAGGAAATATTATATTCTATTTATGATATTTTAAGCCGATACAGTATACTAGTATATATATGAAATATATTTTAAAAGTTACTTTCTCACAGGCAATAATAAGTAATAGTAATCGCTTTCATCGATTATTTTCACCTTCTAGAAATTAATAGTTGTGTGGAACGGCAGAGACAAAACAAAGTATGACGTTTGATACTCGACATACGCTTTCTTATACATCGTTGTGTATAGTTATTTCTATAACAATAAAACTATAATGTTAGTATGAACAAACACTAAGAAATATGTTATTTTGTTATATTTACATATTTTTTCATAATACTAACTATTAACGATGTTTTTATTTTGGTAAAATTTTCGACGAATGTTTTTTTGTATAAAAATTGAATCCAAACATCCGCCCAGACGTGTCCACGGTGTAAGCTACTGATAATGCGTTTCCTGTATGGAGGTTAAACGAATCATTTGTCATAACTTACTAAACATTAAAAGGATCCTTTTTTATCATCTAATGTCGTGTTTTTGTTATGTCGTACAAAAGTTTATTAAGTCAATTGTGGACATCGCTATTAAATGCGTATTGAGATTACAGATCTAAAATTACGTGAAACTAAGTAGTTTGAGTTTATAAATATCTTGTTGACATTGTGAGGCGTAACTGCGCAATTGTCCGGTATTATAGAAACAATTATTATTGTGTTTAAGATGTTTTTGTTGTTTATACACTCACTGTCTGGACAAAGGTTACTAGGGGTGGGAGGAAAGATATGCCTATGCCTATACTTAGCTTTTAGTGAAATTTTCTTATCGTTATTCACTCATTTCTCTCGCCATATCGGACAGGCATTAACGTAAGTGTTTGATTTTTGATTTGCATATTAATAAAGAACGAATACCAATAGATTTATGGAAATATTTTTAGTTTTTTGTATCGTGATATGATTGTTTAATAATATAGACGTAATCAAATCGCATTAAAGAAATCTAAGAAAGCAAGCAATGTTTATTTAAATATTTGCAAGTATGAATGCTGCAAGACTGAGATAAACTTGAATCTAGATTTTGCATGCAGTGGCTAATCAAATAGCGTTTTGAACCGACTTGTTTATTTAAACAAAAAAGGATTTGAGGCGAAAATGTATTAAGATAAAAGGCTCCTTTTATTATTATTAAGTACATTAAAATAGTAATTTTAATGTCTCTACTTAATATATCTTAATGAATGCATTTATGAATTTCGTAATCCGTTACAAGCTTTTATTAATAAATTAATTATGTGTAGCTTTATTGTGCGTTTTAAGAAATATAATGTGAATTAGAAGAGCAAAATTTTCAGAATTGATAATGAAGTCGGCTCTTCTTTGAGTCCTCCTTAATTATTTGTACTAAGAATTTGAAATGGCGTTTCAACCCTAGTCGTTTCTAGTATTCTGCGTGTTTTGTCTATCGTCTATTGCGAATATTCACTGCCGTACAGAAAAATATATTTCAAAGGGGCTCAATAGCGCAACTCTGGGTTGATATTTTAGTGTTTACATTGATAAAACATCTAATAATTATTATTTAATTAATTCAGTCTTTGTTTTACATTGAATTCAAAGATGGCCCCAAATAATTGGAAGTTGTTAATAGAAACATGACCTAAGTAATCGATTACTTGTAATAAATGAGCAATGTCGCAATCTAACATTACCATTTATAGTTGGCATCCGTTTAATAAATAATTGACTAGGGCTTAATCTAATCTGTGCAATGTTAAGTAGAATTTATAAATCAGAAAGAAGCCTGATGAATGTAATCTAAAAAATATACTAAATACAATATATTTAGCTATCACTCTAGTTTTGTAACGTTTTATTGTTTTGATTGGCGGCGTAGTTGACAATAATCAGTGTAAAATTTTACTACTAGTACTAATCTTATATTTAAAATTCTCGTCTCACTGTGCGTAATTGAACTCCTCCGACGCGGCTCGACCGATTTCTATGAAATTTTATAGGCGTATTCAGTAGGTCTGAGAATCGGCTAACATCTATTTTTCTTACCCCTAAATGTTAAGGGTGTTCCACCTCTAATTTTTTTAGAGAAAATTTCTTATTTTCTATTTTTCTATGACGTACCATACAAAAATACATACAACCTTAAATTTTTGCCCCTCAAACCCTAGTTTTTTATTATTAATATTTATATTGATCAAAAAAATTATTGCTAGAAATCACATGTATGGCAAAACAACGATTGCCGGGTCAGTTAGTATTTTATATTATAGTCTATGTTGTTTTTGTTGTCCTATGACATCCCAGAGGTGCAAAGGGTTTCCGCTAATAACCGCTATTTTCACCTATCTTCGGCAATAATAAATATATTATAGTCTATAGATGTTTAAAATTTCTCGATTCCTCTAATCGCTGATACATTGCCAAGCAGACGAATAAAAATAATTCTCAAAGCTAATTTCGCAAAAAGCTTCCCAAAAAAGCTTCAAACGTGCGTTTTCTTTGAAATGTCATAAATTATATACGTTTATTTGTTTTACCTACATATATTTATTTATAGTTTATTCTCAAAAAGTATAAGGTTATCGAGTGGTGTTAGGTATATATAAATTTGAAAAAAATATCATAATTCGTACTCTAAACAAGAAAATTAATCTTTAATCTTTAAAACCAAAGTCTACTAACTAGTTCTTCCGATAGCTCCACACTACTTACTATAGAACAATACGAGTTATTTTTAACCGCGACTTATGAAAATTTAATTGGAAAATGTATCTAAATTTTAAACCCTCATATATCATAATAACTAATTAAATCGATTTCAAGCAAAATCTTACCGAAATATCATATATAATATACATATAATATATAATGTTTTTATTATTTTCAATTAAAAAATTCTGCAACCGCTAATTCGGATCATTCTTTAAAATTAGTAGTAAATTCTAGTAACGTAGTTTTGTAAGCTGTTGGAGTATGAAGCTCTAACAAAAGCAAACCTTAACCGGGTTAAATAAATTGAATGACATGCCAGCAACATTCATTTATATTATATTTTCTTCAGGTTAAACTTCATCATATCACCTAATTCCCTACCCTATTAGTGGAAAGAACATTAATTAAATGCAAACGCAGCAATATTGGTTTTACCTAACAATTATTTAAAGTATATTTATTTATTAAGTTTGCTTTTAGATCTATCCCACGTTGCCTTTGCATTTGTTTTAAAAATCCACTGTATAAATGATAATTGATATCGATAGAAAGAAAATAATAAAGAGTATCAGTATTAGTGTATTCAGTGTCAATGACACAGAATGCCATTGTGACAAATGAAATTAGCATAATACAAACATTTTTTAGTTGCGACAAATAGGTGTTGGCGTAATTATTTTCAAATTGATATAATTAACGTTATAGATAGAAATATGCATCATAACCGACATGAAAGGATTCTTATATATGCGTGACGTCAGAGCCAGTTTTTGAAAAGCACTTGACAATACATATTACGCCGTAAATTTGGTCCTTTTTCTCTTAATGGTTCTCCTAGGTTCTATTTGCGGCGCAATAATTGTTAGAAATTTCCCCTATTCCTTAAAAAATGTTGTGATGCGGAAATATCCAAGACTTTAAACAAACATAAATTAATAAAACAGGCCATTATTCAGTACATATAGCAAATCATTTAATTCAGTAGGCAATATAAAGAAAGATAATTAGCGTGTTTATTTTCGTATCACTTACTAATATTATGACGTAAATGTGTAAACATTTATTAATGTTCATAGTTTATAGATAACTATTACTATTAAAGACTAGGCCAATAATTTATCTATTACACAAGAGGTCAAGTATCATCGATTTGACGAATTATCTCGCGTTTATCATAAACACGTAGTTTATGTTCAAATTGTGGATATATACATTTAAATTAAACACCATAAGAATAATGGATGAAGGTAGAGAGAGTAATTTATTTTTATTTTTTATACACAAAAAATATTAACGGTATAAGTAATGTGTTCAATATATACAAGTGTGTAGTAATTTGTATTAGATTGTGAAAAAAAAATTACCTGAATGCTTATGCAGTTAGTTTAGTATAAGCTAGTATTTATCGTCTACAAGTGTTTTATGCTTAATTAACCTTATTTCGATATTAACTTTTTTGTCTGTCATATGTCAAACAAGGTACATACATACTCTTCTGTGGAAGTTAAAACATACTCGTAATACGTTATTATTCCAAAACTCGTCAGCCTCAATTTGTGAAAGGCTAATTTGACATTTTAGTACACGAAAGTTTGAATACATGTGTTAAATTAATTTAGTTCGCCAAATGATGCTAGTTTTGATACATCGAGTTACTCTACAAATATTTTGTACAATTTTAGTGTCAAAACTTAATAATAACATTTTGGTTTTCAGTAACGAAATGAGGTAAACTAATATTTAGGTATATAACTAAAGTAAACAAATCTTACTTTTAATAACATTGTTTCATACATTAATTATAGGTCTATAATTGTCAGTCTTTACGATCGTTAATAAATCAACTCTTAATTGGTAAATTTACGAATTGGTTTCAGTAAATAAGTTTTATCTTAAATAACTCATCAATCATCATTAATAAATAATACTTTATTGCTAAATTATTAACGTTTATATTTCTTCGACAAATTTCGAGACTCAAAACAAAGCGTAGATTTAGCTAGCTAACACTTGTCTTATAAGTTAGAAATGTAAATATTGTTTCTATCAGTTATTGTAGTATATAGTTTCAGTCTGAGTACTGCAGAATCATTCACACATGGTGAATAATAGGCAGGAGTCAATTGAATATGTCTAATAATGAAACCTGAATCAATCGTACGTGTACGCAATAGTACGCAGTTACACATTTTATTTGCGAGTATTTCCTAGTAATACAATTCATACCGACATACTATATCTGAAGTATGAATGTGTGTGACGTAATTTGTACAGGGGTGGCACTCGGGGTGAGAGAAAGCATGTACGATATGTGTGGCGCCATCTACACGTGTGAATGTTATTGAATGGTCCGTGATTCATCTGTTTCTTTTCGTTTGGATATGTAAGAACAGGACCGCTATATTGGTAGTCTGTGATGAAAATTTATGTGAGGACTATATTTCATTAATGATTGAAGTTTTCAAATTCTTACGTGGATGTTTGCAAAGTGAAATAAAGACGGCATACATTTAATGTTCGCACGAGCGTTTCGTCCGGAAAACCTAACAGGATTATATAATTATGCGGTTTTAGGTAAAATATCATTTGTTCCGCCAAATCGCATTACATAGACAAAAATACAATTTGTCGTATTATTTTATTATGCTCTCCGTTCCGAATTACTACGGGTCGGCTAATATCTTTGCCCTGTTGTAGCTCCTACGAAAAAGTCATATTTATCTGCTACATAGAAAGACGCAACCCCTAAAAGTATTGTTTGTAGAGCTTTTATGAAATCGAAAATTTCAATGAGAAAGATTTGTAAATGTGTATTTCTGAGTTCTAATTTTAAATTACCCATATCAAAGTAACCTAACTCGTTATATTTAAGGCTCTTTCGGCACTCATAATAACACTCTAATTGAACTCAGAAATAGTATTTGATCTCTTTCTGCGAAGTGGTATTTGCGTTGGTAGACCGATGAATCCTTTGTTATAACGGTACAATTGAAACATCTTTATCTTCTATAAAGTCTCCTTTATATTTTTGAATGTTAAGCCCTCCTTATTGTCTAACAATTTTTTTTAAACAAATTAAGGGAATATTTATGAACAACAATACTAGATATTAATCGATCAGTTATTAATCGATTCTAATTTTTTATTATAATTTCAAAGTATTGTTTAAATCCTTACCGTACTAAGTATAAGAAACTTATAGGTTTTCTAAGTATAGATTATAATTTGTAAATGCGCATTTCTTATAATAAGCTTGTGAAAATAGTGTTTTTTTTGTTGTTGTCGTCATAATTATTTTCGTATATTTTTGCGAATAAGAATTTTAGCTTATGTACCTTACGCTTATGTTACGTAAAAATACTTTTTTGTAAAATTTTCGTAATAACTATGATGAACCAAACTTGCGTCAGCATTCAAGTAATTTTAGTATATATTTTATTTATGTGTTATGTCACGCCTATTTAATCTATTTGCGGAGTGACGATACTCGTTTGTCATCATCATGGATGTTCTCAAGAGCCTCAAGAAGACAGCAAGAAGATAGCTCTTCGCCGTTTGAAAGACATGGGTAGTGAGATGTCCTGAACATCACCAATTCTCACTACCTTGTCTTTCATGCGGAGTGAGCACCTCCAACTGAAGACAATTAAAACCAGGTCATCAGTCTGAATGATGTAGCGTTTGCCGTCAATGTTAAATTTTATCCATATTTGTATCTAATGATGATTACTATATTGGGCCAAAACTAAAAAATTGAGTTTTAGTATTTTTGTAATTATATATAATTACTTGTATAACTGGATGGATCTTCAATTTGTAGTTATAAAGAAAGATATGATATTCAAATATTTAATGTACAAATAATTGCAAGGAAAGAATAGAAAGTTCCTACCCTATAGTATAACGTTCCATTTTCTTTTGTAGTAGCGCACTAAATGAGAAAGTCTTGCTAATCAAATAATTAAAAGACTAAGTAACTAAAGTACAAAGCGTCTGCGACAAATATTTGTACTATTTCTCAAATATTTAAATAATTTTTCTGTCTTTTAAATGTACAGAGCAAATGTCGTGCTTCAAGTTTCCAAAGACAATTACAAAGCTCTTAATCAATTATATTATGATATATACTTACATTTGAAGCGAAACGAAAATCAAAAGAATTTGATACTTTGTCAATCGATGACCAATCTATAATGATGAGCTTTGGGTTCGTTTAATTCTAATATATAAACCGTTGTTTGTGTTTCTATTTTAATTCAGAAAATAGCTACATTCTTAAATTTGATATTTTTATTAATAATTTTAAAATAACAGACCTTATGACTAAAGCGTTATTAGGGTTACAGGAAGCTTTTGAAAACGTGTACGATTTCAACCTCAAAACGAAACAGTCGACTTAACAGAACAAAATATTCTTAAATACCGACGCAATAATTATTGATCCTTTTTCAATGAGAGTCCTATCGCATACGACTCTCGGATAGTGCACTTTCTACGCAGCGAGTCAATGGCAAGGGCATTAACCTGAGTCAAAAGGCGAAGGTTGGTATCCTACGCGCGTATTTACTGCGTAGTTATTCTTCTATTACGTTTACTTATTGTACTTCATACCGGTTACAGTAGTACGTGAAATGTATCGACCAAGTTGTTGTGTATTTGAAAAAGCTTTTTACATTACATTGACTTAATTAGGTTAGTGTATAAAATTGTTATAGCTAATACAAAATTTCGTTGACGTTTGCAGCAAAACATTATTAACCTTAGTCAATTATCAGATACACTAAAATATACTGTCATAAAGTAAACGCATTTTAGTTGAACGTAGGTAGTAGTCGTACGTATGTTTGGATGGCACACCTTATTATGCATACTTGCGGACTCCAGGTAATTTCATTTGTATTCCAATGGAAGCCGCAGCACATTGTTTACTATATGATATATAAATCTAATGTATCTCTAATAAACTTCTATTGAGAATCCACAAATTATAATATAATACTTTTCGTAGATATCTGCAAGATTCGCTTCTAACATATTACCTTAATATGCTGTTTATCCTATTATGGTTATATTAACATTCCTTTGAAAGGGCATAACATCTAGAAACATTTTAATATCGTTTTACAGAGCTTTTACAAACACTTGCAATATAAACAGGCAGTCCCCAATTTCAAAAAAACTTCACATATCTTACAGTTGTGTCATTTATCCACAGACCAAGAAGAAGATTAGGTGCGGAGCCGTGGCATCGAAGCCGGTTTGTTATAGATCACATAGTAACTATCACAGCCAGCTTTGATGAGCACGACTCCACCTGAAACTACACGATTTCATCACGAATCTCGAGCCTAGCCAGTCAAAGCGTCTGTGAAATGTCTTCGTCTTCATATCACAGCCACTTTGATGTGGTCGGTTTACTGAGACCGATATCACTTTATGAATCATGTTGCAGTTTCAGCGAGAAGTCAGTGGCCTATTCGTCAAATTGGTTGTGAAATGCTCATGTCATATCACAGCCACTTTTGACGAGTTGGGCTGCGAGATAGTACACCGTGAATGGCAGGAAGAAATGGACGAGACGAAGCTGGTATGCGGTGTGTGTTACTCACAAAGTGGTTGTGATATGTTCTATAATCATATCACAGCCAGCTTTGATGAGCGACAAGTGCCATAGATCATTTTAACTGACTTTAATTGGCGATGGAGACGCAGACAAAGTGGTTGTGACATGTTGTCTGAATTCACATATCACAGCCAGCTTTGTTGACTTCTCTGTAGCCCACCCCACATAAGGAAGACAAGCGAGTTTTTTATATTTTTCAATAATAATGTTTTTTTTTAAATCTCAAATTAAATGAGTTTTACACTAATACATTTTTATAAATTACAGGTCCTGGATGTGGTGGCCAAGAGAAGACAATGTATAGTAAATTATAATTGTATTATTTGTAAATAAATGTCGTAAATTTATGAAGGTCTTTTATTTAATGTTATTTAGAAAATGCATTATCTCTCTTTATGTATAAATATTTCTTACAATAAGGCACAGGAGCTAAAAACGAAAATGGAATGAAAAACTTCCAGTCTTTTGATTCAGACATTTTACAAAAAAAAACTCTTTGTTCTATGTTTTTGGAAGTTTCACAAAAAGAAAAATGCAGCCATAATAGAAATATACTATATTTATGAGAAAATATAGCTTAGTATTTTTTTCTAAATTGTATGTAACATTTTTATTGTTATTTTGTATATGCCGACTTAGGCTGCACAAATTAAGGATGAGAACTATAAGTCGAAATATATGAGAGATCCTTGTATTTTAAAAAAGTATCCACAATGGCCTACACTATCTTATTTTCATTATAGACAAGTAGAATAGCTAATGAGAGCTGTTGACGTCCTCACCGATCGATTAATAGTTTCTCTTCAAGGTAAAACATAAGTAATGAGTTATGTTCGACCGTTACCAACCGACGAAGGTGGTTCCTACCTTAAAATAGAAGGTACAAATCTCAGTTTCTTGCTTTCAGCGCAATTGTTTAGGTGGATTTGTATCCTATATGTGTATGCATAGTTTGTTTCTAGAATTCAATAAAAGATCGTAAAATCTGTTCAATTTCTCGTACGTAGTATCTAATGTATTTATAAGCGAAGAGATATAATGACAATATAAGTTCACGACACAGTTTAACAATAAAGGGTGCAGCTTTGTCGACGAAGTTTTTTGCAGAATTTAAACGTGTCGAAAGTTATTAGAACTAAAATGTTGTTTTTTCATGTATTTTTATATAATAATTATAATAAATAATTATAATAATTTTAATAGCGATGGAAACAAATAAGATCGAAACTTGAGTGTCTCATTGTTTCTTACATTAGGTTCATATGAAAATTTAGTTGTTGCTACTGAGAAATAAAAAAAAATAAAATAGTGTAACTTAAGACTTCAATTTCCAAATAGCAGACCAAACATGCACGCTTAAGAAATCATCTAAGGATAATATAAAAACCAGGTTAACTTCATACAGTACTTTTATTATCTTTATAAGCATACTAGCTGATCCGGCAAACGTTGTTTTGCCATACATGTGATTTCAATTTTCAATTAATTATTCCAATATTATTTAAAATTTGACACTGCGATGGTAGCGCCGTCTGTCGGATCCAATGTAAAACATTCCAAAATCAACAACTACTAATAAATTAAAAATTAATTAAAAAAAAATTGTCCAGCGGACAAAATTGTGAATCTAAACCATTCCCAGATCCCCTTGAACACACACAAAAAAATTCATCAAAATCGGTCCAGTCGATTGAGAGAAGTTCAGTGACATACACACTCACAAAAGAATTATATATATAAAGATATATATCTTTTGTAGTATTTGTTCAATCGAACCCAGTAGCGAAAAGTAGGATCAATTACTTATGTACACCTAACAATGATATATACAATTTAAATTATTTTTAACGCAGTATAACTTACGCGTCTACTGAGCATAAGTTATTTGTGTGCGGGTACTCTCAAATAAAAAATTTACAAAAAAAAATGTTTCGAATTCAGATTAGGTCCCACCTTTTACCTTTACCTACCGATACCTAAATACTTTGAAACATTTGTTAAATAAATATAATAAAGTGTACCATTTATTATTCTTCAGTATTTCATATAAACAATATTCTTTATTAGTTTTACGAGTACAAAATACAACTGTACCTCGATCACGGTGGCGCCCTCATGTGACAACTTTGAAAATTAAGATGAATATAATGTATTTGCCCCCATGGACCTAAACACATTATAAGAAACAAGGCTACTGGAGATGTCAATTTAGTCAACATTAAAACCAGATAATATCTGACCCAATCAAAAATAAAAGACCTTATAATGTTCATAAAAGTTTATATTAGACTTTTTACATTAGACGCAGAGATATATATAACATCTATGTTTCTTTATACAGTACACAAAAATATTTTAAACAATTTAATATATATTGTGATGCTTAACGTATTTAATTACAAACTAAAAGTATTTGACTTAAGCTTAAACAATTGAATGACTCCAGAAATAAACATTGTGTCTCTTCACACCACCTAGTACTTATATTATGTGGGACTTAAAAAATATTCCTTTTTTTTGTAATGGACAGACTCCGTTTCAATACAATCAAAGTAAGTAAGAAAATATATTCAAATGCACGAAGATAGAAAGTAATGTAACCTAAACTTATATTCCAATCACTGTCATGGATTATGAATACTAAAGAAAAAAAACATTTTCAGCCGGTTTTAAATTAGATGGACAGAAATTAAAAGATAAGTGATGGATTTTCATGATCAATCAGAGATTTTTAGTCTCGATGTAAAATGGCAAAATGACTATCGGTCAATGTCTAGCAATGCAAGTGTTTGCTATTCATCACTGTCGCAATTGACGCAACCCTTATAATATCATAAACGTATAAACCTATATATATTTCATTAATTTTAGAATTGTATGTTTTGTGATGAACTGCGTAAATGAACAATGAGAGATACAGTTATTATCTAAATTAATTCGACCGTCTAATACATCAAAAATATATATAAATTAAACTAAACAAAAATGATATGATCTGTTTATGCAATTAATTATAGGGGATCTGAAACTATTTAACCTTACTTCCGTAAATATATACCTATGAAAATTGCATGATGCTTTAATATTGACTAATGTATTGTGTACTCGACAGGAATTCACTTATAAAAAATAAAAGTGATATTTTAAGATCGATATTATCAACCTTGGATATACTAATTGGCGATCAGCTGAAAGAGAAGTTTATTCAAAATCAATCTACCAATATCCTTCGATAGGACATTTTCTTAGAATAATTTATTATTCAGATTCAGTAAACTTCGTTTTATCATGATAAATATTCTTCCCTACAAAACACTAAATTGTAATTTGTCCAGACTTATAGTAGTATTTTACAAAAATAGTATTGTTTAATATACGTTATTTTTCAGAAACAATTACTTCTTAATTAGGATGAGATTCTAGGTTCCAACACCGGTAAGGTCTAAAATTTGCGCTCGGCCGCAGGCAGCCTACGAGTTGGCTTAAGGGTTTGCAGTGATATTTCCTTGGTTTGGTAATAAATCATTTTCCGTTTGTATGATAGTATTTTATGACCTGGATCTCTAAACCACTAAAATCCAATCTCCGTCCTTTCGAAATAACATTCCGCTTTATATAATAATTAAATATACATTACATAAACGACTAACTGGGGCTTTGATTTTTATTTATACATACTATACCCGATACACAGGCTAAATAAATTTTTCATAAAATTTCACATGTTAAAGATTCGCATTAAATTTCTTTAAGGTTCTTAATCTAAGCCTATGATTATAAATGCATTGGGATTTCGGATAGTACATATACGTATTTGTAGCACTTGTATAGAGCAAACTAAGGGCGAAATAATTATTGATGCATGCCAAAAGGGCTTTGGGACGGTAAAAATGTGTCCACCCCAAAGTTTGTAGAAGTGATATCAATAGTAGCTGTGTGAATAAACAAAATAAGCAATTTTTAAAGCACTATAAAAATAGATTTTCAGTAATCACACAAAATGGCTACGACGAACTTTTAAAATATTAAAAATATCGTTCCTCTTTGAATCGCTGCTTATACTAACAATAAGAGTATTACAGCAAATGTACATCTTAGTTTACCATTGTCATAACATCAAGCTCTAATGACTAGGAGAATTTTCTACCTTACGTATTTCCAAAAGGATTTGGGTCATAAATCGTACATTAATAGTGGCTTATATCAAGTTATAGAACAAGTAAAAAAATGTATATACTCAAATAGACACACAAACCTGTATACATTTAAATGTTAATTTAGTTTTATTGTGCAGAAGATATATCATCTGGATCAGATGTTAGATGGTTTCAAAGGTTCAGACTCAAATTCAACATTGTATATTTTGAACGATAACTATATCGAAAAATCTATAACTACAATGTATTAAACAATGTTTTTATGAAACAGGACAGACGGGCAGGCGGTTCCCCTGACCTTAAATGATACCACCGTCCATGGGCAAGTACAATGCTGGAGTGGTCGCAAGTACGTCGCCTATCAGATGATGATACCCTCTTGCTTGAATTCGGCATACTACAATAGAGTAGTAGCAGAACCAACAGTAACTTAACATACTCCTGATGCCTCTTCACTCACGCATAGCTAAAGTACTCATCCTTTTTCAACAGAGTGGAAACTAAATTCGATAGAAAAGGACGAAACAGTACAGTATTTTTTTTATAAACCCAAAACCTAGATATAAGTTTAGAAATACAACCGTACGTTGTAATAAATCACGAACCGCAAAAAACAGTCGTAAAAATAAAATAAATAAATGCCTAGAATAGTTAAAGCCGTTTTACGTGTTGTATAACAGTACAAATTCTATTGTTCACGCAAGACACGTTAAGACAGACGCGACCGCGATGGATCCGAAAAGTAGTCAGCAATGTAGATTTAGTTGAGTCCTAGTCTAGTCTCGGTACAGATAATCTCAGGTCTCGCCGCGTATTTGCCGCAACGAGAATCGTTGAGCAATAGAGAATATACATAAATCTCAAATTTAGTACAATCACCTCTAACAACCTCTAGTTTAGTAAATTTTCAAAATTGACTGATGGTATATCGTATTTATGACGATGATGTAAAATCAAAATTCTATAACATTATAGATGCAAGAAAACTAATACAGGTCTAAGAAAACTAGTCACATCCTAGCTTCGATGTACTAAATGATACGTTAGAGGCCACTGGGGACTTAATAATACTTTTTACTCACTAGAAGATGACTAAGATACTTCTTGGTTGTACATTAGATATTAACAACTTTCAACACAACATTCAAAGATTTGACTACAGGCATTTACATATTAGAATTAAATCAAAAGTTACCGTTAGCAATATCTTGATCCTTCATAGAGGGCATAGGAGAGACGGAAACAAGCGACGAATTATTGGAATCATGTGCGGCGAAGGGGGTTAACTTGAAATCGAACGGCGAATCAGAGTCTGAATCGGTGACGTCATCGATGACGTCACAGCCATCTGGTCAGATGGCCTCTCGTCGGATATTCAGGATTTCGCCACGACACATCGGACAGTCGCGTAGCATGGATGTGCAAACGGAGCAGAATCCCCTGAAAACAATAAATATGAATACTAATTTCTAAATTCTAAACTATTAGCAAATGTTAAAGACTTTCATACATTTAAATATAAGTAGTAACAATCTGTTTGTGTTTCTTTTTTTCAACAGAAAAAGTGATTTCAGAGCTGAGATAAGATCCGAGTGATTAGCATTTTAGAAAAGACTGCTTTATTGATCATTTTTATGCCAACCTTTTAAACCTCAAAAATACGGTATCTTAAGGACAAAAATTTATTTACCTTGTCAACTGACTGTATGATATGTACCGACCGATTGATAACATAAATGACCAATTGATAAAAAATGTATTTCAATACACCTGTCTCTTTCGTTCAGCACGCTGCGGAGAGAGAGGCAAGCTTTGTTTGCTGTTTCACTAACCTGTGACCGCACGGTTCCAGTACGCAACATGCCGTGTCGTCATAGCATAATGTACACGAATCTTCCTTCACACTCGAGTGACGTAGGCGTTCTAAATATAAACGTCTGGGAATAACCTGAAACGTTAATTATATAATGTACGAAATATCAAGTAAATTTGGGTTAAACATAAAATATGTAATATATAACAGGTTTTACATAATACAATAATCAAGAGAATACAATATTCTACTACGATATGTGTTTACATGATTGTAAACTAAGTGCTTACATGAAATAGGGGAAAGTAACGCAAACTTGCTCAAGAAGAAACATCATAAATATATAACCCATATACACATATATACTAGATGACTCAGCAAACGTTGTTTTGCTATACATGTGATTTCAATTTTCAATTAATAAATAAAAAATAGGGGTTGATCGTAGAGAGGTAAAAATTTAGGGTTATATGTATTTTTGTATGTTGTATCATAAAAATAAAAAAAACTCTTCTCAAAACACTCAGTACCTTTTAATTTAATATTTGATCCAGCACATGGTCTACAATAACACAATAACACAAACAAACACACACAAAACTTTTTTTTTAATTTGATCGCAGCGCTAACTGTCGGTACAGAGTAAAATTAAAATTCGAATATTATTTAAAAATTGACACCGCCGTCTGTTGGATCCAATGTAAAACATTCAAAAATCAACAACTACTAATAAATTAAAAATTAATTAAAAAAACAATGTCCAGCGGACAAAATTGTGAATCTAAACCATTCCCATTTTGTGTGTGATCCCCTTGAACACACACAAAAAATTCCATCTAAATCGTTCCAGTCGTTTGAGAGAAGTTCAGTGACATATACACTCACAAAAAATTCCATCTAAATCGTTCCAGTCGTTTGAGAGAAGTTCAGTGACATATACACTCACAGAAGAATTATATATATAAAGATATACCTATAATATATGACACAATACAAACTTGTATAATAGATACCAATGCAATAAACATATTTTGTTACTACCTAAACCTGAAAAAAATATATTACTAAAAAATAAAAAAAATATAATAAATAATAATAATACGCAGAATAAAAAATGATCTGACCAAGGAATATCAATTGTATTTCTTAGGTGTTTTATGTATATTAGTTTTAGGTATATGATATAGGAATTTTTGCCTGAAGTAAAGAGCATTATTATTATTATTATTAAATACCGTGCATAGTAGGTATAAACTTAAAATTCACCTTTTTTTGATCCTCTGTAAGCTGGCCAAAGTCGTTGAAAGTAGCAAACATCCTGTCTTCGGGTGCGTACTTGAATGGCTCTTTGCCGAAGTTGAATTTACACTGCTGATACGCCATGAAGCTTGCAGCCGCAAAGAAACCATATCTGAAATACAATTTTAATTTATCAGAATAATGTAATTTGCCATTAATATACAGGAAAGTAAAATATTTTATAACTTTCCGAAAATAAAATATAGTGGAATCATTTGGATGCCGGCTAAGTTAGTACATTCTGATCGAACTCGAATTTTTAATAAAATTTAACGAAGCAAATTGAGCAACAGGATGGTATTATCTAAAAAAAGTCTTTATATAAGGACAAATTATTTAAATTTCAGGGTTTTTAGTATTCCTTCGATATTTATTTTATTTCAGCTTTGTATACTATTTAGAATTAAATGTGAAAACTGAAAACTACAAGTGTTAAATGTTACATTAAATAATAATCCGCTTTATACTCTTTTATAATAGACTAAACGGATTATTTAGAAGATTAATCAGATATAACCAGGAATAAAGCCCCATATGAAAGAATTAGACTAATTATTTAATTAAAATAATAATACTAATCTATGACTAATAAAAAATATGTACAAAACATATTAAATAGTTCATAATTTTTTTCTGGATTAGCAAATAAACGCCATATATTATATTTGTTACAATTACTAAGAAGTGATCGTTTTTCACTTGCTGTTTAGTAGTCGTGATCAGTCAGACTGCCACAATAAGTACACAGACAACTATCTCGATGTTTCTACTTCAAATGAATCCGCATTTAAATACTATAACAAATTCGCATTTATACACACAAAATTAGCTTTTTTAATTATCAACACAAATTTCACATTGGCAAGTAAATATGTCCACTCTTAACCACACAGCAAAAATTATTTCAAACGAAAACTAGAACTCATACTTTAACATTATATCTACTAAATTATGAGAACAATTTGCAATATCGCTTAATTTAATTCAACTCACTTTGTCGCTTCAAATATCTCACTGTATGTAGGCAGTCTTTGTCCATTCATTGAGAAGATAACCTCCTTCGTCGTCAGATCAATGAGGCAGCCCAGAACGTCGCCAGGAGCCCATGGCTTGACCGTTGTTATAGATGTCGGTCTTGCATTATACCACACGAGTTCTCGACAACCATCGTATGATATTGAATATAGATCATCGCCGATACCAAAGCCCTCCTGAAATTTACGTAATAATTTGAGATAGTGGACTATGAAAGATTATTAATTAAAATATGTGCAATTCATTCTTTTAGTGGAAGAGATCGCTTTTAGTTCCATATTCAAAAAATTTAATATTATATTTATTGTAGTACTTGTAGTTATAAACATTTCGAGTTGATCGTTCGTTGGAAGCCACCGATCGCAATAGAGGAAAAAGAACTTTCGTTCCTAGAGAAAGACAACTTTGGAGCCGATAAGGAATTCATCAGGACTATTTGAGCGATAGTAAAAAATTCTTAGTGGGCATGCTTTTTCAGGTTTCAGAACAGGGCACTTTTAATTATTCTTTGTACTTCTACAATAAAGTATTTTTTTTTGCTTTTCTAGAGAGCCTTCCGGCATTGTGAGCGTCCGTTCCTACAAACAGGAATACTCACGTCACTCAAAAAATGACTATTCTTAGTTGCCCATCCAATTTGCATCACTCCAGGTGTTACAACTGTCGCTTCGTAGTACCAACACCCGTCGTCAACTTGGAATGTACAGCGGACACTTTCAAACGAATACGAATCACATCGCGCCTCTAAGCCATTGGGTGAAATTTGCAGATACTCGCTCACGTCTTGGCAATTTAATATCGCATTAATATCCGTCATGTCTACTACTTCATAAGAGAGCTTCCTGCCTTCCACTACGACTGTAAGAATATGACAGTTGATTAAGGAATAAAACATAAAAATCTTACAAGGTTTACCTTTACAAGGAGGAATGAACCTTGTTGATCATATAACAATTGAATCATACAATATTAATTTCATCATAGAAAATATTTGTTGTATAATAGAATGTTTAATCTGTGCAAATTTATTTGTATTCTTTGTATAATATTTAAATAGTATACAAACTATTACTATTTAATTAGTATTAATATTTGTATATTTAAATTCTGGATACCTAATAATTATGGTTAAATTTAGTCAAACTTACATAGATTATCTAAGGACCAACTAGCACAAAACCCGACTTGTCTCCATATGTAATCCGCACTGTCAGCATATTTTTCTAGATTTAACAAGGGGTTTTCACCAGATTTCTCCAACTTTTCCTTTATTATTATTTTGTTTTCCATGGTGTGAGCAAATTTCTCTAATGCTATTAGTGCAAACAAACAAAGACATGGTTCTCTGCAGTCAACCTGTAAAAAGTAAACTATATTTAAATTACTCTGACTTAATTGTTATAGTTCTTCTATATTATGATGAAAGTAGGCCCAAGACTTAGTTGCTTAATAGAAAACTAGATGCCACATATGCTAATTACCCAGGCAAATTATAACTCTCATAAAGAATAAATTTTTCTAGTATTCACATTTTTACTTGTATTGATAGAATCAAGATATTATTTACGTTCCTCAATAAATGGACTATTGAACCAGTAGTTGAGACTCTTAATTATTCAGCTTTATAATATATATATTATAAGTTTGACAGTCGCATTAACGTGTCTACCCTTTGGTGCATAAGTACAATGTTTTAAAAAAATGCCAGGCCTACTCATTGAGCTTGTATAATAAACAGCTAATTCAACTTTAAATTATTCTGCTTTATATTCATGACATTCTTTTTTCAATTATATTTTTAACTAAACTGATGTTGTCTTTGATTTGTAGGGTGAGGCTGCCATCTACAATAATTTTGCACAATATCTTTATTGTGCAATAACATTGAATACCCTCTTTGAATCGTTTGGATTCAATAATATTTAGCTTGACAAACCATTCACGTCAATATTTTCATGAGAGACACATGTCTTACGACGAAGTTATGGATGCAGCCATGCTACTGATTATGTTGAGAAAAGAAAGAATAAAAAAAAACGAATGTGGGCCAAAGAATGGTTTAAAAAAATACCAGTCTCAGTAAATACTCAGGAAATACTTTTAAATGACTTAACATTATCTCAAGAAAATTTCCTGAGTTAATGTGATATTCCACAATACCTACATAGTACAAAAAATATATATTCCGCATTAATTTTAGACAAAAAATAATTAAAATTAAAATTTAACATTCAATATTAGTGTTTATTTAAAATTTAGAGTATTGAAATGTATTAAAGATTTTTCATTTTCCAAGTTATAGAATTGACATATGCTGTAATGTATTTTTTATTTAAAACAATATATAACTATAGTAAAAGTAATTAAGAATTATCTATATTATATTTTATATCTATTATTATTCACAGAATAGGTATCTATCAATGTCAACCGACCTTTTTGTTGCTGATAACCTAAAAAGCACGAAATCTAAGACTTACAAGGAAGGTATAGAGGTAATCGAGTGTCTTTTCAGTAAGCATCGCTATACTATTTGGTCCAACCAATTTTTCAGCAAGAGATCCAAGTACAATACATATATTACGATCCACTCTTACATTAATTTCACCCTGTCTAGCTCTCTCACTGGACAAGCCAAAGAGCTCAGTAACCTGTAAAATTTTTCTATAATCATAAGTCGCCACAAACATTGTATACAAGTTTCAAATCACAGATCTGATATCCAAGTCTGATTATCCAGAAACTTCTAGAACATTATTTAAAATATAAGTATTCTTTCACTGCTCCACATTTTATACACAGATGTACAGTTCTCAATTACATACTCCTAGATGGGAGTTCATAATTTGTTTTATAAATATAATAATTTTAACAATTTTCTTAAATAATAGATTTCAATAAGTTTTAGAAGATTTTGTGCAAATTGTGGTTTTTTTCGTGGCAATTGAATCAAAATTCTTACTTTTACAACTGTTTCCCGTGACGGTAGAGGGCAAGCATCCAATAAAATCGATATTGCTGTTGGACCAAATGGGTTCTCTATTGGAATCACATTCACCATTGATGTAATCATCTGAATCCATCCTTCTTCTTTGTCTGCTATCAGGTGCAGCTTCACAAGTGACACTGGGGATTCTTCATCACTGTAATGAAGATACAAAAAGATTAGTATGTGGCACAACTTTCACATGTTTACGAGGCACTAGAAATTTCAAATTCGCAAAAGTTCAGTGCATTGAAGTTTTGGTGTGAGGCATATTTACTTTACTACTACTACTAATAATAATATTGAGATATATTTCACACACACTCAGTTGTAACTTGTTATGGGTGCTTACATAACTGATAAAATATTTTTTTTTTAAATACTTCGAATTCTAAATATATATAGGACACATGAGCATATTTGTTGACTGTGTACCCAGAACATCATACTTGATAATTGCACCAAAATGATGAAAAGGCAGAATTACCAGCTCTGCTTTTGCAATCACGTCAAGCTTGTGTCAACTAGAGGTTATCAAATTAATAACCAAGCATAAGTAAAAAGTAGTAAAAGTGAAATTTGCAATGCAAACATATACATAATATATAGCAATATAAAATCTTTCGCTAGTAGTAGTAATAGTATGTCTTATATAATTCCTATTTAATGAATAAATGAGCCGCATCAGCCTTATAAGATATATTTGTGAATAATAATATGGAGGTGAACATTGTAGGCCTTAATGTTCTCTTCTTATTACAATTCAATGAAACATAGTTCACATATATATAAATATAACACCAGACAGATTTATGTACTTAACTAAACTACATGAAAATCAATAGTTCAAAATCAAAGAACTCAAAATTATACTCAAAAGAATATGAAAAAGACATATTTTTTATGTACCTGACTGGACTACTTAGATATAAATTAAGATTCTCATGTTTAAAACATTTTAAACATGAGAATACCAAAAAAAAAAATTACTTACGTATCCACTCTTGAAGCTGCTACAGTTAACATTTCAAGAACTAACTGATCAACAAGATTAGGATCCACTTTTGGAGTCCTTTGCCTAGTCTCATATTGAGTATTTGCACTCTGTGTAGCAGAAGGTGCATATGTAAACACATCAGGCACAGAATTCTTACAGCAACAGTCACCCATAATCTACAATTTGATTAAATTCTTAAAATAAATATTTTTTCAATAATAGAAATATATATATCTATAATAGAAAAACTATCTTACTGATATTGATATTTTAAAACAATGGTTTTGCAGGAGTCACACCATTGTGATACGTTTCTTGCAGCTGTGGAAAAAAAACCAATATTTCATGCACATTGACATTTAAAGATTCAACATCATTTGGGATAAACACATTTAGGGCATAAACATTACAATTTAAGAACACATTTTTGATGTGAATAACACAAGGGCTTGTTAACGCTTAAAACTCAATTTCTTTTAATTTGTTAAGAACATTAGCCTTTCTAATGATTACTATCATATAATACCTTTAACGTCCAATAAACTTTAACACAAATCACACTGCTTTGAATGCAGAATTTTTACTTTGTACTCTCAAAATGTATACAAAGATACTCTGTGTCCTATGATTACTCTTTCCGTTTAGTCTTGCTTTCAATTTTCAACCCAAATTAGGGCGAAGAGTAAAAACTAAAAAATAAAGATCAACCAAAGAGTAGTTGCAGTCATAGATTATACACTGATCACAGATGAAAAACATAGACGAAGTGTTCCGCAACGCTTTTGAAACATGGTACAATATTTAATATACACTAATTCGAGCAAATATTTGAATGTTTGTGTGGATTTCCTACATATGTGCTTTTATTAAAAAGGGATGTCTTTATCAGCAAACCAGTAAATGTTAAAGACTTAGACAAAGACATTATGCTATTTGACAGATGGACACCTGTTCAACTTCCGTTTGTGTTTGGCGATTGTACTTTGTAATGTACCACGGCGATTAGCAAAACCAAAAAAGTAGCTCGTTTGTAGTTTAATTGTAGTTGTTTTTCAATTGAGGCGAATATTATATAAAAGAGAAACAGCACATTAACACATTTTATGCCTTCTGTTTATAAACGCTACATTCTCAAACTACGAGGTCTTCATCGTAGTTTACTAAGCTTAGTTGCCACTAATTATCATTTATAACAATGATATCTCAGACAAATAAAATATTTACCTAATAAAAGATTCGTATATAGATTTGACACTAAAGCATTAATATTTTTCTGTATATGAAAGCCATTCAGAGTGAATGAAAACAGTACAATCGTCTTCTATCGTTTTACGTACTTATATAGAATTGGTAAAGTATGAGTTTCTATATAAAAACCATAATCCATAGTCATAGTCTATAAGCTTATTTCTCCATATAAATTTTAAGTTTTCCTGAAATCACCCTTACTGGTAATGATGATGCATGATACATGAATATTATCATGTATACTACATATAGGTATACTATTTATTACGCTATGAAACACATTACCGTCAATGATAATCTACATCTGGAAAATGTTAGTTTTTATTGCACGTGAAAAAAGTTATTAATATATTTTATATTAAGTTACTTAACTATACAATTTATTTAATGAAAACAAATACTCACAAAATAACACTTTGATCTTAAAAAACATTTTTTTTAATAATTTCAGTCATTATAAGAGAGAAATTAACGAGAATTTTAACTTGTAAATGAAAACAATATTAATGATTTAAAATACCAAACAGCCTGAAAAAGCAAAAATAATGATGTACGTTAGAAATAATAAACTGTATGCTAAATATAGATAATAACTTCGTATAGTAAATTATTTACGCATTTTATACACATACAAAAATCATGATAATATATACAATTTTAATTGATTTCTTATTGTTTAACATCCACTTTAGGTAGGCTTCGCCTAGTTGAGTTGTTTACCTCTGCTCTCAACTAGGTATTTTCTATTCTAACAGCAGATTTAATTTTAAATAAAACACTAATCTGTATGGATTTTGGAGTAGATTATGATGGTTTCTTACATCAGTGTACATTTCTTAAATAAGTACACAATATTAATAAATTTCATTCTTATTCAATATTTTCGACTTGCCTTCGGTTTGTTAATAGATATGCTTCTATTTCTGGAAAACAACATATCAAAATTTAATACATTACAGCCTTTTAGATTTTTAGAATTTTCTTCAATAACAATAATAAGGTAATTTAATAAAAAAATAGTAACTAGTTACCTATTAGTTTTAGTTAAGTATTGAAGTAAAATGCTATACGTTTGTTTAGCACTGTTCATCGATGTGATCATAGTAGATACTCCCAGTCAAAATCGACACCATAATTCTTCCTAAAACATTAAAAGAACGCTCACATATTGCACAGTTGTTGCTCAAATAAATATTTATACTGAAGTTAGTAAACAGTCAATTCCAGTTTTGTCACTCAATCCATGGGTAATTTACAATGTAAATGATTCAAATAGCTTTTTCATTAAAGAAAAGCTCTTTTTCTAATGCTTGTGTTTAATATTTATTGGTTTATTATCAAAAAAACTAGTAAAGAGATTTTCTGTCAGCCACTTCAATTTGTTTAAGAGATTTGTGTCTCAAACGTCAAGCGATTGAAGCAACTAGGAAATGTGGTTCGTCGTGGCTCGGTTTACTGGACCCTTGCTTTGGCGGGTGTGGTTTTAACTCAGTGTCGCGTTGAGAAAGACGCACGATCGATAGGCGGGCGGAGCGCTGCAGTCATCGTTAGCCCTCGGCACAACAGTCGCTGTCGCTCTTATACTTTGCTTTCGGCACTCCGGCATTCCGCCGACCTCTCGCGTCGTGAACACACGCGACGATGCGCGGCGACCGCGCCGCTCGTGACACGCGGCACAACAAGGATCACGATAACTTAAAATCATCACTTAAAAAGGGCAACAAATCCAAAAAGAATAGAGTTGTCTTTGACGAGAGTGCTAATGAATTCTTTGAGGCGGATTACATTATTGTTGTCCGTGATGAATGTGGATATTCTGATGAGGGTGAAGGCGACGAATGCTCAGGGTGCGGGGCGTGCGAGCGCTTTCAGGAGCCTGAGCCTGGTGCCCTCAGTCCACCTGAAGGGTACAAAGATATGGGGCTATTTAACCGGGATGGCACGTTGCGCGAGCAGGCTTGGTGGGAAGCAGGTGATGTTGTTTTGGTCGGAGAAAGATCCGGGACGGTTTTCACCCCTCAGCATCTTCAGCTACTGCGAAGGCTGCAGAGGGAGAGGATGATGCGTTCGTCAGTTTGCGCGGATTGCGATGCACATACAATTCACCAGCCTCTCGGTGAGTCTTAATATGCCTCTCAAGGACATAATCCGTCGCCCGTTACGGTCATCTCATATTATATTCTCATCCTTATGTTTACACAATACTTGTATTATTTCGATGTTTTCAGATAAAACTATCTAACGTAACCAACATATGACAGTAAGCTAATAATACGAATAGGTGTTTACATAAGTATAAGTCCACGTACTCTACGTTCCTCATTAAAAGAACGGTATCCATTATAATGCTTTTGCGAATGTGAGCATGATTAAACGCTTTGCGAACATTTTTAGCATTCTTTTATGTGGGCTGATAGCGGTTTTATTTATACCAGCAAAGCGATTAGTAAAAAAATATCCGTATACGTTTAAAAGTGATGTGACATTCGCATTTCTATTATTCCAAGACCAGAAAAAACATTTGACCTTTCTTCACCTTGTTTCAGTAAACCAGCTATTTTATATATTTTTGTAAACTGCTTAACGTTATATACACCTAAGTTGATATATAAAACCATATACAGTAATGTCAATTTAAAATGCCGTATGTGCAATGAATGATATAATGAAAATAATTAGTTGTGTAAGTAACACAAATAATTATTATCTCTTTCCCCTAGAGGCTAAATGAACAATTATATAATCATTACTCACAGCGGACACTGCAACACGATTCATACCAATATAACTGCCAGTATTTTTAAAACATTGATCTTACAATTATACGTCAATATTATGAGAACATTGAAACATATAAGTTGCGTGTGTTGCTCGTAGACATTTAAAACTTATTAAATCATAATGTAAAGTTAACTCAATGGTTGTTGATAGTACTTGTAACATACGTCCCCTTTTGATAACGAATTATTAAAAGTTTCCGAATTTATTTCGGACACAATAAAAGCAGGCATTGTATGATTTGTAACTAATATAATCACGGATAATATGTCCTTCAACTTAACAAAAGCGGTAAACATTTAATCTTTATATACTTTAGTATGTTATGTATGTCCCCATCAACATCAATAAATTTGTAGTCCAGGTAAGCCTGGAAGCAATCGAGTCGCGTAATAGAAGTCATGAAAACCAGATACTGACAAAATTATAAGTAAAACCGTTTTTTTTTTAATGTATAAAAATCTGAAATTACATGTTCGTTCATATGGAATGAGCCAGTATCTGTCACTGTGACATTGACAGTATTTGACGTTGTTGTAGTAGACCTAAATTATATTAAAAATTAAAGGCATAAATTTCTGACACATTTTGTTTATTTAAATAAAAAAAAAAACCTAATTTACTCAACTCACTACCTAATAACATCTTATATGTATTAAGAATTACAGATTTTTTCTTATAAATTTACAATTATAAACAATATTTACTAAAAAAATAAGATTCACAAAAAAGATTTATCACTATGATTTAATTCATAAAAAAAAATTATATTGTTTAATCCGCTGTATTGTAATATACACTAAACCTACATAAAAGCAAAGTCTCATTTAATTTACATAAACTATTCTTCATATTTATATAGGTCACTAATTGCCATCTAAAATTATTCTCATACATTATTTATGTAACGTATGACCTAATCAAGAGTTGATAACTATTGGATGTAATTTCAGTCACTGTTTAAAACGAGACGCCGTCGCCACTTTCGGGGTTTTGTTGTATTATTTATAAACTAGGTCATCCCTCCGGCTTCATCCGCATTAATTAAAATCACATCGTAACACCCAAATGGAACGGTTTTCCCAATTTCCAAAACCTTTTTGATTTATCGCTTATTGATGGATCGAGATTTTCTGTATAGCTATAGAGCTTACCTGGATAAACACAAAAATTCAATTCACTCCCAAAAGTCCCTGAGCTAAGCACGTATAACCAAAGAAATGATAAATATTAACTAATAATATCGGGATTATTATGTGTTCTAGTGAACAGCCCATTTCGACGCGATATAATACTTTAATTACTCTTTGTATCACATAAAAACAACTAGGAACAACAATATACAATGTTTATCAACATCAAATTGCTTCGCTTAAGTTGCTTCTTAAATATTACATATTCTTAGTCGACGAGGTCAAACGTCCGAACAACAGCATTATGACACAATAATAACTTAGTATTAGAATAAGTAATAACAACTGATTGATATTCCTGAGTGTGCTTTGGATTCACTTTCAATGCATGCCGCAAAAGCTTTTAAGATGTTTTTTCGAGTAACAAACTCCCAGGCTAAATTGAAATGCAATGATTTATGAAAACCACATTGTAATTTTTAACAGTAAACTAATTTAGAGAAGAATTACTATATTAAAGAAACAATTGATACGAAAACCTATTCCTCACCAGACAAATGTCATTTAGTTTACTAGACTCCATTTGGGAGCTTAATAGTTAGAGCTTTATGAAATAGCAGTTATTGAGTTTCTTTGGTTGAGATTCTACCGACTATAAAACATTAAATACTAAAAGTGATAAATTCAAACTTAACCAGGTAACACACTAACTTAGGTAGCAGTAAAATAAAAATTAATACCAAAGCGTAGAGCGGTGTAGAGCGGACGATTGGAATTGGCAATAAATTGTCCACCACTCACCTTTTCAATCAACAAGTAATTTTTATTTTATAAAAGGGTTGTTAAATTCATATAGTTCTACTTCAAACACTAACTTTCTCTTCCAAACGATCTTACTGATTCTTGGATCTCATTTTGAATTTTTTCTTTCATTTAAAAACAATCATTTTTACGGTTACTTACCTGACATGTACGGTTTTTTTACTGATGTGATAGTTACATGTTGTTTGGAGTTGGAATATATATCTATATGGAGATATACTAGTATTAGTAATTGGAATAATCTTTTATTTCGTTCTTAACTATTCAATATTCAGTAGTAGAACTTACATAAAGTGAGTATCCTGCCCGTTTGCTCCGTTTGCATAAAAAAAATACGACTTTGTGAGCAGAAATTACGCGTCCGTTATTAAGTTAATTTTGATAAAATAATGAGAAGTGTTAGAATACTTGTCTTGGTCCAGGTAAAGGTTCTTATTAAACTGTTTTAAATCTTGTAACAACCTTATGGCCTATATGGATACACATTTGTCTGACTCGCTTTACCTAGAATCACAGGTAATTAAATAATAAATAAAAAAATGAAATTATTTTATATTTATTGGAAAATATATTATTTTTATGTCACTGTTAGATCTACCAATATCATTTCATATATACCGCTGAAAACTATGACGAACAATTTTAAAGATTATCTAATTCTTATGTAAAAAATATCTGTATATATATAGAGAATTTATAATATGTATAACTGATATTTGTAATATTTTGGAGAAATCTAAATATAGATAATCTAAAGAAATTTAAATAAACTTATATAGATAAAAATATCTATATAAGTCCTTGAGTCAAAACCATTTCTTAACGTTCAAACGGTTTCTCCAAAATATTCAAAAGAATACATAATTGTATTGAAAATGCATAATTCTTTTCAAAATTAGATATCAAACCGACAAATACTGTGCTGCAACACTAACGCAGTTCACAGAGGAAGAAATTAACATTTCATTAGAGAAGTGCTATAAAGATGACACCGTCTAGTCTAGTCATAGGACATTTAGGTTTAAGGTCAGTGCCCTCCGTCACATAAGGTGACCGTCAGGACTCAGCTAGGGTAATGCACTCAGTCTAGCGTTCTCACGTATGCAATACTGAAAACTTTGAACTACAGCTTCTAAAGGAATTTCGTTTAGGCAGCATCTCAACCAGAAGGTATTTATTATACACGAACAATTCTTCAATCTATTGACGCAATCACCTATGCGTCTAGTAAAAACTGTACAGAGCTTAACTGTTCATAGTTGGGCTTCTTACTCTTGACAATTATGACCTAAGAAATTAAATATAGGTAGACAATGTTATTAATAAACGAGATAACTCAATGTCGACTAACACGACTGGACTTATTACCAATAGCGGTTTAATTCAATCGGAAGGAATTTATCTTGTGTAGAGGAAATGAAGCCTTGTGTACTCAGGCCACATATTACCACATTATATACAAAGGTGGTAAGAATATTTTGATTTAAGATCAAAAGATACGTTATACGACACAAAACGCATCCTCGCAGCTCTTTATGGATTGCATGCAATACAAAACAAAATGGAGTGATAGTTATACAAATTCCTTTAATTACAAAAAATACAAATAATTTACAAATCGTTTGTAATTTATTTGATGAATTTTTTCAACTCAACTTATATCTTAGTATCCGTAAAAGCCGTGACTTCTCTTTAATAATATTTAAAAATAGTACATGCAAATTTGTAAAAACAATATTTTTTTGTGTTAGTAAAATTTAATAGAAAAATACATGTCACTAAACGGAATTAGCCATCGTTCTCAGCAAGGTATAAATAAAAGTATTTACCTCACCGATATGAATTTTCTGTCAGAAAATATTACGTGAGAAAATAATTTCACTGAAAACTAAATCTTCTTATTTGCAAAGGAATATTAAAATGATATTTATTCAATCATCGAGAAGTGTTATAAGCTTTCGCACAACGCCTGCGTACAACGTTTATGAAAACCAATAAAATTATGTTGTTTGAAGTGAAAAATTTTCAGATACATTAGAGACATATTTGTATGGATATTAGCATATTCAAAAAGACTAATATAAAGAAATGGTAGTATCTATGGTAACATATGATCAGTACAGTAATTACATTTCCTTACAAAAGTATATCTATGAGTGACGAATGAGTTATTACAACGGCAAAACTCAAAAACATAAGATTATTGAGCATTTCATTAACATGAAATAATTCATTTAATATATTTCTTATTGCTTAAAAAGCATTATGTATAAAATACAGGTCCCGGTGTAATTTCAATAAGATTAAGATTTTCTTCAATTGCTTCTATCTAATAAAAAACGGGTATTTGTAAAGTATAACTTGAATCGGTTTCAAATTGTATACTACGAATGCGTACTGCGTTTACAGGATATGTTGAATTTGAGAATATGTCTAGAAATATGTTCATGTTTCATGAATACACATAACTCATGCTTCGGATATCGAAGCTGCTGTTTATTAGATTAATTGCAAACGTTTGTCAGTGAAATTCGATGTAGAGCCAGTGTCTCAGTGTATATATATAAGTAAGTGTTCACCACAATTTCGACCGCCCTTAGACACTTGTAGTACATAGTAAACGCGGATTTGTACTGGAGTTTTAGTCTTTGTTAGCAGTCTCATTTTTGAAGTATAATAATTTCTTATTACTATGGTAGTCATTAAAATTTATATAAGTCAATAAAATTTTGTTCAATTATAAATAATACTTGGTCAACTTTATCTACCTACCTTCATATATATATATATATATATATATATATATATATATATATATATATATATATATATATATATATTACATATTTATGTACAAAAACCTACTAACCTAATCTAAAGTGTTGGAACCCTAAATTTAATCAAATTAACAATTATTTAATGTATTAATCTATATAAATCATAGTATAGTATAGCGACCCATTTTTATCTTTAATTAGGTCATGCTTTAACTTGTTTTGGTAATTAGGCAAAATTTGCATTTTGGGTAACTGAAATAATTTGATAATTGAACGGCATAAATCAATAATTCACAGAAAACAGTTTTTCAATGTTCAAATATCGTGTATTGAGATCAACTATTTATTCTATTCAATGTAAACCAATACTAACGTAACGCAACCGAAGAATTTCATGAAATAGCTGATAGCATGTATCAAAGGCATCTGAAATTTAATTGAAGCACGCTCACCGCATTCGTCGGGTTGACCATAGAATGTAGCTGTTATTCAATTAATCAAATATTTCATTACAAATATTCCATACGTTTGGCCAGATGGCAGCCTTAAAGGTCATTCTATTTTTTAACAAAGTAGCAGTACCATGCATTCACACATTACAATACCCGAGCAATTAACCCCATATTCACATTGTTGTTCTGCCTTCTTCGAGAACATGAAATTGAAATTTTTGTGGTCAAAACAATAATTAATAAAATTAGTAATTTTTCAATTTCAAACTTTATAGTATAGTGTATAGTTATTTGATACCAACATGTATCGCTAGATAAAGATTGCGACATTTAATATTGCCCTAAAACTTTCAGAAGCAACAGCAATTTCAATATTATGCCTTACCACGTAAACCAAAGTAAGATAACGGTTTTTAATATTGTCTTTTTACCCTGAGTTTCACGCATTACGAAAAATATTGTCTAATGGAATTTATTAAAAATATTAATCGATGATTAAAATAATATTAACAATAAATCGTGTTTTACTGAATACTTTTTTATTTTAATCGTTTTGTTTAGCACGTGTGTAGCACTGGTGATAGAAGCTACGTGTTCGTAGATAGAGTTGAAATCATTGCTACGACACCGTCACATAGTATAAATTATACATTTATACTATGTGACGGTGTCGACATGACATGATCTGGGTATAAGAACAAGCATGGGACTGGTAGTAATTGTATGTATATTAACATATATACTCATTCGGAGTAATAGGGTTTGATGTAGTGTTTTTAATGATGGGAATTTCATTTACTGACGCCGTGACAATGTAGTGACATGTAGCCACTCTAGCTACCAGTGGTCTCTTTACTGCACTGCTGACGAGGTATGGTAACAGCGAGGTCTTGGAGCCAGGAATTGCTTCCTACATGTTGACGGTACTTGAAGTATTTATTCCAAGTTATCATTGCAAATTTCGCCTCATCTATCAATTTCATGACAGTTTATTAAATTATTTGTTGAACAACTTAGATCGATACATTCAATTTATCTATACGAATCTTTGTAATCCAACAGATATTAAATAAGTTTTGTGTAAGTTCATCTATTGTATAATTTAATATACGAACCGTTTGAAATCATACGGTTGGAACTTTCGTGATTCTTTTGTTAGGAATATGTTCTTAAAATGAGCGCGAAGATTAAAGTCAGTAACTACTTTTCGTAAAAAAATCTTAAAACTAGACTCCTCCGTTAGAAATATTTATAATACATTATTGTGATTGTGAATTTTATTTTGCAAAATACCTTCTACTATATGCTTAATAATAAAATAAATATGAGTAAATAAAATAAAAGCCTTTGTACTTCTCTTACTAATATTAATTTACAGCTTTTATAAATACAAAATTTAATATGCGTTTATATCAGAGTATAATACGTCCATACAATAAAATATGCAAAATCAGATTTCCAGTTAATTTGTTTTCCAAAAATTGGTGTTAATATAGTTCTTAGTACTATTTGTGAATAGAAAGGAAGAACTAAATGGAAAATATCTAAAAAGTCTTTGGACAATGCACTAGGAAAACAAAAGCGAACTTTATAATAGGTATCGCAAAACTGAATTTTTCTCAATGGTGAATGTGTTCAAAAGATTCACTGCATTGCAGGTATTTTATTTAACAAGCAATTGTTATAAGCAATAACGAGGAATATATTTTTATTTCATTAATATGAATAAGCACAAGTGTGTTAATGAAAATGATCGTGCACTTTTCTAACAACCCTTAGCAATAATAAATAATAAAAGGTTTGTAAAATAAAAAAAATTGTGTGTTTAATCTGTTATGAAGGAGCCGGGAACACTGATACATGTACATTTGACTAAGCTAACAATAATTTTATGGAAACTATCAATAGATAAATATATCTACAGAGCAAGTCGCAAAGCATAATCAACACTCGCGGACACATTTATATACATTTAGGAAAAGTTAGAGGTCAAATCCTAGTCATATCCTATGTGCCTTGCTATATTCAAATCTCCCTTTATAAGCACTATAAAAGTATTAGGGTAGAAGAATCCTAAAAACGAAAAAGATACAGATATATAGGTTTAGCCTAGGATAAATCTAGATATCCTATTTATGGCCCTTTCCGCCTTCACATACTAAGCGTAGCGGATTAGGTACAAAATTATCGAAGACTATCCCTCCGATCAAACAGCCGGGTGTATAATTTAATAAAGTGGCGATCTCTCGTAATTGAACAATATTTTGTTCCACTTCGTTTGGTTATTTAATTACTCTTAGATCTATAAATTCATTAGAACAAAACAAAGCTTCAGAAAAGTATATGTATGTCTATTTGTCCAGTTCGGGGACCGTCTGATAAAAATATTATAAATCTAGTTCAAAGTGAAATGTTGTCCATGAATTAAAGATTTATTCTCCCTATGAAAATGTATAGCAGGAAAGCAGACAAGACAGCCAAATTGTATTTGCCGATAGCTACAGTCAGGTCGGGTATATGGGGCGACTGCGCGCGCATTTTATGGTAACCCATTGAAATACCTTCAAGGTTCACGTCCGCCATGCTCTTTCTCTGTCTCACCTAAATCATTCTAAGTGTAATAAAAAGCAGGTATCATGCAGCTTTATAACTAAAATTGATCACATGCGAATTTGAATTTGAATCTGCGTTGAATGCAACAATACCTCTTCATTATTTTAAGAGCAACTTAGAGTAAAATTTTAACAAAGATCACAAGCATTAGAATTTCTGCTATTCGATTTTGTGTTTAGAATAAAGGAAACGTAATTTAACTAGCATATACACGTAGCCAGTACTAACGACTATAAGTCGCTATCAATTAACGTTTAGTGGAATCTGACATCACGAAATTCGTCCTTATAAATCATCGAATTCATTATAAGAAAAAATAAATACATAAGTAACATTAAGAATTGTTAAACGAATATTTCAGTGAAAGATTTCTCATCCTGACTTTATTATAGAAATTCGTAACGTTCACCATGGCGGACTGCCGATGAGTTTTGATTCACAGTACGGTCAATATTTGTTGGGGTGCTATTCACGTTTTGTTTAAAAGAGGTATCATTTTTTAACACATTAAATTTTTTTTAATGTAGTGTATACATTTTTTAACTTACTTTATTATATTTATTTCCTGTAAAAATTTCTTATTTTCTTATTTTTCTTTTCTTTCCTGCTCATTTCCTTGTTTCATTAAAAAGCCTTGCGGTTCGACCGTATTCTAAATCAATATATTAATTTTATTATAAAAATATTTTGACCCATGTTGCTGAAAGATGCCTTAGTTTCAATATATCAGATTATTTTAACAAGGAAGCTGGTGGATTTTATTAGTTTAGTTTGGCGCAGTTACCAAAGCACTTTCTCTGTTAACTATCCCAGTATCCTAACTAAAATAACTAAACAGTTCTCTTGAACTATGACCAAACAATCGCCTAACTTTTCCATATATTCACTCCATTACAGCCCGTAGTTGAAATATTTTACGAACTGTCTTTTATTAAATTTTACTAATATTTTAAACGTTTAAAGTTTGTAAACGTGGATGTTTGTTACTCTTTTACGTTAAAAAATAGAGAGATTCTAATGAAACTGCAATACAAAGCTTAGACATTAGAATATCACATATGTATACTGAAATTTACAAAAAAAAATGTGAATTGTCTAAAAAAATAAGTAGGGAAAAATCTACTGCTAATTTATTAAGGCACAATTTTTTCACATCTATTTATAAGTAACATAAATATGTATAACACGCTACGTATAATTTGCGTATTTATATATGAAGTGCACGGGTATCTTTATTAAAGCAGGCAAAGTTAGAATCAGCTAGTATATAGAAAATGATTTGAATAGATTAAAAGAAGTTTGTTTGTAATGAATTAAAATACAACAATTCTTCATTACACAATAAAACATATATAATATAATTAAAGCATAATACTTATATAATAATTTTGACGTGCGTTCGATTTACAGGTTTAACGGAACGTACACGTTTGATGATATTTTGTACACCGTAAACGTTAAGATATTTTATTTTTACGTAACATTCAATATGACTGTGTTAAGCGCATATAAGCAATTACATTATTATACAAAGCGACAGCAGGCAATTATTGTTAATCAAAATACATTAGGGCTGTCTCCATAATTCTCTGTGTTTCTTATAGAAATTTTATATTGTTACATATAGAAATAAATGATTTAATTATCATCCCGATTGCATTAAACTTATAAAAATAAATCTTTCCAGTGATGTGTGGACTACTTCAATCTTTTACATAATTCTAGTAGTTTGTATATCTACAATATGAGATAATATGGAGAGAATTTCGATACCAGGAGTAGTAAAACAATGTCTGAAAAGAATAAATTGGGAGTATTACAGATATTTGATGAGGAATGCGATACGGAGTTCCACTGTCGCCAATATTATTTTTATTAGAGGAGGTTCAGTTGGGTGGAAATATGAACTCATAGCTGAAAGATTGGCTTACTTAAGATATGCATACGACCTGATTTAATTTACATACACAATGAACGGGGGATATTTGCACAACACGATTATGAACTAACTCCTTAATTAATAATGAAAAATTGTTTTTATACAAACGTATTATAAATAATGTATCTGAATACTCCTTGGTCGGTCAATCTATAACCGATGTTTCAAGATATTTAGGGTTTTTAGTTTATGGAGTCATGAAACTTTTAGAAGTGAGCATGATAAGTAAAGTTCTTTACTTAGTAAGGAGCTTCAAAATACTTGTCTAATGCCAGTTCTGAGATACTGATCTCAAACTGGTCAAAGTTTCATATCTTAGTGCCGAAGCCTCGCCAAAGCGCAACGTAAAATAACAAAGGATAAAAGTGTTAATATAAAAGTATAACTAACAAAACACTTAATCATTGTCACGTTGAAAAAAATTAAAACGACATACGTACATGGTGAACAGAGAAGCAAAGCGATAAAGAATTAAACCGACCTTGGTATCATAAAAGGAAGACAAATACGAAAAAACGCACATAGATGCTGAAAGTGGTACAGTGTATAAATAGATAATATGAGAACGACGTAGAATATTATTTGTATGAATAAACATAAGACCGTCCCGATTTTAAAAGGTTCTAATGAACAGATTAGTTCGCGTTGATCGGGTCACGGTGCCGATATAGTTTGTAATTTATGATTAAGGGATTATTGCATTAATTTACATCACATAAATAGTTATGCCAGCCCTAGGTGTTAATTTGTTCTAAACTAATTCAAGGCTGCACCGTTACGCGCACTTAACTCTCGTTATTGAATAAGTTTTATTAGGAAAAGGCTAAACGACCAATTTAGATGTGACAGATAATCATATTAGATTTGTTGTGTATTTGTTATATCTTGCTATGATTGCTACCAACACACCCTAGGGTTTGAGTGACACACCTGGTGTAAAAGTCATTACTGACGACTCAGCTGGCGCAATGGTGGACTGCCGTTGGTTCTTGGTCAATGATGAGCATGATTGTTGGTTTAGTCTGGCTGTTTTAATGTGTTTATTAAAATGATGTATATCGTAATATGTTTATCAATTACGATAGCATCCATAAAACGAGCCATAATAAGCTCACCTTGGGTCTAACCGTGTGACAAATGTATTATTAAATTAAATGTCTTTTCGTATGATATATTATTCACGTCATATAAAATTCTGAATATTTTTCACTTCAAACAAAATTAATTTTATTGGTTTTCATAAACGTTGTACGCAGGTGCGAGCGCTTATAACACTTCTCGGTGATTGAATAAATATCATTTTAATATTCCTTCGCAAATAAGAAGATTTAGTTTTCAATGAAATTATTTTCTGACAGGAAAATCACATCGGTGAGGTAAATACTTTATTTATACGCTTTTGTGAGCTATTTTTGCTGCCGTTTATTGGTAAATATAACAATCTATTTAAAATTTATTAACACTTAATATTTTTTTACAAATACAATCAAATGCAATCAGTTTTAAAATGAGTTATATTTTACGAAATGTTTTACATGTACTTTTAAATATTACTTAAAGAGAAGGCTTTTACGGATAGTTGGAACGAGGTTTCTTTCTACTACTGAGACATATTTGTAACTTAGTTAAGTTGATGAAATACATCAAATAAATTACAAACGATTTGAAAAAAATAAGCTTCGAAATTGTTTTACATGTACTATTTTTAAATATTACTTAAAGAGAAGGCTTTTACGGATAGTTAGAACGAGGTTTCTTTCCACTACTGAGATATATTTGTAACTTAGTTAAGTTGATGAAATACATCAAATAAATTACAAACGATTTGAAAAAATACGCTTCGAATTTCATGTTAAAGGTATTCTTTGTACAAATCGTGAATGTCATCGAACAATATCAGATCGTCTCACTCTATATTTACTTTCATATCGTTCAACAACAACAAAAGTACTACTATTGTCAGCTCACTGAATGAAGATTTATTTTTGTAATGTACGATTTAATAATAGAAATGTACTAGGCCATTTTCTCCCAAAACTGATCTGTTTCTTTGCTCCTTTATTTCTAATCATCCATTACCAAATATCCATCACGATCTTCGTAATGAATATTGTTTATTTCCCACTGGTATTATATTATTAAAACTTGATTATTGTTTTCAGTTTAGTGTATATGACAACATTGTAAAAATTTTATAAAAAAGTTTAAGACTAATAAATAAACAAATATCTTACCTTAGTTGTATCAAACGTGGTGACCACGTAATAAATCCAACGATAATTTCCACTGTTATATACGCAGTACTAAATACATACATGTATTAATAACACAACCGATGTAATGAATAGTCCTGCAGTTCAAATACACACTGTGGATTTACCCCGAAGTCAAAATACAAATTGATTGCTCGATTCATAGAACTCTCATAAAATAGGTTTTGATGAAAAACTATTTACTCCGCTCTATCCTATCAATATCGGGAATAAACGCATATTCCTCTCCAATAATCCTATATAATTGGCTTGAAGTAAAGATCAGACAATAACGTACTAATTACAACGAGGAAGGATTAGTCGAAGTAATTTTCCTTCGCTAACGATGTAGGTAAAGACGGCTTTTTATAATCCTTAATTAAGGCCAACTTTTTAGTAAAAGGGTGGAATGTCGTAAGGTATATAAGGTATATAATATGCTTATTGGAGGGATTTTAATTTTACTATTTATTTCATCAATTCTTTCATCAATGTAATACGAGCTAGTTATAATTAGTTATCCTTCAAAAATAAAATACCCGTTTTATTTTTTAATAAAATAATGGTTATATTTATATAGTAGCTGGCGTTTAAATCGCTAGGGAAAACTTCGGTATGAAATGACTTACTCAAACTTGCCTTCCGGACCTATTATTAAATATACGAATTAAATATTGTCCTTCTTACCGATCAGTGAATTAAAGGAAATATGAACAAAATATCGTCGCTAAAAATTATTTGTAGCAATTTTACTTACTTGTATACATCATAGAAGTGGTATGGTGATCCACTTGGTCTACCAAACAAAGCGTTTCAGGTGTGATCCACTTTCGATGATATAGTATATATATAAATATAGTATAAAGATAACATATAATGTATATACGTTCTATGTTATATTTATACGTATATGTATGACGAGTCTCACAACCATAACACTAGCTATAAATAGCTTACTTTGGAGTTAGCTGACTGTGCATTACTCATTATGACGTTCTGAATTCGGAGTTTTACACTTATTCCAGTTGCTGCTAGTTGTTTTTTGCACTGAAGTTCAAAAAATTTATTTTTATTTGTCATTGATACTTCATTGTGTAAACATTAAATACAACATAATTTCTTTTTTAGAAAAAACTAACTACCGGTTACAAATAACTAAATCAAATATCCTATGATGTCGGAAATTTTCCAAATATATTTTTTGTATATATTTATTATAGCCACACAAATATTGTTCTAGGGCTAGAACACAACTACGAAGAGGAAGAGGGCAGTGATGTCGATCGTGAATTAAGGCCTCTAGCTCGACGCACAGGGAAACACATAGCTGCCGGCGAAGAAAGACCCAGGATCAACTCTAGTCAACAGACAACACCTATTGAGGGTAACGTAACAAATTTACTATTTTCTTAATTTGGCGACACTGTGGAATGGTGTGTATAAATAAAAAAAAAGCGTTCGCTTCAAGGAAAGGAATACTAATTTTTCACCAAATTTTAAACGTATCTACAAATTTACTGTGAAGTACTCGTTTGAATATGACTCGTTTCAGTTTGCCAATAATCTGTACGAAAATTTGTGGACATTTGCCAAGATAACTTACTGTCAAGCAATGAATCACTTAGTGCAGAGTAAATCCGTAAGTTTTGATAAGGGTTCATTTAAACATAGATCGTAGTTACAAATGCAGGCAACAGAATTTATAATATATGTCGGACTCAATAATTCGTGGTAAGGTCTTGTGTCAGTAAATACTTAACTAAGACTGGGCAAAGTGCGAACACAAGGATTCCTATCGCATTATTTTAATACAACTTACAAATACTTTTCCTACTAAAAACAACATCAAAGTACTGAAATCGGTGCTCTGAGTAAAGTGAGATTACTTTAACAAAACGTTAACCCAAATCCAAGTCTATACGCAATGTCAAAAGGTAAGATCGACCCCACTCAAAGCGATTGTACTGCTCTCTACTTACCAATTGTTTTATAACAAGTTTTTTTTTATAGAATCAAATAATTGAGTGGAAACAAAAAATGTAATGAATGACGGGTTTTCCTCTTGAAATTGTTATAAATAACAATCGAGAGTGTTAACAATAAACTTAATTAATGGGATCTCCCGTAAACTTTGTTATTGTTATGTTCATGCGCATCGATAATTTGGGGAACTACTTCGACTTGGATGTTTTTTAATAGTTAATAGAATCAGGCTTTACTCTGCGGAAGTCCATAGTATACAATTCTATCCATAAACACTCGACGCAAATATCACATCAGAGATATCCTGAGGATGCTGCGGTGATTTAGCGAATCAAGTGTTTGAGAGTTTTTTCACGAAATATTAATTATTACTTATAAAACTTAATATTAAATTAATAGAATCAGGCGTTACCTTGCGGAAGTCAATACAAAACCCTAATAGATCAATCTGAAAGCAATAATTCGCGACAAAATCCACAACCACTCGACGTACGTTTCGCTATCTTATAAAACTGTTTACACTTATGTCCTTATACCTCTTTTTAGTTATAACCATAGGACTAATGTAATCGTTTGCCTTGACTTTTTGATTATACATGGTTATTATTGCTTATATTTTAATCCATTTCATTACGACACCCATGGGCCGGATATAATGACGTCACTGATTTGATAGTTTCACCTGATAAACGTGATTTACCGTATTTAAAGGTTTCTAAGGCACTTCGCTTCACAAATTCTCACGCAAAAACAGCCAGGCGAAAAAAAATTGAAGTAATATTGTCTTTTATTAACATAACTGTTACTCATTTAAAAAAAAAACACTTTTTAACGTATTTAGTGATGTATTTTTTTGCAAAATTTAAATATAGTTACATTATTTAAAATTTTCCCGACGTTTCGCGTGCGTGGTCACGGTAGACGGTAGAAACGTCGGGAAAAATTTAAATAAAGTAATGCTATTTAAATTTTGCAAAAAAATACATAACTAAATCCGTTAAAAAGTGTTTTTCTTTAAAAAAAATTGAATTGTCAATTAAGAATGTTTAACATTGCTTTAATAATCACACTATAGAGCTAACTAGTATTGTACTTGGAAAATTCTTTTTTAAGTCACCAGTTTATAACAGTTGGACTACAGCCCAGAAGCTGGTTGGAGGTTGTTTCGATCATTAATTTAAATCCAACTTCAGAACCACTCTTATTTTATACGTATTACCAGATCCGCTTTCTGTTTGTAACGAATATATAAATCTGCCCATTTTATTAAACAACGCACGGTTTAACCTTATCAAAAGGCTGGCATGTTAAAAGTAAAATAGTTAAACTTCAAACGAATAGCAATTTACTCTGTGAATGTAGGTGACACTCACGTTAAAATAAAAGGGAAAAACAAATTCGTGGCTGCCGGCAACAAATTAATTTACACGGCTCACCACCGCAATTGACCATAATAAAATAGAACAAAGGTTTGTTGTAACCAACGAGGGAGTAATATTTACTACAAAAATAATTTTGCCGGAGTGATAGAGGCAATATAATTTATTTATTCCTCCTCGTGGGTTACTAGATCGTGAACCTTAACAGTTTTTGTTGAAATAAGGCCATTTTTGAATCATGCGTTACGTATGAATTTGTTGAAACTATTTGTAAGAAATATATAAATTATATCGATATCGATTATTTCACAACACATAGGTACGTTTTATAAGGCAGTAGTTTGACCGAACCCCAGTGTAGTACAGATTTCATTGAGACATTATACAGAAAATTATTTTTAAGCCAAATTATAATTAATTACGGCCCAATTGAATGTAAAAAGAGATTTTACCAAATGATAAATAAATTAATAATAAGCCTTATAATGTCTTTAAATTAATTTAGTAGACATTTATCCACCTGAATTACCGCGCTTGACTGAATTCCATATTTTAATCATCTTCTTTAAGAATCCCGTCAGACAGACCTTATAGATTGAATTAGAAAGCGGTCTATTTTTGCATCAACAAAGATGTAACTTAATTTTATAATCGTATTAGCTTGTTACGTATCTACTTACGTTGTTTGCAAAGCCTCTTAAATTTCTATTTTTATGAAGTGGATGATATTACAATTTTAAACTAGGTATTAAAGGTTTTTACTTAAAAAATTGTCTCCGAACAGTATACTTTTTTATGGACACTCGCGGCTGGAGGACTGTCAGCCTTTTATATCACTACGCTCTTTTCAGAGGCACAGGCAGCTTGTTTCTCTCGGTATCTTTTATTTTCTTAGAAAATCTGCTTCTCAGTAAACCATCGTTTGTAGGATGCGTGTAAATAGAGAGATTATACGAAGGGACTGGTGTAGATGGTCCAATCACCGTATATATCATTGTAATTGTATCGGATGCTTTTACTCGTATAGACAACGATTTTTTTTAAAGGCCATTTTGGTTATAATACCCCATATAGTCTTTTGTCTTATAGGTCACTTAATCACCTTATGATTTTGTCATAATAATTCTTTGTAAAATGCAGTGAAGGCTTGATTTTTACATTACAATATGAAATTTTGAATGAATGAACATAAAGGAAAGCAGTATTTCAGCTTCAGTATTTTCCCTTTACTCTTTTACTAAGAGGATTGTAGGAGATGTCGTATTATGAAATATCCTTTCATACACTTCACAATAGATATGTACGTATTTAACCGGTTTTGTACGCCATACAGAGGGATGTTAAAGGTTATTATGATATTAAATGTAAGGAAAAGATGAGAGAAATGAATAAGTGATAACATTTCAACAATAACATTTCACTATACTGGTATTATGTAAGTGTTAGCAAAATATGTAATCTTGGACGTACGCTTGAAATGGCTAATTGCTCGCAATCGTGAGACATTTACTAGAAATATATTTTCCACGCAATTAAAATCTCTCATTCTATTACTTTTACTTACTGATTTATCCATTTAGTTTATTATTAATTATTTACAATATTTCAATAGAAAGACAGGGTGACGGGCATGTGGGGGGTGTCACTTAACATAATGTGAGGATCCCGTGACTTCCCCAGTCACCAATCCTTTCGTTTTCTAAAAACTACATATCACGTTTATTGTATTTTTATTGTAAAAACCAGTGGTACAACAATAAAGTTTGACTTATGTATTTAAAGCATTACCTTTGTGATTATTTAAATCTACTTTCCTGATTCCCTTTTTAATTCTCTTTGTAAAAAGTTATTACGGAAAGAAAATTACGGAAGTTGTTCAAAAGACTGAAACCATTGAGTAAACTTATTTACTCTGTGATGTATCCAGTTTGAGTGTTGTTAAGCTACAAATTAAGTTTATCAGCGACATCAATCAGTCTCTATTGATCAAAATTAATTTGAATATTCATAGCTGTGATAGGCCAGCCTCTGTTGGTTAAACTGGTTTACAAAATATTACATGCGTCAATGTACAGCGACAATGAACCTATAAACGATACCCGCCCTACCCGCTACCGTTTTTCATCTCTTTTCAATATCCATACAATGTTCTAGTAATATGGTTGCAATACCTTCAAAAAGTTGATTCATTTAAGTGTGTATAAATATCATAAAGATTTGCGTATTAAGGAAGGTGCAATTTCATTAACACTATTATAAATATTTATCATATATAAAATTAAATATATTATAATTTTATCGCAATGACTTTTATAAATATTCAGGAAGTAGGAGTTTATTGTATTTATAGGCATAAATTATAGCTTTGCCACTTAAGGCTACAGGAACTACTCAGGAGAATTTACCATATCTGATCTGGCATGTTCCACGTTAAGTGAGTTTACTTTATACTAATTTAAATGATTTATTTTGTAGAACTTTTAATTGCAATTGTTTTAGTAACTATATAATTATGGAAACTCATACGTTATTATTCATAAAAGTTACAATTTTCATCAACGAACACTGTTAGTGCTACGAGCTCTAACAACAATTCAAAGTGTTCAAGATATTTGTAAAGTTTTGAAAACCAATGAAAATATTGCAAAACAATACTATGCCACCTTGAAGCAGAACGTTGTAGGAACTAAGCGAACGCTTGTCAAGGTTTTAATTAAAGTTTGTTTGAAACGCTTTCCATGCTACCTTTATGAAATGCAAACAACAAATTATAAGACTTCGTCTTCTCGATCAATCTCTTCTTCTTGTTCATTAAAGTTGGGATTTAAATTACATTCGCGAAGAGGTGACGGTGTATCCATGTATCAGAAAATAACACTAATTTTATTTCACTTTTGGAAAAGCTCTTTCTAAATAATAAAAAATAGAAGTTCGTGAAAATGCTTTCATGAAATGACAGAACTGTGGCTGTTTGAATGGTTATTTCGTGCCAATTTATATCTCGTTGTAGATGAATTTAGGGATGGTAAACGTGTATTGTAATATCATTTAATGTTAACTTTAAGACTTTTGTAGCTATATATGAGTTATCTTTATTAATATAATTTAATCGCCTATGCTGTTTAATGGTTTGTAGCCTATGAGAACTAAAGATCGATTCCGGATGAAAAAACGTTTGCGTTCCATCCTTTACTGTGCCATGAGTAATCAAGTTACAGAAGGAAAAGTGCTAAACTTACAGCTTTGCTAAGAGACGACCAGCAAGAATTAATATAAATATATTAGTAAATGAATAATCGATTAATTTGTATCCTTAGATGCTTAAGAACATAAATAGGATTAATCATAATAATCATAAGATTATATTAGTTTTAATATTTTATATCCTAACCGTATATTGACATACTAATTATTTTGATTATAAACATTAATGTAAGAAAATGTTTCACTTGACTTCAACTACGAAAATTCATCTTCGTGGCTTAGTTAACAGAAAGGAAATATGTATTTATAATTCAAAGTTGGGAACTAAGTGGAGATACTTCGACCCGTTATTTTGTTCCATAAAAATGGATACATATGAACTAATAACGTGAAGAGCGAAAAGAAACTTTCTCCGCTTGTAGCATACAAACTCTAGGCTTGCGCCAACTTTCAGTCAGTCCTTATTCCACTTACCAACATTTTCCTGTCTATTAAACAATAAAGTTAAAACAGTCTGTGGAAATTAACGTTCAATAAATATTTATTTGTATTACTGGCATATTGCAATTGAGAGTCCTCAACGCACTTAATAAATACGATTGCTGGGAATGTGATTGCCTACTTTACCATAACAAAATTACTCGACATAAATGGTATTGGAAACTTCTGAATTACGTAATATTAAGACAAACTTATAAAACTTAAGTTAGAATTTAAGAAATCTGTGCCTGTACGACAGTGCTTTTATCGTAAAGGCTTGCTGCTATTAAGACAAGAGAAAATTTAAAATAACCTTTCTGCACGATTGTATATCGAAGAGGGTGAAACCGGGGGAAAAAGACTTGAAATCGACGTCGAAACCTTCGGGATCAAAGATATATTTATATAGTAGATATCTATTATGGGTACAATGTAGGTATTCGTAGGATACTAAAGCTCATAGTTTTGTTATATGTTATCTGCTTATGCGGTAGCCGCTATAATACAGTAATGTTTTAGCCAGATTTAAAAATAACACAAAAAGCTTCTCCCTGAAAATTGTTACATAAACATTGCGCTATACATATAATTAACGATTGCAGCCTACTTAAGAATTCGTCCCTGTTACGGAGGGTGCGTCGTGATAGGGGTTGCCCTTGACCAAAATAACTGGGTCACAAATATACGTGGATAAGTACCTCGTACTTTATTTTTATTGTAACCATAATGGAGAATTTATTTGTCACAGAACAATAACACTATATAGATAGTGTTATTCATATTTGCTTAGCATATATTTTCTTGATATGTTTTTCATAGATTGTTAAATATCATGTCGTCTAACCTTGGTCTTGAGGTTGAGACACACATGACATCTCTATGACATAAAAAATATTTCTTGTTCAATGACTATAAAATAATGACTATTCAATTGTTTCTAGTAGTAATGGTAGTAAACTCATACTCTGTTATTATTCGAGCCAATTTCTAGTGAAAAGCTTAGAAGCAACTATTAAAGTAATTGTTTGACAAACAGTCGGCACAGCGCTGCATGTCGGACACTTTCCACAGGTCTTGTTTACGTGTCAGTAGTCAGGTGGCGTTTACGAAATTTGTTAGTGTCAAAGTCTGTTGTCTGTTGTTGTTGCTGGGGTTGTTTGTTTTATTTGAGTTGCTATAAACACAGGCACTAATAGGTACGGAGTTCCGCGCCACTCCACCAGTGTCCCGGCGCACGCAGAGGACATCTCTCGTCTAGTGGACTGCCTCATTGCTGGTGGGATACCTTACATAGAGAGCTGCCTGAGTGAAGACGTTGCGCTGCATCATTGTATTGTAGGCCCGTTCCAGGACCGCCTAAAAGACTGCACAGCTATTCAGCTGGGTGCGACACCCCTCGCAAGCTTTCTGCCGTTAATGAGGTTTCCGGTGACTACTGTGAAGACTGCGTTTGATAGAAGTGTCGAACCATCTTTAGTTAATAATCAGAAAAGATCACAGAGAGACTGAAGCCAACAAACTAATATACGGCGTCAGCCGTCGTCGTCGTCTAATTTCTCTAATTTTTACACAACAAAAAAAGACTCCTCGATACATATCAGCTTATATATTTGTGAAGGGATTGTGTCGTAAATAACTCTTCTATCTGATTTTAATACTTTCGTTTTTTCGCAATTATTGCAATTATACAAAACAGTACATTTGTCAAGATCCTCTTTATATTTAATATTCAAATCCACCGAAACGTTTTCCGCTTGAAATTCCGAGCGTTCATTCTATATTTTATTCAGTGTGTAAATAACTTACAATTTTTCACAATCCAAATCATAGTCTGACTTTCCACATACAATAAGTTGTGTGCATTCAATGTAAAATATTTTTAAATTCCAGATGTAGGACATAAATATTTCTTATGTGAAAAAACATGGCGATGGCGATAAAAATTGGCGAGTAGCCAAGCTCCTTCATCACAAATTTTCATCTACCAGTTAGGGCGACACGCCCTGCCCCCCGCCAATATTCCACGCGTAGCTGTTTTAGGACGCGTAGCATGGGAAACGTAGGGCTCAGTGTAAAATGGTTGGGAAGTTTTTACAGGCTTTTGTTTTCATCATTAGAACTATGCCAGTATGCCTCGGTACAGATTATTTTGTTCAAAGCGATGTTTTTAGGTCTTGCATACTCAGGTGAATGGGCTGTTATCCACGATGGAGTGTCTATTCTTACTTGAGTAAGCGCATTACATAATCTATGGTTCTTTGGCATTGATTGAGTGGTCTAGCGTAGCCATGGCTGACGGTTGTATGATGTGATGTCCTTTAATTCTAATGTTTAGTTATGTTGGATGGATTAAATTATACGTCCAGATTTCAAACGCGTTGTCCATTTTTTTAATTAGAGATTTTACCATTTCCTCACACAAATTTCGCTATTGTGCGAAGTAAAATTATGTAATAACACAATTGGTCTACCACCACGGTGTTAGTTCCAAAGCTTTTTAAATATAATACACTAATTTTCTTTAGAACACGTTCGTTTTTTTTAAATATTAGTTCACTCAAATATCGTCAATACAGATTAACAGCACGTTTGCTCTGTGTGTATATTCATGACCCAATCACGGAGCGATGGATTTTGGTTTGTGCACGTCATCACTATCTAGCTTATTTTGTTGAATGTAACAGGCTTCCTTTGTGTGCGACTTGTTTGAGTATTAAATACATTAATCAGCGTTTTTAATGTGCAAGATTAATTTAAGATACTCGTCAAAAGTTGATCTTGAAAATATACTCAACAGATAGATACAGATAATGTACAGATACAGATAATGTATAGATACAGATAATGTACTCAACAGATATGGTGAACCGCTCTGCTTAAATGCACCCAGCAATAGAACACGTCACTACCTTCACGCACACTTGTAAACTCTACACTCGAAACAAAGAAAACTGTGATGTAGTAAGATTACCGAATATGTACTAAATATTACCATTACATTTTTAGCCATACTTTATCAATGCCAAAACGTGATTTCATTTATCTACAAGAACTTATGAAATGTTTGTCGTCTGATATATCTATATTTTTTTTAATTAATTCTTTGCAGTACATGGCGTACTGTAGAAATTATTTATAGTACAGTATTTATAGCTACTTAAATTTGACGTGTTTGTTTACTAATAAATAAATGAACTCTTAAAATAATATGTGTATAGAGAAATGAGTTGATGCACATGATAGATTTTTCTTTTCCTATCTCGTGGCGCACTTTCAGTGCTAAATACGAAATTGTCGATTCATAAGTGCCTTGTAATAAGTTAGAATAAACTTTACTTGGACTTTGATGCATCACAGTAAATTTAAACGGACTCATTGACAGTAGAGTTGTTTCTTACCCAAGAGCCGTTTTAGCCTTACTAACGGCGTTTGGCGCGACTGTCAGTCGTTCAATGAATTTGGAAATGACTAAAAATGAACGTGGTAATTCTCACGTTAATAGCATAATATAATAAGCTAAAAATAATAAATAAATAAAGCCTTTATTTCTACTATACCTAAGCTATTTACAATTTAATTACTAATACAGTTTATACACTTAAGCTAGACATTTTTTTTTATTTACTATCATAAAGCTATATTAATTTATTGCTCTATAGTAGTCGCCCCCCCGTAGGCCTCCCCTAAACCCTCCCATTTTGTTCTATTCCTTGCTACGGTCATCCAGCCCGGGCCACACTTCTGCGAAAATACGTCCCTCCATCTTCTTTTTGGTCTGCCTTGTTTACGCTTGCGGCTAAATGGGGTCCACTCAGTTATGATTTTTGGCCACCTATCGTTCTTTAGCCTGTACACATGCCCCGCCCATCTTCATTTTAGCTGTCTAACACCTAAACCTAACCTAAAAATAATATAATAACCTAAATATAAAAATTAGGTTAAATTAACGAAAATGGTGATTACAATAAGTGTAATTAGTACAAGTCTTTACGGTAAAAGAGGAAGTACAAGTAATACTTGTCAAACTTAAGTATATTTCTTGAAATATAATTTTTTTAAATCCTCTATCCAACGAAACATTGAAAGAGAAGTAATATAATACAGAGGAAATTTCATCAATAGAATGCTAATTGGAGGGAATCATGAAAGATACTAAATTATAAAACAGTCGAATGACTGTGACGAATCTTCATAAAGATTGGAAATACATCATCAAAGTAATACGACCGACTACAGAAGGCAATTTCATTTTTTCGATTTTGTCATATGTCTTTGATGTGAGCGTCCTCTCTAAGTGACTTTTTATTAATTGGATATTAATATCCCTTCAGAGGTAAAAAAATACATATAAAGAATTTAAATTGTAACTTACCCTCATTTACTCATCGTACATTACGTACGATGTGTGTTAACTATGCTTATACTATATATACTTACTAGCTGCTCCGGCAAACGTTGTTTTGCCATAAATGTGATTTCTAGCAATCTTTTTTTTAGTTCAATAAAAATAATTATCAGCTTTAAGTGTGCGGCGATATGTTTATAATCGAAAGCGTTTTAAACAATAAAAGTATGCTTTATTTAGGTTAATAAATTAATCTTTATATGACACGTTTGTCGGTTTACCATAGCAGTGCCATCTATTGATTACATAGTCAATCCAGTCGAGAAGTATCGACATCTATTAGAATCTTTTGGTAACTCCAATTATGACAGACAATTAATTATACACAAATAATTTGCAATAAAATAAATTTTCGACTATAATTAAAGATCTAAGCTATCCTATCTCTTAAGTTGGACCAGACTGCTCACGGTGTACCAATTTAATTTAAAATCGGTTAAATAGTGAGGGAGTCCATCGCGGACAAACATCGTGACAGGAGATTTATATATTAAGATGTACTCTTATTTATCGTTTTTATAATTTTTTTAAAATATTATTTTTATATTATTGGCCATATATTATGTGGCATATTTCAGAAGACATGTTGATTTAGAAGTTTTAGAAAAATATATGGTTAAAATTCAATAAATAATAGAATAAACAATACATATTTCATCATCGTCTAAAACTCTTGGCAAAGATTCAATCAGATTATATCGGGTATTTGTGTATCTAAACCTATTAAGGGAGATTTTATTAATCCGATAAAAGCAATTATGAAATTGGAAAACTCTGTTGTTATAATCAATATTACTTATAAAGATATGCTTTGTTTCTGCCAAATTAAAGTATGAAAACAATAATACATTATTATTGTATATATAAATGCCCTGATATTATTATTTATACATTTTTCATTTGTGAAAAAGAAAATAAATGTTATGCTATTTAAAAAAGTATTATAACAGTTCCAAAAACTATAGGTATTCGAAAGATCTTTTTTTGATCTTGGTTGTCTGGAAGAAATAGCTATAGTAGCTATAAGACCGCCCTCTGTACAAAGACATAAAGTTCATAATAAGTTTTTTTATTTTTAAGTCTACTATAAGTTTCTTTATATGTTTTATGTGTGCAATAAAGTATTTTTATTATTATTATAATTTTAAAGTCCTTGTTTCCGATGTAATAGTAGAACAGTCGTATTTTATATTTATAAGAATAAGTTTATCAAAGCACCATGATTGGTTAATTAATGTTACTGTATGTAATGTAATGTGAACAGTTCTAAGCGACTATTTGAAGCGATAAATAGTCTGCGCGGTAAATTACGAGGACAAAGTGCAAACATGTGTAACCGCTCCTTAATTAACACAATTTACAAACACAAAGTTATATACACAAGCTCTTAATGAAAGAGGTATTGGCTTTAGAGTGTTTTATACTTAAATGCCATACTGTGTAACGGATTGAAATACGATTTATTATTACTACGTGGGGTGCTACTTTGGTATGTATAAGAAAAAAACAGTATTTGGAGTCAAAAATGAATTCATTTCTCAAAATAAATATTTGAGAAAATGCACTTTTTCCTTTCATTGAACCAATTTTGAAAACTTTTGACCACTCTTCGGTGGTGGTGTGATCACGTAGTTTATATGCCTGTCTATTTAATCATACGGCTCAAAGCAACGATGTGTTTGATGTTAGCGGTGGACGGGACTATCGCGTAAGATTGACCACGTTTGAATTCCGCAAACCAGCTATAAATAGTTGTCTTTCCTGGTGCTTCATCACCAAAAGCAGATTTAAACCGAGCGATACTCTGTTATGCTATCAAATTATACTTAAAATCATAGAAAATACTGCGATTTCCCGAGGTACGTAAATATTAGGAGTTGATTGTAGAGGGGTAAAAATTTAGAGTTGTATGTATTTTTGTAAGCTGTATCGTAGAAAAATAAGAAATTTTTGTCCAAGAAAAAAAAAATTGCCGTGGACCACCCTTAAGATTTAGCGGGATGAAAAATAAATGTGTCCGATTCTCAGACCTATGCACTATAATATACTATGCACTATATAATATGCACACAAAATTTCATGAGAATCAAAACACCGCGACACGAGAATTTTATATATTAGATATCGGTAAATAATTATCTAGCCGCGACAACTGAAGCCTGTCGGCGTAAATAATAGTAAATGTTTATCCGTTTTCCGTTTTTATTTAAAATCATCTCACGTAAATAAAAACAATATTATGCTTCCTATTTCATTGTATTCACATTGGATGAACACTCATCAGATAAGCGTTGGAATTATTCTTCATCTTCTCGAGGAAGTACTACAGTAGCAAATAAATAGGAAGCACCTTGCAATAGGCCAAATCGCTTTACAAGAGGGATTGTCAAAGGCTTTTGTACCGATAGTAGACCGAAATTGTTACAATTACAAACCTGGTGTTATATTGGACGAAGGCGGCTGTTCAATCTTATGTTATACATAACATAAATATATATGTGAAGATGGGAGTTGTACTTGCACCAAAAACACAGCTGGCAATATACCCTTTTCTTTATTTTATCTCAATTGTTCAAATATTCCATCGTAACGTATTTAAATGCGAATTAACGTGAATTTGCACCTAAGCAGAACATATGTTCTTATTTTATCCGTGTCGGCAAATGTATACAACTATTAATATAACAAATCCTTTATAATATTATACCCGCTAGTTATTAAGGCATTATAAGCTTCAATTAATAAAAGTGAGTTCGTATTTTAAAGGCTTAGTCTATTAGCCCTCACAAATACCTGGAATTTCTAATTATAGGAGATTATGATATTTAATAGGGAAAATCGTTTCAATTTCCCTCGATAATACTCTAGTAAATTGGAGATTATTATAGTATGTACAATAGATTTACTAATTTTAAATCTTTCTTGCCTTAATATAACTAAAAGCATACCAATTCGTAAAAAACCGCACATAATATAAGTGCACCGATGACAATATTCAAATGAGATTTACGTTGGCAATGATTCAATAAAACTCGACATTGATGTCCATCATGTTTATACTATTCTGAAATCTGCAATTTATTTTCAGTATTGACAAAATCCAGTATTTAATTGGCAACTTTAAATGTTGTTTTTCAACAGTGTTGCCGAATTGCATTTGCTACTTTGTGTTGCTTGAAATGTGTTCAACATTGTTTGTACGGTACCAGTAGAAGAACCACACCCCTAGTGACATATGTAGACTTATAATTACGATGGGTATCGAAGCATCATTGTATTATTTATTATTATTATTAAGTATAATAGCATCATTTTCAAGTACAACGCACAACGTCAGCTTTTTATAGCATCTAATAATAAATCGGTTTTAATTATAATAAGATAATATATACATTGAGCAGAAATATTTTAAAGGCTTGTCATGGAAAAGGACGACCCTAAAACAGGAAACGCAAAATATTTTCTATACACAACGTAAAGGGCGTTCTGGTTCTCTGGAATTTAAATTAAATAGCAGCAGTTGATTGTAATGATAAAGAAGTTTGTGTATGATTTAAAAAGATCTTTGTGAAGTTGACTAAAATCTAGAGACGGATCTCAGAAAAGGGAAAAGCCTTAGTGTAAATTGCTCTCAACGGCTATATACACAAAAACACTGAAATGCCACCATTTAATGAAATATAAGTAGCGAAGTAGCGATTGTATGAATCTATTTATTTATAGGAAGTCTTACAGAAATATCAAAACTAAAAACTAAACAAAGTTAACAATAATATGATAAGAAAACTTATATTTCCTTAACGCTTCACAAAGAACATGAATGATATTATGTGTAAGTAAGGTTAACAGCAGAACATAAAAATCATAAGATACAATACAAACAGGAATGTTATACATACTAAATGTAAACACTTAGTATAAATACTAGGAAAACGATTTTTAAGTCACATCTGAATTAAGGTTTTTAAACAATTTTTTGAGTTTGTTTGAACACAGCTGAAGAGCACGAAAACATATCAATAGCTCATAGGTAATTATTATAAAAGTTAAACATTCTATTTTATCAATTATAAAACAATCATGGATGCATTGCCTGAATTGTGCACTACATGAAGACGATGATGACTGACGTTAGTCTTACGCGATACAGGATAATTGGATTAAGTACTGGGAAAGAGGAGGAGTTTGCACTCCTTATCCTCAATCGTGTATACGAGCTTACTGACAAGCTTCTATTGCACCTATAGTAATTTGGTGCTTATTGTTCTGCACTGCATTTTTCTCTCCCTCGTGCAACTTTATGTACTATGAACTGTAGCACACAGTACACTTCAAAGTGCATAACTACTTGCATACTTGACTTTTATATTATAAATCTGAAGAGTTTGTTTTGTTGACCGCGCTAATCAAAAAAAGATAATTGTAGCAAGTACAAATTATACATTGTTTTTACATTGCATAAGAGCTGTACAAAAAAGTGTTTTGAAATCGGGTAAAATTATACGTCTTTGCACGTACGTACTTTATTTAAGGCGAGTCAAATTGAAAATAATAGCTAGTCTAAGATATGTAAATCGTATACGTATCACGTCAATCATGGTGCCGTAAATATATTAATAATAAATCGATCTACCTGAATATTTATAGCATTGTTCTGTTATAAATAAAGTTTCTGTATTTAAAGTCATTGATCCAATGCAAGGCACTGATTGACGCCACAAAGTCGGGTTGGCCGAGTTAACTGCCTGTTACCGACCTCTCGTTGTTGCTCGTTTATAGGCTAGTTGATACTTTTACATATAAAAGACGAGTATCTAAGCCTCTTTAAACGGTAATAAATTAATATGATTTAAATAGATAAGTTTGTTCGCCGCGCTAATATTAGATATTATTGATTACAATTAAAAATATATCGCTACGACCGATGTAAAGGCTGGAATTAGATATTCGATGTTCGTGTTTGTGATTTAATTGAGTTAATTAAATATTTCTGAGCGCGTTACATTTGTAAATTCATGTGTGTTATGGCTAGTACCATCGAACGTGCCATAACCGTAGCAGATAAGTATTATATAACTTATTAAAACCGGAGCTGATTTCTTTCACCATATTAAATAATCATATTTCCTTTGAAGATGGAAAATTTTAATCACTTCGTACAATTACTATCACAATTCATGAAATGAAAGAAACTACAATCAAAGTTAAAAGTAGGTTTTAATTAATTACTTAAGTAGAGTGACCCAGATACATAGTGACCTGAATAATATAACATTATTAGATTTGATCCAATACGGTGAATATATAATAATGCAGAGATTTATAGTCTTAAATTTGGGCTAATTACGGAGATATTAAATATGCATTACTTAAGAATTCCTACGTTTCTGATGCATATTCTTATTAATGATGGTTTATAAAATGTAACTGTTTTCATATCTTAAATGCACAAGTAAAGAAAAAATAATCCTCATAATTTTTTTATAAAACAGGGGGCAAACGGGAAGAAGGCTCACCTGATAGTAAGTGATACCGCCCCCCATGAACACTCACAACGCCAGAGGCCTTCATGTGTTGCCAGCCTTTAAGATGACGATACGCGGTCCCTAATTTGTATTGGTTCGAAAGAAGGTGCGCGGCAGAAAGTGATTTCTGAAGCGCACTATTGATCTATAATTAGTCTATATAATTTATGGGTCTATAGGGATGTAACAATTGGTCATAGCTACTTTAGCCTACATCAAAACAAAACCGTTATGGATAATATATTCTTTTAATTATATAATGAGAAAGAGTTGATGCGTTCCGGTAAGCTTTTTTTTGCATCTAGCTTACCCCAAAACATACTTTTTACCATAAATTACATTGAATATGTTGCAAAAAATATTATTTATTACTCCTATAATGCAAATATCGAAACAATCTTGCAAGCACACTCGAAAAATGTACGTAATGCAAATATTAAAACTGCGAAGGCCGCGAGTCTTCGCCAAATTGTGCTTTCTGAATGCAATTACTTAAGAAATGATTGATTTTTCCCGAATCACTGGTCTGATAATCATAATATCGGGAAGTATAAACAAAAATTCGTTTCGTATCACTCTCGATATCTTCAAAATATTTAAATTATTTTTACATCTAAATTATGTATTTATATTTAGAGCAATGTCTGATGTTCAAGGTGGATTAATATGCAAATTCAATTCATCGAGGATCTGAAATGGGTCTAAAGATTAAAAAGCACATTTTGTAAATATTTATTCAATTATAGCTCCGAATAAAACCTTTTCGGCGAATTGCGGTGCGTCCCAGATTCTGTGGCGTTTGGGTTGACCATTTGTCCTTTTGCCGTTTGAACCGTGATAAACTTATTAATTTCAGCTATCAAGTTTTAATAACGCTCGCAGTCGTAATATATTGTTAATTTGATCGACCAATATTTTGTTTGCGCTACGATAGATACTATGGACCATGTAAACGTTATTCAAAATTCTTTTCCTAGAAAACATTTTCGTTAAAATAAACTTTTCAATAACGACGAATATACTCAAAAACAAATTTAACAACGTTTTCACGTCGTTGAACGTCAGTATTTTAATATGAATTTTTGTTAAGAATATGTATTTTACATCGCTACCTACAAAAACTTATATGTCGGATTAATCTGTTATATTTTTATTGGATAACATGATTCATTGATAACGATATACAATCGATTTTCGTAATATATTCCAGGGTTAGGCTTAGTTATTAAAATAGTTATATTTCAGCTGACGTTCGATTTTTCATACTTGTAACCTTTTTTCATAACAATGGAACAGCTGATTTTCTGCTGTTGTATGTCCGAAACGTTGGAACCAGGCTTGGGTAGTTCATGCCTTGCAGGTGCAGAGACCAATTGGACAGTCAATTGTACATTTTTTTAATGTATTGCTGAGAAGTTTCACAACTCGACCCAAGATATAGGTCTTGATACTTTTCACTTTTTCACAAAAATATAGTTTTCGGATTTGACAAGACCTGCCCAACCAAAGCATTACTGACGTGGGATTATACCTTTCCGACAGCTTCTTTGGAAGTGTAAGCGTAACATTATCATTTTTCTTATGGAAATTATTAAATGTAGTGTTTTAATTTTTTAATCGGTAAATATTGATTTCTGAGCCTTTCACCTGTGTATCGCGACGGAATGCGCTTTGACCAATCCACTCTCTTTAATTGGAAAGATTGATTTAGGGCATATCCTGCTTATCGAAGATAAGCACCGAGCTTCAAACCTTGTTTTGTAATACGTGACAGAGTCCTAGCGGGTATCTACATTTCTCGCCAAAAGATTTTTATTTCCAAATTGGGTTGCGACAAATTCTGGCTTAAAGGCATTAACAGTAACGAATATAACGGCAGCTCCTTGTGCACGAAATAAATATGTGAATATCGAAAGAAGTTTTATAAAATAATATACGTGTTCCAAATTCTATACAATTAAAAACTGGAACAAAACACTTTATAGTAACAGTATTTATGCCACATTATTTGGTTATAATATTGTTTTCGAATATCTTCCCGTTGTTTTATGTATATAATAATTTTAACTTGCAAGATGGGATTTCCAAATGTATGTATGTATGTGTTAAACGCGTCCGTCAAAGTGAGCTATTGCCCATCTGTTATACGCAGTAGCAGATTGCTATGTTGCGACGGTTCAATGATTTCAGCCACTATTTACACAAATTTCAATAGCAGGAATATTGCCGTCTCATAAAACACCTAGAGCTCTATAATAACAAATAACAACAGATCAGCACGAGTGTTCAGTTCAATATGAGAGGAAATACGTTACTAATTCCTGGAAATCGGTCTTCGGCAAATTCAAGAGTAAATTTGACGTTGAATGAACTTTCATATTGCTTTATTACCATTTCACGCCATCCTTTCATGTGCAGTTTCTAGGGGTGTAATTAATTTTATGTACCAGGTATGATTTTATTTTAAGCTTAATCGCATGCTATTTTTATTGTTACGCCTGAATTTCTAAGATTCAAATTAAAGTATATATTATTTCATCTCTCGAGCGTCTAAACATCGTCTTTACACTAATAAATTTATTCATTGTTCAGTGTGCATACTTTCTTGTTTGCTAAAGAAATAGATAAACAAAATATATATGTTAGAAGCAAATTGATGACGTCTCTTAGACAAACCAGGATCGTTGATGAGTTTGTTTGTTTACTAAGTAGATCTGGATTCAGATGCAGAAGTCTGATACCCCGACTCAGGAATCTCCTTTGAAATATATTATAAACAAAGTTACATAAAAAAGAATATGATATAATCATCTTTATTGTATGTTAACTACAAGAACCTCTATAGCTAATTTATTCGAAGACTTTATTATGAATTTTATATAGAACTTTTGTTGCAGATTGTGCTCCAGATATTATATGCACAGATGAGATTCTGCCCGAGGTGCAAACGGCGCCTCTAACGAGTGAGTACATTTATTTTAAAAACATTGTTCTAGTATGTGGAATACACCTACGGAAAAATACGGAGAAACTTTACGCTTCAATGTATTTTATCACGAGCGCTGAGTCGTGATTCTTGAAATTTATTTATTTTAATTCATATAAATTTTTATTCATTACTAATTGGTCAAGGTGGGCGTGGGGAAAATATTTTATAAAAAATATTATAAAATATAGTGTATAAGCTTTTTACATTATTGTATTATTTGATTTATACAGAGTAAGTAAACAGTTCAGTAGCTTGAGGTTGGTGCTTGGAGACAGTACTTACAATTTTTTATGAACACATTTTCTATTCATGAATTTCGGTCAATTTCTCTTAACTCTTGCTTTATCTTATTCTTTGTTGGAAGTTCATATCCAAATCTATGGATTTTTTGACTAATCAGTGTCATGAATTTTAGCAGGTCTAATCAATATTTTGAAAAACGTTCACTTTCTACAATAAAATCAAAATCGTTCACAAAGTTCTTCAGATGTTTGTGGCATCCAAATATCGAGGTCGAATACCAAAGCTGTTTCCAAATGAATTTAAAATCTTTTATAGTCTAAGTCGCGAGCTTCAGTTTAAATCATGCGAGTGATTGATTTTTATTTGATAGAATAAATTTCTTAGTTTTTGTTTTCTAATTATTTGAGTTTTAACGAGTAGGTGTTATCGTACCGGACGGTATCAAATGTTATCTTGGATTGAATAGGTTGTATATGAAAGTAATCTAAGTGATAGCTGAGATTGGTGGCTTGTAAGCAGCTGATTATCACTAACAGCAGATACATGAATATAAATAATTATTATGTTATAAAACATTTATTGAATTTTCAGTCACACGGCTGCTAAGCATGTTGTTTCTTAATACTACGAAATGTCAACCATTCAAATTTAAATTTAAATTATGAAATTGTTCAGGCGAAGAAAGCGACACCGCTGATACTGAAGGTCGTGTGTCGCTTGAGAGTTCACCGCTACGACAACGACGCGCGGGTATTTTGAAGGGCGGCAGGCTTTGGAAGTCCTTGGACCATGATAAGGAGGGCATTGAACAGGTACTATTGTAATATATTACTCCTGTAGTATACTATCATACAACATTTGATTTTAGACAAGGTCATCTGTATCCAATTTTGTGGGTAATCGTGGTTTTCTGAACTCTATATTAACGATCTAAAAGCTATTAGAGTGAATAATACTTTTCTGAAATGATATGGATGTTAAACAATTTAATAATAGTTATTAAGTGTTCCAGTGCTTTGTAGAACTTTATAACTTTAAAAAGTAAAAGTTTTGTAAGACGTTTTTGCCGTATTTAATATCATTCTAAAAAGAAGCAAAGGAATCAACCTAGCTACAAATATATTAATGATCAGTCACGATTTAATAAACGGAGATGATTGAATAGTTTTTTAGGAACATTTTCTATGTTGGTTGAGGGATCGTTTTGTATTATTATAAATTTATATTTTGTGCTATATTATAATTACAAGAAGTGACATTAAATTGCACAAAGAGGGGACAGGTTACCTTTAACGAAATTAAAAACAGAAGTATCAGTAAATTAACTTTTTGACTGGTTAATGTGAAACTTATTCAATAAGATACATAAAAAAGGCGTTACCAAGTGGATAACCTTATAATTATTTCATATTGTGATTTAAAAATACATACCTTTGTATGTATTTGTATTTACCTTTGTATTTACTATACGTGAAAATTAGAATAGAAAGCAAACATTATACAATTTTGAATTAACGCAGCGAAGTTATATTCGTATAAATGTATTTCTAGTTGTGATGAAAATCACAAAAACTTGCTCTGAGTACAATTCAAAATATTTATATTAGCAATATATAAACTTAACCCGTGTAGCTTTAAAATAGATTCTTAATAATATTTATTTCGACAGAACGATGATCAGCGATCAACGACAGCCAGTGACGAGGACGGATCTGTCACACCCAGATCCGTAAGATTCGTTGAGCGAGCTAAAGAAGTCGAAGATGAGAAAAATAAAAACACGACTACGGCGCAGCAATCACAAAATTTGGATGAGACACAAAAGGAAAACCCTTCTACACAAAGGTATACCTTGTGTTTGATATATCGTTGGACCATATGCAGCGCAAAACCCTAATAGATCAATCTACAAGCAATACTCCGCGAAAAAACCCACAACCACTTAATATTCGAGATGTCTCATCGAACGCTGTTCGTAGAGGCACCATCCTGAGGATGCTCCGGTGTCGGGGCGAAACGTGCGTCGCATGGTTGTGGGTTTTTTCGCGGAGTATTGCTTGTAGATTGGTCTATTAGGGTTATGTACTCTGGACTTCCGCAAAGTGACGCCTGATTCTATTAATTATTAATTATTAACCATATGTAGCGTACAGCAAAGACAATTAAAGTTTTTAAATTTCAATGACATTTTCACGTTCGAGATATAGGAGTATTCATCCAGATTACATCATAGAATCTTTGTTTATATTTTGTTCCATTCCATCCAAATAAGTGCCGTGTTGACGTTTTGTTTCCAAATGAATTGCTCCATTCTTCTTTTTATTTTCAGAGGACAGAGTTGTAGTGTCATCAAAAATGTTCCGTTTAAAAAAATATATGAATAAATGTTTCAAAATATTTCGCATGTGATTTTAACAAGTTATACATGCAATATGAAATTTATACATGAATGCAAATTACGAAAAAATGTTCTATGATATTCGGTTTAACATTTATACAAAACAACTTTGCGAATATTCACTCTATTACTGCAAGCCAAAGTTGAGCAATAACATTTTTTTCTTATTGCCTCACACTACTGATGAATCATAAAACAAAGTACCATTATATTTGCGTTGTACTAAAATAGAAGTGCTTCCAGATTGGAAACCCCGCTAATACTAACAGCAAATGCATCGAAGTCCAATTCAGCTGTTCAACAATTGTTTAATAGTAATCGACCTCCACCACCCGCTATAGAGCCACAGCTTATTACATCAGAAACGTTGAGGTAAGTTCATCAATCTTACTGATTTGTTGAATATAATATCAGTCTTTGAGTAAACGAAATTTCAATTACATATTGTATCTTCTGTGACTGTTCTATTGTAAACATTTGTTATTTCATGTATGTATGGTGTGCAGTAAAGTGTAAATAAATAAATAATTAACTTCAAAATGTATTGCCAATTACTGATCATTCAAATTCTCATGCAACACATTGGCATTTTTCTTAATTATTTTGTATTACACATTAGTTTTTATAATAACGAAACGGTTATTTAAATGTAAAATAATAAATAAATGTAAAATAGTACTTTAAAAATAATATCAGGACACATTTTCAAGCCATAAATATCTTTCCCTGAGGACAACGTACCTTGAGGGTTAGCCTCAAGGTAAGCTATTTATGGCTTGTATTATATGTGAAATCACCTAATAATACTAGAAACAAGTATACTAATCACACAAATGTTATTCGTACCGGGAATCGAATCCGGCGAATCTCTTTGGCATTCCGGCATAGTGACCAACAAAACTGGGCTTAATTTTCAACAATTTTCTAGAGACGCTCAAACTCAAATAAGACGTTGTTTTTTAAAAATGTCTAATAAAAATATATTGGTGAAAAGCTGAAAAATATAATCGACTTAAAAAGAAAAATGGTTGAAGATAGGAATATATTTGTTCAATTTTACCAATAAAATTATTTTGTAAAACGTTACTTTTTTGCGATTTGAATTTCAGAGCTGACGCATGAATTTATCGTAGGCGACCCAAATACAACTAACGACCAGAAAATATTGCATGGTCTACCTTAACACCTACTCATGGAAGTTTACACTATGAACATTGTTAAAATTACCATATTTTATTGAATTTTCTTAACAGAGCTTGGGACGCTGGCGTGAGACCGAAGGCGGAAGAAACTGCTGTACGACGGGTAGCAGAACGGAATGCAATCAGGTGTTCGCTGCTACGAACTGAAGCAAGGAAAAAACAACAGCCAAAGGTAAATTTGGACTCAAATTGTTAATTTGTAGTTTAGTATGACACGGTCTGATATATCTTTTACACAAAATAAAAAATGTCAAAAAAAGTGTAAAAAACAAAAAAACACGACCCGCTCGAACTTACGGTATTCGAACGAAATAAAAATTATTGGAATGTATTTCTATGTATACGAGCTGGATGACGAATTTTTAAACTAATATTTGTGCTGAAATCCAATAGATTTTTGTGAACCTTTAAAAATCATATGCAGTCGCAATATTGTTTCACACGAACATGAAGATTTATGAATATGCAGGCAGATATTAAGATCGTATACGTGAATAATTCCTTTATAGTAAACATAGTTCAGTCCCAGCTTATTGGCACTATATTAGTGCTTAGTTCATACAATCTGCAAATGAAGCAAATACAAAGCTTTTTTATACCTGTTCTATCTTAAAGGTTTTTTAACAAAACTAGTAAGTAACATTTATAATTATTACGCTTACTCTCCGTTTGACTTGTTCTAAGGTATAGAGGTACATTAAATATTAGGTCTTCATATATGATACTGGCATTATGTCGTAGTATATACATACATACATATATAAATAAAATCAAAATTTTGTTTGTTTATTCATTTGTTTTTTCCTGTTTTGGTTTTATCTTTGAATTACTCAGATTATAAATTTCTATTGTAGCATCGGCGCTGCAGAAACGCCTCGAAAGAATTATGATGTCTACGACAGTGACGCAAAAGAAAACACACTGCACTTTTTATCCAACATTTTTGTTCGTTACTTATAAAACTTGAATTGAGTGCAGCAAACCGATAAACACGTATCGACTGCATGATACTTAGAAACGCTCTGCTGGATGACCGCTTCATTACATGGTGGCTCGGATCCATTCACCTCCTAGCTTCTGGGGTATCTGGTAGAGGCGAACTGATTAACGATCTTGTAATCTTCTTACATATAGGTAATTGAGTCCTAGTGGGAGGGCCTGAAATTTGGACATAGTGAAAGCCCTCTGAATGGTTGCTTGCGAGCCCTCTGGGATCACTTAATATCAGGTGGTTCTACTGGGCTTGTAATCTTCTTACATATAGGTAATTGAGTCCTAGTGGGAGGGCCCGAAGTTTGGACATAGCCCTCTGAATGGTTGCTTGCGAGCCCTCTGGCATCACTTAATATCAGGTGGTTCTCCTGGCCGTTCGCCTCCTATTTTATAAAAAAAAGAAAACATGTCGCTGGAGGTGGTAAGAATGTACCACGTTCTAAATTGAGGCATTCGATTGTGATCCAATTTAAAACTTATCTCGTATAAACAAAATAGTCGATAGAATGTAAAAGCTTTTATAGCTTTTGCGTGGTTAAACTAATTGATAGACCGTTTCATACATGCCGGTGACAAACCTGTGTAAAATAAATATCAAAAGACTGAGGTGCGAAAGCTGCGGTATAAGCGGATTTTCTCTATCGGGTTACACCAATTTTATGTTCATTTATTCGGAATCGTGCACAGTAATCCTGCTCCAATGAAATGAAATGTGCAATGACAAAAGTGCGGTAGCAGCGAAATTTATTTATATTTATCTTCCTTTGAGGATTTTATCTGTAAATATTAAATTATTTTATGATACATAACAAAATACACGTCTCTATTGCTATTGTTAAAATTTGGTAAATCTGAAATAGTGGTTTACGTAAAATGGTTAATTATTTCGTTTAGGGCGGCGTAGAACGCTGATCCCTAGTATTGAATGTTTTTGTAGCTTATCAATATAATGAGGGTAATATAATATAATTGGGTAATCCCAAGCTCTATAATGGGTTACCAAATCTAAATATTCGATTGCGGTATTGGAAAATGCACTTCTCGTAGGAAAATAAAGGGAATTTAAGCATAGAAATCCTATCTGTATTTGAAGTCCAATACCATTCAGTTCGAGATTATCCAAGGGAAACAAAGGGTTCTTGGTAGAATATTATCTCGTATATACTCAGAATGAAGCGGTCTGATAATGCCATAGCTTTAAGCATGCTAGCACTTGAGTCATGTACATATAATATTTTTTTCTATATATTATATTATTATTTTACTAAGTTTATTGTTAGCATTGATTTACTTATCTGTAAATTAACACACTGTTGATTCACTACTTCGTATATTAGTAGCTGTTTGCGCTATGTTGACACTCGAAGGAAGTCACAATTTTCAGGCTCAATTTTTTGGACACGCTCTCCTAGCTGTCGACATACGAGAACAGTCAGAGAAAGGTCGACATTAAGACCACACGTGCGAATTTTTCTTATACATACATATTTGATTCACTACAATTATTACCACTTATTACTCATATTAAATCACCAAGTACTCTAAGGAACACAAACAGTATTTCAAGAAAGAAAATAGGGTAATTTTTCTTTCTTGGAATACTCTACAACGTAAAGATATCCTTGTAAATATAATTGCTTTTCTTGCAGCTTTTGGTAATTAAAGTTGATTAGGTACTATTCCATTTTTTTACTAATTGTTAGTTTGTTAGTGCAACGCCTTTTTTTCGTCGTTCTAGAAAATTCCTGAGAATTTAAAACATCCCTAACATAGCAGTTCTGAATGCATTTTTATTATGATATCACATGGTAGTTTGTGTTTTTTCTTTTATTTTAAAAGGAATTTCCATTAGATATATGCTGTTAAAATCATTTCCAAACCCACATAGATTTTACTGCTCTTAAAGCCATCTCATTGAAATGTTACCTTTGAGGTGTGTATTGGATGGAAAGCACGTGGGAGTGTAAATGCAGCCCGACCTGCTCTAAAAGATTTGCTCTAGTTATTAAAACAATTGAAAAGGGTATTACGATCTATTTTTAAACACTGCTTTCTTAAAAATACGAAACTAGCACATTATATAACTGAAAGACATCGAAAGATATTTTAACAAAGTAGAGTTATTTAATAAAAATGACTCTTATTCTCAAAATAAATATAAAACATACGAATCTAAAAATATAATATGGTATCAAATACTAGAATACAATTTGAACTATTCAAGGTGTTTTCCATATTGAAAATTTAATTCAAAATCGTGCGTTTTTTGTTAGCAGCAAGAGGGCACGTCACTCTCCGAGAGGATACGGTTGCTAACTTGTGATGTCGAAGATGAAACAGAGGAACAACGATCATCACCAGCTGGAGCCAGTGTCGACAAATTCTCAAACAGCAGCGACAAATCGAGCGACAAGTCGTTTAACGGAGTCGACAAGAACAATGAGAAAGCGTTTGGCAGTGGTTCATCGAGTTCTTCCTCGTCGACGTTGTCAGCTCCGGTGCCGACGCGGCAGCGACCGCCCGACTTGGGTGACGTGCACCAAGAACCACACAAGGTATTTGATAAAAATAATGTTATCCTCAACGTGATCGTATAATATTTTAAATCTAGTACATATACGAATACATCTTATATATCTATAGTGTGTGACAGTTTTACATGGTTAAGATATTATATATATGAACTGTATTAGCCGTGAATCTACCTCGATGAAGTGTTTTCCTTAGCGTCTTTTGGCCTAAATAGAGTGATCATTGACAAATATGACTTAACTTCCAATATTTTTTAAAAATCATTCTTAAATATAGTTTTCAGCGGCCTCTGTAAAACACAATTACTCTTTTCTCTTCTATAGTTATACCGAAAATTGGGTCAGTGATTTCATCATGAAAGTGTTCATTTTTAAGTTAACTTATTTAAGATAAAACTTTTTTATTGTCTTTGCTAGCTTGATCTTATTTGACATGACAAAAGTTAAAAGCGTGGGCTGTAAATGTGGCGAGACAAACGGCCTTCGTCAAATTAATCGTCAGATTAATGACGTCAATTCAATTTTATAATTCAGTTCGTGATAGGTTAATATTAAAAACCTACTTTTTATTTAATTGGTAGGTAAATATTTCATTACCTTAAGCATAAAGTTGAATTTTTACCAGTTTATTATTTCATACAAAGCCATTTTCATTTCATTCACTCCCTAAATAAGCCGATTGATTTGGCGCCCTAAAAATTTTTAAAATACTCTCAAATTCATAAAAATGTTAAGCTATATAGATTTTACAGTTTACATGTTTGACATCAGGTCTCCAACTCTTTTCTTTACGATTTTCATATATCATTCTTGTGGTATTCGTGAAAGCGTAATAGTCAGATTTTCAGACATTATGGATTTCTATCATGACCACAAGACTTAGTTGACAGAGTTTTCATTCAGCAGAAATGTTAAATTAAACCTCGATGGAGGTTCGATGCTTTTAATCATTACACTTAAAATTAAAAATACTTTTTAAATATTTTTCAAAAGTTCTTACCTCTTCAATAACAAAATTTACGCTCAATATAAAAACACCACTTTACCAGAACTAGCGCGAGTAATTACCATAATTTTAAATGCTAATTGTAAAATTTTAATAGGAAGATACATTTTTATTCAGAAATATTTTTATTATTATACTACACATAAGACCACCTGTGTTGTCCTATTAGCCTCGACCGGAACCACGTAGACAATTCCTCTCAACGCTAGCTCCTCTGACGGCCTGCGTGGGAAATACAGCTCATCATGAAGGTTTCTACTACGTAGCACCTGGGGATAGAAGTAGTGCTTCATCAAACACTGAGATAGACCCACGTGAGACTAATGATGCTCCCGCACCAGATGTCATCGCGGGTACACCTGGTAAATGTATATACTGCCTCCTTACAAATATCAAATTAATAAAACTCAAAGGTATCAAACCTATAAGAAAATTATGATCTTTAATCTCTCTAAAAAATTTATATTTTGTCGTTATCTTAGTTTTTGTGAACCTTTACTAAATGGAGTAATAAAATAAGACCTTATTAATGCTCTCTACGTTGTAGTATTACTAAATATAAATATATTGGATGTCTTTCAAACGTCTAGGGTCGACCTACGTCTACCTCGGGAATTTCTCGCATTAAATTTGTTGAATTTTAGTTAAATTTTTAGAACATTTTAGTCAAGTACCATAGATTATTTCAATTTCTATTTTATTTTGATAACTGTGGTCAATTAATTTTTTCAATAGTCGCTGATGTTACTTAATATTCATTGTTCATTAGGATTTCTTTTAAATAACTCTTACAGATTATCCACCTTTGTTCTTTTTTGTGATCAGTTCTTAGTATCACGTATATTTTATGTAACAGGGTGACTCATAAATCAGCGTATGCGGTATGCCTGAATTGCCCAATTTTCTTGACGTGAAACAAAGATATATTTTCACGATTTCAAGATGCTTTATCTTCAAATAAATTTCCCAGGATCTAAATTATAATACTTACATCGTGTCGCGTTTTCCTTGAATCTTTCGGTGTAACTCCACCGTTATATTATATTTATCAAAAAATACGCTTTTGCCAATAATGACATATTTATAGGTGCAACAGAAAATGATGATAGCCTGGCAGCGTTCGCCCGGGCGTCAGCTCCAAGGACAGAGAGACTTCGTCAACGGTACGGTCAAGACTCCCAGCCAGTCAGCAGTGATGATGAACACGATGATTATGGTGCGCTTTTCTTTATACTCATTTAAGATCCCAGATCCATTGACGATCTGCACCTGCGAACCTCCTTATGTAGCTTTTATATAAAATATAAGTATTATCGATGTAATGGATTATGTACTACTTTGTGATAAGATATACAAAAGTAAGAAAATAATATCTGCACATAAACAAAAACAAAGATGGAATACCGATCTTATTAGCGAAGATTGATGACCGAATTACACTATTCTTATTTGAGAGGTAAGGTGGGCGAAGTTTGGCAGAACCATGATTAAGATAGAAATAGATGGAGCCAGTTGGAGCCCTTACGAGGTGTTTAAAATATTAAAAAGTAAGGTGGTGTACATTAATATATCTACAGTATATAAATGTGATACGTGATATTTTTTAAATCGTATTATTTAAAGGAATATAACAGGGTTTATTATTTGTAATTCAGGCTTTCACCGTCGGCCAGCAGTTAGAGGAATAGCAGTAAAACAGCAATTGGGTGCCTCAGACGACATCTTGCAACAGATGCAGAATGAATTGCAACCTACACCAAGTTCGACTCCCATGCAAATGCCGACACACGCTTGTCAACGAACTACAAGCGCGAATTACGCTTGGCCATATTATTCTGAGGCAAATCTTAACTCGCGGCCACAGAGTAGGGCTAGTGTTCATACAAATTGGTAAGTTCTTAATATTCGTATTTCGTATTCGTAAAATCTTATGGTTACTTTTACGGCTGAACAGTTGTTACAATTGAGAAAACAGGGTATCAGAGCATCGCTGCAGCGAAAAATTTTCATCTGTATATCACCAACCAGCTGGGTACGTCATACGTTATTGGATCACAGATGTTGGTTGGCTTCTTTTCTTTCACATATAAGCAAAATTATGAATATTTTTTAGGTAATTTATGTAAATTACTAATTAAAAAAGTAATAAATAGCTGATTGGGTTGTAAAAGCCTCGGTTTTGAAAGGCCCTTACACTGTTCAACTCTATCTTAATTATTTAAATTAATATCAATTGGTAACTTAATATAATACTAAAATGAAGGTTCATTTAGGCGTTCATTAGGTTGATCGTCGAGGTCTAATTCATTATTCACTTTACCTATTAGCTTTGATAATACTGAGATTAATTCACCACAAAATTGTCTTTGGTATCTCTCAAAGTCGTCTTAAAAATACGTTTATACGTATTTAAGCTTAGATAACTTTAATTCTAGTGTCTAGACGGTTCATGCCTGGTCGTTGTCACCAATTAAGTGATAAAAATACAGAGAGGATCGGTGAAGGGGTTCGAAATGGTTTTATGTTTGTTAAAGTCGTTAAGGGATAATATTGATCTACGTAACAAGTTCGACGTAGAGTAAAAGTTTAATTGGCTTTAGTCGTAGCTTAGTGCTTCGACTTAAAAGTTTTTGCATTCCATGTATCTGTGAAACACGAGGCAAACATTTTACCGTTTAAGTGAGTTAGAGAGTCTCCTAAATCTATTATGGTTTCTCTTTTTCATTTGTCCCTTTGTTTATTCCAATCATATTCCTCATGTTATTTTAGGCAATTTTTCTATCTCTCGTACAAGCTTCTGTAATTAATTCCTCCGTGTTTTGGTTTTGTTAATGCCGAACTAATTGGTTGATGTTTGCTGTCGTGAGTACAGCGTAGCTAATGAGAATTTTCATTGGATCCTTAGCGTCTCCACCTAATGCTACACTTCAAGTGTACATTCAAATGTTTTCGTATGGATTTAATATTAATATACAAATAGGAAGGTATAATATAGAGTTATATTGATAATCAATCAAACAATACAAAATTTGGTAGCGATTCTAAATTTATACTTTAGATTTATCAAACATGCATAACCTATTCTGTTTCTAAATCGATAAAGGTTTAGTGTTGTTGTAAAAAGTTGTGCGGCAGGCTTACTTACTTACTTACTTACTTAGATACAGTGCTAACCGAGTGTTTCGACTAATACAGTGTTTGAGTGCAAACACTTTACTAAAACAAATTTCAGGTCTACAAAATCTTCAGATTACGTCACAGCTCGTCAATGCAACTCCACTCCAGTTCCACAGCAACATACAGACGCATGCTACGCACATGCTCAAAACATGGCCTCGTACTCACACTACCAACAGCATCGTCAACAGCAAGACAATATGTACAGAAATAATTGTTCACTTTACGCTAACATTGGGTAAGTTCATTATAGAACGATTAGTTCGAGAACTCGTAGCACACAGTTGCTATATTCATATGATAACGTAGAATTTTGTTAGCACATTTCAATCGTCAAGATTAGTTATCAGGGGTTCGGGTGGGTTCCATACAAAAGAGTCAATTAAATATTTTCACTTCTATATATATCAATACTATTCAGTTCTTTCTAGTCTGCACGTATGCCATCTAAAATACTCGAATTTAACCGCTACAATCTTGAAAATTGAATGTCACTGAAAAGAATGCAACTCGGAGAACTATGCACAATATAGAGACACTTATCTAACCTCGCATTTATGAACTCTTTTATTGAATTCTATCCCCAGTTGCTCGGATAGTAGCCAAGAACTTTATAGCTCTCAAACGAGTTCAGAGCAAACTTCGCCTGTGCGGTCGTCCTCTCGATGTAGAAGGCCGGAATCTCCGCCTCCTATTCGAAGTCATCATCAGCTTCTCTACGTGCCATATAGCAGCCATTATCATTATCAACACGATTATGCCCAGCAATGGACTGCTAATGACTGTGAGTTTTTTGATAAATTTCAGCTTAAGGATTAAATAACCTCAGTAAGATTTTTTTTTTATTTTTTTTTAGAGATAGGGGGCAAACGAGCAGGCGGGTCACTTAGATTAGTGCTTACCGCGGCCCATGGACACCTGGAACGCCAGGAGGCTTACATGCGCGTTGCCGGCCTTTAAGGGATAAATATTATAATAATAATGTTCCAACTATATTGTCACGCATTCAACACATGCTCGAGACATATTTTTATCATAGAATTTTAATTGTGTGTTACAAAAAGACGTCAGTTATGTATTGTCGATAACTCCTGTTGCATGACGTATTCACGATGCCTCAAATCACTTCTGGAAACATATTAGGATCAGTTCCACCATTAAAAAAGGGTAAACATGGAACGTAGCATTAGCCAGCTCTCTATTCTTAAATCTACTACGCTCTCTATACAAAAATTTTCAAGTGAAAAGAGTCATGTGATAACAATATATTGCCTTCTAGACGGCCGTATGCATTCCTACTATCAACAACAAACTCGTAGCGGAACCAGCACACCTCAACCTGTGTCGGCTCAGTCGCAACCCGTCGCTGCTCAGCCTCAGCGGGCACATTACACCCATCCCTTGCAGGTACAGGTAAGAATATTGATGTATTAATTCAAGCAAGGAAACATTAGATTTTCAATTCCCAGGCGGAATATACCCTTTTTCCCTTTATTTAAGAAAAATCTCCATAAAAACGCCTTTAATAATGATTTTCATGAAAATTTTGCGAAATTGTTTTCTATGTGAATAACAAGCGTAAATAAATGTATCCGACTCAAGCCCATTGTTAGATTAATTCTACTGATGTTTACATTGAACTATTGCTTAGTACATCGTAATCTATAAAATACTAAGCTGAAAGCCATAAAAATTTCTAACAGCAAACTAACAAATGTAAAACAAATAATATTTTAAGTACCTCTAATATTTTTTTATCTACACACAGTTTGTATATTAAAAATAATGAGATATTTTTATACCAGACTTTATGCCCTGCGCCGGCCCGATACAGAACTGTACCCGCTCCCCAGCCTGGTGGAGGCAAACAAATGATTTGCTACTCCGAAAAGGTAAGGTATCATTTTTTATTAAAATCATACAAAGTACATTAACAATTCTCGGTTCAGCTTGAGCTTTAAGATGAAGAAAAGAACGATGTGTAGCTCTTTGAAAGCGTTTAACTTTTGGTAGAGTAGCTGTAGTATCTAACTTAATTATCGCGAATAATCCATCTTAAAGCGTAACTAAAGTACACAGTTGTTTGCTTTTGATCATTTTAATTCTTATCAAAAAAGATATCCAACGGAAAGGTTATTAAAATACCATACGTCACAAATATTTAAAAAAATTTACGTTGGGTAGTTTTGGCCCAGACAGGTATGCACTTAGGGTGTGTTCTCAGTAATAATGCAGCCGTTGACTGGTATTTCCAATGACATATTCCCTAAATTTCTGGTGGAGATAATCATCTATGTTCCATACTTGGATCCCATAAACAGGCGCAATGCAAACGCGTTCAAAAGAGACGATTAAACATTACTTTCACTTGGCTATAGTCCTTAGGAGGATTCTCAGCGGCTTAAAATAGTTTTGCAGGGCTTACTAAATTAATCCTTCCTTAAAGCAGCAGCTTTGAAACTAAAACTCTGAGAATCTATTACACTATGTGAATAACTTGTATTAAACTCACTGTTCCAAGCTTAAACACAGATTTATTCGGCACCGTGTATGTATAAATATTGAATGTAATAAATGTGTATTCAAATAAATGGTAGCGAAAAGGCTATATTATAACGAAGGCGTTTTTGGTAGCTCTACATGAGATCTTACTGACTTTGTAATATACATGATAGATTATGTATGTTATTTTAGAAAAGGTTAAAACTTATGAACAATTACGTAAGTAATCAGCGCTGACATATTGTTAAGGCTCACTTCAAATCATACGTCATTTAAATGTATTAAACCTATAAAGAACATATATTCCTAACTTATATTGACTAAGTTACGTAAGTATACGACTGGTTAATTAAGAAGCACAAATTAATGAAATATAAAAATAGCTTTCGCAGCTTTATTTAAAAATTGCCATTGAATTATAATTCTTAATTCTTAAAAAATATCTTTCTTGATATCATATATTTTCTATATAAACTATAGCAATAAATACGGTCTCAACTTTTTATGATATATATGCCGCAGTAGCCGATGTACAATAGTTCACAAAGTTTTCAAAGTTCGTGACCGCGACGGCGCATTATAGTCCATAGCACATGTCCTTTCATCCACGTGGGCCTAAATATAGAATTTATTTTCTTTCCTGTGCTCAATACCTGTGAGTACAGGTATTGAACACCTAACGTCATCTATATTGACTGAATGCAGTTGCTACGTATATTGTAATTATTCGTCCGTATTTCATCCTTAGAGTTGTAGACGGTGATCATAGATGGCGCTCTACGTTTTATGTAACGAAAAAGTTTTAATGAGTTTAATAATTGTAGCAGTTAGGATTAAGACCACTAGAGAGCATTAAGTATATTAATGCTACCAAGGCAAATAGGCCAGTTAACATAATTTTTATAAGGCCTAATGCGATTATGAAAACTAATAATATTAGTTTAACAACAGGTTTATTTGTCGTAATCAACAATAAATATAAAAAAATACATCACAATTTGACTGGTATACAAATAAGTCTTGTTCTTGTTGTTTCATATACTTTTATACCCTCACAATATGACGGTAGAATAAAATGTCACAGCGTGATGAATAATATCTCAATGAAATAATTACAGGTGGCGCCCCCTATGTACCAGCCAGCACCAGGATCACCGTCTAGAGCGGCTCGAGGTGCTCCCGAAGGAGCCCCGTCTGGGGCAAATGCAGCAAACGCTACTTCACCAATGACAGTCCCTCCCAACCCCATATACTACGCTATGAACGTCTGATCTAAGGATTAGGTTAGACAATTTTCACCTCATTAATATTTAAGCATTTTACTGCTTTTTTGCTTAAATTAAAGTTTCACATGTTATATGAACAATTTTTTTTTTCATTTGCTCAGAGATTGAGAGACTTCGTTCGAGACGTAGTAATCTTAAAGTTGGCTTAGATTGTAGATGCCGCTACAACTTCTACGCACTTCTACTTTTTTCTATCCCGAAACAATAATTACTAGAAAATATAACTGACCCGGTTGTAGACTAGTAATAAGTGGTAATTAGTAATAGATGAACTCCTAAAAATTATGAGCCAATACTAAATATATAAACGTATTTTTCAGATATATGGGAGGAATACCCAACGAAGCGGAAATAATATGTGGATGCAATAATTAAAACTCAAAGGAGATTTGTAAAGTTTTATTGTCTTTCAAACTTTGAAATAGTCAATAACTGCGTAATATCATGATCTAAATACATCAATGCCTAAGAGAAACCAAAGATGTGTACCTATTATCAACATTTGTTATTTTTAGTTTTATTTGTAGTGTATTTTTTTATATCCTCATGGATAGGATAGGATGGAGGATTTCATAATCCTAAAATGTAATATATTTATTTGGCATTCCATTTTCGAATATTCGAACTGTTACTCCCAACGCAAAGCTTCACATAGTTTAGGCGGCATTTGAAAAACAGGAGTTAATGTCCGAATACTAATTGAAAAAAACCTAATTTTCAGATAACTGTACACATAATTATTACCATAGTACCATAAATATTGCTTCAATACATACGTATGGATTAGTTATCACCATGTATTTTTGATTTGTTCATTTATATTTTATTCCAAGAGTCTTCTAACGATTGTCTTATAAAATTAATGTCAGGCCTAATTATAATTAAAATGCATAATGTTCTTAAGTTAGTGCCAAAGATTAATATTAGAATTATAAGATTTTGGCCTAAGAAAAGGTCGTGTAGGCTTTGGTCACGCGACAGTAAGGGTTTCTACCAGTTTAAATAATTTCTTTTTTATATAATGAGAACGCACATGGCAACTGATTAAATTGGCAATATAATATATAATAATTAAGTATATGAAGAAAATAATGATTATGTCCGAGTTTTCTCACCAGTATGTTTTTTATCGTATTCATATTGTGATGCTATAGCAGTCATAATTATTCATATGTTTCCGTTTGTTGTTAAGTTTGTAGAGTTGGTGTGAAATACGTATAATTGATATTTGCTTTGAAATATTGTCAAAAGTCATATCCCTGAATGGTGATAATATAGGTGGCGAGCACCTTTTAACAATTTCATTTTAAGAGGTCTTAGACATGGATATCAAGAGAAATGTAAAATTGTTTTTAACTTTAAACTTTTATCATACATTCCTAAATGTTAATGTTATCTAAAGATAATCATTGCTAGTTTTCGCTTGTTTATGTTTTGCAAACTAAAACAAAAATACGTTGGTAAGGACTTTGCGATAGGTCGCGTGATTACGCAGTGATCACCTCAAATGCCAAATAGTTAAGTTTTACTGTTATTTAGTTAATTTGCGTAAGTGAATTTCGTGTTTAAATTTGTAAATGCTGTAAATAGTGTTACGTAATTAGAGGCGCATTTATAAATTGGCGTAAATGCATGTAAGCATTTTTTGATGTTAATTCCGTTTCATTGCTTTATACACCGTAGCTGGTAGGAGCGGCGTCCGTCCATCTGATCGTTATTTCGACATGGCTTCTTCCCATCACGCTTAGCTTGGCAAATGTATAAAACAACGAATGCTTTACTTTACTCATTTATATGAAATCATTTTTCTTTAAAATAATGTCTACTGATGTTTGTTTAATACGATTACTGACTAGCAATATTTGGATATATTACATTTTAATTATACATAGCAATATCAATGCTATTTTGAAACTGTATATTTTCTTAAACAGTCTTTGCCAAGCTATGTATCGCTTTAAAAAGACTGAGCTTGTGCTAGAAGCCTGTAGCTACGGTGACATTACATTACGTTATACAAAAAAAAAAATTAGCTGTATATTGGAAATTTATAATTATTAAAGGCATAACAATGGATTAATTAAAACTCTTTTGGACTAACATTATCACAGAAAATTTTATAAGACGTTATAAATGCCTTGTAGGCAGAAACTTTATTGTATTCAATACATTATTAGACGATAACTGAAGGCGTTTTAAAAATACCGTCGTTGGAGATTATAAGCTGCATTATGATGCATGCAATTACCCACTGAATAGTTATCACATTATTAAGCGGTTAAACTAACTTCAGGTTACGAATCAAAAACATGTATGTAAATTCAAATATAAATCACAATTTATTGAATTCTCTGTATCAATTGTTTTACGGGGCTCTTACAGATTTTCGTAGACAAGCTCACGGTTTGAACACACTCTTTTTATGGCTCCATTATTACGAGTACTCATATGAAAGAGTCTCTAGTCGATATGGATCTATTGCCTTCAGCCCCTATTCCTTTGAAATATAGACTTAACGCATCTTAAAGGCGCGTAGGCGTAAGAGGTCAGAATAAACGTGACCAACTCAGAACTATGCTATGTAGCAAAACAGAGTTTATTCATGTTTATCTTTTAATCGAATTAAAATTATGAAATTGAGAGGGTGTCTTCATACATTTTATTTGCGTTGTCTATACAGCCTACAAGTGTAGTGCATTACATCGTAGGGCTGATAAATCTCTATAGGCAAAAACTGCTTAAATGTAATACAAGATAATTCTGCAAAAGGTGAGAATACAAAACAATAAAGTCTTAAGAGTAAGCTATTGTTAAATTTTTATATTCTTGTTATTGAATAAAATAATATGTTAGGTTTTTATTACTTTGTTCGAAATGCCAGTATAAATGCAAATTTACTAAATGTAAATGCTGTGTAGATTTAGCAATTTTATCCAGTTACTGTGTGATATATTGTGGATGTATTGCCACGATTCGAAGCATTGAATTGAGTCAGTTTAAGAAAACAACTACGTTATTTGAGTATAAAATGTAGTTGATTTGGAACCCTAAAGGGTGGAATGACAAGAAAAAGTCGGGAATCGACAGAGATCACTGCGGGGACTAGTATAAAAATATTTTGTAAAATAATAAGTAGTAAAGATGTTGTGAGTAGAAGGTAACATAAATAAGTTTCTAGTTGTCTATTACGCATTTTAAAAGTATATAAATGTATACATTCAAATAGAATTCTACTATTTGTGGCAGATGAGAAAAGAAGATAATTTTTTTAGAAAATAATTAAGGTAATGGACGCGAGCCATTGAAATTTGTAACTTTCAAAAAGTTTAGATTGACGATAAATTAACATATTGACCAATAAGTACATAGTTTGAGATAATATAATTAAAAATGCGTTTCAATCGTCCTAACACTGCTCAATAATTTATTATAGACAGTGTTTGTAGAAATAAATAACGCTTAAACAGACTCATTTTATTTACGATTAAAAGTTGTACACGAAGAAGTTAAACTCTGCTTTCCAAATCCAGTATTGAGATACGAGTACATTGTTCCTGCTTGAAATGTTTGTATGCTTTTAAGTTTCAGCTACTTTAAATGAGTTTTGTTTTCAGACAAATACTTCACTATCCATAACTAATAGATCGTCAAAAGGGCTCTTTTTGTAAATTTCAATTTATTCAATTATGATTACATTCCTTTGTCGATAATATTGTTTCGTTGTGTATACGCTATACGGCTATAGTGTTATAATAGTGAAACAAGGCAAATTTTCATTAAATCGTGATTTAATTGTTTATTAAAACAAGATTGTGTATTGTTACAATTGTTCCTTCATTACCGATATTTACACTCGTACAGACGGTTTGAACGCATTCAACAGCGGTAACATTTTCAAATGTTCACCAGTATTATACTATTCTTTCACCCAATAGAATAATAATATGTATATCCCATTAGGACGAGAATGTTGCGAAAATATTAGAACAAAAAAAAAACTATTTTAAATATTTATCTTGTACTTGCTTTGTATAGTCATAAGTGATTATTATGTAATAGGAAAATGGAACATAAGGTGACCATTATAGTGAATGTTACTAGATTTGGTTTTATTAAACTGAAAGTGATGTGTGACTCATTAAACGAACTCGATAATTAACTTATATTTTACGTTATTACCTTCTGTAAGCAGATAGTTTTTAATTAAATACACCATTGTAAACTGCTCTTTTATTGTAATTATTCAAATGTATGACCAAGTTGGCGCATGCTGGACTACCGATCTAAGTCGTGACGTCGATTCCGGTACTGTCAACATTTGATGTGTGATGATGATTATTTTATTTTTAAACAGTATATCAGTTGTGTTAGCACCCATACAACACGCTATAAAAACCTTACATTGTGGCTAACTGTATGTGTGTAATGATCTAATACTAGAATTATACATAAAATACTTAATGACGCTGCAGCTGACTGGAAATAGTATCAATTACTACTTTTTCTATATGCAAGTTTGACAAAAGATTGATTAGTTAAGATGGGTGTACGAGCTGGACAAAACTGTTCTCAAGATCTACAATTTACACTAACATTAATAGTATCTCTTGTCTAACTTCATTCCTAACCAAATTCGACTTATATTCGTTGGATCTCTTAAGCATGGCACTGCACTATGTGATGCGATCCATTGGGACTCGGTCAAATATGACCTTGGGGAAATCAATAGTATAAAACCCTATGCGACCAATATGCAAGCAATACTCCGCGACAAAATCCACAACCACTCGACGTACGGCCATATTGTGATCCACTGCGAATTGATTGTATTTGATTTAAACCTATGTCTTAAGTTTGCGCGTATCTCATGGTAGGTCACACGCCTCTGTTAATATACAGAGCACAGCATCAATGTTTTTGATGTTCACTGTGTTGGACAAGACCATCGTGGGATTCGTCACTGAGATTGACATACCCGCGCCCAAATAAATAGTCATCTTGCTTTGTGCATCATCTCCAAAACCAGTTTGAAGCTGAGAGAATCTCTGTTGAGTTTTCACACTCAAGATGGTACAAAATAATACTACGAAAATTTTTCCGAGTTAAATCCATGTCGATGTCGCGAAATTTTTAAATTGGCGCCATAATGTAATTTTTTACTTACTTGGCTGTTAGATTTAGAATTGCATTCTGCATACAAAGAGTTTTTAGAGTAATTTTCAATAGTTGCAATCACTTTTTTTATATTGTTTATGTTAGTGGCTAAATCGGAAATTTTTGAGTGTGACCTATATTCTCATAACTGGGGAATTCTCGGCATTGGTTAAAATTGAACTAGGTCTTTTGTGGAGAAGGTTTGACGTGCAGACCTCATCCTAACATTGTTAATTATTTACACAGCACTTGTTCAATTGAATAGAAGTCACATGAATAACTGTGAATACAAGTACCTATATAGTACCTATTTAACATCAAATGTAGAGGCAATATCTAATGAGAATACGAGTACAGTAAATTCCAACTACATTAAAATACTCATGGCAGATACTCCTAAATATCGAGGTTAACCATTTTATTTATTTTATCAGTAGATTCTTTGACAGCCTCACCTACGCAGACGATAATATCTGCAATCGAACACAAGTCAAAAATACATATTGAAACAGTTTTTACCTTTATTCCTTTCATTATATATACTGCACCAGTCGTCTACCTTCGAATCTCTCGAAAGTTGTTAGCGATACGCGCAACCGACAACTCACTTTACTGAAATTAGCCTTATATATATATATATTTAGTAATCAAATAATCAAAGGCTAAATATATATATGTTTTTTCTGTTATTATAACCTCCAATAAATTCACTATTTCATCGATACTATTAGAGAAAATAAATAATTTATTTTTTTATACACACATCATCCATATATTATTGTTCTTATATACGATGTTTTTCATGTTTTTATGAAAATAATCATTTAAATCAATATTTTACTAAAAATTAATACGGCGACCAGAAGTTCTAGAAAGAGTAACATGTTCGAAATATTTTCTTTTTTTATAGTTGAAGATAAAACTATTTAGCTTTAAATCCCGTCACGCGTCACCTTCATACGATTTGAACAATATCAATATGATACAAGCCAATCCCTGAGGTCACCTGGAAACTTAGGCTTAAAGACCAGTTCATAAGATGTAATAGTACAATTTAGTCCGAGTGAGCCAATCGAAATTCTTGAGTCGCAATAAGAGGTCATGGTCAGGACATATTTCACACATATCATATGATGGATAAGGATTATAATAGACCATTAAATAATATTATAAAAGCTATAGGCCATAGTCGGGTTAGTCAAAAACAGAGCATACGTTGTCTTGCAAATTCTTATTAAACAACTTTATTTAAATTATTAATAACCGTGATTCTTTGGTACTACCACTTTTCCATTTCTTCGACTTCTTTCTGAATCTATATCTCCGTATCTTACATATTTCACTTTCCAATCATCGTCCCTTTTATACCTACCTAGTCATTCGCGATTAGAATATATCTCATATGATATTAAAACAGCTTCATTTGTTCGTTACCGTGTTATTCGCTGGAAATAGAATTTTCGAACTCAGCGCAATTTTTTCAACGTTATATCAACAACCGTAACTGTTATTCGCAATAAATTACGTAGATTAACAAAATTTCGTAAATCAGATTGACGTTAGCTTGCCTAACGCAATCATTGCTACACAAACTCGTTGACGGAAAGGATCACGCTGCTCAAACTTTCCTGTGTAATGCTGCTGGTACTTAATTGTCGGGTTTCACGGCCTATAAATATCGTAAATAAAAATAGCCTATTACTTTATCGTTATACTGAATACTGAACGATATCTGTTTTTATGTAATACAAACAAGTAACAAATAATTTACATAACTAGTGTAATAGAATGCGCCTAGAATCGCCCCGATCTGCAAAACTAATCTAGTTCTAATCTAACGGCTATTTGAAATTCTAATTTAGTAATCTAAATTACATATACTATAGAATAAATAAATTTTTGGGTCTGTATGCTTCTATGCTCATCTTTCGCTTTCATACAAGTTTCATAAATAATAGAGTTTTACATCGTAGAAATTTCGTCCAGTCATAGCTCCGTTGTCTGTGGACAGAGTATATATAAGTTTTTTATCCTATCGCAATGATTCTCATGTAAGGAGGAACGTAACTACATTTTATTATTTGACAAATAGGGTTTTATTCATTCAATTGCCTCTAATGGTCCTCTTAGTGACAGCTACAATGTAGTAACGTCTGCAAAACACATACTTTTAATATTTGTCATAAGGTCATTGAGATGTTGGCATTGCTGAGTAGTACTAATACCTATCTATGCATAATATCTTTATTTATGATTATTTTATTTGGATTTACTATCAACTTATACAGTACACAATACCTCGTCATCAACTTTTATTAGGTGAAGTGTATTTTTTTATTATAAAACTGTCATAAATTACGACAATTTACTGCATGGTACTTGATAATTGTGACACTCCAGTGACGTAAGCGCTTGGGCTGCTTCGAGGAAATCGCGGGCAACTCTAGCAAGCGTCAAATGTATATTACGCTTCGTCTACCGAACTACAAGTGTATACGAAATTTCAGGTCTCAAGGCTAACATTTTCCGTCAGAGATATAGCGTTAGGGAAATTTGCAACAATTTCTAAACTGCTTCATATAATTAGCATTATGTCCTATTAGTCACCGAAAATTAACTTAAGATTTTTCACAAAGAAATTACGAGGCTTCGAAAATAGCCAGAATGACTACGACGGAGTTTTTCTTATTCGCTTTATTTTTATTCGTTTTTGTCAGTCAACTGACTGTGTGATACGATTTAACTTAAAACAATATGATATTTATTAATTAGTGACAATTTGATGAATGTGCCAGTGTCTAGAGCGAATCGCGACACAAAAACCTTGGTATCTTTTCCACGCCAGGCTAAAAAATATTTTGAATGTAAATTAATGTTGACTTTTGATTGAAATTAATTAAAAAAAAAAACAGAGAATTAAGGAAAAAACAACTTCGAAATACACATACAAAGAGTCAAGTATAAAAGTATTTATTTGTAATGTATATGTTGTACTTTTGATGTTTAAAAGAAATGCCACAACATCTAGCTATTATTATTATTATATTTATAAGACTAGTAAGTTTTTATCATAAAGGTAATACCTGTTTTATGGTAAATTTCCTGTTCTTACTAAAAAAATCAAAACGTGAATTGTAGGTAAACCTCGAGTATTTTAAGTAAGTTAAAAATAACATTTTTTATCCAAAAAGGGCGACAAAAATAATTTTTACCCGACGTTTTATTTGCAAAGTTGCTCCAAACACGTGCATTTTCAGATGCAGTGACGCAGTTAACTTCTTTCTCTTTCACAGCACGTGTTCACGTGTATCTGAGCGTGAATTGTAGTGTTGTAATTATGGTCTCACTACTAACAACTTTATCGATAATAATATTATCGATAAATTAATATAGTATTTAATTTATTGAATATATCTTTACTATTTTTAACGATTGTACATTTTCTAAATTTAGTAAAATATGTACATATAGATTTTTTTACTACAAATTGTGGTATGTAGTATATAGTTGTTCATTACTATCGTATTTCATTAATAAATAATATTATTTATTTTTTAAACAAAATATTTCTCGTTCTCATTTTAAATTTTAGTTTAGTAATTGTCTTCTTGTGATAAACCGCAGCAATAAACATTTCTTCACAAGTTTTAAAATAACATAGAGACTTTCATTTTCTCGGCATGTACCTGTCCGTCATATTATTATTATAACATATTGTATTAATTATGAAAATTATACATTTTGTACAACATGGAATGATTTAGAATTACCTATTTATATTAAATCAACAAAGTAATGCTCATGCCATGCTTATAATAAATAAAACGAAATGTCGATTATTTTTATGACATCACTTCGTACACCAACAACTACGTATACAGTAAACAAGATGGCACAGCAACTTCCAGCCAGCGAAGGCCTGCTCACTAGCGCCGCGGTACAGAACGCCCCTGTACTAAAAATCATTGGCTAATAATGTTAAAATTAAATTTATATTATATTTAATATTAACAAATATCGGTGTACATAACAAATATCAAAATAGTTTAATCTTTAAAAATCAAAATGTGGGTTCAAATTGTAGTTTTGCTTTATTTTAATTTAATAAAAAATATGAATATATTATAAACTAAATAATTTAATATTGTTTGTTTTAGTTCAGGGGCTGAAGTTAAGAGGGCGCGACTTACCTATTTATCGTTAAATTTTAGTGAAGAGTCTCCTCTATTTCCTACTCTAATAGTTTAGTCTTTCAGTAAACTTAAAACTAGTCTAACTACACTAAACTAGTTGGATTCGTGAATTATTATTGTCTAATATGAAATCTATTTAATTTAGTGATTAACATTTATTTGTTTACGTTTGCATTCACCGTTAAGACACTTAAAAGTTATTTCGCCTGTAATGCAGCAGGTATTGTGAAAGTTGTGTTTATATTTGAGAACAATTGTAGTACATTTGACTATTCCAAAAATTATTTATTCTCATGCATATAACCTAATAAGTGTCCAATGTATTTATTCTAAAAATGAAGTGAGTTTATACCAATAAAATTGAGTTAGACAAAGTTTTCAAATATTGTAATAGTGGGAACAAAAGGAAACATGACCTTTGACATGATTAATGGTAAGCTATCATAACTGTATTTAGTCAATAATTAAAGCATGTCTTAATCCACATAATTATTTTAAAACATCATTGAGTGACTTTATATTTAGGTCACAATCAGAAATCACTTGTTTGTATGTAAGTGTTGTATAATTCAGGTATATAGGATTAAGAACATTGGGGTGGACTGAGGTTTATCTGGTCTATACCATATAAATAGGTCAAACCTGGTTATTGGTCCGGTAATACCATAATTTGCTGGAATAGAGGCTTGCATTATGTTTTATATTTCGCTTGTTTTATTTATCATTCATTCAAAAACCTTATGATTTAAAAAGGAATTTACAAGTAAACTATGCTTATATTACACTTGGGATCTTCGGACTGTATCAATGCTCATAGCAAAACAAGCATGGGGCTTTAAAATTTAATATTTGCGCTCAGTGACCCAAACTGAAATATTTAATATTCAATTAAATTGGAGAATGTGGTGGGCTAAACCCAGGACCGAAGGTGACCACAATTGCAATAGAATATCCCTCATTTAAATATATTGTTTATAGTGTGTATGTAAGCTTGCAAAGCCTTTTATTTTATTTTTATTAATACACTGTATCTAGTGAATTGGGTGTAAATTTTTTATTACTTTTTTACAGGCTGGTAGTTTTTCTTGATGTTCATTTTGATTCTTAGTCTGTGATCACTGACTAATATTCATTTAATCTAAACTTAAAGTACCTATGAATTGTTTTTTTTTTCTGGTGCCATCTTTATTTTCATTATCTATATCTTCAGATAGACTTTATTGTAATTTCATTCAACAAAATGTAGTAACCATAATATGTATATCTAATTTAACGCAATACATAATTACAAACAAAATGGCGTTTTCGTATCATCGTGAATATTAGCTTCATTCTAAGGTTTATTAACTTATATTCGTAAACAACAATCTGAAATGAATATGCATATATTTACATATTGTGTTGGGATTCCTTACTGATTATATTACTAATGTTTAAATTTGAATAAAATTTTATTTGATTTCATATTTACGTTTAGATATATGATAGCATTAAGGAAAAAGTTGACAAAAGTATGTACCACATGCATATATTATGTGCACTTATATTAAGAGATGGCAGCACAGATAGGTATTTTCAAATAGACTAAGAATTTTATATAGTATATTTGGCGATGATTGCTTCGCGTACTGAAATTGTGCTTTTGCAAACGTGTTTTTGATTTGCTGATGCGATTGTTGTGTGCACTTAGATGTACAAGCTTGCTCATGTGGATTTTAAATTTGCTTGTACTGCGGGTGCCTGTGAACTTAGCAGAGCACTTGTCAGCAGAGCATCAAAAAATTAGAGTTCTGATAGCATGCGCAATAGTTCTAGAGTTCCTGATAGTTTTCAGAAATAGTTCTGGTCATTTTGGTCTGGAAATGAATTTTAAAAAAAAGTGTAAAATGCTCTGCCAGCTTCCTATACGTAGCAGAGCACTTCTTTGGAATTAAAGAAAAAATATTTTTTACATAATCAAACATACTTTTTACAGAGTTCCTCATATTTTTTTTGTAAAAATTATTATTTTATATATTAAAAAAAATATAAACAAAATTGGAAAAAACCTAAATTTTTAGAAGTTTACATACATTTACAAATATAAAAAAATAACTATGCAGCTAAGACATGGGAACTCCGCGGTTTCTATTATAGCTAGAACGTGTCTAGGCACTACAATGAAAATCTAGACCAGAACTCTTCGCTTTCTTTCAGCAGAGCATAGGTGAATACTGAAAAGTGGCGATTTTTAGTATAAGAATTGAAAAAAAAATCATAATAAATTATCAAGACGCTCCAGACATGGGAACTCCGCGGTTTCTATTATATCTAGAACGTGTCTAGGCACTACAATGAAAATCAAGACCAGAACTCTTCGCTTTCTTTCAGCAGAGCATAGGTGAATACTGAAAAGTGACGATTTTTAGTATAAGAATTGAAAAAAATTCATAATAAATTATCAAGACCCTCCAGACATGGGAACTCCGCGGTTTCTATTATATCTAGAACGTGTCTAGGCACTACAATGAAAATCAAGACCAGAACTCTTCGCTTTCTTTCAGCAGAGCATAGGTGAATACTGAAAAGTGGCGATTTTTAGTATAAGAATTGAAAAAAAAATCATAATAAATTATCAAGACGCTCCAGACATGGGAACTCCGCGGTTTCTATTATATCTAAAACGTGTCTAGGCACTACAATGAAAATCAAGACCAGATCTCTTCGCTTTCTTTCAGCAGAGCATAGGTGAATACTGAAAAGTGGCGATTTTTAGTATAAGAATTGAAAAAAAAATCATAATAAATTATCAAGACGCTCCAGACATGGGAACTCCGCGGTTTCTATTATATCTAGAACGTGTCTAGGCACTACAATGAAAATCTAGACCAGAACTCTTCGCTTTCTTTCAGCAGAGCATAGGTGAATACTGAAAAGTGACGATTTTTAGTATAAGAATTGAAAAAAAATCATAATAAATTATCAAGACCCTCCAGACATGGGAACTCCGCGGTTTCTATTAGACCTGGAACGTGCCTAGGCATTACAATGAAAATCTAGACCAGAACTCTTCGCTTTCTTTCAGCAGAGCATAGGTGAATACTGAAAAGTGGCGATTTTTAGTATAAGAATTGAAAAAAAAATCATAATAAATTATCAAGACGCTCCAGACATGGGAACTCCGCGGTTTCTATTATATCTAAAACGTGTCTAGGCACTACAATGAAAATCAAGACCAGATCTCTTCGCTTTCTTTCAGCAGAGCATAGGTGAATACTGAAAAGTGGCGATTTTTAGTATAAGAATTGAAAAAAAAATCATAATAAATTATCAAGACGCTCCAGACATGGGAACTCCGCGGTTTCTATTAGACCTGGAACGTGCCTAGGCAATACAATGAAAATCTAGACCAGAACTCTTCGCTTTCTTTCAGCAGAGCATAGGTGAATACTGAAAAGTGGCGATTTTTAGTATACGAATTGAAAAAAAATCATAATAATTTATCAAGACGCTCCAGACATGGGAACTCTACGGTTTCTATTAGACCTGAAACGTGCCTAGGCAATACAATGAAAATCTAGACCAGAACTCTTCGCTTTCTTTCAGCAGAGCATAGGTGAATACTGAAAAGTGGCGATTTTTAGTATAAGAATTGAAAAAAAAATCATAATAAATTATCAAGACGCTCCAGACATGGGAACTCCGCGGTTTCTATTATATCTAGAACGTGTCTAGGCACTACAATGAAAATCAAGACCAGAACTCTTCGCTTTCTTTCAGCAGAGCATAGGTGAATACTGAAAAGTGACGATTTTTAGTATAAGAATTGAAAAAATTCATTATAAATTATCAAGACCCTCCAGATATGGGAACTCCGCGGTTTCTATTATATCTAGAACGTGTCTAGGCACTACAATGAAAATCAAGACCAGATCTCTTCGCTTTCTTTCAGCAGAGCATAGGTGAATACTGAAAAGTGGCGATTTTTAGTATAAGAATTGAAAAAAAAATCATAATAAATTATCAAGACGCTCCAGACATGGGAACTCCGCGGTTTCTATTATATCTAGAACGTGTCTAGGCACTACAATGAAAATCTAGACCAGAACTCTTCGCTTTCTTTCAGCAAAGCATAGGTGAATACTGAAAAGTGACGATTTTTAGTATAAGAATTGAAAAAAATTCATAATAAATTATCAAGACCCTCAAGACATGGGAACTCCGCGGTTTCTATTAGACCTAGAACGTGCCTAGGCATTACAATGAAAATCTAGACCAGAACTCTTCGCTTTCTTTCAGCAGAGCATAGGTGAATACTGAAAAGTGGCGATTTTTAGTATAAGAATTGAAAAAAAAATCATAATAAATTATCAAGACGCTCCAGACATGGGAACTCCGCGGTTTCTATTAGACCTGGAACGTGCCTAGGCAATACAATGAAAATCTAGACCAGAACTCTTCGCTTTCTTTCAGCAGAGCATAGGTGAATACTGAAAAGTGGCGATTTTTAGTATACGAATTGAAAAAAAATCATAATAAATTATCAAGACGCTCCAGACATGGGAACTCCGCGGTTTCTATTAGACCTGGAACGTGCCTAGGCAATACAATGAAAATCTAGACCAGAACTCTTCGCTTTCTTTCAGCAGAGCATAGGTGAATACTGAAAAGTGGCGATTTTTAGTATAAGAATTGAAAAAAAAATCATAATAAATTATCAAGACGCTCCAGACATGGGAACTCCGCGGTTTCTATTATATCTAGAACGTGTCTAGGCACTACAATGAAAATCAAGACCAGAACTCTTCGCTTTCTTTCAGCAGAGCATAGGTGAATACTGAAAAGTGGCGATTTTTAGTATAAGAATTGAAAAAAAAATCATAATAAATTATCAAGACGCTCCAGACATGGGAACTCCGCGGTTTCTATTATATCTAAAACGTGTCTAGGCACTACAATGAAAATCAAGACCAGATCTCTTCGCTTTCTTTCAGCAGAGCATAGGTGAATACTGAAAAGTGGCGATTTTTAGTATAAGAATTGAAAAAAAAATCATAATAAATTATCAAGACGCTCCAGACATGGGAACTCCGCGGTTTCTATTATATCTAGAACGTGTCTAGGCACTACAATGAAAATCTAGACCAGAACTCTTCGCTTTCTTTCAGCAGAGCATAGGTGAATACTGAAAAGTGACGATTTTTAGTATAAGAATTAAAAAAAATCATAATAAATTATCAAGACCCTCCAGACATGGGAACTCCGCGGTTTCTATTATATCTAAAACGTGTCTAGGCACTACAATGAAAATCAAGACCAGATCTCTTCGCTTTCTTTCAGCAGAGCATAGGGGAATGCAGAAAAGTGGCAATTTTTAGTATAAAAATTGAAAAAAATTCATAATAAATTATCAAGACCCTCCAGACATGGGAACTCCGCGGTTTTTATTAGACCTGGAACGTGCCTAGGCAATACAATGAAAATCTAGACCAGAACTCTTCGCTTTCTTTCAGCAGAGCATAGGTGAATACTGAAAAGTGACGATTTTTAGTATAAGAATTGAAAAAATTCATTATAAATTATCAAGACCCTCCAGATATGGGAACTCCGCGGTTTCTATTATATCTAGAACGTGTCTAGGCACTACAATGAAAATCGAGACCAGAACTCTTCGCTTTCTTTCAGCAGAGCATAGGTGAATACTGAAAAGTGGCGATTTTTAGTATAAGAATTGAAAAAAAAATCATAATAAATTATCAAGACGCTCCAGACATGGGAACTCCGCGGTTTCTATTAGACCTGGAACGTGCCTAGGCAATACAATGAAAATCTAGACCAGAACTCTTCGCTTTCTTTCAGCAGAGCATAGGTGAATACTGAAAAGTGGCGATTTTTAGTATAAGAATTGAAAAAAAATCATAATAAATTATCAAGACGCTCCAGACATGGGAACTCCGCGGTTTCTATTAGACCTGGAACGTGCCTAGGCAATACAATGAAAATCTAGACCAGAACTCTTCGCTTTCTTTCAGCAGAGCATAGGTGAATACTGAAAAGTGGCGATTTTTAGTATACGAATTGAAAAAAAATCATAATAAATTATCAAGACGCTCCAGACATGGGAACTCCGCGGTTTCTATTAGACCTGGAACGTGCCTAGGCAATACAATGAAAATCTAGACCAGAACTCTTCGCTTTCTTTCAGCAGAGCATAGGTGAATACTGAAAAGTGGCGATTTTTAGTATAAGAATTGAAAAAAAATCATAATAAATTATCAAGACGCTCCAGACATGGGAACTCCGCGGTTTCTATTATATCTAGAACGTGTCTAGGCACTACAATGAAAATCAAGACCAGAACTCTTCGCTTTCTTTCAGCAGAGCATAGGTGAATACTGAAAAGTGGCGATTTTTAGTATAAGAATTGAAAAAAAAATCATAATAAATTATCAAGACGCTCCAGACATGGGAACTCCGCGGTTTCTATTATATCTAAAACGTGTCTAGGCACTACAATGAAAATCAAGACCAGATCTCTTCGCTTTCTTTCAGCAGAGCATAGGTGAATACTGAAAAGTGGCGATTTTTAGTATAAGAATTGAAAAAAAAATCATAATAAATTATCAAGACGCTCCAGACATGGGAACTCCGCGGTTTCTATTATATCTAGAACGTGTCTAGGCACTACAATGAAAATCAAGACCAGATCTCTTCGCTTTCTTTCAGCAGAGCATAGGGGAATGCAGAAAAGTGGCAATTTTTAGTATAAAAATTGAAAAAAATTCATAATAAATTATCAAGACCCTCCAGACATGGGAACTCCGCGGTTTTTATTAGACCTGGAACGTGCCTAGGCAATACAATGAAAATCTAGACCAGAACTCTTCGCTTTCTTTCAGCAGAGCATAGGTGAATACTGAAAAGTGGCGATTTTTAGTATAAGAATTGAAAAAAAAATCATAATAAATTATCAAGACCCTCCAGACATGAGAACTCCGCGGTTTCTATTAGACCTAGAACGTGTCTAGGCACTACAATGAATATCGAGTCCAGAACTCTTCATTTTCTTTCAGCAGAGCATAGGTGAATACTGAAAAGTGGCGATTTTTAGTATAAGAATTGAAAAAAAAATCATAATAAATTATCAAGACGCTCCAGACATGGGAACTCCGCGGTTTCTATTAGACCTGGAACGTGCCTAGGCAATACAATGAAAATCTAGACCAGAACTCTTCGCTTTCTTTCAGCAGAGCATAGGTGAATACTGAAAAGTGGCGATTTTTAGTATAAGAATTGAAAAAAAAATCATAATAAATTATCAAGACGCTCCAGACATGGGAACTCCGCGGTTTCTATTAGACCTGGAACGTGCCTAGGCAATACAATGAAAATCTAGACCAGAACTCTTCGCTTTCTTTCAGCAGAGCATAGGTGAATACTGAAAAGTGGCGATTTTTAGTATACGAATTGAAAAAAAATCATAATAAATTATCAAGACGCTCCAGACATGGGAACTCCGCGGTTTCTATTAGACCTGGAACGTGCCTAGGCAATACAATGAAAATCTAGACCAGAACTCTTCGCTTTCTTTCAGCAGAGCATAGGTGAATACTGAAAAGTGGCGATTTTTAGTATAAGAATTGAAAAAAAATCATAATAAATTATCAAGACGCTCCAGACATGGGAACTCCGCGGTTTCTATTATATCTAGAACGTGTCTAGGCACTACAATGAAAATCAAGACCAGAACTCTTCGCTTTCTTTCAGCAGAGCATAGGTGAATACTGAAAAGTGGCGATTTTTAGTATAAGAATTGAAAAAAAAATCATAATAAATTATCAAGACGCTCCAGACATGGGAACTCCGCGGTTTCTATTATATCTAAAACGTGTCTAGGCACTACAATGAAAATCAAGACCAGATCTCTTCGCTTTCTTTCAGCAGAGCATAGGTGAATACTGAAAAGTGGCGATTTTTAGTATAAGAATTGAAAAAAAATCATAATAAATTATCAAGACGCTCCAGACATGGGAACTCCGCGGTTTCTATTATATCTAAAACGTGTCTAGGCACTACAATGAAAATCAAGACCAGATCTCTTCGCTTTCTTTCAGCAGAGCATAGGTGAATACTGAAAAGTGGCGATTTTTAGTATAAGAATTGAAAAAAAATCATAATAAATTATCAAGACGCTCCAGACATGGGAACTCCGCGGTTTCTATTATATCTAGAACGTGTCTAGGCACTACAATGAAAATCTAGACCAGAACTCTTCGCTTTCTTTCAGCAGAGCATAGGTGAATACTGAAAAGTGACGATTTTTAGTATAAGAATTGAAAAAAAATCATAATAAATTATCAAGACCCTCCAGACATGGGAACTCCGCGGTTTCTATTAGACCTGGAACGTGCCTAGGCATTACAATGAAAATCTAGACCAGAACTCTTCGCTTTCTTTCAGCAGAGCATAGGTGAATACTGAAAAGTGGCGATTTTTAATATGAGAATTGAAAAAAATTCATAATAAATTATCTAGACCCTCCAGACATGGGAACTCCGCGGTTTCTATTATATCTAGAACGTGTCTAGGCACTACAATGAAAATCGAGACCAGAACTCTTCGCTTTCTTTCAGCAGAGCATAGGTGAATACTGAAAAGTGGCGATTTTTAGTATAAGAATTGAAAAAAATTCATGATAAATTATCAAGACCCTCCAGACATGGGAACTCCGCGGTTTCTATTAGACCTGGAACGTGCCTAGGCAATTCAATGAAAATCTAGACCAGAACTCTTCGCTTTCTTTCAGCAGAGCATAGGTGAATACTGAAAAGTGGCGATTTTTAGTATAAGAATTGAAAAAAATTCATAATAAATTATCAAGACGCTCCAGACATGGGAACTCCGCGGTTTCTATTAGACCTGGAACGTGCCTAGGCATTACAATGAAAATCTAGACCAGAACTCTTCGCTGTCTTTCAGCAGAGCATAGGTGAATACTGAAAAGTGGCGATTTTTAGTATAAAAATTGAAAAAATTCATAATAAATTATCAAGACCCTCCAGACATGGGAACTCCGCGGTTTCTATTAGACCTGGAGCGTGCCTAGGCAATACAATGAAAATCTAAAAATACTGAAAATCGTCACTTTTCAGTATTCACCTATGCTCTGCTGAAAGAAAGCGAAGAGTTCTGGTCTAGATTTTCATTGTATTGCCTAGGCACGTTCCAGGTCTAATAGAAACCGCGGAGTTCCCATGTCTGGAGGGTCTTGATAATTTATTATGAATTTTTTCAATTTTTATACTAAAAATCGCCACTTTTCAGTATTTACCTATGCTCTGCTGAAAGAAAGCGAAGAGTTCTGGTCTAGATTTTCATTGTATTGCCTAGGCACGTTCCAGGTCTAATAGAAACCGCGGAGTTCCCATGTCTGGAGCGTCTTGATAATTTATTATGATTTTTTTTTCAATTCTTATACTAAAAATCGCCACTTTTCAGTATTCACCTATGCTCTGCTGAAAAAAAATGAAGAGTTCTGGTCTCGATATTCATTGTAGTGCCTAGACACGTTCTAGGTCTAATAGAAACCGCGGAGTTCTCATGTCTGGAGGGTCTTGATAATTTATTGTGATTTTTTTTCAATTCTTATACTAAAAATCGCCACTTTTCAGTATTCACCTATGCTCTGCTGAAAGAAAGCGAAGAGTTCTGGTCGAGATTTTCATTGTATTGCCTAGGCACGTTCTAGCTCTAATAGAAACCGCGGAGTTCCCATGTCTGGAGGGTCTTGATAATTTATTATGAATTTTTTCAATTTTTATACTAAAAATCGTCACTTTTCAGTATTCACCTATGCTCTGCTGAAAGAAAATGAAGAGTTCTGGTCTCGATTTTCATTGTATTGCCTAGGCACGTTCCAGGTCTAATAGAAACCGCGGAGTTCCCATGTCTGGAGGGTCTTGATAATTTATTATGATTTTTTTTCAATTCTTATACTAAAAATTGCCACTTTTCAGTATTCACCTATGCTCTGCTGAAAGAAAATGAAGAGTTCTGGACTCGATATTCATTGTAGTGCCTAGACACGTTCTAGGTCTAATAGAAACCGCGGAGTTCTCATGTCTGGAGGGTCTTGATAATTTATTGTGATTTTTTTTCAATTCTTATACTAAAAATCGCCACTTTTCAGTATTCACCTATGCTCTGCTGAAAGAAAGCGAAGAGTTCTGGTCTCGATTTTCATTGTAGTGCCTAGACACGTTCTAGATATAATAGAAACCGCGGAGTTCCCATGTCTGGATCGTCTTGATAATTTATTATGAATTTTTTTCAATTCTCATATTAAAAATCGCCACTTTTCAGTATTCACCTATGCTCTGCTGAAAGAAAGCGAAGAGGTCTGGTCTAGATTTTCATTGTATTGCCTAGGCACGTTCCAGTTGTAATAGAAACCGCGGAGTTCCCATGTCTGGAGGGTCTTGATAATTTATAATGAATTTTTTCAATTTTTATACTAAAAATCGTCACTTTTCAGTATTCACCTATGCTCTGCTGAAAGAAAGCGAAGAGTTCTGGTCTAGATTTTTATTGTATTGCCTAGGCACGTTCCAGGTCTAATAAAAACCGCGGAGTACCCATGTCTGGAGGGTCTTGATAATTTATTGTGATTTTTTTTCAATTCTTATACTAAAAATCGCCACTTTTCAGTATTCACCTATGCTCTGCTGAAAGAAAGCGAAGAGTTCTGGTCTCGATATTCATTGTAGTGCCTAGACACGTTCTAGGTCTAATAGAAACCGCGGAGTTCTCATGTCTGGAGGGTCTTGATAATTTATTGTGATTTTTTTTCAATTCTTATACTAAAAATCGCCACTTTTCAGTATTCACCTATGCTCTGCTGAAAGAAAGCGAAGAGGTCTGGTCTAGATTTTCATTGTATTGCCTAGGCACGTTCCAGGTCTAATAGAAACCGCGGAGTTCCCATGTCTGGAGGGTCTTGATAATTTATTATGATTTTTTTTCAATTCTTATACTAAAAATCGTCACTTTTCAGTATTCACCTATGCTCTGCTGAAAGAAAGCGAAGAGTTCTGGTCTAGATTTTCATTGTATTGCCTAGGCACGTTCCAGGTCTAATAGAAACCGCGGAGTTCCCGTGTCTGGAGCGTCTTGATAATTTATTATGATTTTTTTTTCAATTCTTATACTAAAAATCGCCACTTTTCAGTATTCACCTATGCTCTGCTGAAAGAAAGCGAAGAGTTCTGGCCTAGATTTTCATTGTATTGCCTAGGCACGTTCCAGGTCTAATAGAAACCGCGGAGTTCCCATGTCTGGAGCGTCTTGATAATTTATTATGAATTTTTTTTCAATTCTTATACTAAAAATCGCCACTTTACAGTATTCACCTATGCTCTGCTGAAAGAAAGCGAAGAGTTCTGGTCTAGATTTTCATTGTAATGCCTAGGCACGTTCCAGGTCTAATAGAAACCGCGGAGTTCCCATGTCTGGAGGGTCTTGATAATTTATTATGATTTTTTTTAATTCTTATACTAAAAATCGTCACTTTTCAGTATTCACCTATGCTCTGCTGAAAGAAAGCGAAGAGTTCTGGTCTAGATTTTCATTGTAATGCCTAGGCACGTTCCAGTTCTAATAGAAACCGCGGAGTTCCCATGTCTGGAGGGTCTTGATAATTTATTATGAATTTTTTCAATTTTTATACTAAAAATTGCCACTTTTCTGCATTCCCCTATGCTCTGCTGAAAGAAAGCGAAGAGTTCTGGTCTTGATTTTCATTGTAGTGCCTAGACACGTTCTAGATATAATAGAAACCGCGGAGTTCCCATGTCTGGAGCGTCTTGATAATTTATTATGATTTTTTTTAATTCTTATACTAAAAATCGTCACTTTTCAGTATTCACCTATGCTCTGCTGAAAGAAAGCGAAGAGTTCTGGTCTAGATTTTCATTGTAATGCCTAGGCACGTTCCAGTTCTAATAGAAACCGCGGAGTTCCCATGTCTGGAGGGTCTTGATAATTTATTATGAATTTTTTCAATTTTTATACTAAAAATTGCCACTTTTCTGCATTCCCCTATGCTCTGCTGAAAGAAAGCGAAGAGTTCTGGTCTTGATTTTCATTGTAGTGCCTAGACACGTTCTAGATATAATAGAAGCCGCGGAGTTCCCATGTCTGGAGCGTCTTGATAATTTATTATGATTTTTTTTAATTCTTATACTAAAAATCGTCACTTTTCAGTATTCACCTATGCTCTGCTGAAAGAAAGCGAAGAGTTCTGGTCTAGATTTTCATTGTAATGCCTAGGCACGTTCCAGGTCTAATAGAAACCGCGGAGTTCCCATGTCTGGAGCGTCTTGATAATTTATTATGAATTTTTTTCAATTCTTATACTAAAAATCGCCACTTTTCAGTATTCACCTATGCTCTGCTGAAAGAAAGCGAAGAGTTCTGGTCTCGATTTTCATTGTAGTGCCTAGACACGTTTTAGATATAATAGAAACCGCGGAGTTCCCATGTCTGGAGCGTCTTGATAATTTATTATGAATTTTTTTCAATTCTTATACTAAAAATCGCCACTTTTCAGTATTCACCTATGCTCTGCTGAAAGAAAGCGAAGAGTTCTGGTCTAGATTTTCATTGTAATGCCTAGGCACGTTCCAGGTCTAATAGAAACCGCGGAGTTCCCATGTCTGGAGGGTCTTGATAATTTATTATGATTTTTTTCAATTCTTATACTAAAAATCGTCACTTTTCAGTATTCACCTATGCTCTGCTGAAAGAAAGCGAAGAGTTCTGGTCTAGATTTTCATTGTATTGCCTAGGCACGTTCCAGGTCTAATAGAAACCGCGGAGTTCCCATGTCTGGAGGGTCTTGATAATTTATTATGATTTTTTTTCAATTCTTATACTAAAAATCGTCACTTTTCAGTATTCACCTATGCTCTGCTGAAAGAAAGCGAAGAGTTCTGGTCTAGATTTTCATTGTATTGCCTAGGCACGTTCCAGGTCTAATAGAAACCGCGGAGTTCCCATGTCTGGAGGGTCTTGATAATTTATTATGAATTTTTTCAATTCTCATATTAAAAATCGCCACTTTTCAGTATTCACCTATGCTCTGCTGAAAGAAAGCGAAGAGTTCTGGTCTAGATTTTCATTGTAATGCCTAGGCACGTTCCAGGTCTAATAGAAACCGCGGAGTTCCCATGTCTGGAGCGTCTTGATAATTTATTATGAATTTTTTTCAATTCTTATACTAAAAATCGCCACTTTTCAGTATTCACCTATGCTCTGCTGAAAGAAAGCGAAGAGTTCTGGTCTAGATTTTCATTGTAATGCCTAGGCACGTTCCAGGTCTAATAGAAACCGCGGAGTTCCCATGTCTGGAGCGTCTTGATAATTTATTATGAATTTTTTTCAATTCTTATACTAAAAATCGCCACTTTTCAGTATTCACCTATGCTCTGCTGAAAGAAAGCGAAGAGTTCTGGTCTAGATTTTCATTGTAATGCCTAGGCACGTTCCAGGTCTAATAGAAACCGCGGAGTTCCCATGTCTGGAGCGTCTTGATAATTTATTATGAATTTTTTTTCAATTCTTATACTAAAAATCGCCACTTTTCAGTATTCACCTATGCTCTGCTGAAAGAAAGCGAAGAGTTCTGGTCTAGATTTTCATTGTAATGCCTAGACACGTTCTAGATATAATAGAAACCGCGGAGTTCCCATGTCTTAGCTGCATGGTTTTTTTTTTATATGTGTAAATGTATGTAAACTCCTAAAAATTTAGGTTTTTTCCAATTTTGTTTATTTTTTTTTAATATATAAAATAATAATTTTTACAAAAAAAAATATGAGGAACTCTGTAAAATGTATGTTTGATTATGTAAAAAATATTTTTTCTTTAATTCCAAAGAAGTGCTCTGCTACGTATAGGAAGCTGGCAGAGCATTTTACACTTTTTAAAAAAATTCATTTCCAGACCAAAATGACCAGAACTATTTCTGAAAACTATCAGGAACTCTAGAACTATTGCGCATGCTATCAGAACTCTAATTTTTTGATGCTCTGCTGGCAAGTGCTCTGCTAAGTTCACAGGCACGTACTGCGGCTACGCACAAACTGATAAGGATAGACATATGTATAATATTTCATTTTATTTCACCAAAAGAACAAATGAAAAAATTTAGTCTTTACTAAAGTAAAGAAATCATTCCAAATTTTAAAATTAAACGCGCATTTGCAATGAAATTACTTAAATAATAAGACGCGGGATGCGGGTTTAAACGTAAACTACTATCTACTAAAAACCATTAACTATTAAAAATGATTTCAATAAAGTACTTGTATATAAATAAAGTTGTAAAGAAATAGTACTTGTATGACAAATCTTTAAACTTAATAAACGCTCACAGTATCGGCAGTATGTTAATTATCTTAGAAATACAAAGGACATTGAATCCACGATTATTTATAAAGGTGGAGAGATGTTTGTAATCAGAGTTTTAGGTCATTTAACAAGATATTGCTGCGAAAGTATTTGAAATGTTTATTATGCCCTCTTGGCTCTTATGCCCTCCATGATTCCATTTCAACATACCTTTTTAACGTTTCGACAAATCTCTTATCGTTGACAGATATAATATCACAAAAGTTACTAGTTTTTGCTTAGTACGGGGGTATCTAATAATATACTATATCTGCTATAGTTTTTTTAATATTGTGATCTGTTTTATCTGTTTTTTTTAATACGTAATGGCTTTTCTGCTGTAAATAAATCAATAATGAAAGTGACTCAAAGTGCAAGTGCTTCTTGTTTTGTTTGGAATATTCCTCTGGCCTCTAAATGAATATAAATATCTCGTCCAGTTCAAGACGGTCTATTGAAGAGGTGCGGGGCAAGGCAAAAGGATGCGTAGATTATAAATACTTCATATCCTAAAACCGAACCAATTTTTTATTAATTTTCACATCCATTACTATTAAAATCAATCTTTTATTTACGACTTGACTTCACACATACTCGAGGTGATTCTGATTTCTGTATGAGACACTGAACTATGTACAATATAACCCTTGTGTGTTACAAATAAGTTCGAAATTAAAAACGCGAATGAAAAAGTGTTTCAACATAGCGCCAATTACGAATAAATCTAAGTCAAAGTTAAAGCAGTTCCTGTCCCATCTGCTGCTCTTTAAGCGAAATAGTAAACCAAGAAATCTGTGGAATCTTCCGACTCAAGAATTTTCCACGATTTGACCAATTCGACGAGGCAGCCACGATATAAATCTAAGTAGTAAAATTTAGTATAAATAATGGATTGAAATAAACAACAAAGTCGTTGTTATTAGACGTGAAAAAATACAGTTGTTTACTCTTAAGGAACGCGAGTGTGACCTTTAGATAGACACAATATTTCAACGTGGCTTAATACCCAGTACCCACGCAATTAATTACCCCCCATGAGTTCTTTTCATCTAGCGTAAACACTTTGATAGAAAGATGTTTAAGTACTTTGAATGAGTCAAAATAGGCTGGTTCAGTTTTATAAATAATTCTATAGTCCATGCTTCATTATAAGGCCAGAGACTTTGATATCGCTTTTGCGCTTTGAGCTGACGAATAGATTAGAATAATAGAATAGTATAGGTACTACAATCTTATCTTGCTAATAAACTTTGCGAGTGTGTTATGCTCATTAACAATATTAAAAAAAATCGCATACAGCCTAAATACAGCATACTGCATTACAATACAGTTTATTTATATTTATTTCCGACTGTGTATTATATATAATGGTATTGATACTTCATTAGATAATATGTAATTCTATGTACCCATCTCTTATTTGACGCGCGTAGAGTCGCGGTAATATCTAGTTGTATATATTTTATAAAAAGTTAAGACCGCCCCTGCCCTTTCCCGTACCCCGGCGTAACCGACAAATCCACCTCGACGTTCAGTTTGTACGTAGAGTTTGCCGGGATAGCCGCTTCGAAATGATAAAGATAATTGAATATACTCAAGTTCAATTTATTATTTCAGCGAATGCAAACAATATTAATATGGACAATACGAATGATTCTGAAAACAATGCGAAGGTGTCCGATTCGGCTTATTCCAATAGCTGCAGTAACAGCCAGGCAAGAAGGTAAGATTTTACGAAAGTGGCAAGAACTATATTCAATATTGAAAAAATATTTTTTTATAGTTCTTAGTTACTATAGAAAATAGTTAAATAAAATACGGGTGAACCATGTTTCTAATATTTTTTTAGAACTTGACTTCTTGTTGAGAATATGCCTGTCTTCTATGGGCATGCTGGATAATGACTTGGCTCGTTTAAATTGTGGTTATTTAAATTTATTTATTTCAATCTTATCTTATACAATAATTAACTTTTAGCCGAAGCTCACATTCGACGCATTCAGGGAGTCATTCCAGTGGTAGCAGTGGCTATGGCGGAAAACCATCCACTTCTGGATACAGGTATGTAATTTGGATTTCAGTATATATAAAACATATAAGCAATTATATTGTTTTTTTAATATGTCAATATTCATTATTACATAAATCTTTTTACTGTAAACATATTAACACGGTAATTATGATAATTAATTTATTAGGAAAGGCACTATTAAGGAACAAATCTACAAGTGTTTTAAAGTTGATGAAAATTACGAGTTGCTTTTTACATAATATAAGCTAAAAGCGCAAATCTATACAAATCCCATTAAAATATTAGCGTCCGGAAAAGAAATAATTTCGTTTGTACACATTTATTACGAAGTCGTATCACGTGATTGTAATCAAACTGGTCGCGAAAGCCACAAAACTGCTGCCATAATTAATTATCACAGTGGGCGTAACTGTAACTTTAATATAATTTTATTTGAGCCGTTTCTATGCTGAATTCAGCTTCCCTCGCGAAATTGTAAGACTTCCCGTCCCGTCTTACAGTTATACTCAAAGTCGTCTAATAAATTGTCTCCAACGGTAGACTAATACTTATGAGGGCGGAATCGGGAAATCTTGCGATATAACGCGCCATAGCGATTGTATAACGTGCATCCATAATTTGTGTGACGTGTTTTGTCCTAAACGTCATCATTAGCCATATTAATTTACTTTAGGGATTATTGTTGGCATTATTCCTATTGATAAAAGAATACCGAATACCGTTGACCAGGGTAATTATCATTTATAGATTTAGAAAGAGATGAGATAACATTAATTTTATTCAGTCTGGGTTGATTATAAAAAGAAATAGGCCATAAATCAATTTGATGTTTTTGTTAATGGAAATTTTACATGCGAAGAGATTTTATGATTTGAATGAAGCGTAACGGAAAAAACATCTTGAAAGATATCTAGATGTTTCCATAATATTATATTATTTATACTAGAGTATATTAAAGCTAAAATAATAATAACAAATAGAAATGGCTTTTAAGTTGTAAAAACGGAAATGTTAAAACAAGTACATAAAATATACTTTAGAACATGGACACTTGTAATACAGTGTAGACACGTGAAAACCTTTTTATGCCGCTACTGTGGTCAAATTTTGTCATAAATTTACCTGAAATTTAATAATTTAAATTTCAAAACGAATAAGACCGTCAGTCAGGTTTTAAATTATTTATCAACATTTTGTTGCGACACACAAAGAACGGCTTAAATAACTAAGACGACAACGGGCTGCCTTATCGCTATGAAGCGATTTCTTCCAGGCAACCTTCAACCCACCTGAGAATAATCGAATCGACTTGCGCATTTGTGAAAGCCGCCGTCGCCGGCGTGATTGCATCGGTTGAAGACGGCTGGCGAACGGAAATTCGCATAAGTCAATCACGTGCCGCTTCATACAAATAAACGAATGCAGCGCTTTGAATTCACTCATTCAATAAAATATTAAGCTACATTTAAAAGCTAAGCTTCTTGCAATAGCAACCACATTGCAAACATTTGAAACAAATCAAATAAAGTAAGGATTAATAAATACAAAAAAACGCAAATCTAAAAAACTTTTTTGTGATTCGTCCGATACCCAACGGAATATTTTCTTTGCTCATTTTAAAATTCTCATTCATTCATTTTATCATACATGTAACCTGTTATGCTATATTTTACCAACGTGATACTTGACCATTTTGCGTCACGTTGTGCAAAACACGTGACAGAAAAGTTTGCGTGGGACGGTTATATAGCTTCAAAACACGTGAGTCAATCGAATAATTACGGGTAACTTCAAAGGGTGTCTTTGCTTCTTATGACAATGGGTTTATTTAATGTCCGGTTCTGTGTGACCATATATTTTATATTTTTTCCGGAAGGTCGAAGGTCTGTCTAGAGTATATTGTACGCGATAAATTTGGTAGGAATGGCATTAGGCCTTACAATACTACAATTTTTTTTGTCCAACACAGTTCATTGTGTTGACTTCGACATGACGTGACAATCGGGACTGTCTGAAGTTTCTTGTTAGCAATATATACTCGTAGTTTAAAGTGAAACTTTCAATTAAAAATATTCGTAAGTAAATAGTTTTTTCTAGAGCGCACATTTGTATTAATTTTTCATTGCGCAGTAGCAACAACGTCACGCAACTCCCCGACGCACGTTGTAAAACAAAGAAGAAGAAAAAACCCGCGGAATTTGAGAATGCAACGATTGTAGAAGAACAGCAGACTAATCCAGAACCAGAAGCACAGCCAACTGAAGAACAGTGCATTGATGGTGCGTACTTGATTCAATAATTAATATAATAGAACAACTTTATAAGTAACATTCTATCAACCAATTATGTTCTTTAGTAAGCAAATATTTTTTTGACTCATTGAAGAATTACTCATAGAAAAACCGCTTGCATTCTTTGCTCTAAATAATTTAATTTCAGCGCTTCTACACCTTAATATACGAAAATTATATTTCATTGAATTATAGCTTTCAGTGTGACCCGTTTATTATGTAGGTATGATTTATTTGGAAGGCACAGAGCAACGCATCAGGACATTGATTATTCAAAAAATATTCAATAATGGGCCAATAAGTTAGCGGTATTATATGCGTACCAAAACTGTTGGACGTTATTCCAACACGTTTGGTACTTTATTCTTCATGTAAGTTCTATTTTCATGTCGTATTGTGTTTGAATTTGTCGAAGCTGTTTACGTTTAAAATTATGTTTTAATAAATAATTTATTAATATGTATTCTAAACAACGCTTCATTAGGCTCGGTTTATATATGATGCGATACTTGTTTTAATAATTTTAAAACTTGCTGTTTGAAAATTGAACGTAATTTATAAAGTAGTTATGTCTTGTCTAATGTGAGATCAATGTGTTTATGCAGATACTAGCTCACTTGGCGCGCAGCAAACTGAGTTATTGCAAGCTGAAAGTGCCAACTTATCGCCTAAGGAGAGGAGCAACATCGAAGATAAGGTAATTTACTCTTAATCATAAATTATTTATTCGTTTGCGAATATGGGTACAAGAAAAACTTGGTCTTAACAAAGGTTATAACAAATTACATAAACCATATGCTACCACAAGGCATGCAATTTCTTATTAAACTTTACTTTCATTTGTGCTGTAAAATGGTTGTAAATTACCTATATATACGTTATATTATTACGTATACGTTAAATATAAATTAATAATCATATAAGTAACATGAAAAGAATTTACAATTTTTAAATGAAAAAGTCCATTTGAAGAACAAAGCATATTTGGTCTAGTCTAGATGACATGTATGTGGGAGACTTACGGGTGTATTGCCAGTCTATAAGGGAAATTTATACCTTCAGGTTTATTCAGAATTCCACTAAATTGATTGCAGGTTGGATTTAGTTCAAAAACTAATCCATATTTAAATGTCATATGTAATACAAGGTTAGGATTGTTAAAATTATTGCATAATCTGCTATTTAATTATGTGTTTTGAAATTCACAATAACTCTTGATATCATATAACATTCCGATTTTTATTGTTTGACGATTTATTAAGTTCTAGCAAGAATGTGTTTTCTGTTTGTTTATGAACCTATTTTTTTAAAATTGAATCGTAAGGCATTTTACGACTTTAAATATTTTTGTTACTCTATCGATATATTCTTGCATCTAATAGCAATAATAAATAGCTTATAAACAAAAATTAGACTAATTAGAAAGTTTAGTTTTTTAGTTTATACTTCTAGAACTTATTACAACATGTTATTTATATTAAAACTAGAGACCCGCCCCGGCTTCGCACGGGTGCAATGCTGATACTTAATACACTACAGAAAAATTAACGCGTTGTCGTAAAAAGTAAATGACAAAAAAAGTTATTGTGGTGGACTTTTGTGTAGACCTTTTCATTGTGTACAATACTTAGTACATTATTTTGATAAAACTCGTAGGGTTTGGCCTGCGTTTGCAATGTAAGCGGTAAAAATGTAATTATTTACGACATCACATTAGGAACCTCAAAAATACAACAGTACTTCTCTACTATTTAATGGATGTTATTATACATATAAACCTTCCTCTTGAATCACTCTATCTATTAAAAAAAACCTCATCAAAATCCGTTGCGTAGTTACAAAGATTTAAGCATACAAAGGGAGAGAAATCGACTTTGTTTTATACTATGTAGTGATTACGTTTTCTGAGAGGAAACATCTTGTCAACTGGTAAGTATCGCGGAATTCTGAATACTGAATGAGCTCTTAAAAATATGAGTATATATATTAAAGTTATGAATCTGTATTGAGCCCAGCTTGTCGAAATATCGGTAAGCGGAAATCTGAATGATCCTACTGGTTCCACAAAGCGGTAGTGAGCGGTAGAAAGAGAGCTGCTTTTGAAAGAGCCGATATAATTTTTCAGTCGAATGTCCTTAAAATATCGTATTGGTTAGATTGTATCGTAAAAAGTTTGGAAAATGATTAGTTAGTTGGTTGTTAATTATATTATTTTTACTATACCTGTTCTTGCAAATTCCTGTTTCGTACAACACAAAATTTTAGTGCGTAGAAATAGTATGGATATTATGCTTATTAATTATATAATTCTAAATCAGTGTGGCTACGTAAATAACAGACCTACACTACATTTCATATTGGTATGGTAGAGCAAATATGGGAATCTTTGTCGTGCAATATTTTAATGGTATATAAGGCGAGGGCCTTATATACAATTAGACTATTTCGTGAAGGAGAGGTCCTAAACCTATTGAGAGACTATATTAAAAATACTGGACTGGGCATTGAGTTTAAAATCGAACGAGGCGTAGGACAGGCAGACTCTTTCACACCTAGTTCGAAAGTTAGAGAAGGTCTTTACTCAAAACGGACCGCAGTAAAAATTATTTTTTTTGTCTGTGTTCGTGTTTTAGTATTATTGTGGTGATAAAAATGGTATAAACAAATAAATCATATAAATTATGACACATAATACATATATTCTATACTTATTACTTATGTTAGTCTAAACAGTCTTCAATAAGGAAGGATATTTTGTACAATAAAACAATAATAGTGAAGTAAAATATGTCCCCATATTACAATTAGGCACGTATAGGAAAAGTTGATGAAATTAATATTTTTATGGAATTTAAATACTCACCGTATTGTATGTCGTAGATGTATAAGTTTAAATATATTTAATCTCTCCAGGATGGATTTTCGTGTGTGATATCAATGCAAGACGGCGTAGTCATGTACACAACCGACTCGATCACAAGTACATTTGGGTTCCCGAGGGATATGTGGATCGGACGTTCCTTCATAGACTTTGTACATCCAAGGGTGAGTTTCCATAATTTATAGATTAACCAGTGCCACTTTGAAAACTGCAACATTACAAATGTGCGAACGGTTACGTTAGCGATGTAGGAAGATTTACAAAAAAGTTTCTATTGCACAGATTATGTAGATTTAAGTTTACCATAGATCAAAAAGCTAAAGATTTCTCACTGTCAATACAGTAACTTTTTGATTATATATAATTTGTATATAGCTTTTGTAATAAATTTGAATTTTGTTGACTGCATATTCTCTGGCTCAGTATATACTATATATAACACAGTATATAAGGTAATATTTCCGTCCGAGGAAAATGATTATTCCAAGTGTTAACACTATTTGGATGGAGTGTAGTTTTAAATGGATTGTGTTTTGTATATGTTGAAAATTGCCGTTTTGATTACTTGAATACATATTTTTATTATATATAAAAATAATAAACAAACAAATTTGAAACGCCAATGCTAGGCGAGGCAGTAAAGAAATCTGACAAATAATTTTCAAGGAAAAACAAACATTAAACATCAAAGCCGCTTCCTGAAAAGTTTTTAAAAGGGGATTTTTTGCTATACTTTTAAATGTTTATTAAGGAACGTGAGTGCCGAATTTAGACTTGTTTATTTTTGCACAAAGCCTCCTGGAAGTCGCATCTACGTCAATACAGTTATTTATAAGGCTTGAGAAAAGAAAAAGTTAGTAAACTTATATCTTGAAAAGTTGAGCTTTGTTAAATAAACACTGAATCATACAATATTCTTATGTTTTCGAATAAAATTGTTTTTATTTTGAATAAGCAAAACTGCGAAGTGATTTAGTATTTGCATAAATATTTGTTACAAATGTCTCTAACTCTCAGTACGTTTTATTAGTTTGTAACATTCGCGAGTTCTCAAAATAATCGTTGATTTAATATCAGCATTTATAAAGGGTGTAAAAGTAAAGTCATTTGGTTCAGCTATGCTTTCCTTTTCTTAATTATTAAACTGGAATTAGTTTTTCGTATATGTAAATTTGTACCATGAAATGTCGTCGTATTTCAAGATAATGTAAGAAGTTAAATCTAGAGTTGAAACAAAATTGATATTTTTCATATGTGCCGCCTTCTGTGGTATGTTCCGTATTTTTTAATCAATTTTTTTTGTTGGGGCTACGAGACTTTAACAGAGTCAAATATGGTCATGGTATATTAGCGCCACTCGTTACAATAACGACAAGTAGTAACAATTTTATGTATATGAAGAAGATTTAGAAGGGAATGGATTTTTTTTAAAACAATAATATCCTTTGCAGGACCGGAGCACGTTTGCATCACAAATAACAAACTGTGTTGCTATCCCAAAAGATGCTAATGGTACGCATAAGAAAGGTAATTTTTATTATGACTATATTCCGTTGTGCCAATATACTTACCTTCGCTTGGTGTTCGCCGCTGCATGGTTTTGTATGTATTGCCAGAAATATAATCTCATTATCTACTTGTATTGTTCGTATGATTTAGATTTTTCTTTGAATAGAGGGCACGTATTTTTAATCCTGCTATTGAGCCACTATGGAATAAGTAGCTCATTTAAAATTGCAAAATTCTTCATTTTCATGTTTAGTTACTGCTAAGACGCAAAATTAACATATGTAAAATTAACTTGCTCATTGTATAATTTGTTGTAACTCAAGCATCGACTTTTTAAATAACAGACCTGAAGTAATATTAACGACAGTATAATTATTAATTATATAAAGTATTATTTTAAATGATTATTATTACGTATTCAATTACGTGCCGTTCAAAATTCATTGATTAAAATCTACAGCAGAAGTAACCGATTTTACAAAAAAAGACTGTATACATTTGTTATGCCAAATGTCAAGATGCTATATCAGAAATTTAATATAGAGTTTCCATTACTTTTATTTTGCGGTTAATAAGTTTCAATTACTACGTCTCTGTCTCCCTGACAGAAAAAAAACTAAAGTAAATGGAAGCCTGATAGAGCATAGGTCGATGACGATGTCATTTTACATCAGAGTATGGATTTCAAAATATAGCTTTTGTTTATTACTTTAATGTTAGTGAAAAGTAAAAAAAATATTGGCACATGTTTTCTTTTTAGATTTGTATTGCTAACTCTACCTTGATATATTTACTAGTCAGGTGTTTCCACCCGTCTTTAAGCGTAGACGTAAAAAATGCACCCGTCAAACTCATCACTATTATTTTGTTTAGACAGTAGATTAGAGTTATTTTCCTAACGTATAATTTAAACCGTTATATTTTCTTTTATGTTCCGCTCCTATTAGATGCGTGGTTATGGTTATTAATGGACTAATATTTGTGTAGATTTCTACAATTTAACATAAATCGAATTCATATTCGAACTTTAAAATCTGCAAAATGTTTCACGTATTTTGTTACATCTGTGGTGTCTAATTATTTTACTCTCAATTTTATTAATTTGTATTTATTTTATAACCTAAAATATTTCAATATTTCTCTACGTCTCTCTTAGTGACCATGTGACATTATAACAATTTTATATACGTTTCATTTTCCCAAAGGTAATAACACACTATCCACAATGGTTTGCCGGATTCGCCGCTACCGAGGGTTGTCGAATGGGTTCGGTGTAAGAGACCGAACGGTTTCTTTTATGCCGTTCTTGCTTAAACTATCCTTCCGAAACATTTCCGACGAGGATGGCGACGTTATATATTTACTTATGCAGATTACTCCGTTATTTTCGGCTTTTAAAGGTACTGTCTATTCTTAAGTATCACGGGGCATATAGCAGGTATGTTATGTGAAATTGAGCTATTTTCAAATAAGCACGTTATGGCAAAATTGATCCTGAAATCTTGAAATCTACGTGATATAGACCCAAAAATTCTGGTGTATAGACAAAATATTCACATATAGACAGTGTATGCATTAAGAACTGATCAATTTCTTGTCTATACGAAACATGTATATGAAACAAATAGTGCTGCAGTTCACTTATAGAAGTTTGCCTAAAATTACATTGAATTATTATTATTAGCCTAAATAATTTAATATTATAACATCTTGGTAAGTGGTGTGGGACTCAAAAACGAGCCGTTTCCAATGCAAAAAGACCACTTACCCACTTATTTAGACGTTTCACGGACCGTTGAGAGCTGATTTCTGTTTGAGAAAAAAATAATTATTAACCATATTCTTTCAGTTCCAAACGAAATCGTACCAAAACCTGTCCCATTCATCATAAGACATGCAGCGAATGGTGATATAAAGTACATTGACCCCGAATCCGTTCCTTATTTGGGATATTCACCACAAGATATAATAAATAAGGATGCAATTCATCTGTACCATCCACACGATCTGTCGTATTTAAGACAAGTGTACGAAACCATTGCAAAAGAGGGTAGCGTACCGAGATCCAAGCCATACAGGTATAAAGAAAATCGAGTTGTTCTCATTATAGCAATGTAGTTTTAGTTTTTTGCCCATTTTAATGTCTGTCTAGTAAAGCGTGGTTTAGGAGGTTCTGGTGAACAAAGAAATCATCACTAAAGCAGAGCAAAAATTACTGAGAAACACAGCTTAATATGAATGTTGTAACCCCGAATTTGTTTAACAAATCAAAATGCAAATGTATTCACTTTTTTTGTCGTATGCAGAATGTTGGCGCAAAACGGCGATTACGTCAAACTGGAGACAGAGTGGTCATCATTTATAAATCCGTGGTCCAGGAAACTGGAATTCATTATTGGAAAGCATTTGATTATTGAAGTAAGTAATGTTTTTGTGTCAGACGCCGATTCAGAGGGTCATAGGTTCGATTCCTGGTAGAGTTTTGGATTGGGATGTTTGTGAGGTCTGGGCTATATAGCTTACCTTGCTAGCTAAGCGATAGTGTGTAATTTGTCTTGATATTATTAAAAAAAAAAATTAAATCTAAATGAAACATATTATATAATACAGCTAAAAACCTATTTGTTAACACCCTTTTTTTTGTATCTTTAAACAATTATGATGAATTTAATTTAATCTATTATTTGAAGATATCTATGTATGGACAATGTTTTTGAAGATAATCTCCCATTTGGACTTAATATGGTGATGTACTTTTAGGGCCCAAGCAATCCCGATGTATTCCAAACCGCCGATAAAACTGCCACCAGCAAATTTTCTGAAGATGATCGGAACAAGGCGCAATCGCTGAGAGAAAGCATAGTCAGGGTCATGAATGAGGTAAGAATGTGTTTTGTAATATTATGTTAACTATCTCATTGTTCAACAGTTACAGACTTTATTGTGTGGACGGATATTATTGACTTGATGGTCCTATAACTCTGTTGGTCTAAGCTTCGCCGTCGACACATATTTTGGGCATTTCACCTCAACTGAGGATTCTCAAAGATTGTTTAGGGTGACCACGCTTTCCCTTTTCTTAGGGAATCCATCCCAAGCGCCTGTTTAAATATTGTTCACATTACCTTATAGAGTGAGTGTATATTAATTTGCAGCGTAAAATCTGGTAGCCCATAGAAGGTTTCCTACATCGTTCCTGGTGTTCATTTGAGATCTCAGATTATATCAAAGACTGGTTGGCGAAAACCTGGATTTATTGGTTACTGTTTTCCCTGATTCGCATGTATACAGAAAAACACTTTTTTCATTGGGGCGAAACATAAGTTTAAGCCCACGTGTTTATTTTGTATGCCTTATGAGCATAATCGCGCGAATGTGGGTCTAGCTTTGGCTACTCTAGAAGGAATATCTTTGTCAGTTTCTCCCGTAGGTAAAACCTGCTCAATCGCTCTATTGGTTGCCATACAAGGGTCAGAGAATTTTGAAACCCCTCAAACCCCTCAGTGTGCATTTCCAGTCTATATATATATTTTGAGTTCCATCATCGCAGTCTCTCTATTAAAGACGGATATAATTTTATTTTAACACACGTTTATTATGAAATTTATAAAATTCGAAATTCTAAAACCATCCTTTATACGGTGGTGTAAAATAATTTCTACCGTCACCTAATTTCCGACAATGAATTTTATCATTTTTTAAAGATATTTAGTAAGCCAGCGGAGGCGGAGGAAAAGCAGATGACCAAACGCTGCCAAGATTTAGCCTCCTTCATGGAGAGTTTGATGGAGGAAGCTCCTAAAACTGATGACGATGTCTGGCTTGGTGTAAAGGAGCCTGATAGCGCCTATTATGTAAGAATATACTGTTTACAATAAATTTTCTTGTACTAATACGACAGGAATATAATCTAGGAACCTAGACACCTACAACGAATATTAAAAAAAAATATTTTTAATTAATTGTCACCTACAACGGATATTTAATTTTTTTATTTAAATTTATAGTGATTAAAAATTAAGTGAAAAAAAAGATTATGTACAATGAGATAGATATTTTTGGTTGTTGATTCTAAAATTATCAGTAGGCATATCTTAAGACTTTCTTTGATATTATAAATTATCTGTTATCTCAATAACTTAAAGTTAATTTCACAGGACTTTTCGGTACAGGAGCATGACTCCGTGATGCTGGGGGGAATTTCTCCCCACCACGACTCCTATGACAGCAAATCTAGCACCGAAACTCAAATGAGTTACAACCAGCTCAATTACAAGGAGACTTTGCAACGGTACGAATTTTTTTTAAATGCCTTTATAACACCCTTATTGCTAATAGTATTGATAATTTTTGTTATTGGTGAAACTCCTAACATTTATTAATATGTAAAAGAATTTTTTTGCTAAAATTTTTTTTTTTTTTAGGTATTTCGACAGCCACTTACCATACTCCGAATATGGAAATTCGGAATCTGCAGACAATCAATCAGCGTCGCAGTCCAACTCTGTCGGGTAATTTTTTTTTAATTTAAAAAGTTTTTGACAATTGTCAGGAAACGATCCAGTTTTCTAAGTTGTCAAAATATAGACTTTCACAAACTTTAGGGCTCCATGACTCAAATATGTCCCCAAATTATTAATGTACAAAAATCGATAGTGATAATATCTTATTAACATAGAACATTTATCTGCAATCTAGATTATTTCATTGATTATTTATATTGCCTTAACAGTTAAAAAAATTTGCGTTTCAATTCACGCATAAATCTCACTTCGCAACCCCATTTTGCAGGCATTTATCGCCAAGGGGGCCCAGTGATTTCGCCGATCTGACCAGTTCGTGTGATTCCAGTGGAGCCACGTTGACTAGTCCCATTACATTGGGGAACTACTCAGCCGTCCGGTTGACAGAATCGGCGTTGATCAAGTGAGTTACATGTGAATGTTTCTGGACCAAAAACCAGAATTGAGGATTGTCAAAGTGCTTAGTAAATTTCATGGATGCGATTTTAATGAAAACTAAAACGGCATAGTTAGATTTTTTTTTAATTCTTACTTGCCAGAAATCGGATGTTTTGAAATAATATTACCATGTATGTACACCGTTCTAAATTGTAATGTGTATAGTAGCGCTGAAAAGTAGCATTTTTTGTACACACACACATACAAAGAGGCATTATTAACAAAAACTGAAAAGCTACGATAGCACATATAAAAAAATTACAATTTTATATGTATATGGTTTCATTCCGACTGTCATATATCAGGAAAAGATTTAACGTTCTCATTAGGGAGTTACGATAATATTTTTTACGCGTTTAATGTGTGTAATGTTTAGAAATAGTTTTATATTTTTGGTCTTGCTATAGAATGCTATAAAATCCAAACCGAACTTAAATTAATTTTGCAGACATAACGCAGTCATGGAGAAAGAGTTGATGAAATTGCATAGAGAGAGCAAGCTGGGTAATAAAGATGAAAGAAAGAAGGAATCCAGGTTGAATAAGAAGGCGCACCTCGCGCGTTGCAACGCTTCTTTCTTGCCGACGTCTGCTGGGCTATCTACTGTTATGTCTGAGGTAAAAATTATTTATATTCATTTTATACTATCACTATCACTTAACATCAGGTGAGCCTCCTGCCCGTTTGCCTGTTTTATAAAAAAAATACATGTCCTTTTTCGTGACTTTCATTAAAAAGTATAAATAATAATAACTATAAACTACCCGAATGAATATTACGATTTGTGATTGTATATATACTTTGGATGACAAAGGAAATTTAATTATAATGTATAACATACAATGTATAATAGCAATGTTTGGCATTAACCGCTTGAGTTTAAATATCCGTGCCCGTTACGCGTAAAAAAAAGAGTAAAATCTATATGTTTCTCTGAAAACACAGTCTTCCAACAGTTTATACAAACAATATATATTTTACTTATATAAATTTAAAATCTATCTTACCTGAAAACAAAGAAACGACATTAAATGTTCATTTTATAACAATAATTAAATTTATATATTATATATTTATGAGGACTGTTTTTTTTGATATAACAAATGAGTTGCCATGACAACTGTTCTATGGAACTGAAGAGGTTGAACTAGACTAAAATACCTTGCTCGACTATGCAACACAACACTTTCTTCACAGTATTTCTGTTTAGTGTCATCAAAATGTTCTATTTAATATATACAATAACAATTTACGAGTAAGATATATATTTAAGATGTATCGCTAAGTTGTCCGTTCACTTTTCAGCCGAATAGCCTGAAGCGCACATCCAGACATTCTGGATACAATAGCGTCAAACAGCGATCTCCTACGGCAAAGTTGCCAAGACGCAACGAAAATAAGGATGAAGCTCAGCCTTCGACATCAACTGATAATGCTGTTGGTGAGTTAACCTTCACTTTAAATGTATTTTTTTATTTAAATTATGTATTTTTTTTATATCCTTACAATGTCATATTACTCATTAATATTCTAGCCAAATTGTATTCACATAAAATCGTTGCAAACAGTGATGTATAAGAAATAAGAACAGTAATTAAATAAACATTTGAGCTATAAGATAAAAAGTAATTTTCAGTATAATAAATATGTATAATAAATAGCTGACCAGGCAAACGTTGATTTGCCATACATGTGATTTCCAGCAATCATTTTTTTAGTTCAATAAAAACATTACTGAATAAAGAAATAGGGGTTGATCGTAGAGGGGTAAAAACTTAGGGATGTATGTATTTTTGTATGCTGTATCATAGAAAAATAAAAAATAACTTTGTCAAAAAAAGAATTGTGGTGGACCACCCTTAACATTTAGGGGGATGAAAAATAGATGTCCGATTCTCAGACCTACCCAATATGCACACAAAATTTCATGAGAATCGGGAAAGCCGTTTCGGAGTTTAACCACAAACACCGCGACACGAGAATTTTTTATATGTATTAGAAAGAAATATCTTACGATACGGTAACGAGTAACATAACTACGCTGTCAGTTATTGACAGTATTTTTTTTATTTAATGCGGCTTTTAATGCACGGTTCACGGAAACATTCGCGTATATGAGAATATTTTTAGAATACAAAGTGATATCGTCAGCTAGCTTACATCAAAAATTAGGATGTGGAAGGAAAAATAACATTAGGTACTCAATTCATAGACTAACCCTACCCTAAAACGGAACGATTGACTCCTCTAGAGATAGAGTAACAGTGTTTTGATTTCGGTGTTCTAGTATCGGCTCCTGTGTTACCCGCTGTGAACAACATGAATGCATTCTTCCTCGGTATTCCACAACAGATGTCTTTAATGAGCCCAGCCGCAGTTCCAGGTTAATATTAATAGTATCAGCAGGCATTAATGGCGAATATGCTACTTTTCCATTCCATATATAGAAAAAGAACTCATTTATACATTATATATCTTTTATATAAACACTTTCGTATATATAAAAGAAGCCTCTAGAAATTTAACATTTCTGTATGAAGCGTTAAGTCTCTCAAGTCTCCACTTTTTCCTTTCTACTCCAACCATTTGTCTCTCAAGTTTATGGAGGTTCTTATGTTATTATGAATGTTGTTATTTATTTATTGAGGATGGAAAAGTGACAGCTAGATGCTACTCATCAAAAGTATTGCATTTGAATAATTTTTAACATTTTTCAGGAATGCTTCCATTTTGCTATGTACCTGCTACTCCGCAGCCAATCAACGCACTAAACAAAGAGAACCAAAACTTCTATCAAGCCTACCCCAGTGAGTTGAATTATTGCTATTAAATTTAAAAATCGTAGAGTTCCAATGATTGTTTAAGATTAAGTTATAAATAGCCTAAGCAAATTTATACTTTAATTTTGTTACTTAGAATTTTTTTTAAATGTCTTTTAATTAAGCTTTTCCTTTGGCCAGGGCACCCTGGCCAGGGGCTAGGCCATAAAAAAAGTGTTCCAATGATTAAGATATTTATATTAAGATCCAATTATCTTAATATAAATATCAATTAAGATTAAGTGAGCCTCCTGCGCGTCTGCCCAATAATTAATATAAAAATGATTTGTGATTTCATATCAACGATTATATATCTAATATTTTTTACAGTGCCTTGTGTTATGTATGGACAGCCGATATATACTTCGCCGATAATGTATACGCCGGTAAACACGCAAATGCAACAGATGCAGCAGATGCAACAGATGCAACAGATGCAGCAGATGCAACAGATGCAACAATTGCAACAAATGCATCAGATGCAACAAATTCAACAGATACAACAGACTCAACAGGGATTAATTGCGCAGAACTTGAATACTTCGGTGCATCCGCGTGGACTGTCGGGCACAAGCTATCAAGAGGTGAGAATAGTTCCGTTCGCTCGTTCAGATGGGGTTAGAACACATTAAAATGCAAATGACGGCTGTATTTGGCCTTTTTTAATTTAATTATATTTCAAAGCATAGAAGCATCTATGCAAATCTAGTCTAAAATAAAATCTCAAATTTGGATAGTGCCAGTATCTATATTGTGTTTTCTAATTTCAAAAGTTGTCTTAAGATTGCTTATATGGTCATAGAATTGATGAGACTTCATCTTGATGATTTTAATGAGCCCATTTGAACGAATTTTTACATAACATTTAATCATGTGACATGCCCGGGTTATTTAACCTAACGGGTCAGTTATATAGTTTCATACAATTCGTATAAAATTCGAGCCAATAACACTTTAGACCTGCTTATTTTTCTCTTATCTTAGATACGTTAACATGTTTATTTTTCTAGAGAATTTGGCCATTCAATGTAAATAATTATATGCAATGATTATACCATAAATGTTTGGTATGCGCTCATATAATTTTGTTGCCTTCATTACGTTATTTGATTTATATAACTTATAAGATTGAAAAAATATAGCCACATATGACTATGGTAAATTGTATTTGGATAATATTTCGGAATGGTTAAAACATGTTGGCCTGGGTTTATAATAAATTAATTAGTATATAAGCATTGGACACTTATGAAGCATGCTTATTTGCAACCCCTAATTAAATAATAATTAGTGTTTATATAAATTTATTTTTAACCGTATTTCCGGTTCGCCCACAGATCTCCGCCGTCCAAACGATTTTAAGGTTGGAGGTTTTGACAATTATCGATTAAGTGTCTACCAAAAAGGTTACATATAGTTAATCACATTATATATTTATTTACGATGTATAAATAATTGCAGTATATTTATCGTTGTGTTGGCTCCGAATTTGGCTTGTATGTGTGGGTTGCGAATTGAATTTACGGTTGCAATAAATCGCAGGCTTGTAAACTCACTGTCCCAGCGAAGACCAAGGCGATACCTCCATCAGTATGGCAAGAGAAGGGGCTCTTTACTGAGCCACATAAAAAAGGAAGTGGTGAAAGTCATTCGTCAGCCACTGTTTCCCAGCTGGTATGTTTCTAAAGACTATCGATTGATATTTTTTAGTTCGTTTTCAGTTCTTTCGTTAATAACTGCTGTTAAAAACGTTCTGAATTATAAGAATCAAAGGTACAGCGATTACGAATTTCACGAACGCTTAAGACAATCTTTAAATGTATAAAATTTGATAACAGTTAAGTTTGCAAGCATTAATTTGCCAATTTTCTATTGAGAGAGAATACTTGATAATGTCTTATTAAGTCTTTAAATACTTGTTTGGTAATACAATATTATAAGTTATAGTTAAGTTATTTTGTGTAAAGCATTACGTTTAAGAACACAATTTATAGTGATTTGGTTAAATCTTATTGAGTGCATTAATTAAATATCTCAATATTAATGTTTACAGAGTACAAAGTCCACAAATGAGAGCAAAAGGAAGACGAGGCAAACAACTAGCGAAGAGGCGATTGACAAAACTGATGAGGAATCAAGCTACTCTTCGTTTTACTCGAACTTCTTTAAGAGCGAATCTGGGAGCGCAGAAGAGAGTGAAGCCAAAAAGGTGAGCTTTTAATATCCGTTGTAAATTGTCATTGCATATACGGGGCAAGATGTTTCTTTATTTTTTATACATATTATTTTTTTAAACAAAATTTGCTATAAATCCAATAATATAAATCAGGATAAAATTTTAAATTAATCGTTTTATGAAAGTGTAAATATACATTTTAATGGTTCGCTCAAAATTGTATTAGGCTATTTATATATTAAAATGTACTTCCCTGTTCAATCGCGTTAATTTATCTAATTTGAACCATTTATCTTTGTTGTTCTTATATGTAAATTATATTAAAGTACGATGTGTTAGTTGGATTTTTTATACCTAAGAACGGCTGAACCGGTTTGGTTGAAATGGTGTGTATCACGTTTGATGTGAATAATATCGGTAAAAATCAAATACTCCTTTAAAGAAAAACAATTTATTAACGGATTTAAGTTATGTATTTTTGTAAAATTTAAATATATTTTACATGTTTTTAATTTTTTCCGACGTTTCGCGTACTCTACAGCGTGCGTGGTCACGGTAGACTGAAGACAAAACGTATTAATTGTCAAAATAAGCGTCACAGCTGCAGAGAGGTTGTGCGTTATCTGTATTTAAACCGGAAGGATTTTTACAAAACTGGCTCACGGTGTCCTCCATTATCCCGGATTGTTTTTCATGAAAAATATTTAAATTTTGCAAAAATACATAACTTACATCCGTTAATAAAGGGTTTTTCTTTAAATGAGTAATAGTTATGTCAATAAAAGACTATTAGTCAATATCAAATACCCCTACTCAATCTTGTTAATTTTTATTTCAGCGATCTGGTGCACCCTGTTACTTTAACAAAAAGGATTCTCCAAAGATGCCCAGACGGAAGATGGAACCTCCATGGATGGAACAAGTAAGTTCATTGAGACTTATTTAAAATGTCATTTGTTTAAATACATACATATTCTGTATTCAATTATTAGAATATTTGTTCATATCATTTTTGTTGAGAGCTGATGGAAACATTTATGCTTTTTTTTTAATTTTTAAATAGTTAAAATATAAATAGTAAGTAAGATATATTATGCCACGCCTAAAAGTATTCAATATATAGACAAAGATAGATATATAAATAAAGACATATAAATTCTATTTTAGGTTTGCGTGACATCAGAACTGATTTACCAATACCAAGTGCTGCCAAAAAGCTTGGAAGAAGTTTTGTTACGTGACCAGGAGCAATTGAAAAACTTACAACAGGTAAGAAATAAGAAATAATATTATTCCCGTATAATGGACTTTTGCAAAGTAACGCCTGATATTAATTTTATTAAATGTTATATTAAAACGCGTTTCTCATTGCAGCCTTCGTTAGTAAACGACCAATTGGGACAGTTGTATTTGGATCTTCAGTTGGAGGGCGTGGCGACGAGGCTGACTCTAGAGGAAGGCGTCACGAGCTCTAGCAGCTCTGGTGATGAGAACTTCGTTCGAAGCACGAAGGCACAGGTAATATCCTGCAAATTAAAAAAGAAATGAAGACTTTATGTCAAAGGGTTCATGCTGTGAGGAAAATTTATTTATTATCGTAATGGGAATAAGAAACGAATACGAACGAATCTTAAATGTTATTCAACTAATAGATAGATACACTTTAGAAATATTATAATTCACTTATAGTACTATTATTAATTCCAGTCAGTAAAAAACAAATGCAACTGTCACTTATATTATAAGGGTGATCCTCTACAGTAAAATAGTGATGGCTTTAAATTCAGCAATATCCTTTTAAGCTATTCTTAAAAACACTCCATTTTCAGTCCATTTTTTCATGATTGTCCATACTATTATTCTTCGATTAAAAAATAAGTAAAACGATTTCTACAAAACCTTTCATCACTGCCCATATGTAATATTTAATTACTTAAGTCTTCTGTTTAGTTACCGTAAATTGCATTTTTATTTATATAAAAACAAGTTAATATAATAAAAAATGTAATCTCTACTAACTCTTAAGTAAGAAGACTATTTGTATGGGACTTAAAACCAACACTTTTTGTAGGTGCGCCGGCGTAAACGTGAATACAGTAAGCTGGTTATGATCTACGAAGAAGATGCACCATTTCCACCTCCGGAAGAAGCGGCGAGTTCTTCCACATCATAATGTGATTTCGCCAAATGTTAACGAAAAGGTAACATCTCAGAAATCGACTGATCCGTTGAAGTGTTCAGAACGTGAATGATTGCATATAAGTGTTTTACTGAAATAAGAAATTAACAAAATGTTTGCCATAAAATTCTCGTAAGTTAAAAGAGGTTAAATAATTTTTTTATTGATGTGTATTGAAATAATTTCAACTGAAAACTGAATTAGACGTTTAAATGTTCTGTTGGAATTCGATATTTTATAGATACACCGTCATTTAGCGAACAAAATCTTAAGTATTATCATTGTCTCTATAATTGTGTTATAATACCGAAGTGTGATTACCGAGAATGTACCTACCCAATTATGTGCTAATTACGTATTCTAAGTGCATAAAGACAAAACTTAGTTAATCTAAGCTTATAATAAAAGAGGAGAGTTATTTTAGTAGTTTAAGAGTCGTTTGAATTCTCTTGATCGTTAATTCAAAATTAAAGTCGCAATTGTCCTAATGAAATCCATTGTAAATATCGATGTCATGTATATTATTTAAGTATATGTTTTAGATAATATATATTAAAAAAATATATGTTAGGTTAAAATATTGTTTAAGTTTTCCGTTTCGGTGGTGTTGCGATCCTAGAAAATATAAGAACTTTTTTTTTATGTACAATATTTTTGAGTTAGATTCTATTTGCATTTTGACGGAGACATCGTATTTCACTCCGAATTAATGTTAAAAATGCTACTGGAAGTATGAGAATTTGAAATATATATGAAATATATATATGTATACATAAATGAGCTTTATCCTAATCAATTTATGGGAACAATGTTAAATTATTTATACAACAGTTGATATAGGGTATATATTTTAAATATGATTGTGTATTTTATACATCACAGATAATTTTTGTTATATTGAGAGACATATATTGTATATGGCGTAGTGATTATAATAAATTTTAACAAATCGTTAAAATTAAAATTTATTTAACATAAATATTTTGTAACAATCCGAATGTGTTATAGAAATATTTGCTTCTAGTGTTGATTTTAATATAAAATTTTATTTACATATACAATATTTGGAGCGTCGTTATTACATTCATATGTTTAATTTTTTTTTAATTTTATAATGTACTTTTATGTTTGTGTAATTGATTTATTAGATTTATATGAACCTGTACGTGAGGTTAATAGTTTTTAGTGCAGTCATAGTCAGATTGTGTGAGTAACTATATGTTTTATACATGTTTGGGAACTTAATTTTAATGGTATAATCGATCGTAATAAAAAAATTACAAATATTTTTTTTTTTAATTCACCCAATACCTGCAATCAATAAGAAAGAATATTCTTGAACAAGAGAAATTTCAATGGGAGTTGAACTTTTTAGAATGGTTTGATCTTATCAAATATTATATTATTATTGAGTGTTATATCTATTTCCACCTAGTCCGCATAATATAAAAATAACATTTTAGAAATTATATTTTTTTTTTAAAAATAGGCCCGAGAAGCTTAATATGCGTATAATTTAAATACATAGATGATTAGAAAGCCGCTGTACCGATTAGGCTTGTATAGATTAAAACGTACTTCTAATTGCGAATAAGATGTATGTACTCATTATCGCGTAATTGTGGAAGTCTAATCGAGGCGTAAACAAAAAATTGTACATAATGAGATCATTTCATGAAATAAATAGTCGGCTACTGGTTTTCTTTAGGGGTGATTTGCCTACACGGAGACAAATCATTTAAAGGATTGCGATCTAGCCTAGAGAAAGACTAATGAGTAATTGAAATTGCTAAAGAATATATAATATAAGAACAGTGTTCATTAACACTTCTTACTGACTCTAACAAGGGCCTGACACTTTCTTAATGTGTACTTTAAATATAATTATAGTACATCACTAATGACACTAGCACTTAAACACTAACTCGACTGGTTTTTTCCTTTTCCGTCTACTTACAAGACCGAATCGACTACTGGTTAATACTTAAATGCTATTTTAGTACTATTATCAAGGCATAGAAAATATATTTTTCCTATATGTACCTATTAATCATCACGTAAAAAATACAGTATTTTATACGTTTAATACGTGATGATCCGCTATCGCACACACGCACCCAAAGCCCCGTAAACAAAGTAACAATATTCACGCACACTAATGCACATAACGAATGCGATGGCAATGTTACCTGCGCAAGAGTCGCATTCCGTTTCCCACCTCCGCGCGTATCCACCGAGGCGGTTAAGGCTTCGATTTTCGAGTATATTTTTTTAGAAAGTTGTCAAAGTGTGAGTGTTTCGTTTTGGTGGCGACATGACGACAATTTGATGTAAGTATTATATTTCATATTTGTTATACGATAGTAAAACCTTAGTGCTTATAATGTGACACACTATATGTACAAGAGAAAACACGTATAACCTTTCCAACGTATAGTTAGAGCTTCTAACTATGTAAGGATTTTCATATTCACGGACATTTCATAATCATAAGATGAAATCACGTGACCACTTGCCTAGCGAAGTGTGATTAATGCCAGTTTTTCCCAGCATATTTTTCCGATGACTAAATGAAGCGTGGCTTATAAAACCTTCAAGGCTTAGTCCTCAAAGTGAGCAGCGTCGAGATTACTCCGAAAATAGTAATTCGACTTTAACAAAACGAACAATAAATGGAATATAATAGAGATGGCGCCTAAATTGAGCACACAAATCCGGTTGAATACCTTTTATATCACTTTTTTGTTGCGTAATTTGTTATTATACCTTTTCATGTTAAGGTATTGAAAAATATACTATAATATACAAAATACTTGTAGAGCCATTTATTTACTTGTTTTGAGGACACAAAGATTTAAAATTCAATTTTTTTTAAATTTAAAATATATCTTTCGTTTGAGCGTAAATTAAGTATAATATACTTCGCTACATATGTCGTAATTACCAAAGTAGGTACCTGTTATACGTAATGACAGATGGGTTTTAATGACTCTGATAAGGATTGTCTGTAAACAGGTTACCTGTCCGCTTTCTTCGTGTAAGTGTGATGTTTGGTGGATATTACAAAAATCCATTCAATGTTGTTCATAATAAAATGAATTACACCTCAAATCTTTTCTTTATTACACTGAGCGAAGCCTCAAGCGAACCTTCTTACAAATGTGGAACAAATTAATCAAACTTAATACGAACATTTCATGTTTTATTATACTTTTACAAAGCATACTGTTTGCATGTACTTTAAGTAAACAATGGGCATATAAGTATAAAACATTAGCTATTACTGAATTAGTGAAAGCTAGAGGATAAGGATATTCTGTTTACAGTTGATGAAGAATGAATGTCTTAAAGTATACATAAAGAGTTTGAAGCTCCAGGAGATCAATTAATTCTTATATTCTCTCGTGAAATAACAATAATATTACGGAACATAAAAATGGTTATTCTGGCGATATTTACTCGTGCTCTTGCGACTCATCGAGCATTCAATTGATGAACGTGTTTGTATCGTTCAATTCCGTTAAACGCAAACAATGTAATACTGCCTCACAAGGTACAATATCCGGCACAGAATGGTGTGTTTCTATTGCATCCGGTTTACGTGAAAATTCTTAGACTACACGAAATTTCATTATTCCCATACGACCAAATTAAGTTATAGCCTCAATATCACAGCCTTGCATACCTTTTACTATACATAGTACAAGCTCGTTGCAGGCTTATTAACAACTTTTCTAGAAAAGGACATTATATACAGAACAGTAAAACGCTTTATAATAAAAGTTTACTGTACTTGGACTAGGTAGAGACTAGACTTTAATAATAAAATCTATTTTGAACATTCATTTTAAGCGGCATGAAGGCTTCTTGAAGCCTTATACCGACGGAACGCCACTTGCATACTGATGAAAGGAAAACAATAAAATATGTGACTATCATCACAATATTATATTAGTTTGTTATGCTTTCCTTCGTGTGTCATCCCGGTGCTGTAGGTCATTTGGAAATATGTTGACATCGTTTTTAAGCAGGATTATCACGGCCTGTGATTTTCATACAGAATAATATACGCTTGTTTGAGTCTATGTCTGGACTAGTACTTTGGGGGTGCAAGTAGCCACTATCGCGACAATCAAATCGATATTAGAGTTAGGTTTATGCGATTAATATAACAAAAGCTAAATCCGAACGTCATGCATGCACAGTAAATTTATCTTAAATATGCAATATAGAAAAGGTGAAATAAGGTTATATCTTATCTAAAAAATCTATGCAAACAATAATACAGAGGTGTCTAACGGAGGCCGTATTTTCATTACTCCTCATAATATTTGTTTTGCTCTAATCTTGGTTTTTATTTTATACTGCATGTACGTGAGCTGAAGTCTTTATTCCAAGGTGATCAACGTAATTTAAATATTAACACGTAATTGAGAAATCACTGCGCATCAATAGCAAAAATAAAAACAGGCAAACTTCATCATGTCTTTTAGTTATACTCAGAATCCATTCAATTAGTTGAAATCACTATACCGTATATAATGTATTTTACATTAATGTTAAATTATAAATAAATTTAAACCAAGAGTATTTTTCAATGTCAACCATTTAACCGATTTGGGTGTAATTTTGAAAACGTATACCTATTAGAAGACACAGGGACTACTTCTTTGTTCATTAATCTTAATGAATGGTTAAAAAACTTGGCCCCATTTTTTTTTACATTTAGTAAAAATTGTATAAAAACCTTTTTTTTTTTAATAAATCTGTAAGTTAGAAGCAGCTTCTACGAGTGTGTATATAATAGAAAAATATATAATTTAGAAATTTTTGTAAGACGACTGCGCTTGTTTTCTGTAAATCAGTTATAAAAAGTTGTCTTGCATAGTGCTTCATTAGCTGGTAAACAAAACTTAGTCATGTTAAATGTAGACACCCAATTTTTAAAATGGCGCCAATATGTAAAAACAATTGACAGTCAGATGAAACAAACTAAACTCTGCAGTAAAAGTTCTAATTTTTAATTATTTTTAAATATTGCTACTACAAGTGGCCAGTTCTGGAAACTTTTAGTATGACCTATGTATATGAGCGGATGAGACGAAAAACTGTGAAGCTATCATCAAGCTTCGACCGAATTGATGCCGAAGTAACCGGAAGGCAATTATTTGATAACTTAAAAGAAAGGTGAAACTCACTAACGAACTTACCCAAAATCGTTACCAACTAGATAAGTGTCGCCATGTACTAAGTACTGAACAGAAAAAATTGTGAATTTTAATTAGTAAATACATTAATATACAACAATTAATGAATGTTAATAGACGATTGAGTTTTACAATAACTTTCATTTCAAGTAGTTAAAATTAACAATCGAACAAATCCCACACGCATTACAATTTATAGTTTAGTTCAATCCGTTGCTAGGCAACCAGTTGAAACTACAAAAGGTCCTAGCATTATGCTCCAGCTTACAATTATGATTAACAATATTATTTTATTCGAATTAATGTTTCCTCCGTGAAAATATTGTCATTTAAATATTTAAATTAAGTGCCATCATCAATAGCGGTTTTATCGGAACATTTCTCCTTGGTAAGTAACCTTGAGTGAGTTCGAGCTAAAAATTTTATAGAATAGAAAATTCAGGTAAAAACAAATATCAATTTCATATAACCTCTGAATACTTTTTGTTTATCATTGAGTATTTATTTGAAATCTTTAATTAATATTAGCTTCGCTATAGTTATAGAAATGAACGCGCGTGAAATCTTAAAATTCCACACCTTATGACAAGTATGAGTCATCAAGACAAAAACAGCTCACCAAGTTTCTATTACAAAATTTTTGAATGGCTAATTATTTCTTTATAACAATTCTCATTGTAAATTACGTCATTTAAATAACGGCGTTCCATTTTCAAATGTTGGGTGTGGCGGCAAAAAACCGGGAGTTTCGGGATTAGGGACCCCTTTGTTGAAAGACAAATATGAACCTGTCGTCTACCTGTGTCCTCTTGAAGTTGCTTCATCCATGACTCATACTTTGTACGGTGACATATGGCGTTTAATTAAACATGCAAACTTGTTTGTTTGGTGTTCAAACACGTTAAATACATTATATATTAAAATGTAAATGGGTTATCGTATATATAAGAGGTATTTATTTCTCTACATTTATGATTGATGAAGTTATTAAAAATACATTATAAGCGCATCGCTTGTGTACAATATACCTAAGTGAAAGAGATTTTATTAAATACATATATACTAAGAGTAAACTCGGAGGATGATTACGTATTAATTCAAGGAATATATAAATACATTGTCACACAATGAGAACATAATTTAAGGGCTAAAAATATATTTTAAAAAAGTAAGTTGTTAGTAAACTATAGAGGTAGTATATTTGGTATTGATACATGCAAAAAGTATGCAAGGTAGAAAATTCAGATTTTAAGAACAATAATTGAATTTATTATTAAAAATATTGAATTATTTTGATATAACATTATAGACATCATAGAGATTATAACACTAAAATATAAAGCTATTACAGTCGAACATCCCAGAAAGAGACACCTTCTTTGCATAACGAATGTAAACTTTATTAAGTGGTTATTGATTTGCAGTTCAAAATGTCACAATTGGCTTGCTTGCTGGCGTTGGCTGGTGCAGCATCAGCACAACTCACGCTTGATGGCATCCGCTGCGGGCAGCTCACGTGTCAGGTTGACGAATATTGCTCGCCGGAAACCAATAGGTGTGCACCATGCGCTATTGTTTGCAACAGAACGCACCATAACTTCGATTCTGGGCTTTGCATAAAGGAATGTCAAGGTATATATAAATTTGATTTTGTACAAAAATATTAGGACATATTTCGCAGACGGTCGGTTGGCTATTTATTTTGTACTAAAACAACATCTATACACTCTCTTTCATATACTGTATAAGACCACAGCCAACAAACGTGCTTAAAAACTATAGTGCGGTGCATCGAACCAGGGACCCTCTGTACGACAGTTCGGCACAGTGACGATTTCGTCATGTGCGTATGTAAACAAATAATTTTACATTCGCTTCTAAACGGTTTTAGCAACCAGACTAAGAACAAATTTGTATTTTGCACCTAATAGTTTTGTATGAAATATAATAGGTTAATTAGTCAATTTAGTAGCATTAGTATCGTAATTATATAAGTATGAATGGGGAGACAGGGATTTATAATGATGATAGTTAAACGTAAGCCGGATTATTTGACATCGTAAGATGTGGTTCATATAATCGATATATAAAACAATCATAGTATCGTGTTTTCTTACATAAGTTTGTATTTTTAGGTATAGATGTGCAACCGTGATACCATTCCTATAAATACTATTTAAATGTAAAATGTATAGATTCTCTACAAAACTTGAGCCTCCTGCGCTTTTACCCCTTTTATATAAAAAACTTCTGATGCGACGAAATTTCACTTCGCAAATATACACAAAAAAATAATTCTAGTTTAGAAAAGACGTGACCAGATAGTGTCCTTATTTTGCTTCATCCGTTATTTAACTCCAAAATACAGTTTGGTCTTGGAGTTTTTGTAATTCATCCTACATAGTTTACAAATGTTTAAATGACGATTGTCATTTTATGCAGTTCTCATAATGGGTGAATTATATGCGAACCAGAACATTTAACGACTTTCTACGAAATATTAAGCACCGCCAGATATTTAGGCGAGGAGTTAAAAGGATGACTAATATTTATCTACATTAATATTAATAAATAGCAGCGATACAGCGATAAGAAACTTAATTTCTTAACGCTTAAGGTTGTATTTCTCGTTTCTGTTTAATCAGTAACAGGTTCTGTGGTCACAAGCCTCGCAAGCCGCCTACGTTGAATTTGTCTCATTCTAATAATATACGCATCTCTTTCCTGCACAAGTAGAATGCATTTCAGGTCAGATACTTCAAGTTATTTACACGTGAATTGGATATTAAATTCTATTTGCGTATATATAGAAAAATAAACGTTTCTCGAACATTTTATCTGAAGGTGAAAGTATTTAAAAAATATTAATTTCGAGGTTGAAACTCCATGGCAACGTGTTTTTATAAAGGGGATTATTTTTCCATTTTCAAAGGATTACAGGTCTCAGTATTTTTTATTGTGAAATATCTTGTAGTGGAATTTTCTTAATAGAGATTTGGAAGTGTGGAGAAATGTTATAACAAATTGTTTATTTTAAATTTGACGTTTGAATTTAGTCATTATATATATACACTCGATTCATCTGTACTAATCAGTCAAGCTTGCCACATATATTTGAAAAAAGTAATATGTTCTTTAACTCAAAACTTCCTTAATTAGTCTAACGCGTATTATTAGCTGGTCCCTGATCTATAAAACGAGCGAAAAAACAAAAACAAAGTAGGGAGAATGCAAGGTGAGCGTAGCGACGAAACAGCTCATTGGTAAGGGTTCATAGTACCTGTGGCCGTCATGGTCTGCTGAGGGCAGGTTTTTACTCCTACATGCAAACGGTGTACATACAGACGATTCCTTTGTTTGTGTGGGTTTGGCATCACAATGAAACTGTATGGCTAGAAATTATTGCAACATTCCCGCTCTACATCCAATATTAAACATGAGAGTGTAATAATCTTTTTATAGTAATTTTGTTGACTTGATACATATTAACACTATTACTGATAATAAAGACTATGTTTTATGGACTAAATTATACTATGTACTGATTATTAGATAATCTTAATATATATAAATCTCCTGTCACGATGTTTGTCCGCGATGAACTCGTAAACTATTAAACCGATTTTAAATTAAATAAGCACACCGTGAGCAGTCTGGTCCAACTTAAGAGATAGGATAGCTTAGATCTTTAATTATAGTCGCAATTTTATTTTATTACATATTATTAGCCTATAATTAATTGACAGTCACATTATCTGTTAACTGCAAAAGATTCTAACAGATGTCGATACTTTTCTAGTGGGTTGAGTATGTAATCAATAGAAGGCACTGCTATAGTAAACCCACAAACGTGTCATATGATATATTTATTAACCTAAATAAAGCATACTTTTATTGTTTAAAACGCTTTCGATTATAAAGCAGCGATTATAAAGCCCCGCACACTTAAAGCTGATAATTTTTTTTATTAAACTAAAAAAATGATTGCTAGAAATCACACTTATGGCAAAGCAACGTTTGCCGAATCAGCTAGTAAGTATATAAGAATGCAAAATACATTTTTTTTATATAGTCTGAGTTCTATAGGTAATATTGAGTTAAACTTTTTTGTTTTTTAACTAAACGAACAGACCAAGTTACCTTTTTCCCAATTAAATAGTAACATGATATGTCTACATTAACGTTTTGTATTATATAACGAATTAGAGGGTGCGGAATTGACTCCCTACAAAATATTAACTCTTTCGATTTCTTGTGTAGTAGGTACAAAAGGCTAATCACTTACTTGCCTTAAAATAATAATTTATTTAGAAGCGGAAATGTTTCTGCCTTTTGAGCTTCTCTAATACACGCCTCTGAGCTGGAATTGTTATGTTTTTGCTTTTAGTTTAATTATCTCTGATGTAAAGTGAGAAGTAAAGGCTTTAATTCGATATTGACAATGTCTAAAGTACAAATTTAATGTGCCTTACGTATCAACTTTATGTACATTCGTTATAAGTAATAATACATAAAAAATATCAGGACACATTTTACGAACAGTCACTAGTCAGTTTGCCTCCAAGCTATTTATAGCTTGCATTAAAGGTTTTGTTGATGACCATATAATTACATGTTTATATACACATTTAAAAAATATATGTTGTAACTTCCACATCCGTGCGAGGAGTAACAAAGCTCTAAGTTTTTTGACTTGAAAAACTTCTAAGTACCAGGATTCGCGAGACGCGTCTTTCTGTGCATTCTAACGATTCGTAATGAATCCGAATCTAAATCTGTGTATCCGATTTCGAGCTCTCTTAATTAACTAGTATATGAATTATGAGAACCACGTGTTGAACGTAGCTGAGTTCTGTTTTAATTTCAACGTTCTTAATTAATTTGTTCATCGTCTTTGCTAGGTGTTTAAAAAGTGGGAAGCCACACAATTTTTTTTCATTTTAATTAGTTATTAAGAATCACAAGTAATATTTCTTTGCAATAAAATATTATTTGCCTGTATAAAATATAAGATCCTATATTATAAATAAAATGAAGAAAATAATAAATACTGATTTAGAAATCTGGTACATAACAGCCTTTATTAATTTCGTTTTGCTCATTTCAAATATCAGTACTTGTATATTTCATTTAGACTTTTCACGAGAAGCCTTTTGCGATTAAAATTTAATCTTACTTATATTACGAATGTAATATCAGTACAATTTTCACGCAAGGCTAGGCCCAAGGTAAGCTTTTTATAGCTTACATCATGGGTACTAACCCAACTGGGTAAATATATGAATAAATACAACTTTTTTACCATTGCACTGTCAGAGACACAGTGTGAGTTAAAATATTGCATAAGCCACTGATGTTAAAGCTATCAGTCAGTTAAATAGAACTAACATTGTAATATGCTTAAATGTACTCAATGAATTTCTATGTATTTTCAGGATATCTCTTGGATTTGCGTTATATGCGACGGAGTGAGACATCATCTCCGCCTTCTGATATCAATGGTATGTTTAATTAGATTTATTTTTTCGCACCACAGCTACGCATATTTTATTATTTGTTATTATATTGCAAAAACGCGTCTCCTTATTTTACTAATGCCCAAAATTCTTGACGATTCGCTATTTGACCGCCATTTACACACGTGTGTAGTCTCTACGTCTTATACAAAACTATATAACCGAGATGTGTGACTGATACTAAGATGATCTACATTTACCGTAATCAATAAAAAGATCACAAGAGAGAAGAACAAATACCACTTTCAACAATTTACTATTTCTTTTGTATCTCCAATCTGTATTGAAATTTATGATGGACGTTTTAATTTTCGCCAGTGATTGTAAATTAATAAAGAATATTGTTTGCTAAATTTTGCATCAATTTGTGTACAATGCTCATGTAACATGTTCGGAAGATTTTAATTAATGGTGACACTTGATGGTCTTTGTAATATATTTTAGTGACGTGTGATAATTACTGCTACGGTATATATGCGTGAAATGGCTAAATCTATATTTTAATAATGCCCATTAAAATTAGATGTACTTCGTTCGAATGGAGCATAGATAATGAAGGAAGGTGGACTAGTGACTAAGTGGGAGGTTCTGATTCCTGGTGTCGTGTTTTCAATCATCTTGAATTAATAAACTTCAAATATTATTTCCGAATTAAATTTAAAATCTTACCATTGCAAGATGCAGAAGTATCTATCCCATTACGAACGGACGTCATACTAAGTATATAAAATGTAATATTTAGACAGTATGAATCTGGAATTAGTCACGTCGTCAATAGTTACTTTAGGTTTTAATTCATAGTAAGACAACAAGAGCTTCGGACTTAGTATTAAGCATCTATTATTGTACTACAAGGTTTTCAATTTATCTGGTACTTATTGCAACTTTAAGCTTATATATTGTTATGTTGTTGCTATGCGAAATTCTTTAAGAGCTTTAGCCACATGATATTATTTTGTTTATGATTTTTGCGAATTTATATTTTCACGCCTTATAGAGCGAATTAATTAATTAGTATTATTATCAATTTAATTATTATAGAGCCCAGTAATTATGAATGTAAATGAGAAAATTAGGTTCTTATGTCCAGTTTTGAAACCGACTGACTGTACCTACTTGCAATGTTTTGCTGTAGTTTTTTGTTTATAATATTCCTATGGAGCAGTCTGTTGATGGACTACTTACACAGACTGAGGGCCTGTTCCAATGGCATTTTCAGGACTTTATCTGACAGATTTGATTCTCAGCTCATATGGTTCAAGTGCTGACTACTCGGGCCCGTCTTAAATAGTTCTTGCTTTAAGTAAATAATTTTATGTGACTAATATTAGTTTTAAGATTTGTAATATTACTAACATCAAGTATGCTAAATGAGTTATTAATATGATTGTATCTATCTGATGCTGTTAACAACGACGTTAGAAATTTTTTATTGCCACGTTTACGAATTTCTAGTTCTGATTAATTTATTCAAAATTTAATATTCAATATATAATTTATTATTGCAGCTTGAATCCGAAGCAAGAGCGATTGTAAATTTGTTTTATTGTAAAATGTTGATGGTTATATGTGTAATTTTTGAAATTGGTTTTAAGAAATATCGAGGTACAAAAGTTTTAATAACTGCTATAGACCTATGCCACAACACAAAATATTATTCACGAACTGATGGACCAAAAGAAGAAATGTAGTGACTATTATCGAGTCCTTAAAAATTATGCTGTATTTTAAGTGTATTCAAGTGATTTTTATTATTTCAAGGTGTTCAACGTCAAGCTCAAACTGCTTTGATTGTAAGCTGTGTTGCGTTGGCTATACTTCTGCTGGTTCTCATTATAATCTGTCGTGGCCGACTCTCTTGGAGACTCCTAAAGCAAAAGCTACAGCCTTCTAAGGTAAATTAAATTTTGATTGCATTGACGGTCCTCTCAATACCAATATTGGATAGTGCTAAATAGTATAATCATTTAGTTGGTATTCTCAATTGAAATCAGAAGAATATTGTTGATTTAATTAATAATCTGATATGATACAAGTTATGTGTGTAGCCGATGCAATAATTGATATGCATAGATCATCAAATACAAATGTTTTCTATATTTAAAATATCACTTTCAGAACCGCGTCAAGCAATACCCAACAGATTTGACTCACCATAATCCACACGCAGAAATGCCGAAACCGAAACCCGATTTGAAGTTAGAAATACGAAACCCTGAACCTCCGAAACGACAGCAGCCTTTGAACGTACGAGACCTGGATGCCAGAACTCAGACGGAAAAGAGTCTGGGGGCAACGACTCCGAAGACGATGAGCACAGCGGTGAGCAACAGGCACCCTGCTGAAGACACCACACTTGATTTCTCGTACGACAATATGGGCATGAATGTGACTCCACCGGAACAACCAGCAGCGAGTCACAAGTTCTGAAAACCGACCATACGCTTTGCTAAATCTTTGGACAGATGTGATTAGGAATCAGTGATCTAGTTTGTATATATTGAACCTTTCTCACTTGCTTAGTAGCGGGCGTGTCACGTTATTGTTATTCTAAAAATAAATTATCTCTAGAATCTCATTAGTGAAAATGTTAATACCCAGAATTAATTAATTCGGCTGATTTATACTGGCGTTGTCAGCTTGACTTGATTTCTTAGAAAACGACGTTGAACAACGGAATTATAGGATAAAAATCTTTGCTAATTGATACCTCGTTCAATTAGTGAACACCCTTGAAATTTAATCCCTGTATTCGTAGCCATTTATAGATGAAAATACCTATAAATTGGTAAATGGTAAGTTAGTGAGGTCGCGGTTTGCGTGAACATATACCATAATCACATTTCAATTTAGTTTGTAATTTTAACAATGTTATTTACGTGTCTAATTTGCTGTGAAATTGTAAATTACTAATGTTTATTTTCCACTGACAAGCAACAGCCGGTAATTTTTTGTGCGTATATCTACGGTTATTCTTGGTATGTCATATCATAGTATTATATATAGACTTTTAACAAACATGTACTGCTACACATTTTAATCGTGGATCAACAGAGCTTATGATATGAGATCCCATATCACGCTGTTACGCATCCTAAAGAGTATGTTTCAAATGTATTCACATATAACAATTTCATGGTTGGAATGTCATTGAAAATATTATGCTTCATCGTGTGCTGTAAATTTGTAAATGTAATAAATTTCACAATCTAGAGTAGATATTAAAATAGCTTGTACGTAACATTCTCAGTGTTTAATATTACGTGTGTTCCAACAGCAATAATTACTTATGCGTAATATTATGACGGATGTTTTAGATTTCGGAAAATTGCCAGCGAATTAATTAAATAAAATGATCTGTTCGTTTCACCAATTACCTAATGATATCTATTTCCACATGCTGAAATAAAATTATGATAAATAGCTATATGGTTAGATAGTCTTTTGAGTTTCCGTAGTGATTTAAGATTCATATACTTAAGTATTGAACTACTTCGTATCGATTTATGTAAATATATATGTGTCCGGTTTCTTTATTAAATGCTTGTTATTAAATGTTTTACATTATATATGTAGCCGCAAAAATATATAAATAATCTTTGCATATTGTAAGTTGTCTAAAATGTGTAATTCGTAACATAATTTGATTTATCAGAGACAAGCCGTCAATTTATGAAATTGAATGTGACTGAACACTACGCGTCTCCTAATTGCGGTATTTCGAACTACTAAATTAGTAGTTATACATCCAAACTGTATTAACATATAAAATAAGTAACGAATATGTTACGGATCACAACCTTCGAGACATGTATTTTGATCTTACGGTGGTAATTGTAAGCTGATATAATATTCTACGAGTTTCTCCGTGTTATTGAGTACTCTATGCTAATAATGAATAACCTTACAAATCACCCGAACAAGTCTATCACGTATTATTTAAATTATTTTCATGTGTAATCGCCTAGTTTGACTCAAATATAATATACAAGGCAACGGTAGATTTTTATTTGGGAAATGTGTTGCTACGTTGTAAATTATGTCATATCTGTGCTACTTTTGTCTGTATTATTGCTTTGGTAATGTTTTTTATAACCGAAATGTAAGTTAATCATCGCAAAACTAACTTTATGATAAACAGTTACATGAATAAATGATTATATTCATTTATTCATGCAATTTTTGTTGGATTTTACTATTTAAACAACTTAATATATGTTTATTTGTTTACTTTTTTGTATAACAAAGGTTTTTGCTAAATGTTTTCAATAATTTAAATGTGTATGTTTTTGTTCGTAAGTTATTGTATGTCTTGTTGTTTTAGGGTAAGATACAGAGAGAATTTCAAATGAGAAACCTCATTTAAAACTGTCCCTTGTCTTGTTGTGTATATGTATTTGTTGATGTTGTTCTTAAGATTTTTCCCATATATTCTAACAATCGGGCTGGATAAAGCGCCGCCAACGAGATACATTCCGCACTTCCCGGACAAGTAGTGAAGCCGTCAACTAGCTGGCCATCAAATAGTTGCCCATATGAGTTGGAGTGTGTGCACTATTAGTCATTGTAGAGGAGTGTATTGCCTTCACAATGACAATCCCGTTAATATTGGTTTCCAACACTTATCTTATGCTTATTGAACAGTATTTTTATGAAATACCAAAAATAGAAGTGAACTGAACAATATTCGATGCACATCAGTGATTCTGATATTTACATATATACTTGGATGACGATTTCTGGTCTGCAATTTAACAATTATAGTTTTAATTAATTTATTTCATATTATTATAGTTTATGAAGTTTTGTACAACTTCTTATCAAAAATAAATACGATAAATTATCCAGCCCGATTAAAGAAATTATATTATATTACTTTCATTATTTTGCTTGAAGATATAGCTTAGGAATGTTATGATTTTACTAAGCCATAGTTTACTAAGTAAATCACTTTCAAAGATATGTCATCGAGCAAATAATTTTCTTAAGGTCGTAACGATAGGATTTTTATTAATATGTATTAAATGGTTATCTTAAAGGAACCGTCCATACGAAACATTCCAATAGGGTAAGCTTAATTAAGTTTTATTAATAATTACGTAATAACATCATCACGGATGTTAGTTTTAAGATTAAAAGCAACCACTACAATTATCACAATTATATGTACTATACAACGGCCGTAAATCCGATAGTCATTTAGAACTTCAGATAATTAATTTATGATTTTTGTAGATACATAATGAAAGTAAGGTTTTATTTAAGTATATCACACGGCTTTGTTTGTTCGGGTCCAGTTTTGTAATTAACATGAGGAAAGAGCTACTACGATTATCATAGTCAATTATTACTTTCTAACGAATTGAAAAAAAATCAACAGACAAGTTAAGCATACATCCTATATTCATCTGGAAAAATAAATAGCTTCTATAATTCATTTGTATAGTATAAAGCACTAGTATAAAGCATAAAGGTGAAATTAGTTGGAACTCTAAAAGACTAAACGAGGAGAACAAAGGTTATTATAAAAATATGATTTCAATTATCTCTGACCTTTTCATAAATTTACAGCAAAGAAATCAGGCTTTAACCGCCAAAGGCTGGTTTGTACGGTTAATAGAGTTTTAATTATAGCGCATATTTAAAAAGTCTACATTTGTGTAAGCTTTATACATAAAGTACACGTCAGATACATCTACGTGCACACAAAGTTGTATGATTTTATGTTCAATTTGGTATACGGCTCTTTTATTGATTCTCACACCATATTGCTCAAGACAAAAAAGTTTTGTTAACCAATGAAATTGGTTTGCTTTTGGGACCCCGTAGGAAGTATCCTCTCCAATCTTTAATCCGGCAAATAAATCTGGCCCTACAATCGCCGTATTGAGTAAACTCGTTATTTATAACAACATTTTTGTAATTACACGTATCGATTGCCCTCAGTATATTCGATTTTATTGTTGCGGTTTTAAATTAAATTTGGTACAGTCGTCGATTGGATGGCTTCGTCGTGGTGAGCGTGGCGGAGTAAATTACTTTTATACACAAAAATATAACGCGTCATTGCAAATACAATCAAGTAATTAAATTTATCGGAAATGAGTTGAGGCTGTGTTTATAAACTTCGTCCGTTTGAAACAATCTGTTTATGAAAATGGTATGTGTTTTTTTCAACATTGTTGTTTCTATTAAGTGTTATCGTATATAAAATTATTATGGTGAAATGTCTTCTAAAAATTGTGAAATTCTCAATTATATCAATCATATATTTTAAGGTTATTTGGAGAAAAGCTCAATTAAGATTTATAAATTTTGTGTAAATGCTAGTACGCTCTACATATTGGTAGAGAACCACAGTACAAGCAGTATAGCAGGTATTCAAATAGGAATGTCAAATGTTTGACTCAAAGCTCAATATCAACAGAGGAATAAAGACAAGGATTGAATATGAACTGGATAATAATCAAATATAATGTTCCCATGGAATATTCACGTCCAATGTACGAATGTTACAAAGGTAGTAGTGCATCCAAGCATTCTAAATGTCGCATTTCAACATCAAAGCTTTTGTTATCCCCCGGAGAGATAAAGTTTTGAACAATTTACACTTTTATGAACTGTGTTAATTTGCTATGTTCACTCATGTGTAACTTTTCCTAGTTGTACTTTTCTAGTTGTACTTTTCCTTATGCTATAATGTTTTGTTGTTAATGTGATACTCGGACAAACGCAATGCCGTGAGTTATATAAGTTTAAAATTTACACGTAGGAAAGTTGAAATAATCGGTTAAGTAAATGTATGAATATAATGAGTTAAGAATTTAATAATTGTTTATCACAAATAATTTTAAATGCGTAGGTAGCTGTATATAAAGACGCTCCATGGCAATATGGTACTTAATAGTTAAGAATATCATTTTAAATGATTTATTGTAGGAATAATTACACTATTTTAACTAGAAATACTTATACGGAAAAATAATGATGCAACATTAAAACATGCGCCCTGGAAGTAAACAACATAATCACACTATTTTAAAATGTGATATGTTAAGTAACTTCATAATATTCGTTGTAAATTAATCAATCGGAACGTGGGCGATAGCTCAGTCATATAGATAGTTAGCTCGCCATTACAAATATTATGTTATACTTCATCACAAATTATCACAATTTAACAAATATGAAATTGTAATTTAGTTAAAATTGTGCAATTAAACTGAATTTTTATAATTAAGCGAATTTCTAAGACTATTTAAAATTTTAATTTTTTTTACCAATAAAATTACATTTATAATATACGGTTAGTAAAATTATATAAACCGCAATATATTAACACAATTTTTATGATTTTACACAATTTTTTATTTCTGTCACCGAATTATCTTTATAAATTTAATATTGATTAAGCGTAGGTTAAATATTTTATATAAGGTGTATATTAATGGAGCCCTCAGGAAATCCGTCCAATACTTTAGGAGTAATTATACAACTTTAGGTATAAGAATAAGAACCTTAGTGCGTAAGTTTAACTAAAATTTATTTTGCTTATATACTTCTTACTACACCATTACAAGTTATGTGCTTTAAGCCGAATTGTAGCGATTATTCGAAACTGTAATTAGTCATCACTTTTTACAATTATATAACTTAAATATCACACGGACGCGGACGGTGAGAATTTAATAGGAGAGACGAAGCGATGCGATGTTACGTTTAGTATGATTGTATTTAGTCAGCAGCATCTCTACACTACGATCGATCGATCGTTCAAACGGAACGCGCAGAGGACGTCTTTTGTTTTATATTCTCACACCATATTTGTTTGGTAATTATTTATGAAATTAAACATATATATTTTAAAATATGTGTTTTATTAATCATCGTATAATTGTCTATATTTATTCAAACGTCTGTATGTTCTACGATTCGGGTATTCGTCAAATTCGTAAAGTACTCTTTCTAATTTTCGCCTAATCATTTTGTTTTTATGCTTCTCTAGCATGTCTGAATATACGTCGGAGAATGGTAGGATATTTATACCGCCATCTTTAGAGACCATTCCAGGAATACCGGGCACCATTGCAGCTTGAGGCTGCGGATAGAGGGGAATGGAATGGCTAGGAATAGGCGGGAAATATGGATTGGGAACCACAGGCACCATTGGTTTACTCGGGACTATGGGAACACCATATGGCAACGGTGGTATTGGTACTGGAACAGGCATTGGCGGCATGTAGGGCAGAGGTACAGGCAGAGGAACCGGAATAGGAAGTTTTATATCGGGCCTGTTGGTAACACGGTAATAGCAATATTCAGGAATGTTTCTCGGATACCAATATAGAGGATTACAAGGGTCTTCACCAGGATTTTCTTTTAAAGTCTTCATAGCTAATGAGTCCAGGTAGCTCTTTCCATCAATGGACGCGTGAATGGATAAATTTAGATACGATACGATTATAATCTGAAATATAATATAATTAATAAAAAATGTAATTTCGTGTATTTTAATATAATTTTGTTTTAATACATTATTATATAGGTATTTCTTTTGTCGAAATTAATATTTGGGTTACATAAATTATATACAAGGGATAGTTGAAGCAGATTTTTTTTAAAGTCAATCTTTTTGGCGTACACACAAACACAGCCAAACGTTATGAGACGTTGAGAGATAGAAAGAACATTAGGAAGTTACGAAGGGACCCCTCCCTCTAACCTACCTGCTATCTATCTATATTTATTACTTTAAAAATAAACCATTATATTTTTTAGAAAAATTTAAACAGGTACACAATGCAATTTAATATCAACTTTCAGCTTATTATTAACCATATCATATATTTCCATTTTCACAACATTACATCTGTTATATTAAACCCTCATATTTTAATTATATCCCTAAGAAAGAAATGAAATATATATATATATGCGTAGAAAGCCTCAATGGTGGAGTACATAATGGACAATATTTACGTTGTCAAACTAATTAATTAAAAGCACCTTCAATATTAACATGATGTTCTGAATTAATTGTGAGGTTTGATTGAGGTTGGAATTGTTGACTGAAATTTCTCACTATGACCATTCTTAACAATGAAAGGACTTTTTTGTATGTACAATAAGGTTGGTCATTGTTTTCACCGAACAATAGGAGGAGAAAATATGCATTTTTTTCGCTTTATTTGTATTTTGACGGATCACCATGGAAATGAAGCTGCTTGGAAATAATTTTACGAATGGTCTTTTGTTACACTATAACTTATATATAGGCAATTCTAAATATAGGTTGTAAAACTTAAACAATAAATATACATGAATTATATAGCTGATATCTGTAAAGCTATAATTATGAGCTATAAAGCTATAAAGGCAGGGTTGAATTCTACATAGAAAAAGAAAAATGTTATACACCCAATCAGGGGGGCTGTAAAAAAAGAGGAAATCTTTCTTGTGGAATAATTTAAAAGCTATACTTTAACAGCTTGCTACACAACAACTTATAGACTTGGAGTAAAATTTTGCATGCTGATATGAAAAATAAAATCCCAAATTGGTGTTCGCGAAGAAAATTAAAACAGAACAAAAATAATGGCTTGCATAGCGTCTCTCAGTATAATCGTTTGAGTGTGGCGGACGTCATTTTCATCTAAAGCAAAGAGTGGGCACGGTGCTGTATAGTTCTCCATAAAATCGATAGATGGCTTTGTTATCTTTTAACATATAGATTAAAAATTTATTAATATATAAATCATCTAAATCTTTAATGGTTAACCGTTACATTATTATTAGTTTGTTATGGCTTTTATAAATATTAAATATTCTCGACTGTCGATTTTACTACTTAAAACTCAACCTCATTTTCTGTACTGGGATTATGAAAAACCACGCGGTTGAAGTCTCAGGCAACAGCTAGTAAAGAATATTTTTCTTTTCAGTTAAAAAAAAATGAACACACAAAAAGATAACTTGTATCGAAATATCAAAACCAACTTACCATACAGACCAAACTTGGCAGGCAAGTAGCTTTTATAATATTAACGTCTGTTATAAACGGATTTTGTGACAGGACTAAAGTAAGAGGTCTTAAGCACAAGTTAGGACTCTGTCAAAAAATATTGGACAGGAGAAATGTTATTGGTAAGGCTAGGAATTCATCTCATTTCTATCAATCGATCTACAATTTTGAAGTTGCGGGCAGCAGGTACTTAATAATACCTTTGTTATGAGAACAGTGAGAGATACATTAATATTCTTCAGGATGAGAGTTACCATTTAATACGGATTGAACTTAATCATAGGATACGTTAAATTATTTGCTATCGCTAAAAACAGGCAGGGTTAACTTTTAAAATTTCAATTAATACTATTTGTATTAATGTAAACTTTACCTTTCAAAATCTATAATTCTAAGAGTCAATATATACTAATAAGCTGCTTTCGCATACGCTTTCGACAGCTTCTTTATCATGGCCTCAGTTTTCCAAGAGACGGGCTGTTTGTACAACGCAACACCACCGAAGTAGGGTATAGTTGCTATTCTGGCTGCGCTAGGTTCATCCCTTACGTCCTGCTTCAGCAAATCCATTAACCTATCCATTGGATTTCGCGGTCTTTTATAAAATTGCACAATTTCCATAGGATATTCCACATCGTAGTATTCGCTGCGTCTTATTGGTAGCGTGTTAAAATCAAATTGGGCCTCGTATAACGGCTCGTATTCTATATAAGGTTCTTTTTCGGTTATAATACTGTAGGGTGGTTTTATTCTCGAGCGTATCAATTTCGCGAACATATCCGCACATTCTTCTGGCAAATGCAACGGATGCCAATAAAATGGGTCACACTCGTGCAACTTTCTGTACCTCTGTTCAAAATCGAAATCATCCATGTATGTCACGCCAGCTATTGAGGCGCGATTCACTTTTATAATGCAAAGCACCAAGGCGATTATGACGAACATCCTGAAATATAAGGAAATATTAACAGTCTGCAAATTATAATCAGTGTGTAGTAAATAACAATCTATAATAATAACAGACACAATGGGCTTAGACAACGATGGGAAAACTACGTTACTTACCCAGATGGAAAAATAGTGTAGAGATAGAGATATTGGAACTAGACAATTATCTGCAGCCACAAATACTTATGTTTATTCATTTTATTAGTTCAATGATTTACAAAACTTTTCAATTATTAAAACACGAATAATTAATTTTGTTATGACAAAATTTAAATTTGGAAAGCTGAAGTACACTTTTGTGTTAAGTATTAATTTTGCATGAAACATTTATTAACTTAGATTTAATTACCTTGCGTAGTTACAAGAGTCAAAACAACAAGCGATCATAATATTCGCGCCAGTTCTGAATTTATGAACAATTTCATTCATTGTGTAAGTTTGGTAGTTATACCGGGTGGAATTTTTAATATAGCGAAATTGAGGTCAAAATAAGCTGTACTAATGAGTTTTGAATATAAAACTCGGATTATTTTCATTTGGATTGCAAAATTAATTAATTTCCATAATTTTATGTGAAATTTGTTAGAAATTTTTGTTTGATTTGTTAATTATACTCAGTTTGTATTTATTTTATGAGAATGGTATGGTTGAAATTGGCTTTTGGCTATTATTACTACACCTAGAAGATATCTGTTAAATTTATATAATAATTATTGTTATTTTTATTATTATTATTTGATTTGCAAAGATAAGGATTATCCTGTAATCGAATTTTAAGTATATGATTTTATCGTATTTGATTAGACTGTTAGGATAATGTATATTATATAATATAATAAATATTAGTCCGTAACGATTTTTTTTCTTTTGAAAAAGGTAAACATACTAACCCTGTATACCATTCAGTGAACTCAATAAATCGATAATCAAGGCGATAATTTACAAAACGCATAACATTTATGAACTTGCTTGAAAATCTTAATAATTACGACTTTCAAAAATAATTACGTAGTCAATAATCTAATAAAGCTTTTGATTTTCCAAAATTTATAAATTGTAACGCCATTTGAAATTTCTAAATTGCAAACAATCTTATTTAAGTATTCAACTTTATTAAATTAATCTAATATATTTAATATAAATATGTCTCAAACATCCATTGATACACAACCGGGGATCGCTTAAACATGGTTAGCACGATGTTGCATTAAAAATGGAAAGCAGTTGAACGGTGACGTGGACTGGATGGCAAAGACCTAAAAAAAAAATGTCAAATTAAATATGAAAGTCCTGAGTTAAGAAGTTTCCGATCTAGCACAACTCCTGTCGGACATCTATCTATTATTTTTCTCTGGCTAGTAGCTGTGGAATAGCGAAATAATTAATATGTAATACCTCTACGAAATTTGTGGTATTAACGATTAGTAGTAACTGCCCTAACCTAGGTCCAAACAGACCTGCCACCTATTAAGTGGTATTATCTTAAAAATAAAGGTCACAGTAAACATTTCCTACATAACTAAAATAAATAACTATTGTATTACATACTATTATCACGGACCAGTAATTTATAATTGGCTCCGCTTATTGGAAACCCTTTTGATTTTTGCATCCAACAATTGCGGATATCTGTACAGTTTTATAAATACGGGAACAAGAATAATTGGCGGTTTATTAGTGCAATCTTCTGTAATGAAAATAATTGGTACAAATGAATTATCCATTGAGTTGTAGCTCTTTTAAAATAAACACACGAGATGATATATCAGTTATCAGATATATACGCCATTACTAATTATGTTTATTTATCTAAAGCATTGTTTTTCAACCTGTGGGTCGCGACCCCCTGGGGGGTCGCGAAGCTTCTGTAGGGGGGTCGCCAGAGGTCGAAAAACAAAATTAAAGACATACATGATAAAAAACCGAAGGTCAAGGGGGGTCGCGAAATATTTTTTTATCCCAGGGGGCTCATCATGAAAAAGGTTGAAAAACACTGATTTAAAGTATCTCAAAAATAGTCAGTTAACAGATAAATATTCACGTATAATCAAACAACTAAAAAAAAGCTTTCTTCAAAAGCGAAAATGTTACTATTTTGACTTAAAGCTGTTATAGGCATCTTCAATGATAATAAATGAAAATTTATTTTAATAGTGTATACTATGAATAAGACTATATAAATACATAATTTTACTTATACCTTTAGAATCTTTAACGGTACTTATACATTCTACCGTGATCCAAAATAACACAACGCAATGCAAAATAAAATTCATTTTACGACAATTTTGTTATCATAACAATTGCGTTTCATAATATTATTTTGAATAAAACACGTCAATATAAATATTGTCGCTTGGCCTTGTTTGCTATCAAAAACTCTAATATATTTTTAACCATTTTCATAGTTATTTATTCGAGTACTTTTAAATTTTTCATTTAATAGTTAAGTAGAAATTGACGAGGTTATTAGGACAAGTTTGGGATAATTTCAAATCAGTCACCGTTCTGTCTAACTGTGACCTAACCTGACGGCTTAATTATAAAATATTTGGTTGTGATACTCAAGAGAGTGTAAAGAGAATAATATATAAATACTGAACAAAGCAAACATAAAATTATTGTAAATCACCATTTAAAAAATTTCTCCTGAATATTTCTATTCTATTCATATTGAATTTCTATTGTTTCATTTCAGAAAAGTAAACATCAACAAAGCATACACAGTTATCAACAAAATAATATTCGAAACATGGACTTTTTTATGTAACTAATTTTCATTTCTATCCGTTGTAATATATAAGTTTTATTCAAATATATAATACTTAACCAAATACTAGAATTACTTGCCTAAGTACTCATGTTTCATGTTGTAGATACGTAAATAGTTGTTTGTATGGATATTATCAATACATCTCAAATATTATAAAATTGATCCTCTCAGTCAAAGTATTTAAATCAAATTCTGTTCACTTATATTAAAATAGTTTTGTAGAAATGTTCATTAAATGTCACGTCTGTATCTCCGTGCAATGTCGTTATTGCATTTCATCCTTAACATTCTAGTGGCGAAATTTTCATGAAATGTATGTAAATAGGAGTTACTTGTCCATAAAATGTATTCTCATGTACGTTCCTTTTGACGATGCATGAATTTTTTACATAATATTCGTGTGAAATGTTAAATTCTGTACAATGCTGAAAAGAACTTAGAGCTTAACGAACATAATATAGTATATTCAACTGGATGTAAATTTAACCTTGGATATAGAATTGAGTTTTTAATATTAGCAAATGCCGATCTTATCTAGGTTTTGTGATACCACATCCCATGGATGCTACACTGCCTGGTACAATATTTTTTATTTATTTATTGAGATCATACCACAAACAGTCAGTCAGTTATACAAATATAAATAAAGATAATAAAGGCAAACGAACAAAACTTTGATATGTATATATATAGGGAGAGATACAATAATAAAAAATAGTCTTTTTAAAAAAATAAATTTTCTATATAATAAGAAAATTCCATTAAGGAGTAAAACTGTATCCACCTGAATACTATAGTTAAAGATCTTGAGGATCGCGTATCTCTTGCCATAAAGGTTAAAGCAAAAGTATTCATTTCCGCTAAGAGAGTTTATTATTTTGAAAACGTTTTATAACATCCTTGAATCTCTTTTCTGTTATGAATGCTGGTACTTTTGCCACCACCAATGGGCAGCAACACTTATCTTTACCACTATTGCGTCTTCTTCTAATTACATGTGACTCATTGTTCTCTTTGTAAAACCTTCTCAGATCTTCGTCCTTTAATATACCACGTATATGTTGAAGATGTAACATGTTTTCGTCTAATTTATATTCGATTTCGCACTCTGGAATTATAAATATAAATAATAGAGTGCAAACGGGCATGAGGTTCCCCTTATATATAGATCTTAAGTGATACCGCCGCACTACAAAGCCGGCTGACGGCCTAACGAGACGCCGTTTCAAATGACGGTACTCTTTTTTCTTGAAGTCCCTAAGTCGTAGAAATATAACGACAACAATAAAATGGCAGCCACGTAGCGGTGGTGCGCGGACGTTGAGGTCATACCGAGGAATTACGTATTCAGGCTCTTATGTCCGATGATATTTATTACTAAGTTTAATCAGTTACTAAATAATTTCAAGAATTCAGTAAGTACCTTTATTTGGAGGACACTTGCAGACCAGGAGATCATCATTCAAATCTGTTCCATGTCTTCGAATGGAAGCTTCTTTTGTTACTTCTTGAGTGGTCACAGACACACCTCTTCTAAGAGATACATTTGCCAAAGTACTGGAGATTGTAATCACTATTAACATGCAACTCTGTAATTCAAAAGAATAATGAATATTATTATAAAAAACTAAAATCATTTGAATGCTAATTGCCACTTGATTATTTACGACTGTAAATGAATTTTACAGACAAACAAATGATTTATGTCCTACCTACTAATGAGTACTTACTTTCTCTACCCTGAACCGTTTTAAATAGTATGGTAAATAATAATAGTTTTGTTTATAAATATATTATTTGGCAAAATGAATTACAAATTAAGTTTTTTGTCATTCAAAATCTCATAACTTTTGAAGTTCTGCCAAAGTGAACTCTGCTTATTCTAACGGGGCAGTTTGGTCTAACAGATGGAGGTTTGACATTCAATTCTTCGCTAAGATAATCTGAGGTGGCCTCTTTACTCTTAGGTGTCGGAACAGTCGGACACTCCGTTGGTAATGTCCATATCTTCTTGATAGTCGACTTCTTAAAAGGTACGTCTGGACGCCCTGAATGAATCTTCTTATAGTCTCTCGAGTATATCTCTTTATACTTCTTATTTGCAGTTTTCCCTACATATAGTGGAAATATCATATGAAAATTTTGCTTATTTTTACAGCCTCCAGCGCAGATTTTAAAAGGCGCAGTGAAGTATAATGTACCATCTGAAGTAGTCGGATCTACAAGGTTTATGCCATTTTATGTCTATCTGAATATATATTTTATGACTATTATTAATATATTTGAATATTTTGTTTGCATCTGTTGTGTTACTAACCTTTTCCATCAATGATATTTTTAATAAAGCTATGTCCGTCGAGCATTGTTTCATTTTCCGTAATAATATTAAATTGATTTGTCAATACAAAATACAGTCCGTAACATAAAACTCTTAAAATATTGCACAACATTATTATCTGAAAAACAATTTTATTCTTACAGTTTATGTATTATTTTTTTTTTACTAACCATAAACTCCACATACCAATAAATTTTACTTTTAAAAGAAAGAAAACAATTTTTATTATTCAAAACTTTTGAGTTGAAGCTTCCAAAAAGCGGTGTACTATAATTGACCATTGCCTTCATTTAGTTATTAATACACGACATTACAACACACAAAAACTTAAAGAGGAATCTATATACTATATATATTATATTATTGTATGAGTGAAGACAATACCAAATAAGACTGACTGTACAAATACAATACGATAAAATATATATGTATGAGCCAACAATATAAATATAGTTAGAGAAAAGCAAATTATTTTATGTAACAACTGCTATACACACGATCGAAGGCAATGCGGCTCACTGAAATCAAATATGGCACCATTATTGGTACGCATCCTAAATATCTTCATACACGAGTACATTACGCATGAAATCGTTAATATGAAGGAAGACAGAACTCAGCGTATCTTGAATGTACCAGTCAATCATTTTGGCGCTTCCCAGCACCCTGACTAGAATATTTATGTATATCAATTTATAACTGTCACACAATCTCGACTGTTTCCAATTGGCGAAAGAGTAAGCAATTGTTTCTTTGGCCGAGAGAATAATCACCTAGAATGAGGATACATTCAAAAATAAACTTTTTGTCACGTCTTACAACATGTTTACAGACAATGCTACGTTAACAGGAATATAATACTTGTATATGTATTAAAACCAAAGTTTTATTGCTGCTCTCTGTACGTTAAATATCTGAACAGTAATTATGAAATCATATTAATGTAGTTCTTTAATTTTACAGTGTTTTACGTTTTTTTATTTTTTCAGTGGGGAATGCGTTACGCTAAGATAACCCCTCTAACCCTCGGCATCACGGCTTGGTGTAGGAAGTTTTTGTGCGACTCCACACTCCACTCCATGATGTCACCAAATTGGTAGTGGTGGAAAACGGTTACAGCCGCTTCCTACCAAGCAACGAGAAATCTGTGTCCGCACGCCACGAGCATTTATGATGTGGAAATGACCCTTAGAGATGTGCAGCTGCGGGTGAGCAGCAGGATCCACCTCTCTGGCCCTATCCACCTGTTCTTTTTTAAGCACGATAGTCTTGCAAAATATTTAGAAAACCTTCCATTGACCGTAGCGATTGGCGCCGATTATCACCCATATTGTATTGTGATTGGTTAAGGATTGGCCGATACCTCAGACTTAGATCTGTGGGGTTAAATGAAAAACATTGGCAAAATATTGAGCAGAATATTACCTACAGAAAATATTATAATTAATTATCAATAGTTCAATAAATTTTACTCTGTATGTAGATTTTTGTAACTGTTATTGAATACCTTTCGTCAATATATATTCGTCGAGAAAGGTATGGTCGGAAATTGAATGTATTGTGTACATTTCAGACGAAATATCAAAAAATTCAATCAAACCAAAGTAAGTAACAACGACGCGACATTTTAATTCAATCAGATTTTTCGCTTCAGTAAATAGGGATGTATAGAACCTAATATCCATTTACAATGGTGTAGTGACAAATTAAAATGTATTATTACTTCATGTATATTCCTACCGGAATAGTATTTACGTGTGTTTCTATTTATCTATAGTATTAAAAGTAAACATACAAAGATGAATATATGAATAAGCGTACACTTAAACAGAGCTGCAGCAAGATCACTCATCAACCGTAACATTAAAAAAATTAAAATGTAAGTGATTTTCACGTACTTTTTCAAAATATAAGTAAAAATAAAAAGTGAATAATTTAAAAGTATCTTCAACAGGCCGTAGATATTTTAATAAAAACAGTTGCAATCTTTATATATATAATTCTTCTGTGAGTGTGTATGTCACTGAACTTCTCTCAAACGACTGGACCGATCTTAATGAAATTTTTTGTGTGTGTTCAAGGGGATCTGGGAATGGTTTAGATTCACAATTTTGTCCGCTGGACAATGTTTTTTTTAATTAATTAACAGACGGCGCTACCATCCAAGTGTCAAATTTTAAATAATATTCGAATAATTAATTGAAAATTGAAATCACATGTATTGCAAAACAACGTTTGCCGGATCAGCTAGTATCCTTATATTTTCCTATGCAAATTGTATATGTAAGGACGATATCTTTTACGATTCGATTAAACAGCTGCTTCGTCTTAACGAAAGGAAGAACTGTAACGACAAAACAGTCAGATTTCACCTTCTAGGTTTATGAAGATTAATTCCATCACAACTTAATTTCCATCACAATTGTAACCACGGATGTTCACAAGATTTAACCTGTCAATCTCGACGACACATCACAGACGGTCATTCAATTCATCATCTGGGCTTAAAGCGAAGTCTTACGCTCTAATTTCTAAACATGTTATTTACTATACCTTTCAATTAAAATAAGACACGGAAAAACCGAAACGATTTTTTTAAAGAATTCGTACATTTTTGTGTACCTTTTGGTTTCAATAATAGATACTAAAACGAAACTTGCAGCCTTGCTACGCTATTGGTAGCACATCTTAATATTTTTACAATAGTTTTTCCACAAATGGCTTTCAATAGGCATTTCTTCTGACCCTTGTCATGAATACATAGTTACAGATTATATTTTGTTCAATGAACACGTTATTATAGTACCAAAATCCCAGAATTTATATCAACTAACTACTTTAACTAACTACATATAGTATTATGAAAAATCATTTATTAGGGCACAGGTTTTCTGCTTTATTGCTACCAATAATATATCCTACCAATATATGCTACCAATATTTCATATAGTCTCTTTACAAAAGTTGCACACACACTGTTTCATTTAAATTTATTAAAAACATATTATTCAGGATAGTGTTTTAGTATTGATTTTGTATTAAAACACACTATACACTCTGTTTGGGCAGATACGTAAACCAATTTCACCTTCAGGGATGAAAGACCTCAGGGTTGATGATTATTAATAAACTGCCGATAATCTATCATAGCTTTAGATTAGAGATGTAACAAAAGTCAGGAATTAATTGTTATGGAGACGCTTTGATGTGTATTGACACTCATTTTCGGCTAAATACCTCGTCACAATAAATCATTATTATTTATTGCATTCTTATACATGATGCCAAGTAATTTTCTTCTTTGTAACGAACTAGCATTTTATTGCAAAGGTTGCAAAACTAAATATAAACAATTTCAAGTACTTTTAATTTGAGTTTATGATAATTATTAAAGTTTATTATAATTCAACTTGTAAAATGGATTATAATCCATTACTATTGCATGCTAAAGTGTACCGTTGTAGTGTAGACTGGCTTCATTAAGTCCTCTAGAGATTATGCACTTCTATTACAAAATAATGGTTTGCTTAACGATTAACGAGTTCCTTTGGTGCCGAATACTTCTTCATATCACTTACACTTATTTCATTTTGTACATACCCGAGTATCTGCTGATATATCTGATATTCACGAATTAGGTATACTTGACTTATACCTACTATGGTTATGTACGTATGAAAAAAAGTTTTCTATTTTTACCAAAAAATTGTTATCTATGTCGAGGGTCCCTTAGTCATAGTAACATTTAATTATGCACAATTTGGCCGATTGCCGATTGTACCTGCTAGGTAGCCTAGCGTTTTGGCCAACATCCAAACGATTACATTCACTGAACTGTCAAAGATAAGTTATTTTAGTTATCTCGACATTGAAACTTATAGTTTGTTGGGCGCGATATATTTAAGAAGATACTATCTAAGTGCTTTTTAATTGTTATAGTAACGAGCCACAAAATGTGTGCGTTTAATCATCATCAAAATGAACTTTCATAATTAATACGCTGAACTGTCCGATGCAGTTTTAACAGCATAAACAAAAGGATAAATTATACAGTAATTAATTTTTGTAGCGATATAGATTTATTATCCAAAATTATTTTAAAAGTTTATACAAAAATCTGATTTATAGGGAACATAAAATTGTTAACAATCCTTATGTTATGTTTTGATGTGAAAGCAAACAACGAGATCGTAACTAAAGATATTTGAAAACATAAGCAAAATTTATTAACATTCTATTCATTAAAAATCTCAAGCGTCTCACGCCTACTACATTGTAATAAACCATAATAACATATGATAGATAGTGAATGGTGTTCGTACCTGACAGACATCATCAATTCAATAATTAATTAAAAGTAATTATTTAATTGAGATCAAACTTGGCTCGAAGATGACTTGTTTCAATTATTCATTACCAGGGTTACTGTCTTAACAATAGCACTGATGATATGACTAAGGTGTTAAGATATTATGTTTTGTATGTAGAACGAGCTCGTTCTACATTTAAAAGCGAGCTGTCTACTAACTACAGTGTTTGTTGTGACAATTTATGTTATCACACTGAATTACTAATATAACTGAGTGAAACAACTGACATCATGTGCATTTTTCAATGAAATCGCTGTGCATAAAAAATAATAAGTAAAAATATACAAGCAATGTCAGTCGTAACGCAAGCAAAGAAAAATACAAATATAAGTTATCATTTATTGTCATCTCCAGAATCAAAAGACATTGACAGTAGAGTGTGGACATTTGTTTGTAAATTAATGTAGAATCGCTTTAAACGGCTTGTTGAATCACGATAACGAAATCCTGTAAAATCAATATTAAGGTCACGAAGAGATCGTACTTGGGTCCGCGAAGCAACGTCAAGCGGTTTTTAATTAGCGAAGCTAGATATAAACTGTGTTAAAACCGAGGTTAGAATACTTCCTAGAGATTAGGGACTTGGTGTGAGCTCGGTGAAACTTTGCACCAACAGAAATGTGGTGGAGAAGATATCGGTCCTGTTTTGTTGATCTCGCGACGTCGTAGTTGTAGCTCTGGGAGTAATAAGAGCGGAGGGCGCGCTCACCCCAGGTCTGGGGCTTTGGTCGTTCTACGGGAAGGCCTCTATTACGCCTATCTATGTAGGTAATCAGGTCGTCGTAGTAATTCTTTTGGAATTCGTAGAGATAGTTGTATGTGGAAAACTTCGGCCTGTGACAACAAGTGGATCCAATTAAAAAATGCCTAATATTTTAATCAAATTAATACAGAATTTCTATTTACCTGACCCAATGTTTACAGACAAGCCTCTTAGGCTTATCATCTTCCGGCTTCTGAGGTGCTGGAGTGTCTGCTTCTGGAGCACCTTCTGGGGGGGCTCCTTCAGTAGGTGGAGCACCTTCTGCAGGCGCTTCACCCTCAGCTGGGGCTGCATCAGCGACTGGTGCAGGCTTTGTTTCTTCTTCTACAACGTCATCCCACATCTTGACTGGATCTTAAAACTAAAAATCACTGCATATTATTTTCAATTCACTTTATCAAATAGAATCACTGTTATCACGACACTATTCCCACCTTATTAAGAAGCGTGTGAACTGGTCTATCGTTCGTTTGCGACTGGTGTCGTCCCCTAGGAACTTCGGCAGCCTCTCGATATATCTCCCTTCGACCCCACCTGGCTGTCGCAAGCGCTGCTCGTATCATTGGCACGCTCCTATCGTTTGCCAATGATGTTCTGTCAATACACAACCGTTCATCAAAAATTTTCACGCTAATTGTTGTGCCAATTTTCATTTCTCACTTTCATGTATTTGGACGTGAGAAATTAGAAAAATACTTGTCAATTGACACTCGTTTTGTTATACTAGAAGTAATGTAGTATATTCTAAGTGTATTCTAATATATTGTTTCAAAAACAGCGTGGAAAAGAGCCAGTTTTTGTCGCAATATTAAATAACAGTTCAAATTCGTAATTTGCGCTCTATTTTTATGACAATAGACTGACGTCATGTATGAGTTTAGCAGGTGTTCGTTAATTAAACGACAGAGGCGGATTAGCTAGGATTAAACATCTATTGTGAACTGTTAATGTCATAATATGGTCAGGAATACTGCCAGTGTCTGAAACGAAAGGTGTGAGACACTTATGTCAATAAATACACCTGGTGTAAAATTGTATTTTGTCTTTACGGGATTTGTCTCACTGACACGAGGTACGATATCCTACGTGACAATTTAATATTTCTCAGTGAACGCTTTAATAAAAGAGCAGAACATTAAAATTTTGTTATTAAGATTACATAATGTTATACTATGTAAAAGTGAATATTTACCTAATAGATCAAAGGAGTAAGGGCGGATGATTATATCAAAATGTCATATGGGTAAAAGGTAGAAAAAATCGCTCGTTGTGTTGCCCTTTCCAAAAAGCACTTACAAATGAAGTATCCGTAAATCCAAATGCCTGTTGTTGCGGAGAAACGTTTTGAGAAATTACTGTATTCTATTGTAATCCTCTAGACATCCATTAGCTGAATATATAAAGGGGTATTAATTGAAGCCATTGATGGGATAACGAACGTTCGGATCAGGTCAGAGAATATCAAATATTTCGCAATATGATTGGGGGCATAAACTGTATCACGGGGATATTTTAGAATGTAAATGATATCTTTACGCTAGCGAAAACTCAAAATGGTATTAGAATATTATGTTATTTACATATAAAAAATTAGGTAATAAGTGTTTAAATGTATCCAAGAGTAAAAAATTACGAATTTTGTTACAAACACCAATACAATGTGTGTCTAATGTACTGTGAATTGATAACATTCAAGAAACAATTTTTTTATTGATATCTTTAGTGTTTTCTTTTAACCGTGAATGTTATTTTTTATATTTATTTTTAATTCCATTATGTTTAGGGGTGCTTGTATTGACCTCGGGAATTAAGTTTAATAGATTTTCAATCCCGAAAATATTTATAAAATTATTTTCTTTAATCAAAAGTTAGTTATCTTTATTATTTTCCTTAATGAACAAATTTGCAATTTCCATCTATATTTTTATCTGTTAGTACTATACTAAATGTCTAGTTTTATACATTACAGCCCACTCAACTCTCGACAAATTTAAAACCGGATTAAGGAAATGAAACAGCGGTTATCTAAATTACATTAAAATGTCGGAAATTTATTTTCTTTTTGGCACAAGCCATATGTCTGAAAAATTTACTCATGGATTACAGCTGCTCACTATTTTAAACTTGGAAAATGTTAAAGCGTTGTGTCATCATTTCTTTTTATTTATTTCAATAACATTACTGCTCACATTCCAAAGTACGAAAACATGTGCGAATTCAATTTAAAAAAGATGGCGGCTACATTACATAAACTGCCACTCTCTCACCTTCGACTCCTTCAATACTTGGCATTTATTTAAAAACTTTATGAGCAGACACGTATGCGTGATTGATTACTTTTAAAGGAAATTCCTTGTGGTAATCTTCCTATGACGCCACATTTAAGATATAACTTTCAATCATTGTAAATGTAGTTCTATAATATTTACTATATTAAAGTTAAAGTTAAAAATAATGTAGTAAGTTATAGTAATTTAAGATGTTAAATTTTTTGAAGCAATACCGAGGATAATAATAAATGAGGAACACACATTCTCAATCAAACAGTACCTACAACTGCGAAAGAAATTTTTATTTAATATTTCGTCACTATTACAGGTTTTATGAAATAAAGTTTATACACGTGAAACTTTTAATAAAGTTTGTATGAACCTATGAAGGCGAATGGTTTTATCTCGATGACAACCAATCAGAAGGCAGAAATGACAGTCGCAACCATCTCCGTCGATTCACTCAGAAGCTTCATAAATGCATAATACACGAAGGAAATAGTTTCGTAGCTTGGAAATAAACGTAAATATATCGTTGCAGAAAATGATTTTATTGCTCTGTGTATTTTAGGCAGCTCCTGCAAATATTACCTAAGCTTTGGTACATATGTTCTAAGTATTCTGATAAATACGATCATAACGTTTCTTCTTTGATGAACTCTTTTTTATTGAATTAACTATGTTTAAATATTTCGTCACACCATCCACTCCCGTATTTTCTTTTAAACTCCTTGTTAGAACACCACTATAACGTCATGCTTGATACAAAATGACAGATATTGAAGAGATTTAAAGCCAGAGCCAGATACCAATGACCATCAGTTGAGAACAGTTGTCTATCAGTTGTTGACTATATGAGATGACTAAGTCACATCTACAATGATAATGTGGAATAACAAAATTTCAATTTCAAAATGTATGTTATGCAAATAATTTCAAAGAAATTTGTCTTGCATTCGTGGAAATAGAAACACACAAAACATGTCACGTTTACTATATGAGATAGAATTTTGATGCTCAATATGGTTTTCGATCAACAATTGATATATATTAAGTATGAATGCCATAAGTCTATTTTACATGTGGATTGATCAAATCATAATGTTTTTTACAATTCATCAGAATATTTGTTTTTCTGAAGGAGAAGGAAAAAATATTAGAGAACGGATTGACGAATATCTTTTTAGTGTCATTTTTGATACTATTCCGTTTAACATGAAATCCAATTTTACCGTCGCTTTTCATCTCCGAAAAACAATTTGACATAGAGGCGACAGTACTTTAGTAAAAAAATTAGTAACTTCATTGAACCCTCTTTATTCTGTAATATTTTAATTCATACATTCTGAATTGCATATATCAAATATCATTTATGTACAACATTACACATTTGACCTACAAAGCAAGAAAAAATGGCATTAAAGTGTATACGGTATGGTTAGAGTGTATTTGTTTGTGATCCTTATGTTGTGTCTTTAACTGAAACGCAAAATATCTATTAGAACTAAGTAAATTATTCGTCAAAGACCTAACCGCTTCGAAACAGCTAAAATTGAAAGGCTTGCGTAAAATATACTAACATAGGGATTACCTGGTCCACGGGCAAAACCCAGAAGCCAATTTCATTGTTGTTCGTACTGAATAGAAGCATCAAGTTTACACTTCAAGCATTGAAAATACCTATTTCATTTTAACAACGAGCTAACTTCCAAGAATGTTTGCCGTGGATTACAGCTTCATCAATTTTGTACACGAATATGCAGTACAAAATATGGTTATGTAGGGCCTTTCCAGACAGCTCTTTATAGTTGAGAGCTTTATGTATATTAAACACTTTATTGTTTATCAATGTGATTATGATTCTATTAATATATAGATATATAATATATATAATATAGTTCGGGGATGGCTAATATGGCCCACACTATTCCAGTTTTGTCTGAAAAATACAAACGTATATGTTACATTTTTACAGTTTTTGCTTTCTCTCAATCACCTTGAAGGCACTCGCTGTGAATCTTCGACCAGTTCAGACCAATCTGCTTAAACTGTATCTAGGACACTATCATAATATTTGATAACTTTCTCTCAAAAAACACGGCAATGATAACTTTGTATTAAACAACCGTGGTTTTCTCTCTGATCCTTTAAAATATAATCTCGCACTCTTCATATTAATTCAAAACATTTCGTTAGGGCGGTGTTTAAGGTTTTACTCTATCAACTAATTAACAAAGTAACTATTATTAGTATAATAAATAGTATAATATATACTTAAAACAATGTGTATAGTTGTGCCTACCTAAAATATATGTAATCTGTTCCTAAATCTTTCCACATTAGATTATAATCCAAGACGATAATGCGTAATTGTTAGAACAACAATAGTCTGTCAGCTGATTGATGTCACTGAAACAAAAATATTGATGAATTTGGCTTCAATCTGATTGCCTCGCTTTACGCGCCAATTCACAAGGCATTATATAACTTAAAATAAAACTGTTCTAGAATTATTTTTATATCAATTAGTTCAGTCAATCTATTACTGTCAATTGTTAGCGTATTTTTTGGCGTATTCTTACATCAAATTTGCATACTCTCTAAACTTGTATCGCGTAACATTAGGACCCAAGCATATACCTATAATGAAAATAGAATCGGTCTATACTACAGAGTTAGGCAACATAGTATATCAAATCATATTTTGTTATGTTGTATTTATGTCAAATATATACACATGTTAATATGGGAGCTGTAAGCCTCAAAGACAATTTATAATTTAAAATTAAGCAGTCTCTATAGACTACTAATGGTATTACAAAAACCTTTTCTATCTAACTAGTTTAGATGGGGCCCACTTAAAATTGTCTCCTCAGGAATATGGTTTTTAATCCCTTCGACTGCCCCTTCTTGTGAAGAAAATTATTGACCGTGTAATTTGTTCTTAATATTTGCGAACAGAAAAACGTCATTAGTCGAAACTCGCATTCGGGATCACTTATAAAAATCTACGTTCTTCACCTCAAAAATTCGTTTCTTTGTGTAACCGTGCTGGCGTGACGTGAACGTTTACGGTTATTTTTACGGAGTTCGTCGGAAATTTCTGGCAAATCTTAACCTTAACTATTTATGGTTCTACGATTCTATACAAGTATAATTTTATTAATAAAATATGAAATCATCCTCTTAAATGCACTTTTCAAAACTTTGGTTGGATTCGGCTCGTCTTGAAAGACCTTGACGCTGTATTGCTGCTTTGTTTTCGTAGCAATGCACCATATTTCGTCACCTGTTCCTCTATTCTATACCAAATTATTTGTACCTTCGTTATATCTGGTCAGCGTGGCAATGCACTAAATGACGTGGTCCGTTTTTTGAACCTTGATCAAATTGTGAGGGATATATCTCGCAGTTTTCTCATACCCAAAAATTTATGTAGGAGTGATTGTATTTGACTCATGACCTATGTCTAAGAATGCAGGATGCGATTGAAACTGAGCGATGCTTGTGAGCTGTCAAATCATATTTAAAGTCGTAGAAAATTATACTACGAAAATTTTCCCGAGGCAAATCCACGTTAATGTAGATAAGGATGAAAGCAATTGACATTCAGCTGAAACAAACTGCATTCCACAGCCTGGGATACATTTAAAAAACTTGTAATTACTGTTTAAATTTTGTTTAGTGGTGATTTCTGGAATTTTTTAGTATGTAACTACATTTTACCTATGTATAAAACTAAAGACTTTTCTTAAATGCATTCAGGGAAAAAATATTAAAATCAAATCAAACATATTCAAATTAATTTCACAGTTGCAAATTTTGAGTTTGTTTGAAAATGGTATGTAAAAGTTCAGCCAATATTCTAACACATTTTTAAAATGTAAGATAATTATTGCGAATTATTAGATAAAATATTTATTTAATTTTTTTGGAAGTAATCATTCAAGGACGCACGGTCCTTTAGCATGTTGTCTAATGTGATCTTATATTTTAATTTCCCCAAAAAATCTAAACTTCAGCATCGAGCAAAAATACATTTTTGCAATTTTATCATCACTCCACTTTCTGTAGTGTTGATTATATAAAATCCAGCTATTGTATTAATATGCAACTTTAATTTCTCAACTAAACTTTTACTGAGAGCCTTAACGAATGCCTTCGCTCGTTCATTGTTTGATTCGTGTAGTGTCGTACTGCTATAATCTGCTGTAATCTAAAAAGATTAATATTCAGTTGTAGATATAAAGTGAACATCATAATTGAAATTGGCAACATCTATTGTCTTTTTGCATTTCTCAAATAAACTCTAGTCAATAATATTTTTTTATTGATATTGCTAAGCTTATTAAGCTTCGTCAATTTGTCACTAGATGTCACTTTTTCCATATTTGGGATGTGAGGGAGAGTTCTGTCTCCGCCGTACTTGTTATGTAAGTAACTAAATTTCATAATATAAATGATTTGGAGATCCCAAGAATATAAAATCGTAAGTATTTACTAGTTTAATAGTAGTAGTTCCTTTAGGAACTTGACTAAATACAATAACAATCTTGCCATTGTCAAAAATTGCCATTGTACGGTTGTCTAAAATATTAGGTATTAAGCTGTAATTTGTTACATATAATTATTAAAATATTTAAGTTTTAGTCATTCCTTTATAATTTATCCTTCTCTCTAAATACAATGTTGTCTGATAGGAATAGGTGTTACATCCCAACAGCTTGGTTTTATTTATTTTGACTAGTTTATTCTTAACGATCTCTAAATAATTAAATAATAAGCTATTTTATAAAACTTAAATAATATATCTCATTTTTTATATTCTTGTTTAATAATGAATAATAATGTAGACTCTGAAACAAAAATAGGTGAAACGAAAATCGAATTTGAATCACTGAGCCATAGAGGCAAATTATATAATTTATTTAATTATTTATATAAGTCAGTTTCCTATTGGCGTAGACCACAGACCTTCACTTGTTACGATCCTTGCACACCTCTCTCACTTCTTACAGTACCGTAATTTATATAGTAATTACGATCAGCTAATCGGTTTCGAGGAAAGTCTTTAAAATCAAAATTATAAAATATCTAATTGTTTATTATTAAGCTTAAATCAACACCAATCTTGTAATAAAACCAACGGAATAAGTATATTTTTATTCTAAAACACAACATATAAAATAGACGCCGACTTCAAAGAAATGCATAAAAAAATCGCTTATCTTTAAATCCTCTAAGTTTTGAGCGCTACGAATCCTTATTGCTTCTCTTAAAAGGTGACCTGTTTCTTCTCTCGTTCAGCTCGGATCGTAATTTTAGAAGAGGCTACAGTTGTGTCAGAAGCTTCGGTGTCGGCAACGAGAGCTCTCAGGCGAGCAGCGCGTTTTTCTCTAGCGGCGCTTCGCTCGGTCAGTTCCGACATTTCATCTTCTAAGTCAGATAGACGTGCCCTAGTCGCTTTGGCCCTTTGTACAGCGGCAGATTCCTCATCTACATCCTTCAACGCTGTCCATTTCGTAAGTGAGTTCTCTTCGTTTAACCTGCGCGCTATGCGTTTCTCTGTGCGATCTTCATTCTCTTTCAGAGCTCTGCGTGCGTTGGATACCTCGCTTTGGCCAATACCAACGCTTTCAAGGATTTTGTCAGATATAAAGTTTGTCTTCATGCGGTTCTCCAGGCTTGATACGTTACTCTCAAAATCAATGTCGTCCGAGAATCGAGAGATCTTCTTATTGGCGCGGAGACGTTTGAGCGATTCGGTGATCTGAAATTTGAATATTAATATGTAATTAGTATTTATACAAAAATAAAAGATATCTCTGATACAATATGTTTCAACTAGTTTAGCCTTCTAAATCAAGCCTCAAATTTTAACAACTTTTTGCTTTTGATTTGGTAAACTGAGACCTCACAATCATTTGCCCTTGAACTAGGATGGTTACCACTGTGATGGTACCCCTATAAAAATAATTGAAATGGATACCGAAATGATTAAACCAACGGTACTACATATTGTGCCTATTTCCTATTCTATTTTCGTCCAACGTTTGGCTTGATGCGAACGACATGCAGGTAAGTGTGTCTTGCCTTAGTTAATTTTATCGTTCAATTGTTAAAGATCAACCAGCGGACGCATGTGTCACATTAAACTCACCATCAATCACGCGAAGGAATCTAGATTAAATTGTTCGTGGAGCTTATCTGAGGTTACGGGAACAGGCTTTTACTCACATTGGCGCTTAGAAATAATACAAGTCAATATTATGAAACCCAATGTTAATATTGTCTTTAATTAACACTAGTTTCACTGATTTATAATTGTTTAAAACGCTATTGTTTATGCTATTATTAAACTTGATAAGTGATTTCAAATTATCACAAAGTTGCCATATTAACGCCATCTAGCAATATTGACTATAAATCGTGTTTATGACTACGTTTTATTTGGGGTTTTAGATCCAATGTTAATAACTACAAGGTTTTTCCTGCCTTGAAAATTTTCATACGTATGGAAAACGCTTTGATACAAGAGCGAATTTATATCTTATATCGACTTATGGTTTAGGATCGGTACCATGGTACTTGGAACGTGGATACGAAAGGACTTTTCCTCCGACCTTTTAAATTCTAATTGTATAATCAAGTCCAAAGTATATTACCGGTTTAAGATCTTCGTAAAAACAGCATTATACTAAGATAAAACTATAAGCTATTATAAAATCTGTTCTTTTATAAATTTGTATTAAGTTGTTTATTAATTAAAACTTGTTACTTAGTTTATGCGCTGTTAAAGTTTGATTACAATAACAAACTATAAATACCTCGCAGGTAAGGCTTGCTTTAATATTTCTTAGGTTGCTTTCAGCAGGCCAAGAGATATTAAATCTAACACGCTTTAAATAAATATTCAACTGTAGAAATATAAATAAGAACTCATGTACATGTATATATTGGATAAAAAAATTATATATGTATACTAGCTGATCCGGCAAACGTTGTTTGGCCATACATGTGATTTCAATTTTCAATAAAAAAATAAAAAATAAGGGTTTATCGTAGAAGGGTGAAAATTCAGGATTGTATGTATTTTTGTATGTTGTATCATAAAAAAATAGAAAATAAAAATTTTGTCTAAAAAATAAAAAGTAAAATTTAGCGGTGGACTACCCCTAATATTTAGGGGGATGAAACATAGATGTTGGCCGATTCTCAGACCTACTTAATACGCTCACAAAGTTTCATGAGAATCGGTCTAGCCGTTTCGGAGGAGTTCAAGTTCGAACCCCGTGACACGAGAATTTCATATAACATTGTGAATCTAAACCATTCCCAGATCCCCTTGAACACACACAAAAAATTCCATCAAAATCGGTCCAGTCGTTTGAGAGAAGTTCAGTGACATACACACTCACTGAAGAATTATATATATAAAGATAACAGTACAAAATACTATAAGTTTATTTTGTTCGTTCAATAACAAAAATGCATTCAATTCAACTTTTCAGTCAGTATCTAACGCAATACAGAAAAAATATATGTACAAATTAATAAATTTAATTGTAAACTTTGAATCAAACACGAAACAAGCTAAACGAATACTCTAATTACATTTAACCAATATATTTTTTCTTTAAGTGTAGAATCCTATTCATATTACATACGCCGATACGACTCTGATTTCCTCATAATACCTTATAGAATACTATTATGTTGTTAATAAATAAACTATCCAAATATACGATACAATTCTGCTTTCCTGACACTTTCATCAAATTGAAAATTCAATGCAAAGTTGAAAATCCATAAAGAACAATTGCACATCGGCTGCATTTATATAAGGATGATGTAATAAGAATATTTAATAAGTGCGAAAGTTGTAAGTATGAATGGTTCGATGTTTCTTTCTTTCACGTAAAACTAATAATGAATTTCAATGAAAGTTTACTACAGATAGGCTACAATTTATATATTGTGTGAATTGTCTACTGTACATGACTGTACTGTACTACTACTACTAGTACTAGTAGTACAAGTACAGTACTGTATGTACTGTACTTGTACTACTCTTGCATGAGCTGCCAAAACACATATGTAATGAACGATGTTAACATTTATCTTACATAGTCCTACAGAAATTCCATCCACATTATATACCCTATACCTAATGTGTAAAACGTTATAGCCAAAATAGTGAGATAAGCATTTATAATTTATTTCAAATGCATCTATTTATATTAGATACTTCGCATATGTAATATGAGTATGTACTTATATATGTAAAGGCTTCTTTTTAATGTTGTTATATACATTAATACAATAACGAAGGTTGGGAAAGGTTATGTGACCTAACCAGTTACATATACGACCATAACATAGAGAAGACTAACCAAAACTAATATGGGCTTATAACTTCAGATTAATTATAAAATAAATTCTGTGTTATGTGTTTTGACACAGATAGAAGACTAGCGCATTAAAAAACATTAATAATTAATGAATAAAAAATAAATGAGTCTAAATTACTTTGTAATAGAGAAATGAATTGTATATATCCAAAACATCAATCAAATTCAAAGATTGAATCATTTCAATTAAAAGGGGACAAATCGTAAATGCGTCTATCAATCGTAATTCACATACACCACAAATTAGTTGGACGGTAACAAACTATCCAACATAATTCAACATTTAAATACAAATCAGTATTTAAGAGAATAACTTATGATATGTTACCACAAAAATAGCAATTTTTAAAAGAAAACATTTCATTCAACATTCTAATCGTTTCAAAGGATCGGTTGACATGATATACTGGCTAACTACGTATTTATAAATCATATTCTATTTCCATCTTAATGCGCACTAAATAGTCATGTATTAAGAATAGAAAATATGTGGGTTGTTTGGTATATTTGCCTAATGCAAAATATTATTGTTCTATTTTTAAAATGCAGGGACATTAAATGTTTATGCATATCGAAATATTAATACTTGGTAGAAGAATTTCGTACGTACATTTTGATGATACAAGCAAATGGACCAAGGGACTCGATGTTGCGGGCGTTCACAGCGTGATTATCGTATGTTGCCTATTTAAATATCTATCCGTAAAAAGTATTGCATAATTATCAAAGGATTTTCAGGTAGAAGTAATCATATATATAATTCATTTCAGTATAATAATGAACATTCGTTTGCCAGATTTGTATTTTTTTTAGGTGTTTGGTGTCATGCAACAAATTATTGAAAAATAATAAAAAAATCTATCGAATCGTCGTTCAGGACGAATTATAGAAATATTTTTGTTTATTTGTGTCTTTTATAATAATACTCTAGCGTAATTTAAACCTACATACAGCTTACCAATGCCAACAAAGCCGTGAATACTAAATTCCGGAAATAGAATATCATGATGAATTTGCAACATATATACAACGTATGTATGGAATATGTTATGAAACTTCAATTAATCGTAAATTTGTGATATTATTAAACAGACATCTAGATACCATCGAAATTATCAATATACGTAACCATTGACATTTATAGAATTTCACCTGCGTTGCGTTTTGTGCACAATGGCCGTTTTTTATATTGCAATTTTTGTATATTGAAACATACATACATTTTGAAATTCATATTATCTTCGGAATGATGGACAATTGACGATCGATTTGTGTATCCTGTCTTCGAGAAATGATTTTTATCAGATAGATTAAAATTCTTGGCAAAACGAGAAATAGTGTAGTGCCAGCCCATCCAAAGATAAATTCATCAAACACATTATTGCTTATTAATTTCATAATGAACGTCTACTATTCTACGGTCGATTTTTTCGAATCCCTTTTTTTGCTCGTATGAGCATAATTTAACAATTTTTCGTAAGGGTGAAGGAAAACATCGTGAGGAAATTGACTCAAAATATTTTAATAAGTTTATATAAGGCCTGATCACCTTGCCTTGATCCTATATAAGGGATTTAAAATAAGCATCAGAAATATCAACTCTCAAAACTAATAGAGATTCTGTTGTGTGAAAACGATTGTAATACATCCTGTACAAAGTAATAAATGCATTTCCTTACAGTACAAATGAAAACAAAAAATACACAACACCCGAATAATTGAGTACCAGTCAATGCCAGGCGTAAATAAGGTAAATTCATAGTTGAGTGGTCAATGAATCAATAAAGGCTTTATCGGTTTCAAAACCGAATCACCCCACACATTGAATGCACAAAATACCTGGAGGCATCGCAATATACTCGTCTGTTTTCATTTAAATAATGTTATTGAATCCTGTTTTTGCAGACTATATTTGGTTGTATTAACCAAATACACTTGTGAGCGTTGCAAATGCTGTGGTTTAGCTTAATTGAAATTACCATTTGATACGCATGCTAACTATTCAATATTGGATATTTATTATAAACTATTTATAAATCAACTAAGCAAAAAATATTATAAAGAATAGAATAAATGGTATAAATTCATATTCATTTACGAATTGATTAGTTCTGTATTTGTATGTATATTAGGAGAATTTAAGGTATTTAGAGTTAACAACTCTAGATGAATTCTATGAATTATATAATTGACCGTAATTAGGCTGAGATAAACAGAGTATCAGATACGAGTATGAAAGAAATTTATGAAAATTGTTATAAAAAATTATAATTTTATTACACCATATGTAAACAGTTTTTTGTATAAATGATTTTATAATTTATAGTTTTCTTTTACGTGAATTGGTATGGCTTTTTGGTCTATGTATATAGGTGTCCAAAAATTATAACCCAAAGTACATAAACGATTTTTAAATTAATATTCCAACGCAAAATCAATTTCCATTTGAGCGGATTGCTTTGAAGTGTCAGTCAACTATTTCAAGATGACCTGAGTGCCGTCAAAATTCGATCAGTTTATTTGAGAGAGAAATCATAATTAGTGATTGAGTTCTGAAATATTGATTTCATCCAAAACCAATGAATATTCTTTCATAAAAACAATAAGCTTTGCACGCAGATCATATATTTATATTAAGATTTCCGTTATTAGAATATTTTTCAATTTATAAAAATCAAAGTCTATTTCTTATTTACAAACTTATTGGAACCCTTTGGCTAAAGGTTACGACTACCCTTCTTTACCAAAAGTTAGATAATCGTGTGTATATTGTTTTTTTATGTTCATAACATTTTTACTTTTAAATCTTTACAGAAAATTAACAACAGTAGAATATAATTTTAAAATTGTTTACCGAACACCGAATTTTCCTAATTGCTTCTTGAATTTTCATAAGCGAGTACCGATAATATATTAAAAATATTGTTGCCTTTTGTAAATAACAAATATTGTAACTATTCTTGGGAATATCTCCTTTTTTTATAAAAAAATACTTACATCGTCAGTCAAATCCTCATCTTCCAAAGCAGATGACAGAGGCCGTCCACGCTGAACACGACCACCTCTCGAATCAAATAAATCTTCGGCGGGTGCCTCGATGTCATCTAGGGCAGTCCTGATGCGGTTCTCAACATCAGATCTGATCCGATCCCTCTCAGGTTCCTTGGCTACGGGCACCTTCCCGTCCAAACGGTCCAATACCGGTCGGTAGTAACTCTCCCCTTTGTTGTAATTACAGTCATAGACGCGAGTGCGCCTAGTTCTACCAACACGACTCATTTTCACAACTGAAAATATTTTTTCCCGTTAAAATAGATTGGGCATTTTCCTTGTTCAATGAATTCTTGAATAAATTCTAAATTTCGCGATTAAAAATATGTCAAATGCAAATATTTCCACTCGGTCACTTGCGAGTGTTTCATTCCATTCCACGATGTTACCGATGTGGAGAGCTTGGCATTTCAATTTCGTTGTTTAGATATTGAACGAAATTGAAATTTGACAAGTTTGAAAAAATCATCTTAGACTTACTATTAAGCAGTTTTAAAACTGTCTACTTCTGTCAGTACTTCATTATAAATATGAATATGTCTATAAAAGAGTTGTTTTGCAAAACTCGTTAAAGCCTAATAAAAAATACATCAAACACTACGTTATACAATACAACGTTAATGTTTATCACGTGTTTAAATATATGATATACACATTTTGAAATACGAAAACAACACCCACATATTCCTGGAGAATAAGTCAACATTTCATTTTGAATGAAATTTATGAATGTAATGACGTCACAATCTACAACGGTTAAAATGTGAGTAAATAGGAATTAAGTATTATCAAGAGCTTGAACATCGAGGTTAATACAATACGATTATCTTCCTCTGATACTTCTCGAACTACGCGAGCAGCGTACACTGGTACAATTTCAAAATAGATATCGCAAACATTCGATACGGGGATATTTTTAGTACCAAAACCCGGTTTTTGCTTGAACTATATTATTGTTATGTACTTATTGAAAGTGAATCAGGTAACAGAGTTAAATATAGACGTATACTATTTCTTTTAAATTAAGAGCACGATTTATAAAGTCAGTATTGAAACGGAAAATCGCGGAGCGTTGATTAATTCGCAATTGCGGAAAAAGTATGAACAAAGTAACTAACCTGTTGCGTGTTTGTGCGGCGAGATGCAAGATGGAACTGAAAGTTCAGGCGATGTGGAGACAGGCAATGCGCGTGGGCGATACTATGTTTAACCGTGAGCAACACCAAAATATACTGACTTTTGTTCCGAATGCTTTACCACTCGAAAAACAATATGCGCAGACGACTGCGTCATGGAATTCGGATATCTCACGTCGAATTTAAAGAATTATTTGTAAGACACAAAAGTAGGTCATACATATACTTTGTAGTCTACTATTGCATTTGAGAAATGCATTGCTATTATTACCTATCCTGGTAAATTAAAATAACTCATAGGTACATACGACAAAACTGGGTGCCGCACTTTTCTGTGTCTGTTTTATTATCATTTCTTTTATAAATAATAGGTCAGCGTTCTGAACCTAACAGAAACCTTAGATTTTTGGGTCTAAAGAATAGCGGCACACGCGAGTATAACTAAACTTTCTTAGACTTGTTGATTAGATGTAAATGCATTTTTACACTGATTAACCTTATGTTGGACGGTTCAAACCTGAGCAAAATACAAAATATTACCGTTATTACTTCACTGCATTAAAACAGCGAAGTTCTTGCGTGTTACTAAACGCAATTAGGCTTCCTCTTGTCTTCATTTAATTAAATATTTATTATAAATAAAGCAGTAGCAATGAAATCTTGTATGTTGTAACTACCCCAAGTGTTCTTCTATCTCTATGTAGCCCTTTGTTATATATGTAAGCCTGTTAGACATACCTGTTGAATAGACTTTATTTAATTTTGCTTCAACTTGTGCTAACGCAAACAGAAGTTCTTAACTTACAATTTCAGTATCAAGAAGCTTTAACTTTGATATAAGCTTTGGACTATGAATAATTAAGCAAGTTATGATTTCCAGAATGAGAAACTTTTTGTAACTAAAATGACGTTTACCTTTATTTTCTGTTTTAATTAATTAACTAACACTATCAGATGTTTGGGATTTATAATGGCTATAAAACCTTAGCTGTTTGAAATAAAAAACAAAAATTAATTTGACGTTTGATAGTTTCACCGAAATATTGCTAATCTTAATATAAATTAAGTTTTGAAAATGGGTTGCATGCTAAGGAGCGATCCGATGTCGTTTTGTGAAATATTTATTCAACCCGAATGTGCATTTGAGATACTTTCTAGATTGGGAGAGACGGGGAATGTGCAATTCTTAGACGTACGTTATAATTTTCACCATTATGACGGATACAGACGGCAGTAGCCACATTTTTGCTTTTGTAACTGATATTTTATCAACAGACAAGTAGCCTCGGAACCCAATTTAGAACCCTGAGATTCAGTCATTAATCACAGCCCAATGAAAAGAAACTTTATTGGCATAAACAAAGTTTCATTAAAAACCAATCGCTTTTTAAAGAAATTCATTCAGTTTTATAACAATACTATATTTATGTAGATGACACCGGACGTAAAAGCTTTTAACCGGAGTTACATAATGGAGTTATGTAGGTGCGTCGAAATGGAACGTAAACTACTGTATATGCACGGAGAGATGATGAAAGATAATATTGGTATTCCCGAGTTGGAAGTAGCACCACAAGCACTACCCTTGAACGAAATGAAGACCCTTGAGGTACGTATATATGGGCTAATAAAATTGGAATTAAGTAATTTCAGTGGAGCAACGGGGTCGTGATATGTCAGTGCTGGTATATACCAGCCTTGACATTGGTCCTGTGCCTCCTTTGTTCGGAATCGCGCTGCGGCACCTAGGCACGCAGACTTAAACTAGCGCCGAGCGAACCAACGCCACTGCAAATATCACATGTGGATCACACGATAACACATAGGTCTAATGTCACCTTTATATTAAATGTTTGTAAACGATTGGAATACTACGCGTTGCAAGGAAGGGCGTGGCTAGCTTAAGACTACTTTTCTTAAAATTCAACTGGAAGTATATCAAGATTGTTGGATAGCCGTCGAAATTAAAAGTTACTAATGAAATCAAATCAAATAATAAAATAAATTCTTTTCACCGTACATACAAATATTATGCTTAAGCCAACTTACCTAGTATATATAACAGTGTGTAGTATTTTGTTTAAATTATTTGTCATTAGAATTTGATAGAGAAATGGGAAGGTGAAGTGCAGGATTTGTCCGACAACCAAGTGAGTCTTCTGAAGAACTATTTGGAGCTAAATGAAATGTATTACGTTTTAAATCACATTGGAAATTTACTTGGTGATACCGAGCTCACTTGTGAGTCCCTGTTTGGAAAGTACGTATTACTTCCTATTTTACTTCGTATTATAGTAATATTTTTTTAATGGAGTAGATAATTAAAAACTTCAAAGCCGGAGACTAGATAACTTTAGCTGAGTTTTATAATAGATTGAAGAGTAGCAAGCCATGGAGTAAATTAATAATTGATTTTTTGTGTTCGTTTTATGACAAAGTATTAGCTTAGAAGTAAAAGGCATCGTTCCAATTACTATATTAAAAATTCCAACAAGAATTGATGATTGAAGAAAAATCTAGAAAAAATAACATATTTACTATTTTATGTGTTCATGGTTCATTGTAGTTTTTGGTTCAAGAGAAGGAAATGTGATATGTATAAATCGTAATAAAGATTATCGTGACAGAGATCGTTAAATGGATCGTACTCTAGCGGTAGGTAACGTAACGTTTTTGATGATGCCATCAAATTTTAAAATACTGTTTACGCCTAATATACGTAGTTAAACAGTTGAACGCCTTGAGCTTCCACGGTCTGAATCATGAATTAAATTTTATTTTTACTCTTTTCTCCCGCTTTATAACACAGTACTAGATTATTGTATATTAGAGACGAAAATCCATCTGGATCGCAGAGTTACAGGAGTAAGTGAAATCTAATAAAAGGCGCGCTATCGTTAACATTAGAGTGAGAAAATTGATATCAAAATAATCTAGGAATTAAAAAATGCAATACAGTATTTTGTTAATATAAAATATTACGTATGTCTGCAAGGTCTTCAGCAGCCGGTGACGGATCGACCGCTCTTCTCACGGTTATGTGCGGGGTGGTACAAAGGAGCAGGTGCTTTCCCTTTGAAATGATGTTATGGAGAGTTTCCCGAGGAAATATTTATTATCGTCAAGCTGCTGACGACGCCTTCCTCCAGGATCCACAGACTGTAATTTTCAATATATCAACTCTAGTTCTAAAAGAAACGAAAATATATGTTTAATTATACCTGTTTATGAAATTAACTAGTGTACGAAATATTAATACAAAGTAATTCCTATGTACTATGACAAACGAATATACGGTTTACGTTCTGTGTTAGTGTGTATATATGACTTAATGGATTGTAACCTGATAAGATTCGTCTGTAGCGTGGATGTGTCCGACCACGCATAAAATCGTCATATGTAACCAAGGTAGATGTCGTACTGTTAACTCGTTGCGTTATTGTTTTAAAAAAACACCTTTTCGACGAAAGTATTTTCATAATTATAATTACAAAAATTAAGAATCACTACTTTTACCACTGATTACTTTTTTTATACACTGACAGAAATTCTGCGTCGCGAATTTGAATAGGCTGCTCTAAAAAGTAAAATAATTAATGGAATATATAGGCGTATATTGCTGATCGGCAATAATTTCAGCGTTCAGCAATGTATGCATAAAAACTAACAGTACGTTCGATATTTTTTGAGTTAAAATTAATTGTTCAAAACCATTATTCCTGGGATATGTTTTTTTCTACGAACCTTGAGAGATTTTCAAAAGAAGCTAAGGCCATCACCATTGACGCTATATATGAAGTAAGCGTCTACCACGACGAATATAAACTCATCTGTATGTTTAATCAACCTTAACCTTAAAAAAATCGTTTCCGTTTTAAAGCTTTACGCGATATTACACAAAATGACAAGGTGTCGCACAGGCATTTACAATATTAACAAGTATGCGTATAGTGATAATAGTACCTAAAAGATATACTTTCATGTGCAGGGTCAAGAAATACGTAAGGTAGCATTCCTAGCAGTCTTTCAAGGCGAAGCGCTGAGCAGCCGCATGGAGAAAGTCTGCAATGGATTCAGAGTTAACACCTACTCCTGCCCAGAAACAGTAGACGAAAGAATGGACATGCTTCATAAACTCGATGTTCGGATTGGGGACTTGGAAAAAGTAAATTTGAAGTCCCGTTTTAAAATAAATGATCTGAATTCTATAATTATTTATTGTATGGTATTTTTAGAATGGCTTAACTAACTCACGCTGTTTAAAATAACGGTTTGTTATGTCTTAATTGATTTACGGTTATAGTATATAGTTTTGAAGTTGAACAAATCTGTAAAATATGTTTTCAGGTTATTAAAAAAACTAAATACCATAGATGTAAAGCGTTACGCACAGTTGCAAGGCAGTGGAGTACTTGGATTGCTCAAATAAGGAAAGCCAAAGCGATATATCATACTATGAATATGTTCTCTCTTGATATTACACGAAGGTGTCTTATCGGCCAATGTTGGGTTCCTGACTTGGATCTGCCTGTTGTACAACAAGTACTGGAAACGTGTTCGGTATTCATTACATAATTAATTTTCTCTTTGAATAAATGTTAAAACCTTACGTATTTAAAATTCTTTGTGTCTTAGTATATTTTGGATATTTGGTAATTGATTTAACAAATATATCACATTAAATAATAAAAACCTCCTTACGTAGTGTTTAAGAGTAACGGAGATACTATCTAAATATATATAAATCTCCTGTCACGATGTTTGTCCGCGATGGACTCCGAAACTATTTAACCGATTTAAAATTAAATTGGCACACCGTGAGCAGTCTGGTCCCACTTAAGAGATAGGATAGCTTATATCTTTAATGATAGTCGCAATTTTATTTTATTGCAAATCATTTGTCTATAATTAAATGACAGTCACAAATATCTGTTAAATCCAAAAGATTCTAACAGATGTCGATACTTTTCGACTGGATTGAGTAAATAATCTTTAGATGGCGCTGCTACGATAAACCGACAAACGTGTCATATGAAGATTAATTTGTTAACCTAAATAGAGCATATTTTTATTGTTTAAAACGAATTCGATTACAAACTTATCCCCGCACACTTAAAGCTGATAATTATTTTTATTGAACTAAAATAATGATTGCTAGAAATCACATGTATGGCAAAACAACGATTGCAGAATCAGCTAGTGAATATATAAATAACTCGCAGAGTTTTCATTGTTTTTTAAGTTAAATGTTATTGAATTTTAATTGATACATTTAGTTATCGGCTGTAATAACAATTTGTTTCCGTGCATGTATAATATTTAAATATGCATATGCAATGCATAATATTTAAATATGCATATGCAATGCATATTACATTGTATTAGGCATTGCAAACAGGTAAGAAAGTATTTTCACGTAACTCAACATATGTATATTTGAATTATAGGAGGAAATGGAGTCTAACGTACCGTCATTTATATCGAAGATGGAAACCTCACAGAGCCCTCCAACCTATCACCGGACGAACAAATTTACAAGAGGTTTTCAAGCACTCATCAATGCCTACGGTGATTCTACATATGGAGAGCTTAATCCCGGTATAAAATAACTGGAATATTTATGTCTTAATGTCAATAATTATTCAATTTTAATCACTAGCCTTTGTAGATATGAAGCCTTTTTATCTACATAAATAAATCTTCATACCTGCTCATGCTTCAAACCTAAGTTGGATCGGTATTAATAAAAATATAATCCGTAGGTTATCAAAACAATGTGTGTAATATATGGAGAACTTATGATTTTTGAAATGAGTTAATAACTACTATAGGATTAAAATATACAAACAATGTTTAATAAGTGTTATATTTATACATAATATACATATATATATTATACATAATGCATAATAATAATAATAATATTTCAAGAAAATATCGTACCCTCAACTGACCGCACCGGCAACCAAACATTAAAATTAGTATTACATTTATATATTTTTACATGTATATATTACATGTAAAAATATACATGTATATATTTTTTTTAGTTACGCCTACTAAAATTTTTATAGCAATGTTGTCACAACACATTTGGTAAGAGAATGATGGTTTCATTCACACATTCTATACTTAATCAATAAATTATACATTTCATAAATTAAATACTAACACTAAATATATATTATAAATATTAAATTACATCTAAACAACATGATGTTAGAATGTAGTAGCTCTTATTAAACCGGCCTAAAATCTCAGGAAAAGTTTATAATATTTACTGAACACTGTATAATGGTCACGTTTTGTTTTGTTATATTTATATAATTTCTTTCTCTTTCATATCATATATAATTTAACAAATACATAATGCTTAAACAAATAATCTAAACGAATCCTCCGTAAAAATTACTAGACGTTTGCTTTATCACCCCGTTATATATCTGTATAATTTTGCGAAAATATTCATAATTCGCAGAAGTTAAATTACTTTTCCATTTATATTTAGCGATTGTTAAAATAAAATGTACTATGTAGGTACATACAAGTAGTATGTATAAAGCCGACCAAAAAAATGTACATGATCTTCAAATGTTCATATCGTCGAGCAGTATTTACTATCCCACGCTCCGTCGCCATGGAGATCCGAACAATTCTAAATGGAAAAAGATCTAAAAAATGGAATTGAATTACGGCACCATTTACAAAAACCGCGTGGGTGATTTGATCGTTGATATTAAGACGTTTATTACGAAGTCTGTTCGGTAAATATAATGTAAATTTGATAGATTTCAATCGAATATAATACATTTTCGGCGTCTTTGCTTGTTAAGCTTGAATTTAATACTGCTTCAATATCATGTGTCGCAACCCGATGTTTACCATACATAGGTAGAATAGTCCATTTCTCAGCCAGGAGCAAACATTACTTGGCTAAAACTTCTATTTCAATAGTATATTTTCAATGATTTCTTCCTTAGGACTATACACAATTATAACGTTCCCCTTCCTTTTTGCTGTGATGTTTGGGGACGTATGTCATGGTCTTATCCTATTTGCGTTTAGCGCGTGGATGGTTAGATCCGAGAAAAAGTATATGGGAAAGCCATCGACAAATGAAATTTGGAATATTTTTTTCGGTGGTAAGTGTACGATAATTGTGGATTTTATAACGAAGATTTCTCTAATTCTCGTTAATTTTAGTTTAGTATTTAGTTAATTAAAATTACAATAACCGACGATGGAACAATACTCATTTAAACGTAAGCTTGTTATTATAAAGATTTTATTGTTTATGCATACTTTATCGCTAGTGTTATTTCGATTCTTACTAAACTTATTTTTGTATTTTTCTATTTTCCATTACGGAGTCAATTTCAAAGCATACGAATACGTGTTTTATTGCAAAATTTTTAATTATAAAAAAATGTAAATCCCCAATATCAGCAAATGATATTCTCAAAGTTGCTAATAAATACAAGTTTTCATAGATTTTTTAGTGTTTATTAAAGTATCTATTGATTTATTGGTGCAGGTATAACACGAATCTTTTGCTTCAGGCCGATATGTAATTCTTTTAATGGGAATGTTCACACTCTTCACTGGTTTTATATACAACGAGTATTTCTCAAAACCTATTACTTTAATGACGCCTTACTGGAAGAATACATACACTCGAGAGGAAATAGAGCAGAATCAATATCTCACTCTAAATCCAGTTTTGGAGACGAATAGTCCATATATCTTTGGTGTGGATCCTATTTGGAAGGTACATGATTTTATACTATTGTACACGTATATGGGAAAATATTAAAAGTATTTCTTGATTTATGTTCAGGTGGGTTGTCGCGTGGGTAGTATTGCGATGAAAGGGGAATTTATATTTTCTAAACTCAATTTATGCAGAAAAATTATATAATTGGCATAAGCTTATCGTGGGACGCTACAGAAATTTTTCCATCGTAAATGTAATCCTTAAAAGCGATACATAATGAACTACGCGCTAGAATATTTTAGCGAAGTCGAATCTTTGAAAACATATAAAACCGTGTTAAAAAATAAAATAATTGAATGGAGTCTATAATTAGTAAATGAAGCGGTGTTTGAGTCGGTGTGTGGTCCGAATGCTCTCAAAATGTTATAGTATTTATCACTAACATTATCCTAAGTATACATCTAAAAGTCCTCTGTTTTCTGTGCTTACTTGGAATTTGACTACTATACCTACTATTTGGCCAAATTGTAACGGGCATTTACTCAAGATTTGAGGCATTGACAAGAACTAGCTTTGGGGCTGAATTATTGGGACGTTATATACTAATATCCTGTAAATTTCAGTGCGTTTTATATTATTTGCTTTCAGTTGGCGACAAATAAAATTATGGCTTTGAATTCGCTCAAGATGAAATTGTCCATTATAATAGGAATTATACACATGATATTTGGTTTAACGCTGAGTCTTTTCAACCATCTGTAAGTGGCTGTAGTGAATGTAGCAGATATAAATATTTAAGTGGTTCACGCTACCAATCTTTTCATTGATCGTATTTTGGTGTCCTATTTGATGGTTACTGAAAGTTTTATTTTTAATATAGTCGAGCACAGAATAATCACACAGAAGCAGACAAATAATGTATCAGCAGAATAACATTTTTATTTTATTAACAAAAAAATATTTTCACATATTTGTTTTGGTTCCCCGGGCGTTTTCATATACTATACAAACACTCTAAAACGAACCATGCTTAAAATAATATTTGAATTCATTTTCACCTCTTGCCAATAGCATTATACGAGAAAAGTTGTTCAAATATGGTGTTTCAGGTATTTCAAACAGCACTATGCAATTTATTTGCAGTTCATACCACAGATGCTGTTTTTATGCAGTATCTTTTTGTGGTTGGTTATTTTGATGTATATGAAGTGGTTTATGTACAGCGGTAAAACGAGTAAGTAAACCCTTGTACGTTATTTTATACCCATTGTTTTATTATAATCGTTTCAAACAGTTTGTGATGCGCTTGTGGAACTAGCTACAACTCATCCAATCGTACAAAAGCACTAATGTTAAACATTAATGAATTATAAACCTTAAATTTGTTGTGTGTTTTAAATACATCAGAAAAGTTTGTTATAATTTTGATTAAATAAACTCAACTAATGTATTCCCAATGATAAAGTAATCTGCGCGACGAAGTAATGACGTCGGCAGCATTTCCCGAGACGCCGGTGAAGGAAATGAGTAGAAGTTGATTTTCCTGGTCTTGTAGTTATGTACTTCGATTCTTTTAAACAATCTTACTGATGTAGTTTACATAGAATGATTTCATTTAGATATGCTCTCTGAGGTCAGAAACCTCAAACCACTTGATTTATAAAGGTTTTAGTGGAAATCGTTGAAGCTAAAACTTCATATTAGCTAGACAACTGACAACAAAGTTGTACTTCCAGCTGATATAAAGACAGGGGCTGGATGTGCTCCGCTCATCCTTCTATTGTTCATTGATATGATGCTTGGATCAACCTCAGTGCCCGTTGAAAAAGAATGCGATGCCTATATGTTTGAGGGTCAGGAAGGATTTCAAAAAATTCTTGTTCTCATCTCCTTACTTTGTGTTCCCGTCTTGCTATTCGGTACCCCGGTATATCTTAATCGGTATAATAAGAAGATGAAAGAAGAAGCAATGGTTGGTGATGTTTAAGTGATTCTAAAAATATTGATTTCAGGATTTACATATTATATTATTACTTAATTTCGCAATTCGTTGTACTTTAGCTAACAGATGTTTGGCGTAGATAGTTTCTTCACATTTATAGGATAGAAATAAGTATTTCCGATGTCAATATCAATAATATATATAAAATAAGTAGGCTAATAGCAAATATCTGGCATTAAGATGTCTCAATTTTATCCACAAGTAAAATATTTACAGAAGAAAATAAGCAACTTTCGAAGATATCAACGCCGTGATTCGGATAAAAGAGAGGAACAACTAATCTTGGATGAAATAGAAAAGTATTCAACGTCTTTCGGGGATTTGATGATTCAACAAGCTGTCCAAACGATTGAGTTCGTACTTAGCACTGTCTCGCACACCGCTTCATATCTACGATTATGGGCTCTGTCACTGGCTCATGAACGTATGTAAATTTATATTTATTTTCATATACGAATAAGAATTAAAACAGGGAAAGCGCAAGTCGGACCCATCCACCATTCCGTACCATTTATGAAAAACTAACGTTCAAAAAATCCAATGTTTATATTTCTAAAACATTTTGAAACGATCAACTTTTTTTTTTCAGAGTTATCGGAAATGCTTTGGTGTATGATTTTGTCAAATATAGGATTTAGCGATACAAGTACTTTTGGTGCTATAAAACTATTTGTCATATTTGCTGTCTGGGCTGTATTCACGTTGTCAATATTAGTAATTATGGAGGGACTATCAGCGTTTCTTCACACACTAAGACTGCATTGGTGAGTGTTTACTCGTAAAGTTTCATACGACGAATATCGAAGTACGGAATATATTTAACTAAAAGCTACTACGAGTATAAGAATTAATTATATACATAATTGGAATTAAAATATGATGCTAATAAGGAATTCGTATTGTTGATGCCTTGTAAAGAATACCAACAATTTTCTCCCATTTAAAAAGCGTCAAAACGGCGTCTTAACGTATTATTTGGTTATGAGTTTGGCAAATCAATTTATACTATTCAGACAGAAGGCTTTCATAAAAATCACTTATACATTGACTATTCTATGTTTTTACGATATTTTAGTAATACCAGGATGACATTCGTTAGCCCAATGCTAAGTTTGTAAGCTAAACTAAAACAACTGATATAATATCGAGCCTGCTCGTTCGCTTTGTGTTCCATAAAATAAAGTAAAATTACGCAATGAAATATATAAGTATTAAAATAATTACAGGGTCGAATTTATGAGCAAGTTTTATTATGGTGGAGGCTATGCTTTTAGACCTTTTAGTTTTAGCTCCATATTATCTGGTGATTACAAAGAAGAGAAATCTGAAGGTATTTGTAAGAAGAAAGCAACCATGGAATATTAGGTATCGAATATCGAATGTGGATTTTGAAACCTCGGTGAGGTGAATAATGATAGAGTTACAAATACAATGTTAGGTGGCATTTTAAAAGAAGTTACATATTTATTTATTTAGCTTTGACTAAGTGAGTATAATTTAATTTGTTAGTTTCTTTCTGAAGATATTGGTAGGTTTATTTAAAATAATTATTAAGATTGACTAATAAGATTTGATTAAATTAAGTCTATTTTTATTAATAAAAATAAATACATAATTCGTGATTTTTTTATTACTTTATTATAATAAACAATATAACAAGGAAGAAAAGTAACAATAAAACAACTTGGCAAAACTTAAAGGCGGCCTTACAGCTAACAAGCGATCTCTTCCAAGCAACCTGACGTATCTTTGAAACTACGCAACGAATTTTGTTGCGTTTTTTTTAATAGATAGGGTGATTCAAGAGGAAGGTTTATATGTTTAATAACATCCTTTAAATAGTAGAGAAGTACCGTTGTATTTTTGAGGTTGAATGTGATGTCGTAAATAATTATATTTTTTCCGCTTACATTGCAAACGCAGGCTGAACCCTACGAGTTTTATCAAAATAATATAACCCACAATAACTTTTTTTTGTCATTTACTTTTTACGACAAATAATTGCTAATTTTCAATGCTGTATTGGTTAAGCATTAATCCTTAACCAATTAAATACTTGGAATACATTGTTCATTTGATATAGATCTACCTCTATATGCGACGCAGTTTTTCTGTAGTGTATTTAGTATCAGCATTACACCCGTGCGAAGCCGGGGCGGGTCGCTAGTATACTTATATATATATATATATATATATATATATATATATAGGTAGAAATTAGAGAGTTGAAACTTAAAACTACGTAAAGATAGGGTCTTTTTGATTTCAAGATGGAGAGCGTTTTAGTTACTACCTAAACTTAATACAGAGGCTGAATTCATGAAGCGTATTAAATCCATTATTCTGCACGCTGCCGATCACTTTGCACCACAGAGGTTAAAATTCAGTCATAACTATTTACTTACACCATCAAACGATAATATGTAATTGCTAATCCAGCATAAGACAGCTATATAATATAACAGTGGTCGTCTTTAATGAAGCCAGAATTATACCGGTCTGTGTGTCTAAATCTTTATTTCAAAACATATTCCTTCCTACATAGGGAGTGTGAAAGATTTAAAAATGAGCATAACTTCTAAGGAAGTGAAAATCTAGAAAATATTCCATTGAATGAACATTTTTAAAAATAAATGTACATAATATAGCGTATTAAAAAATATACAAATATAGTATATTATTATTTTATTAAAAATAAATGGCTAAATAATATAAATATAATAATATATATATCTCTTCATATAGATATGTTAAATCAAAAATTTAAGCCTGCGGTGTAGCTGCAGTAGCAACAGCCGCAGCCCATAGACGGCTACTTTAAAATTGAATGGGTTGCCGGCCTTTGCGATATGAAATAGTTATATATTTTAGAGATAGATACTGGTTTCTACGGAACGTCTGTCAGGTGCGATTTGTTCGCAGCTATATTTTACACAGAAAAGTATTAAAGTCAACAGAATTAAATTTTTATAGTACCGTTACCGTTTTTCCAAGAAAATTGTGTTTGAAAGAGCTCGCTTTGTAAGTCCTTACTCAACTCTCATTGTAAGTGCCTCAGGTACTCTCTTCTGTGTATAAATAGCCATGTATGGAATAAACTAATAAAAGCGTGTTAAAAAACCTTGCCTGCGCACACAATCGTATTCGTGTTTTTTATTAATTAATTAATTGTACCAGATATTATTTGAAATTTTATTTAAATAGCAGCGCAGCCTCATTTATATAATTATCTTACGGAATATCCCAGACAATAGGGTAGAGACAGAGAAAAATTCTAAACGATTTGCTAAGCAGACTATTCTTAAATTTTTCTTATTGTTTCGAGTTTTTTATAATGTTTAATCTTCTTTATAAAATTAATGATAAATTATTACTCCGTCGTGGAGGAGATCGACTGGTACTTTTACGTTTTTTTGTGGATTAAATTGCAAATAAGGAAGGAAAATTTGCACACACGGAATTCGAACACAAATTCAGTGTCGTGACACCAATATGACTCTTAAGGGAATATTAAGGGAACAATTATTAATTATTTATTATCTTTAATATAAATGAGAGGTGAAGTAAAATTTTCAAAGTACTAATTAAATTTTCTTTCTCAGGTTTTATAAAAGTTTTATGGTTTCTTATTAGGTAAAAAGCGAGGGCGTGTAACTGATTGCTAGCCATCAAATGTTTTTTCCTTTTAACAATCTACTTAGTTCAATTAAACGGCCGATACTGCTCTTGTTAATGAAAATAGGCTAAAATAATAAAGATGCCAATAGATCCTCTTCAATGAAAGGCTCATTAATTTCTACAAGTAATTTGTTATTTGAAAGCATATTTAGCATTACATCTTGAACTACACTATATTAAGAATATTGTCTCCACATTAATAGTGAATTTAATGGCTACCAATTATAGCTTTAGGGTAGCTCTACTCATTCATTTCTAAAAGAAGTAATTTTACTATTTGAAGGCATATTAAGCATTACATCTTGAACTACACTTAAGAATATTGTCTCCAAATTAATAGTAAATTTAAAGGCTACAAAATATAGCTTTAGGGTAGCTCTAATCATTCATTTCTAAAACAAGTAATTTTACTATTTGAAGGCATATTAAGCATTACATCTTGAACTACACTTTATTAAGAATATTGTTTCCAAATTAATAGTGAATTTAAAGGCTACAAAATATAGCTTTAGGGTAGCTCTACTCATTCATTTCTAAAAGAAGTAATTTTACTGTTTGAAGGCATATTAAGCATTACATCTTCAACTACACTTTATTAAGAATATTGTCTCCAAATTAATAGTGAATTTAAAGGCTACAAAATGTAGCTTTAGGGTAGCTCTATAAATGACTCACATGCGTGAGACATCTATTTATTGCAACAATAGCCTTCACTTTCCCACAACTGCAATACATACATGTAAATTACAGTTAATGTGCCTTAGTATATAATATCGACCGTTGATAATTATGTATGTAAAGAGTATGTAAAGAGTTTTATTCAACCTCTTTAGTTTCATAGAACTGTTGCCATAGCAACTGATTTATTATGTCATGTTAAAACAATCTACATAATTATTTAATATTTAAATTTAATTATTATTATAAAATGAACTGGAGTATGAACATTTAATGTCGTTTCTTTGTTTTCAGGTAAGATTTTTAATTTATATTAATATTATTATAAGAGTTTAAGTTATAAGAGAGAGTAAGTTTGTATAAGAGAAACTAATAAATCTTTGTTTTCAGAGCAACACATAGTTTTACTCTTCAGTTCCTAATTACATCTTATATGTATTAATATAAAATAAATGAAATCTTATTATTGACTCTCAAATTGACAGACAATGGCCTGATATTTGAATCAGTTGAGGTCACTATTTTATGACATCACAAATTCCATCTTTAGTATACAATAAAGTTATTGCAGATTTCAGTCATCGCTATAGGACAAACATGCATACAGCAAGAAACGGGCAATTTCATAAGCTTTATTCTAAACATTATGGCTTTCATATTGTTTTAGAAAATATAACGAAACTTCAACGAACTTAGTACTTTTACTGTTTAAGTCGCTTTCTTGCTGACAGTACTTTTACCGGAAGCTGCCGACTTTTTGCTCATTATCGACTTAGTGTCCACATTTACATCATCGATGCTTTCAAGAGAAATCGCCGGTGTTACAGTCAAATTGCCTTCACTATAACGTGCCTCTCTAGGTAGGTATATTCCAAAGCGATCCTGAAATCAATAACATCTATTTACATAGATTGAAATGCGATGCGTGTCTGATTTTAAATAATCGCAAAGTTGCCATTTATTACTACGGAGGTGACATTACAATTTTCTATGTTCTAGCAATACTGACTTAAAATGTATATCATACCAAAGTAGCTGATACCTTATGCAGCTTATATTTTATACTATTTTTTATATTAGTTTGAGTATTAGTGCGGCGTAAAAAATAACAAACTTTATGACAACAAAATCATCAATTAAATAATGTTTGGATAGCATTCGAAAAATATAGCCTAACAATATTGAAATGTTACGGCACTATAATAATTTAACAGTATAAATACATATCAAATCTACTTTAAAAACTAGATGCGATACAGCGATTTTGGCAGCGCACACCAGATTAGCTCTAGGTTTTTGATATTTTGGACAATTTAAACTACCTACAAATTATTCTGATTATAATTATAAAGTTTCATTAAATCCATTCGTTTTCAGCGAAAAAGCAATAAATATTTATCCATACGTGCACGACTATGGAATGGAATATATGGCATTGGAATGTGATACAATTTGATTCCTTTTCCTTTATACATAATTGGTTGGCGTAATTTGGGTATTATAAAAATACCCTTTCGAGCCTCTTAAGCTTTATTAAAAAAATGTTTTCACTAAAGTCGATCATTAATTTCTGTGAAATTGTTATAACCCTCTGATTGAGAGGCAGATTAACGCGTAATAGGTTGAGTTTAAAGGGTAAACAAGTCAATTTCAAATTATTAATTCCATGAAATTGTAATCTCCTAATAAATATCTACTACCAAGTTAAACAATAATATTGTATGAAATATTAAAAAAGTACCATGAATATATATATAATAAGATTGTTAGTCATACCGAGTATAGTATATTGATCAATTCTTTTTATTTACAGTTCAATAAAAACTAGCAGGCGAGGTACCTTTGGGTAACGATTATAACTGAACTGTGGGTGACAAACACACGGATGTGGTGGCGGCTTTTTGTAGCTCTCGTGTGATGAAAGGACACTTTTCGGTGTTGGTGGTGTCTCATACCCTTAAAATGGAAAGAAGGTTAACAAAAATTTGGTCAAACAAAATATTTGTTTCGTTTCCAAAATTGTTTAAATGAAAATATAAATAAAATTGTTTTTTCACTGCTTTGAGGCAATTTTCATATTCTCGTTGTAGCTTCCCACGTCTAAATGTATAATATAGCTTTTGACAAATAACACTGACAAGAAAATTAATAGCTACCTTTAAAATTATTCTGACGCCTAAGTGTTCTCTTCAATTTCTTGCGCATTCTTTTCTCCCAAGCGATTTCAGCGGCTGAATAAACCAACATTTAATATTTATACACCAAGTACTTTTCGCAATTCCAGGAGAAAAAGCGGTTCGGATAAGTTGATGTAACAAATACATATTAATAATTGTTTACATAAAGTCTATAACCGTATAATTGTTGTGTAGTTAAAGTATATTTGTGTAAAGCTCTTTAACTAAATAGCTTTGTTGAATTGAATGAATGATTCACATCTTGTGCGTTTTTTGGTTTACATGATAAAATAAGTTTGGAATATTTGCCGTAATATATGTAAAAGCAATACTTTAAATGTTTATTAAGATTAGTTGATAATTACAATGTTTTTTATATTCCTCAATAGAATAAAACTTACAATAGAATTTGTAAGAAATTCTTTGATGATTTGTTTGAGAAACTTTAATTGATTTTAAAGACCATATTGTAAAATTGGTTAAATGAGATAAAATTAAATTCACCTATACGTTCCTTCTCCATGATATTAAGCTCAAACATTTTGTATGAATTATAATACATCTCTGCGATATCTTCCTTGATCTCAATAACAGGTATTTCCATAGCTTCTTCGACCGCTTTCTTGAGTTCCACATAAGCTGTATCATAGCGGAGGGATGGTTCATCAACGTGAAGATATATTGCTTTATCAACTGTATTTGACACCAAGGTGAATAATGTTTCTGATAGTGTTGGCTCCGGGGTAGGTATCGGCTCTGTAAAGAAATTTTTACAACATTCAAAAAATGAGGCGTTTTAAAATAACATTGATAGTGCTCCATTTTCATTGGAAATAAAAAAAACACTGACAGGCATAGCACATTCTTTATTTCTATGCCATGTATGCAAATAAACTTAAGGCAAATAAATAAAAAAGCGGTGTCATCACTTAAGAGTTTCCTGCCAAACTTAAAAAAAATTGGAGCTGGTTTGTGAATAATGTTTTATTTCATGTAATAATTATAACTTTTAATAATCTAATAATTACTTTAACAGACTTTAAAACTCAAAACTCATTTGTAATTAAAAGAAATGCTTTTCGTTTTTCTTATATATGTATAAAAATTTTAGTCTCGCTATCAAAAAATTTTAATATTCCTGTCTAGAGTAACTAATTTAATTTCATATCGGCCAAGCCATAAAAGATTCTTTTGAGAGTTTTGCAATTAAGAATATCGTTATAATTTCAAATAAAATCTAGGCACAAAGAATATTGGGTATCTATTATCAAGCCTATTTAAAAAGGTTTCTATCAGCCAATTCATTTATCAGAAGAAAATTATATTGATCAGATAATTGAATACACGAAGCCTTGTATAATATCAATCCCACACATAATAAAGAAAATGAAAACGACAATAAATCACCAATGTTAAATTACGAATATACCTTAACCTAACTTATCAAAGAGCAATTTATATTATTCAAATTATAATAAATTGAGTTCTTTTGCGAAGAAACAGGAGAGTTGGGAAATGGAACGTTTAGAGGTTTTAATAGCTCATGAGGATCACAAGGTAGCCGTACCTGAATTAACCAACAATGACTCATCTTTCTTTTAAGATAAGACCACCAGAGTCTAGTCTTGTTAAAGATAGAGTCATTCTTTTTCCAAAATGCACTTTATACCTGGGGTAGGAAGCGTCGTATCTGAGGTCGCAATGGATACAAATGACGAAGATGCCGTATTAATTGTTGAGGCTTCCGGTGTTGGAATTCTGAGTGGTTCCTCTGGATAGTTGATATTAATAATCTTCTTTATATCGTCTATCAACTTTAAGTCTTCATACTTAAATTGCTGAACGTTTTTCTAGAGTAAGTAAAAATAAACGACATCCAACATTAATTTTTCTTATTCTTTTAATATGATATAAGCAAATCAATTGCAAACAATCTGCCTCGAACAAAATTACAATTTAACTTTATTCAACACACATTTGGATAAGTATAAGAAGTCTTTCATTTTCCTAACAAGATACAGTACGTTATCAATGACCTCCATTATACATAAACTTAAGCATAAAAAGGCGCAATGAATGTTTCATTAAATAGATTCAGTTCTATTGGATTCATACTATTTTAAATTGCTTTAAACTTGACTATTGCAATTCCATAGAATTCTCTACAAAGTTACCTTTGCAACTTGTACTAGCAATTAATTGGGGCTGCATTTCCTTCGTCTATTGAATATACTGGGAGTCAGAAAACGTTTGATGTCTACTCTAGCTATTAAGCGTCTTATGTACTTAACAAGAACCGAGAGAGAAGCTCACATTAAACAGAAACCTTTGATAAGTTAATTCTATTATCACTTGACCTTATATAAGTGTTACCTTTATTACTATCAATGGTCATTTTAAGAGCTTAAGTAATTTACTAATTTTAGAATACACGGGGAAAAACGAGGGCCGGAGATCATCCGACTAGGATTAGGAAGGCTTTTAGAAATTTTTTCTTTAGTAATGCAACCATAGGTGGAAGGTCACTTGACTCGAAGACTTGATTGGATTCAGGCGGAAATCAAAAATAGGTTAAAAATTAGCAACAACAAGTTAACAACTTCAGTGACTGATTCAGCGGTCTTTGCATTTTGGAAAAGCAATATTTATACTCACTTTAATGAAAGAGCTTCCCTCCGAAATGCCGAGATGTTCTTTTATCTCCGATTCAAGTTCTTCTATCGGTTTTGTAAAATATTCCGCTGCTTCCTTTAAAATACCTTTCCGCTTGTTTTCTCTTGTCATTTTACTAACAAATATCTCTAACATTGCCCGAATCTGTAAGTATTATGATATTTTACATAAATAATGTATGTTTAGAAAGACTTTATGAAATGCAAGTACTTTTTAAAACAGTTGCATACATTTTGTTATAAATAAAGGAAAAACCTAGTTGCGAAGATGTAATGTATTATCTTATTTCATAAATGAGGATTGATTATTTAACTCATGGATGACGCTCAAATGTTAATTTTATCTTAAAGGATTATTCTAATCAATAATAATTTTAAGACAAAGTTTGTTCCGACACAAAATATGATGGATCTTAGGACAAAAATGTATAATTTAATTTTGTATAGTCCTTCTGATATTTGCACAGCAATTTTTAATTTTAGATGGGTCTGTAAAATCAAGGTGCTATTTTGGCTCGAACGGAACGCGTGATCGCTATTATGATTAGAAATTTTATGTAAGCAGAGGAAAGGCATTTTTTTATGAAAAAACTTTTTAAAATGCCAAAATATATATATGAGATCTTAGTCGACCGTTTGGATATTGAGCCTTCTCGGCTTCGAACCTTGGTAGGTACATAAAACTCACAAAAACACAACTTTTTTTATTGTTTGTATTATTATCAGTAAACAGTTTAAATATGTTTGTAGTATAAATTTTAAAACGTAACATTTTATCAATAAATTTATCGAGGAATTAAAGCAAGAAATAACTTGGGAATGCTATAAAATGAACATGTAATTGGACTGTAGGTAAATCCAGTATAACATGAAAGCCAGGATCAAATAAAATCAATGCATTGCGCAGTATTTGTGTTTGAAAATAGCTCAAAATGTACATCCATTGCAAAGCCTGCGACAGGATAATTCATAACATGGAAACATCAGTTTCAAAGGACCAAATCTCTCTTTGACTCAACTAGCAGCCGTATTTATAGATAGTATGAAATACTTTGAATTGATACATACTGTTTCTAGTTTCCGATCGTAATATGTGGTGCCTTTTAAGTACCTAAATAGACTTTAGTTTAATAAAAATAGTTTCATAAACTTGTATTGTCACGTTTTTTGCAAGACAACATAAGTATTAATGTCACGTCAAAACACGCTTCATTCAAATCAAATTTGCACAAAGAACTTCTGAAATCGTCAATTTAGCTATAGTACTTGGAACGTGGCCTACGAAGCCATATTGTTTAATCAAATTGATACTTTATACCTTTCATAAAATATCACTTAATTATTGAAAATTACATTTTACTATGAGTACTCCTGGCATTTGGGAAAACATATTTTCACTAATGAAATTTGATTACTTTGGCTTGGAAAATAAATGAGCTAAAGACATAAGCATCTATATTTATTACAGTGTAGGTCTATATGAGTTAGTTAAAGATTCAGCATACATTAAATCCTAATTGGTCACCAAGTGAGAAGTGCCAATATTATTGAATACTTAATAGTTTACGTGCGTACCACAATCGGAGATACTAATTTCCTTATTGCGGGAAAGTTATTACAGCGTTAGAAAGTTTGAATATTTGCAAGTCAAAAAAATCACATCAGATCTGACGATTGCACTCAGTATAAAGTATCTGAGTAATTGTAGTTACGATACAAATATTTCTATGATTAATGAACGGTACTACAATTATCGAAATACCTCTGGATGTCGGGAAAGATATGACTCTTGTTCCAGTTGGAGGGTAGTGCCAACCCTGGCGATACACTCTCGCTGGCAATTGGTAAGTACTTCTTCATCCCTACACAGGATCCCTTCAGCAGGTATTGGGTCCAAGGGTACACCCTTCATAACCTTTCTTAGAGGCATTTCGATTTATGTAGATAAAATATTTAGTACAAAATATTTCGCAGTTTTTTAGTAACGTCTAAAAATGTCAGCATGATTTTTTTCTATGTTGCCAGTACAAAAACATATTAATAATAAGTTTTGCGATATTTACATAAATCGTATATTAAAGGGGCGGTAGCATTAACACAAATGCATTCACCCTCGCACGTGGAAATAGTAATGCGAGAGCCAAAGCCCACGTCACTGTGTATATTTGCGTCCAATTTCGACGAGCGGTAGAGCTTAAATGTTAACGAATAATTGTAGAATAGATATGTAAAAAAGTGGAATACAGACATGTTTTTCACACTACAGTCCTGAGCCCGCATGCGTTTTGAAAGATTTCATATTTGGTGGCAAACCGTGTGTGGCTACCTCCCACAGTATTTTAATCGTTATAAACCTTACCAAAAAGGGACTAATCAAAACAACCTTATAGTGCTTCTTTAATTTAATATTTGCCGTTACATTAAAAAAGAAAAATATTAATATCTACTTCATTCCAATGATAACTGTTTGTTGTACAGGTAGGTATGTCAAAGCCTTGTGGTCCCTAATGTGTAGGCATGTGACACACACGTGCATCTTTGCTGTAATCATTGACAAACACATGTTTAGCTAATCATTTTCCGGTCTCTTATATCCCTTACGCTAAAGATAATTAACGTTAGCGTTAACATAATCAGCGAATATAAGTTAAACATAATATACACATTTCTAGTTTATTTATTACAAGACTTCAAAGCTTAACGGGGTACGTATGTATTTTTACAACAATATTTTCTTTAAAATGCCCACATCATTTGTGGTACATAGTCACAAAGGAACAGATTCAAAGCTTCCTACTTCCTAGAATTATTTCCTTCTCATATCTACTCCTTTCAATCATCCGTGAAAACGTGGGTTGTATGACTTTTTGCCGCATTCGTATAATCATATATGAGCATGTTGTATATATTATTACAATAAAATTTGTTTCAAAAATATAATATACCATAACTACAATAAAAAATAGTATGTTCAAGTAACACGTGCACATAACATTTAATTAAACACACACATCATTTGTTCGGGAACTATGACAATATGATGGTAAGGCGTTGCTGACACGACGTACAAAGCAGTCGAATTAAATAAAATTCAATCCATAAATATAACTTGATACTTATATCATATTAAGCGTGTGTACTTTATCTTGATATTGTATCCTCCTCGATCTGCCTAACTAAATTTTACACCACTTCGTGTTTGCGTTTCATTCTCTGTAATATAGGGTCGGTGTTTCTATTTCTCTAGGCTTGAGACATCAATTTTTATGTACCTTTCTCAATCACCAAACACTTGGCGTGTTTAGTGGCAGCCCCCTAACGCCTCTCTTGTAACAAGTATATTTGGCGATTGATAAGAGAGTTTCTTGCCAAGTCCTCTCATCATCTCTACGCCCGTGGGACTTAGGAACTGGTAGTAAATATAAATTTTACTTTATTTATTAGATTACATTGATAAGTGTTTTTGAATAAAAAATAAAAAACTTCATTTAACCTTAACGCTCTATGGATAATTTTAACTGAATAAATAAAATCCTGTTTTACACCTATATTTTCAAGACATGTATAATAAATATGTCACAGTACGATTTGTGTCGGCATGTGTATAACTCGCCTAACAGCCAGCTCAACCCCTATAAACCGTCTGTATTCTATTTGTAGCTTTAATCTAATACAATTGTGAAAATGCTAGCCGGATCTCCACGAATCGGGATAAATGATTTTGCAGCTTAATTTTTATTTAGCTTCACCTGAATACCAGAGCCTGCAGCTTATTTGATTACAAACAATGATTTACTTTTCTCATTTTGTAAGTGCATTAAGTTTCAATTAATGAATTGAAATTAAAAAAAGTTTGGAAACAACAAAAACTGAGATTTTCTAAACTGAAATTTATCCGAAATGCCGTAAGCCCCTTGTGGCGACGGATCAACACGCGTTGTTATCTAAGAGTTTAAACATTCCTAGAACCCTGCTTAAGATATTATCAAAACCTTGAAACGTATCATGTTCAGATTTATAATTAATTAAATTGAATCAAAATAAATGAATGCATCACTAATAAGTTATTATTTTCTTTTAACTTATTTTCCTGTTGTGGCCGGAATGAGAGTTGTGTGGATTATAAAAAAAACACAGTATCTATTTTATAGGTACGAAACACCGTTTTTGTTAGGGTAGAATGGACCCCTCAGGCTTAGATTAATAAGTCTATTCAGATATTGAAACATAAAATATCACGTAAGGGAGGGAGAAGAGCAAAGAAATAAAGCGCTATACCGATTGAATATCAGTTACCTTTTGTATAATAAATTTAATATGTTTGTTGGGGGTTACTCTGTTTTAATAAAGCATTTTTATAGTAATTCAAATTTAATGTAAAAGGAAGCATTGTTCTCACTATTGGATAGATTTAGTTTTGATACACCGATAGATAGGACTTTCAGTTCACTATAGTACTAATGTATGTAACAATCACTCATGTCTGTTCATTTTTATTTAGGTATTAAAAAAAACAGTTATTAATTTATTGTAATATATTACGAACAAAATCTGACAATTTCTTTTATAAATTATTTAAGACTTTGCCAATGATTGTGACTTTGCTATGACATCTTCAATTGTACCTACCATGTAGAAGGCAGCCTCTGGTATATGGTCCAGTTCTCCACCCAAAATTCTCTTAAAGCCTTTAATGGTCTCTTCTAATTTAACCATTTTTCCGACATGACCTGTAAATACCTCAGCTACCTGAAAAGGCTGTGATAAGAAACGTTGGATTTTTCGAGCACGTGCTACCGTCAATTTATCGTCCTCTGACAATTCATCCATTCCCAGAATTGCAATAATATCTTGCAAAGATTTGTAATCTTGTAATATTTTCTGAACACCTCTCGCTACTCCATAATGTTCAGCACCTATAATATTAGGATCCATTACTCTTGACGTCGAGTCTAAGGGATCCACAGCAGGATATACTCCCAATTCAGCAATGGCTCTAGAGAGTACTGTTGTTGCGTCCAGGTGGGCAAATGTTGTGGCTGGAGCAGGATCAGTAAGATCATCGGCTGGAACGTATACTGCCTGTACACTTGTAATTGAACCAGTAGTAGTTGTCGTAATTCTTTCCTGCATTGTACCCATGTCTGTTGCCAATGTTGGTTGATATCCAACAGCAGACGGAATACGACCTAGTAGCGCAGACACTTCAGATCCAGCTTGAGTGAATCTAAAAATATTATCTATGAATAATAATACGTCTTGGCCTTCTTTGTCTCTAAAATGTTCTGCTAAAGTTAATCCAGTTAAAGCTACTCGGGCTCGGGCACCAGGTGGCTCATTCATTTGTCCATATACCAAAGCTACTTTAGATTGCTTGTAATCTTCTTTAATAACACCACCAACTTTCATCTCATTATATAAGTCATTGCCTTCTCTTGTACGCTCACCTACTCCAGCAAACACAGAAAAGCCACCATGAGCTTTTGCCACGTTATTGATGAGTTCCATAATTAAAACTGTTTTTCCAACGCCAGCACCTCCAAATAAACCAATCTTTCCACCTTTCACGTAGGGTGCTAGTAAATCAACGACTTTAATACCGGTGACAAGGATTTCTTGCTCCACAGACATTTCAACAAAAGGTGGTGCTTCGGCATGAATAGGGGCATATTTATCAGTTGCTATAGGCCCTCTTTCATCAATAGGTTCGCCTATAACATTAATAATCCTTCCAAGCGTTGGCTCACCAACAGGAATTGTTATAGGAGCTCCAGTATCTACTATTGGTTGTCCACGTACAAGACCTTCTGTACCATCCATTGCTATAGTACGACACGTACTTTCACCAAGATGTTGCGCTACTTCTAAAATTAGTTTTGGCGTCCGACCAGGTACTTCAAGCGCATTTAATATTGGGGGTAAATCTTTATCAAACTGAACATCAACCACAGCACCAATAACCGCGATTATTTTACCCTTTGCTCCTCCACCTGCTGCTTTTGGAGGTCCGCTGGCGGATTTTTCTTCCTTTGCGCTGTCAGTACAGTATTTAGCATTGGAAATATTTAAATGGACACACGCACCGAGTTTCGTAAAGCTTTTATTTTTATTAGAAAATTTTATATTGTTAACATCTGGAGCGCTTACATACTTGACTTTAGTTTCAGTACTTTGAGGTTTTATTTTTGAACTATTTTCGTTGTAATTTATTGATTTGGATTTGAAACGTTTATTAATATTTCGAAGAAAAACTAACCGCTGAGTGGTTAACATATTTACTATATATAATATAGAAGAATAATTAGATTTCCAGCTAAGAGATGTAATTCCTTAATAATATTTATACGTAAGTCATTAATACGTAAAAGTGACAACTAATGTCATTTCTAAATATTGATGTTTTATTGTTAGTATATCATGTGTTTGTAAAAGGTTCTATTATAAATTAAAAAACAATGACAACAACATATTTTTATTGAATTTTTTCATTTCGATTGCTTACATTTTACATAGCCTATAATAGACTGAGCTCGGACCAATGGCGTTGTAGCGAGCAAAACGGGTCAATAGTTGGTTCTTACCTTTAATTTTTTATGAGCTTGCCTTTTCGTGGTAGAGGGATGAGGGGTGTTTCTATGGGCCACAGATGTATAGACGCTACACTTTAAACCTTATGTCCGCGTTTGTTATTAAATATAAAATAACAATTTAAAATTAGAACAACAACGCATACGATAGGTAATAAGCTTTTGTTCATTTTGGAAATTATTTGAAGAGCAATGCTTTATATGCACTTACTTATTTCTATTTCAACCAAACATTAAATAAGACATCGTTTGTTATACTGATTTTCGAGTTCTATTGTTGAACACAAACATAAACAATTTGCATAGTATTATATAAATGAAGCCCGTTTCTTAATCTTTTTAATCCCTTTGCATAATTAAGCCTCGCTAATAATAAGTCGAAGAAAGCTTTATAGGGTTATGCATATTTCACTAACTAATTTGGCTGGTCGTGTCGATCCAATTATATGAATATCGCTCTGCAACGAACCGGCCTGTGCTTAGTTTCATTTTTAATATTCACCCCAACCGTGCAGTGCAGTAAATTTGTTTGGATTTCTATTTATCTCCGATGATAAAAATGTAATAAGCGTCGTTTTGTGTATCAAAGTTTTCATTATGGCATTATTTCTGATGTACTTGATTTATGTACTATTCGTAAATTCCATCATTGTTATTTTTTTAAAAAAAAAACAAATCTATTATTATATTATTTTATCTCGCAGAATTTATGTTTTGAGTCCACAATCTAGAATATCGGATCAAGCAATAGGCTAGTTCATTAACCCTTACAAGGAATTTGCCATTATAAACCATTCTCTATTAGAAACCTAATATCACCAGAAATCATGAACATTTTATACTTCATTGTGTCTTTTGTTCGCAACAACAAGGTAATAATGGATGATGGCGATAGAATCAACGCGGACTCGTCGCCTAGAACTTTAGTTATTATTTTTAACTTATACATCTATGGATATTTAAGAATTATTAAAGTGGATATATAAAGCTACCCGAGTAGTAGCGATTAGTATAAACGAATAAAAGTTACAGTGTAGGCCTATACGTAAAAAGTTTTTGAAGGTCATGTATATAATAACATTTAAAAGTTACCTAATCCGTTGCCGCGCAGCATTAAAAGTGCTATGATGAATTCACAAGTAAAACCCTGTGACTCGTTATCGGCTAATGTATGAGGTATTTAGAACTCATCAGCTGAAAGCTTAAGAGGGTTCTTAGACCTCCGTAATCCGACACTGTAGCCAACGCCGCGAACAGATTCTAACTATAAAAACCTTCTCCGTCAAATTTCATAATATACGTCAAGTGGACAAAGACGTGGGGCGCACTAGAAAGTTCTCGAATTAAATAAGACATAAATACTATTAAAGGTCAAAAATTACTTTAATGTTTTTTAAAATAAACAAATGATGGAAGTATTGCCACTGCTTCGTGGTGACCTCAGAAACGTGTTTACTTACTCTTCGACAGCATCTTTGGGTGATGAAAATCAGTCCTGGGCCTGTGGGACCTAGCGTTATCGTCGTGCAACACGATACGGAGTTTTCGGTAATCTGTAAATTTTTTTTCGTCAATAATTTATGTCATACAAATTGTCATTGATCAGTAACTTTACGATGTGTCTCTAAAGCAACCGTAGCCACGCGCCTAGTTTTATTAAAAAAAGACGCAGTCATCCACTTCGCTGCACTTTTCTCATCAATATGATATAATAATAAAATAATCTTACACAATATAATGGTGAGATTTTGTAAATAAAATTAAATTGGTTTAGATTTAAATAGAAGTTTGACAGCTTCTTTTGTTCTCTATATTATAAACAATTCAATATAAATGAGAGATATTTGTTTTCTGTAGTGTTTAACTATCTAGATACGTAGTTACATTGTGTACTGAATTCGAACGAACCTACTTTCAGAGTTGGACCGCGCTTCAAAAGTTTGATTGAAAACAGAATGAGAATGCTTATTATAATTTTAAACAAACTTATATTGTTTTTAGTCTGGCTTCAGATATTTGATAATCAATATGTAACGAACTTCTTAGCTTAATGGCTGTGAGAGCCTAACCAAACACGGCCAGCTCTAGTCCCAGCTGTCCATTTTTCTATGTATGAAAATAAATATCAACATAATATTCAAATACTAAAGTTTATTGAATCCCTGGGTCTGTTTTTCTTTTAAAAATAATTTTAATCTAATTGTGGATGTATACATTAAAACCGCGAAATGAGATACATGTAAATTTTCTTTTTACCACAATATTCAAGATTTATTATTCTAATATATGCAATACAAATAATGGTCAAGTAATTTTTTCTTGCAAATAAAAATGTCAACCTTAGTTTACGTAATACCAAAAGTACCAAATGCATAGATTATGTAGATAATTGTTGCCCTATAATAAATAATCTTTATTACTATGTATATAAAATATTAAACACAAGAGTTGGTTTACTTTGTACAATAATATTATGTTTTAAATTAATATAAGGTTGGGGTTTACGCATAAAACTCACAAGACTAGTTATATTAAAGTAAAAATTCCATACCCGTCGGTCGAATTGTAAGTCTGTTTCGGAGTCGGTATAAAAGTTAGCATTATCAATTTCTTGGGTATTTGACGGAAGATTATATTTTCCATCTAAGAATGTTTTTTACCGGATAAATTCAGAGTGTCATTTCAATATTATCAAAAGGTAGTAACACAAATTTCAGGAATAGGGCTTAAGACACCTTTTTATTTAATTAACTTTAATTAAGTGATACTCTTAAAACACTCGATACGTATAAAATCAAGGGAGGTGGTCCCTAAAATTTCCCTTACGCTAATTAAATTAAATTCCCAAAGGTGATGTTTTAATTAAATACGTCACGAGAGAATCAACGCAGTACGAATTTGATATCTACAATAGGTTGAGCAGAAAATACTAGTAATAATACGTGAACCAAAATTTCCTTCAAAAGTCATTTATATTTTGACAGGAGCAGGCATCGAACCATATTGTCATTATTAATGCCTCGATAATTGCTCATTGTTTATCAACAACGCTTTAAAATTTTGACTATACTAATACAATTTTTAATAGTTAATAAATAGAGTGGCAATACTTAGCAAACATGAATGTATAGCGCACCTTGACCACAATGTTTTCACTATTTAATCATCGTCTACTAATTACTAGCGTGAAATAAAATCATACGAGCTATATAGACGAAAAAACCCAGATATTAATTTGATCCATGCCATCTTTCTTGTAGTTAGCGTCACAATTTATTTTACTATATGACAACGAACATCAATTTGGATATTTCCAAACTAATACGAGGTTCCTTCAAGATGTGTATATGGAATAAATAATAAGCCTAATATAGCGATTCGTAAGATAAATGTGAATAAAAAATAATATAGCTTTGTGTCAGGGAATTAAATGTGATAAAATAGTGGCTTAAGAAGTTCATTTATTAGTACTTCGAAGTTATAAATTGTAGTTACAGTTTTTCGAAAATAGACAAAATCGGACAGTGGTCAACAAGTCAAACAATATAACGGGCGGACGCCGGTGGAATTGAGCTGGAATCATTTATAAATGGGGGGGAAAAATAGGGAGCGAGATAGGAGGCGAAAGGTACCGTGGTGCATTTTGTATGAGCCGTGTTCGTAGGTAAATCCGCCCAATTTCACTTGCTTCCAAACTCAATATGTGGAGTGTTATGGGTGTATTATTCCATTTCTGTATTTTCACTAAAGCTTAAACCATAAGCTTTAGTATAAGAGGAACACTGTATTCCTCTGTTTGCAAATATCTGACAGTTACAGGTGTGATTTAGACATAATAAAAACAATAAAGCTCACTTTAGAATGAAAAGATGCTCTGCTTCCTTAAATAACACTCGTCTAGATCTATATAATTATATATTTAATAAACGTTCCTTCGTTAGACGGCGTCGGATGTCTCTTTGTGTCAAACAAGCACACCTTCAACAACCAAGGAAAAATATTTTGATCAGGTTTTTAATTTACTTTAAACATGATAAAATACAATAAAATTGTTTATGATTGAATAAATAAACTTTAACAACAATGTCTTGACGATGCGACTAAAGTTTAAAAATTATAATTGGCAGCATACACATATGTATCGGTTATATTTGCTTCTAGAAATATATGCGGTGATAATCGAAGCGTATAATTATAAGTGCTTTTCTTGAATAGGAACGTTTCCACGAAAATCTTCCTCGTAGTCATTATAAATTTTTAATGATATTGCTGAGAGAGGGTGCAATAGGAAGGTGTATGACCTCCACTTGCATATTGCATTAGGTTTAAATTGTTTACGTCGTTAAGAAATAAACTTCTCCTGAACTGAGATGCCGTGGAAACTTCGCGATGCGATGTAAATATTTTTCGTATCACGCACGGATAATTGGTACAACAACTTTTATGGCATTGGAGTTTTCTCACTATTCGTTTTACTTTTAAAAGTTTATTAAACACTTCTTTGTAGTAGAATAATGTGAACACATTATATTAGCTATCCTATTGTTTTAAATATTATACAATATTGCATCACCTTTATATGATGTCATAATTAGCAAAGGCATAATTGTAGTCTAGTATTAACTGGGCAGTACACCCGTACGGTATTAAAATGAAGATTTTACTCGTGTTTGTGATATTTTTATTTTACCACAATCATTATGTTAACTCATATGCTGTATTCGACTTAATTACTGATAAAATGAATCAGTTTACGCATTCAATAAAAGTTGCGTTTAAATCGTTTCGTATCAAAATGAAGGACTTATTTTTCCCCGACATGATTAATGCGAAGGAAACCGATTCGCCCCAAACTAATTACAGAAGGTCGAGAACTAGCAAGGCTTTCAGTGATTTCGTCGACGAAATGGCCGCTGAAAGTGAAACAGAATCTCCTGAATATTTAAATTTGAAATCTGATCCAACTGCTTTAATGTCGACCCCGCAGCTGGCGACACTTCACGGAAAGCGTATTGAGTCACACATTGTTTTAACGAAGGATGGCTATTTTCTCACTTTACATCGCTTAATATCCCCATGTAGAAGAGATGGAGACAAAAGTTATTGTATCAATGAGACGGTGTTACTGCATCATGGGTTATTAGGTAGCTCTGCTGATTGGATTTTATTAGGTCCCGATGATTCCTTACCTTATATTCTGTCAAATCTTGGATATGATGTTTGGATGGCTAACGCCAGAGGGAACTACTATTCACGTGGGCACAAGTCCAAGCAAGTTGATAGTACAGACTTCTGGAAGTTTTCATGGCATGAAATGGGCTATTACGATTTACCAGCTGTTATAGATTATATGAAAACTGTCAAGAATACAAGCAATAAAATCAATTACGTTGGCTATTCTATGGGCGCATCTGCATTCTTGGTATTACTCACTTCGTTGCCACAGTATAGCAGCAGTTTTAAAATAGCAGTGTTTTTGGCGCCAATAGCGTTTATGTCAAATACGGAAGGACCTCTTCGGATACTTAGAGCGATGGCCTTCAATCCACCTTTACATTTATTAAAATTACTGGGAAATGGAGAATTTATACCGAAGAGGAAAGTACCGCACTGGATTGCCAGTAAATATTGCCAAGGCCCTGAACTATTTTGTTGCAATCCATTATTTTTCTTCGCAGGTGCGATACCGGGTGACACCGAATACTTTGATAGAAGTTTCCTAGCAAGATTGATGTACCACGTGCCCGCAGGTGGTTCAACAAATACGGTTCTACATTATGCGCAGTTGATAAAAAGCGGTAAATTTCACAAGTTTAATTACGAAACGGAAGAGTATCCTCTGAGCCAGGTATCTGTGCCTATTGCGTTAATATCCTCATCGGATGACACTTTAGCGACAGTTGCCGATATTTTAAGACTATACTTTAGCATACAGAAACCTATCGACCACTATGTCATTCACGGTAAAGGTTTAAACCACACAGATTTTATATGGGGACAAAATGCTGCTGAGCTAGTGTTCGGCAAAGTGGTAGATTTCTTAATGACGGGCTTAAATTACAACGCAACGCGAATCAATGAAGTGTATTAATATTTTTTTTAATAAATGGAAAAAATTCTCGTAGTTTTAATTTTACTTATACATACTATTTACAGCATCACGAAGATATGTTTAAATATAAGATCTAATAGTGTTATACTATATATACTTATTAAATGCATTAAACAGAGCTGTGAATTGCTATAGGTTTGCTAATTATTATTATTAATATAAAATTATGATATATATTAGATTTAAAATCTCAAATAAAGATCACAATCAGATAGTAACTATCACGTGGGCAAATCACAAGAACGTCCCTTAATAGACATCATAAAATGTCCAGTTCCCTGGTTATCTTGAGAGTTCATCGGCTATCAGTAGTTATACAGCAGGATTAATTTCTGCAGCTGAATTTAATCATCGGACACAAATTCATCCGTTTCATCTCAATCGCACCGAGCGCTTCTTAAGGCATTTTCTGCCGCGCGCCACCACTTTGAGAAACCAGTGGGAATATTTTCGAAGCATAAAACGAACGTATACTCTTAAAGTCCGGCAACACACACGTGTATTCCTGTGATTGAACCCTTGACATGATCTGCTAAACTCATAAATCAGTAAGTGAATTTTCATAAAAACTTTACCTTTATAAATTTATGGATTTAACAGAAAGCTACAGAGCCTATTTTTAAGATTACGTATTCAACTACTTCCATTCACATTTAACCTGAATTAGTGCTGTGGTTAAACGTAATAGAGAGACAAACTGAAAAGATTTGCTCCTTTTTGCAGTACTTAAATATTTTATATACATTTAGTTGCATTGCTAATACATTTCCCAGAGTTTCCCAATTCACAGGTTTACTATATAAAAGTAATAAATGTAGTCTCAATTAATCTCTACTCCCAACTTTAATTGAAGATCAGATAATGAATATGGGAAATCTCCTCATTTTTATTAGTAATCTCGAAAGATGAGAAAACTTTTAGATACGTATGTTTCAGGCGAACTAGCTCAGATAATTTCCTACTTAAGCTTTAAGAATAAATGCAATCTCATGGTTGACAAGTAATTTAATGATAAAAATGAATTCAATCAATGCTAATGTAATCTAACTAAAATTTATTTTTCTGTTTTCATCATACTATTAATTATAATGATATAGCATAAAATAAAAACAGTATGGATATTAGTAGGGTAGATGATTTCAGTTGTTCCACCTGTTCGGAAATATCGCGAATTTCGTAAAAATATAGTATTGATTGATGACTCTGTCACCATTGTCAATTTATATATTTTTATTCATTCTGTAATGGTAAAAGCGCCGGCCTTTTATATCTAGTTGATAGGTTCTTAATGCTGATTATTCCAACAATAGTTAATGCAATTTTCCAAGTACAGTACTTGCTATTATTCTGATAAAAAAGACGTTCAATATTTCATACCTAAGACTTATTCGGATCCTAGGACTGACTCTTGAAAACACGATGATAATACTACCACGCTGAGACCCAATCTTTTAGAGCATTGTATAATTTTTAATCTTATGATGTTTCAATTATGTTATGGGCATAAAGTTTCCAAAATCGATTATTATATATTTATCTCATTTATAATCAAGAATTAATCATAAAAATGATTTAACATAATAATAAAAATGTTTTCAAATGTTCGAGAAAGTCATGTATCAATTAAAAGTTTTCAGACGGATGTGTCGATTCGAATTCCAACAAGGGACAATTTAAAAAATATATATATCTTTCAACTTTACTATGCTTTAGTATAACAAAATTTTAAATTGAGCATTGTATATCTGGTATAAGAATACTATTAAGTCATTATGAATCTGAAAGTATTTGTTGCATTTTTGGAATATCATTATTTTGAATGACGATATTCGACACAACAGGACATGAATATGTTAAAGTCCTAGTCAAATTAAGATGGACCTATCCTATAAACTTTCGTATTTAAACAAGGGAAGAATTTTATAATATACATATATATGCACAGTTTTAAATAATAATGGATGATTACAATTTTATACTTTATGCTGTGCAGTAAATAAATGATTTTATTTTAAAATGGTAAAACATTGAATGGATTCCTAAAATTAGCATTAAAATGCGATGGTACCTGTTTCGTTAAATGAAAAACTTTTCGGATCAACAATGTGGCTTGGTTAATGTTCCCAGACTGGGATAAAGACGAATTTGTTTTGCAAATTGCCTCGAATTTTATTTTTGTTTTTCTCTAAAGTGTCTATGGTGGTTCAACACTTACTCGAATGAATAATCTAAATCTCTATGAAACGTTAAAATAAAAATATAAATCAGTGTTTGATTATAGTACTTTTCCGATAAAATATTAATACTATAAGATATAATACCGTTGAGCAAATGAAACTTAGTTACCTCTAAAAAATATTGTTCAGAAAACATGTGAATTATTCCCCCACTCAAAGGCATATGAGAATATAACTCGGCGCTATACCTAAAAATATAGTCGAGCTTAAGTCTCTTTCAAGTAATTTGGTAAATCTTAGATACAACGATGTCGGATATTAACACAGCATGTACGTTTACAGTTCGAATCGTACGTTTATAAAAATATTAGGTAAGATTGTTATATAACTCTCATTAAGCTTAGTTCATTAAGCGATGTGTTTTGCTTTAAGTTGATTTTGGTTTTAAATAGAACAATGAATCCATCATAAGAATAGTTATTGTACTTAAATTATAATACCGCAAGTTTATTATCTTTTACACCTTTCATATATCATCCCCACGTATGATAATATCGTATACAATACATTGAAAAGCAAAGTATGTTGAATTAAATTATTAATAAATAAGGCAATTTATAAAGCTGCTGTCGTGCTTAAAATTTTTGTGTCATTTCTGAAGACATGAACGTGAAAGTATTAATTGTACTTTTTATGATCATAAGTATTAATGTCGTTTGTGGGAATAACATAGCCCTCGAAACAATAAAAAATGTTGCCACAAATATTTGCAAAAATGTGAAAAGTTCATTTAGGAACATTAAACATTTCGTTAACAATACTTTATCTGCAATTAAGGTAGAGAGGCGTAAATTAAAATTATCTATTTCAAGTTTTTTTGATAAAATGTTCAATGTCAATAATACTGAACAAGGACAAACAAACAAAGTACCAGATGGTGATATTGTGATGGCTTTCCGATCTTCTATAGCAGCTTATGGTTACAATATAGTTACTCATAAAGTGTTTACCGCTGATGGATACATTTTAAAAATACATAAACTCATATCAAGTATTCCAGATTCTGTTGGTATTCAGAGAAATATTGTTTTAATTCATCACGGTTTATTCGGTAGCTCAATGGATTGGCTCCTTCTTGGTCCTAATGACTCACTACCATTCATACTTTTGGAAGCGGGGTTTGAAGTTTGGCTAGCTAACTCCAGAGGCAATCAATTTTCCAAAGAGCACATCTCCAAACGAGTAAATTCGACGGAATTTTGGGATTTCACTTTTCATGAAATCGGTGTGTATGACCTACGAGCAATTTTCGAATATCTATATGATAATAAATCGGAACACGCTCGAATTGTGTATGTGGGATACTCACTAAGTGGTACAGCGTTGCTGGTATTACTCTCTTTATTACCTCAATATAACAAAATGTTAACTTGTGCAGTCCTCTTGGCACCTTTAGTTTTTATGACTGACATTAAGGGGCCGTTAAAAGATATATCGGATGTATATTATCAAAACTATAACCCAACAATTGCGAGAAACCAACAAGAACTATCGGAAAAGGATGAAACATTTGAAAGCATAACAAAAAAATATTGCAATCAAAGTGAGGTATTGATGTCAAATGTTATACTCTGTTTAAAATATGGAATTAATGTTTTATCAAATATCAACGATTTATCTATCAACTCAACATCCGGATCCTCAGAGAAGATTCTAATACATTACTTTCAAATGATAAAAACTGGGCATTTCAAAATGTTTGATTATGGAATAGCTAAAAATTCCAAAATGTATGGAGTGACCTCTCCACCTGAATATGCATTAAAAGATATATCCGTACCATTATATATATTTACATCCACTGGTGATACGTTGTCATCTACGCAAGATATCAATATGCTTAAAAGTTTTATTCCACATATAAATCATACCATATTGAAACGTATTGACTTTTCACATGCCCATTTTTTGTTAGGCAGGACTGCCCCAGAGTTAGTGTACAAAAACATATCGCGTATACTAATTAACCATCTATAAAAACATTAATTTAGACAAAGACTTTACAGTTTAGTGTAAATTTTCAAAGAGAAAACACCATGAGGGTAAATGTTGGCTTTGTGTGTTGGACATACAAAATGATTTCCCGCGTGGCCGCTTCATGGCAGGAGCCGTTTAAGGGACATGTCACGTTGAGCGCCGTTCAAAACTATAATGAAACGCGTGTTACTTCAAATAAACAATTTCTAACGTTAAAAATAGGTAAAAATCTCTTTGAAAATAATATATTGATTCTGTAACGTAACGAAAATGTCTTAAAAACATAACTAAGCTGACTAAACATAATGTGTGAACATAAACTTACATGTTTTGATACATTGTACTGTGAAGGAAATGATACTCTATTGTAGTAGTCCAAGGTATACGCACGCACGTATATAAAAATTCTTACTCAGAAGAATCTTCTACATACAGGATATTTAGTTACAAACTTAAAAGACATGTGAAGTGCTATCAACATGGTGTTATAAGTGATATTGTTTATTATTCGTCCGTGTGTTAATAGAAAAATCAGCCGAGTTTGAGACCTAAGGAATACAATAATACTACAATATAAAACTCTATGAGAGCAGAGAATGTACTTTGAAAACAGCAACGTGCTATTTAATTTACCAATTCTCAATTTGGTTCATTTTTAGAAAATAATACTGTGATTATGTCTCTCAAAGTATGTATAATACTTTTTATGATAGTAATGGTATCTTGTCAAAAGGGATCTTCATTCAAAAAGGGCGCCAAAGGTGGACTTTCAAAGCTAATCTTGCAACTTTATCGTACATATAGACATAAAATTGTGGAAGCTTGGGAGAAAGTGAAAGCGTTTTTCAAGCGAATGGCTAATTCAATTAAAACAGGTTTCCAAAATTTTGGTAGGAGCATCAGTAACTTCTTTAAAAGATTTAAGAGGCACTAGCTATGTGGACCTAATGTAATTAGTGCCAAAATGCAGGACGGCTAAACACCGTGGTCACACCCAGCGTGCGAGATAGTGAAAAGCCGCTAAAATTTCCACTCGCACCTATAAAAATATTCGACTATTTGACCAGCCGGATGGAAACAGGAAAATCTTCCAAAAATCATTAATCAATTGCTATTATATACGTATTTTAATCTTACCTATTCGAAAACTTTCGTAAAATACACTTGTGAATTTATATTCACTGAAATGCTGTGTGAAATTGCTTATGTTCGATAAATATCCCTTAAAGAATGCGTAAGTACCGCTTAGGGTGTCATTTTTCATCCCCATTCAATCCAAATAGTTAGACCCTCATGGACCTTACTTAATCTTGACTAATAGCGGAAATATATTTAACCACTAATTTTAAATATTTTTATTAAACGTAAAAGGGAATAAATTTTGAAATTGGAATTTGTTTTTACTTTTCCCGAGTCTAAATAAATGCAACGCTTTAAACTCACTATACGTATAGTTTTATGGCTATTGCCAAAATTGAAATGAATAAATAACAATAGTATGCTTTGTAACAAGCATGGATAATGTAACACAGCTGCATTGGGTGTTTTTATTGCGGAGTAAAGTATTAAATATTGCAATTATAGTACCGTAGGGGAGTATGCCCATGATTGAACAGAATTATTGAGGGTGAGTTGCGTAAACCAAAATAGAACATTCTGTTGCGGGCACTTTTATAGAAAGCACCTGATGTGTAATGTAAATAGTCGATGAGTGTAGTGTTTATTTTTTGTTCATAAGGGTATATAACACTCACCAAATGCTTTTGTTTGAAATCCTCTTTCTACGTCTGTTATTTGTCTTATTATCTGAATTAACCCCATAAAGAGATCCGCCATACAACTAACCTGAAACGTCTATTGTTTGCTGAGTACCATGTTTCACTATCTCCTAAAACACCACGGTGGTATACGAATTCATGTTTTATATGGTGGTAACCTATATAAAACATGAATTCGTATTATTGAGTACTGTTATCAGCTATACATGAATTCTTTAGTTTCACATTTAACTGCTTTCTTTAGTTTCACTTTAAATTTCTCAAAATACAAGAGGGAATTACATAATGAGTTAATTTGTCAAATAACATTACTTCTAACCGAATTAACCTGGAGTATTTACAATTTTTGTACACCCGTAGAGAATTGTTAGGTATATGTATGTAAAAATCTAATTTATAGAAGTCTAGACTTCTATAAATTAGTCTCAGGTGCTTCATATCGCTTGTATTATAAATACAATAGTCTTAATACTTTTATGCATTTTAAAGACGTTGATATTTATTTAAAAAAGAAACGTATGTAACAAAATAGTATAGGCTAATCAAGTATTAAAAATGTAAGTGCAAAATTCTTTCCGGCTACACACCATCAGACATCGATACGACAAGTCAAGACGTCGAAAGCTACAACGTTTCCATTTCAAGCCAACTAATGTAGGTCTCATAATTCGAGAATCGAGAGCCTCCGCATTTCTTTCGAATAGAGAAAAAGTAATAAATGATTTCTTAATATTCAATCTATTAAAATTACATATTTTACAACGACTTCGTCGAAAGGAGTGACGATCTATCCTATTTTTATAGCAGACACAATTCCTACGCAGCTATTTTGTGGAAGAGCACGCACGGATAGGTGTTTTTAGATTAATCAACGAAGCGTAGATATTACGTTAGGCATTGGATATTGAAAGTAATATGTATTTTTATATTAAAATAGAAATATTACACAAAAGTTGTCTAGGTTACTTTCTGATGTAAGGGTGTGTCTATGCAAATTTGAATTAAAAGTATTAAACATATGTGTATTTTAACAAATAATTGAATCACATTCATATTAATATTTTACGATTTTATTCATGATTTTTGGTTTAAATGAAACACCACTGGACTATGAAACGGTAAAATTAAAACGAGATAAAATATACAAGTTGTATGTTGTGTACACAGCTCAATAGCAATAAATAACTTTATTCATTTGGGAATATAATATAACTAATGTAATATAGGCGCAAAATAATTTACAAAACATAATATCAAGATAAAGTGTATAAACCTATCTAGGCTACATCACAGCCTAGTCGGTTTTAGTGCCCGAATCAGGTTTTCGAAATACCCGCAATAAAACTGAAAACTGTTTACATGGACACTCTTAGTATATGTGAAACTGCGCTTATATTTTGTACAGGATAAAATATATTTTCGTCTGTATCCAAGAGTTATTGACTACAAAGGACCAACTACAAAGTGACCAAAGAACAGTTGCGGTGTCAATAACTTTTATTTCTATGATCGCTCTAGTTGTGAAACATTCATCGTTACTATTGGTTACCTATAGACGTCTCAAATAATTTGAATCGATTCTACTTTGGGGAGTTTGGGGTGGTACAGCTTAATGTTAATAGAAATTAGGCTCCATTTTCACTTGATCTATATACAAAAAGCGTGAAAAATCAAGTACCGCTCAAATGACTTGTAGCCCTTCCTCCGACGGAATTCATTTTGTAGGGTGTAATCAGTGTGAAATCGTGCAGAAGCGATCTAAAACTTATCTAGAGAGGAATTCGGGAAGAGAATGTGTTTCTTTCGCATGACAATCTGTAAGAAAACAGTTATAATACATTGTTTTAACGTACAATGTAAGAATAAAATGTAGACGAGATTTGTTTCAAAAGTTCGACTGTTTTGATATTTTCAAAATATAACGATAACAAATTAAACTCCAATTTGACTAAGAGGCTTATGGAATCAAAAATTGAAGAAATAACGCTCATTATACAAGTAATACGAGTGGGTAGCTACCTATAAATCTTTATTGAACTCCTACTTAATCGCGCTAATTAGAGCTAGTCGAAATCTAATGAAATGAATGAATTTGTATTTAATAAGGTGGCACTGACATCCAAAAATTTGCCTTTGAACTACTAATAAACCAATCAATTAGAACCTTTACTCATTGGACAAATAACGAAACACATAGGTATATTCTTATTCATATTTTAACATATATAATATACTGTCATATATTAAGAATATTTTCACTTTATAGTGACTATATATTCTGTCTGTCATATTTAAGTATTTCATAAGACAGTTGACCAATAATATTATAAAATAAACGAAAATATGGCGTGTTTCGTTTGATTGTGATCATTCAAACGGAAGAAAAGGTTCGCAAATCTGTGATTGGATTGGATTAGTATTTTTATGTTGAAGTACTGCGTGCTCTTGTCTTTAATTTCATTGAAATTTTAAAATATATTTGTGTTTAATAGCTTATGGATGTAATGTAAGCAGATTGTGAACATTACTATTGGCGCATTGCTCTCTAAAAAATAATATAATGTTTATTTTTTCGTCGCTATGATATTAAGTGTATATGAATAAATAAAAATAAAGACTAGCTATGAGTGACTTTGAGATCTGAACATATCCAATAGTCTACGATGGATCAAGAAAAATATGTTTAATACTTTGTACATTTATAATATGATAATAAAATAAATAAACCAGTTGGTGTAATGACCACCATCAATGGGTCTCAGGTTCGCTTCCCAGTATGTATTTTTAGTCAAGGTTTTTAAAGTATGTACTTGTTTCAATTATAAATGATTGATAGCAAAAAATAAAATAAAATAAAGGATTATTGTAATATATTTAGTTGATAAAATGGGTATGTCTGTGCGTTTGATTTATGTAAACCTATTTAAATAAAAATGAATCTCTATTTCCCTTGGTAATCACATCACGCGTGAACGGATGGAACAATTTCGCTAATTCTGTTTTTGTTGTGTTTATTATTGTCAGGAGAAGCTTATGAAAGAAAATATTAAGTTGAGCGAAAAAGAAAATTAAAAAAAAATTGTTTTTACCTGTTCTCTTACTGTTGATTTTGATCAATATTATTTTATTTAACATAGTTAAGAGCAAAACTATATTATTTAATCATAACCCTCAATTAAGTATAGCCGTAATACATGCGTACATACAATTTTTCCAAGATCGCAACAATACAATTAGTTCATGGAAAAACTCTATAATACCTCGAAAAGTCGCATTTCTCAGTCAACACAGCACATGTCTCGTAGATTACCGAAAAATAACATTAGTGATATTATTAATATCATTCAAATAAATATAAAACTAATTTAAATTTTCAATTCTATTCTATGAATTGATTACTGTAATACCTCATTGATTAAGTGATCCCGTGATTGGATGGAATGTTATCCATTAGACTATCACAGCATGCATCTATAGATCCACAGATTTGTAGATGAATAAGAAGCAAATTTCAATACATTATCATTAATAAATTAATCTACAAGTTGCAGTAATTGAATAAACTAGGCATTACTTATTTCCAGTCATGATTCATTTTGTAATGTAATGTGGGAAAACCTCCTTATTTCGAATGTGATAATAGCACAAGTGCTATTCACAATTACCTAACACAAGAATATGCATTGTAACGAGTGTTCGATTTTTAGTTCTGTCGTTAATACAGTGAGGCTGACAGGCATTCGGTATGCAATAGACATACTCGTACATCGATTTTGGATTTGAAAGGAAGTGGACGCTTCTATGCAAATGTAAATAAATAAATTGAGATATATTTTTGTTCGTTCTCAACTAAATAGCAAAAAGCATAAGCTTATGTAGGCAAGAGAACGTTATTAGTGATTTAGATTTCAGCCCGGAAATCTTTGGAGCTGAGGCTAGCAATCGGTGAAGATTTTTCAGAAACCATTACTAAATTAGTAGTATTTAATAAATGTATAATTCTTCCCACATTTGATGGACGTCGTGATATCCGCTTGTATGCCTTACCTTACCTTCTCAACGTTGGTATCTATGAGAATTAATACTTTTTCGTCGTAAAAGCTGTTTTTAGGACAGCAACAATAATTTGATAAGAAAATAATAACGGATTATATCCATTATCCAATTTCGTGGAAATGTTTTTAATTTCTGAAGCTTTAAACGATTCAATGCAATATTATTAAGTTACGTCGTTATCGGCTCTCGACAGGAAATCCAATCCATGTAGATTCCTGAGCGTGTTGTGAATAGAAAGTAAAGTTTGTGTATTAAGTAATATGTATACAATTTAAGTGGAAAAATACTTGTATATGTATCTAATATACGAGTTTGTATATTTATTAGAATAGTTTTTCATACCCATATAAGTTTTAATAATAGAAATATCCAGATTCAACAAATATTTTCATCAAATGTTCCCGTACTCAGACCGACGCGACCGTTGTTGACCATTGCGGCAGTTGGGTCATTAATGTAATTATAATAGTGCTAATAGTATAGAGTCAAGATAAAATGGAAATGGGCAGGTCATGTGACCAGGTACAATGATGATAGGTGGACTCAAAGAGTGGTAAAATGGCCAGGGCCACGAGACACAACATCAAAAGAATCAACAGCATCGACAACATTATAATGACAGCAGCCGACATGGTTAACAACAGCAAAAGATATAAAGATCTGGAATTGGAGGCGGCTTAGGTAAAAACCCAAGAGGGGCATGTAAAACAGACATGTGTTTAGTCATTTTTAATTATTTTTATATCACTGTTACTCTTATCATGTTGTTCATATCTTTTGTATTTATGGAATTGAATGAAGCTTTTATTATAATAATAGTATAGTACTAATTGTCACAGGTATAGATGAAATAGATTTTTAACTAAACTCATCACAACCAAGAGGTTGGTCTATATATAGCAAATATAAATTTATTTTTACGTCGGATTTCTTTTGACAGAAAATTATATATTAGTTCGTTAATACCTTCAATCGACACCGTTCTCCGATCTATGTGTCTATGACCAATTCTATAGATGATCGATACTAATCTTTCCCGTATGACGAAAAATGTTTTGTGTAGTATAAGTAATTCATCATATTAGTTGAATCCGTCAGAAATACTTTATAAAAAGATTGTTATATTAAATGTTTAACTTTAGAACCTCCATATTATTTAATTATGTAAGCAAATATTAAAAATCATTTCACTTCAATATATCAAAATTCAGAAATCTTTTTAACTGGTTTTCTTTTTAAACGACCTCGACCTTAATGATATGTACACCAACTACTGCTTGTTACAAATTGTTTTCTTTATACCGTACAGTAGTCATTTAAAAGCTCAATTAAACCTTACTAAAACTTTAACGAAATAAAAATAAATTTGGACCATTTAATAAAAAACTTATAAAAAAAACCTGCGTAAGAAGCCCAATTTACCCACACATGCGCGTCTGAAAAATATGTTGTCAGGGATTATTTGACCCACGACCCGTAATTCTATTCGTAATGGAATTTACTCACTGCTAATCTATTTTCATCTTACAAAGCAATGACAAATCATGAGTGTATATAAAACCGGTAAACCGTAATATAATTTTTTCTTTCTGCAAATATGTGTTTGCAAAACGAAAAGTTTGATGAATAGATGGATTGGTTTATGTGAAGACCCAGTTGGCGCAATGGACACCAGATCAGACTGCTGTAAAAGAGGATCCAAGATGCGAGCACTGATAACATTAGGGTGAAGAACTTATCTTTTGCCTGTGCTCTAAGTGTACATAGCTTCCCTTGTGGCAATCGTGTGAGAAAAGTATTCCGACGTTATATACAAAAATATTATGACATTCCTTAATAAATGCAGTACCTAGAGTCGGGATTACATATGTGACTACAAACATACTTTTATTCGTATTAAGGGCTACATTTTTAGGAAAATATTTCCCAATAAAACCTTCAAGCCGGTGAAAAACAGCTTTTGTTACCATTTCATTTCATTGTCAGGTCCATGGATGGCTTATTATATATTTCACAGGAGGAAAATATCCCAATAATATTTCGTAATTCAAAGAGCATTTCATGTTCATATTTGTATAGATTGTGACAATTTTACTTGAATAATAGCCACGGTATTTCCGGTCTGACAATAAATTGGAGCCTTCAAAAAAAGCATACCACAACTTCAAAGGCCCGCACCTCATTTCTAACTTTCCGGTGTTGCCTAGGTTTGTATTTACTCTCGGTTATTTTCTTATTAATTTAACACCGCGATATTTATTAATTTATTTTAAAGTTTAACAAGCAGGTATTAACTAAAAACATTAATAGGTTAGGCTAAAGCTTATACTAAAAATCTTTAATTATAGTACACCTTTGTAGAATTCTGTCCGGCAAAATTTGAAAGGAGAAGGAGTTTTCTTTTCTTTGAATACCCTTCCTTATTCCGAAGCCATTTCGAGACTTAAGAGCTTTTAATTCTGATTAGGTAAATACACCTCTTAGCAATTCATACTTATAACGAATCCATTAAAAACCGCGTTTTATTTCTATTGAGGCCTATTCCACAAACCAATCCTATCTAATCTAACTCGAACAACAAATTGAAAGAACATATTGCAGATATAAGACATAGACGACACAAAAAATCAACAGTCTATGAACACACATTTGATAAGCCTAATCACTACATACGCTTCGACCAACCAAAAGTACTTGCGAAAGAAAAAAGATTCTTCCCAAGATTGGTAGGAGAAGCAATTGAAATAAAAAAACACCCTAATTTCAATAGAGAAGACGGCCTAAAATGGAGGACACCGTGAGCCAGTTCTGTAAAAATTCTTTCGGTTTTAGTCGATACCAACTCCGGGGCTATAACACACAACCTCTCTGCAGCTGTAACACTTATTTTCACAAATAATACCTTTTGTCTTCAGTCTACCGTGACCACGCACGCTGCAAAGCACGCGAAACGTGGAAAAAAATTAAAATAATGTAAATATATCTAAATTTCGCAAAAATACATAACTTAAATCTGTTAATAAAGTGTTTTTCTTTAAATGACTAACTGTAATTTTAATAAAAGACAATATTATAAAAGATAATATAATGTGCTTAGAGTTTAATCACAACCGATGTTAGTATATGGCCATATACGTGGCCATATATATGTGGCCAGTCAAAACTGGTTCGTGATATTAGCAATTTTATCTACAAATTTTCATTACCAAAACCGATAACGAAAATCTAAAATAACCCACCAACCCTTACTTATTCTACGCATGAAGCCTCAAGTTAGAGCTAGTATTTCAAATCGCAAAGCCGAGCGAAGCCTTACAATATGTTACATTTCAAACAGCTAGCCTACTTTTTCATTCCACTAGACTCAAGAGTTAACGGAAAATGCTCAAACTTTTCTATTCAATAGCTTACTTTTCCAGCTGTCTTGCCATTTCCAACGTCAAATTAAAACTCCACTTGTCAAATAGTCAGGACGAAGTATTATGTTCGAATTGAGGTTGAGTTTTCTATATGATGTTTTCCCGAGGTTTTTCTCATTCATTTCCATACCTATATAAATTAGAAGGCCTGAAATTTTGTTTAAATAAACACTTTTATTATTAAAGTAACGACATCTATTTCTTTGATTCTGATTTTTTTTAATATTAAAAGTATCTATTCTGATGTAATATATATATATTATTTACTGTAAATGGTAACATTTTATTATTTAGTGCATCACTACATAGTATAAAACAAAGTCGCTTTCTCTGTCCCTTTGTATGCTCAAATCTTTGAAACTACGCAACGGATTTTGATGCGGTTTTTTTTAATAGATAGAGTGATTCAAGAAGAAGATTCATCCATTAAATAGTAGAGAAGGACTGTTGTATTTTTGAGGTTTTTAATGTGATGTCGTAAATAATTACATTTTTCCCGCTTACATTGCAAACGCAGGCTGAACCCTACGAGTTTTATCAAAATAATTTACTAAGTATTGTACACATTGAAAAGGTCTACAGAAAAGTCCATGATAATATATATCTATCTCTTATGGATAACCCACAATAACTTTTTTTTGACATTTACTTTTTACGACAAATATTGGCTCATTTTCGATACGATTTTAACCAATACAGCATTAATCCTTAACCAATTAAATACCTTGAATACATTGTTCATTTAATATAGATCCATTATTTATTATTCTGTAGTTGCGTTTATTTTTCTGTAGTGTATTTAGTATCAGCATTGCACCCGTGCGAAGCCGGGGCGGGTCGCTAGTTAACAATAAAAGTGATCGAAACAAAAGCACAAGAGTACCAGCTTTTGACGGATTTTGATATTACGTTTTTTGAGTGATATCAATTCTCCACGGAGATAAATACAATTTATTCAAAGCCTTTCCAAATTTACAAACAAATAAATTGAATAAATCACTCGATGACATTAATTAAAAGGGAAAATATTCGTAACAGAGTTTTATTAATGCAGGTAATGTTCATTTTTACAGGCTAAATAACTGTATTCATATCCGTGGGATATGTTTCAGGGTGCATCATTGTTTATATCCTGCATCTCTTCTAATATATGTGGTGTATCTGTTTTGTTGCCTGAGCAAACAAATTTTTCGCTCTGGACTTACGTGAAACTCAGTATTTGACTAGGACATTTTAGGTACAAACGATATATTATATAGTCAAGTTAGTGTAGTGAGTTATTCATTCTAATTACCAATAAGAGTCCAATTTGCACGGATTCAAGTCGAAGAAGCCTCTTTATTATTCTAAGCCATTCATATTATGTATTTTTATTAATAGTAATTCGAACCTATATCTAAGTGATACGAATACAGATAATATGCGGTAGTGTATTCTTGTGTCGTAATTTAAACCTTTTGCACCTTCCGTGTAATTAGAAAATTCCCTGACTTGCAGCTAATTGGGTTAAATCTCTGGTGCTAATGAGCAGCTTTGAGACCCAGATTTATAAATTGATATCGTTATAGTTGAGTTGGATTGGTACACGAAATAGAGGGCGAACCACTTTACACAAAGGGTAACCACTGGTGGTTTACAAACGTGCAGACGTATCAGATGTTCAGCACCGCCGTCCATGGACAGTTACAATGCCAGAGGGATTTCAAGTGTCCATACGCACTTTTTTTGAGGGCCCCAAAGTCGTATTGGTGGAAATATCTCTTGGCAGCTATATTATACGTTTAATAAGTTGTAATAAAATAACAACAATATAAGGACAGGTTACGTTCAAATATTTTTCTAGTTATAAAATTAATGTTTTAGATAGCTAAAATTTAATAATGTTTATGTGCAATTATTTTTTAATTAAGATTACATTTATTTTAATTACGGAAAATTATTTTATATTTATTTTTCAAAATTTACCCAGGTTTCGCAGACCCAGGTACTCTACGGTTCTACAATAGAGATAATTACAATTTTAAAAAGCAAATAATAATATATTTAAATTTTTTTTAATTTTAGGTTTATTAAGATCATCATCAGGAGATCACAGTTTTACCGTTGCAGTAAATTAATTCGTAACCAACCAAATTGCTATGTTTCTGCACATAAGTAAGCTTATTATTTTGTGCTTTTATATTTTATGTACCGTGCTTAAATTCATCATAAACATAAGTTTTTTGATAAGTCGGGGTGTAGGATAGAGGGTGGTGGGTGAGTTACAGGTTGCAAGGGTGTGAGGACAGGTTGTTTAGTGATGTACTCGTTAATTTATCGGTATTTTAATAATAATATTTTTTTATATCTGGGATACATTACTTGTCGATAACGTTTTCGTATATTCACATATTTGTACTTGAAAAGCTCAATGTTTTAAATAATGTAAAAATATATCGTTGTTCAGACAATTTCTTTGTAAATTAATGTTTTAATTGAAGCTATATATCATGTAATCTTTGCTGGTATGTAAGCATTCTTCTTGTTTTAAATACTATCAAAATTCTATAAATATAATAAGTACTTGTAATACTAATAATCGTCGATAACTTATTTGAGTGTTTAGTTAATCTAGAATGTAAACTTTTATTGTTTTCGATATCTATTTGACATATTTAATAGATTTCAAATGCGTATGCAACGTCTGATGAAGGTGTCATTTAAATCCTGTACCAATTGTACTGCGCTATTTAATTATACGTTTTTTTTTAAATTAAACTCGACACAAACATTTACCACCCACTCACATTAAATCTAAAGCTATCGATATCGATAAACAATTATTTGACACACTGTGAAGCAACAGGGTGTCGAACGCCTGCGCGTTTCCACCCCATCGGCTTATAAAAGGGCTGGCGGGTCCGTTTGGACCTCATATCCTCGCTAGTCATCTTTCAGAGCAGTGCTAATAAGAGCTCTAGAAACCGCGATTAAGTGACGTAGCATGTCACCTGGGTCAAAATATTTGTTGGACTGAGTGCTGTGGTTGTTCGTGAAAATGACTTTGTGACTTTTTCCGCTATGTGTCGAGTTCCTGTGAAGAGGGTTTGATTAATAAGGTAAGTTTTAGATTAGTGAACTTTCAGAGATTCGTTGCCGTTGCTGTATCTGCGGTGTGCCAGGTAAGTCAAGAAAATGATCGTGTACAAAAGGCGATTTTTATTTTTGCAATTGCGATCGTGTTTTTAGATGTCCTCATTTATTTTGTCATAATTGTTAGTATTCACTGTAATATAAATTAAACGACATAAAATGTCGTACTAAATATTTGTACACGATGATTTTTATCCGTTTAATTTATAAGCAAGCTACGGTGGCGGTTGTGGTGGTCTGAAAATATATTTTACGGTACTATTTTAACATCTTTATTAGAATTTAATCTGATATATGCTTCGCGCTACAAGAAATCAGCAGTTGCGTATTATTAAAATATATTCTAACGAATTCAATGTTGTTTTATTTGGAAAATATTAGTAAATGATAGCTAAATGTTTGACCAGAGCCGATCGAACACTTAATGATAAACGCTTTTTTTAAATATTTTCTAAATCTTCCTTTACTACATTGATCCAGAATGATTTTATTACAATCAACGTTCGGTGTTACATTTTGAAAACGCAAAGTACGTAAAATTAATAATTCCTGTATATTTTTTATAAAAAAAGTTGACTAAATATAAAAATAAAAAATAAAATAATTAGCACTCGTTGAAGTCAAAACAATTTTCATTTAAAAGTACAGCCGCTGTTATGTCTTGTTATTTTATTTAAAGTAATAGTTTTAAGGATTAAAATTATTGCAAGCCACAAATGGAATAAAAATAAAACTGCAATTAATGAGATTAACCTCTGACACCTGCAAAGAGCCGATTTCAACCCAAAGTTCAAACTTGTTTCAATGAGAGGTTGTAATCGGACCACCCTTACTTTGAGAGCAAAAAACTAAAGCGCTAGAGCGCTTTTTCAAAGTTTATTGTAAAATAGAGACTGAAACAAAATTTCATTGTTTTTATTCTTTAAGAATACTATGAGTATTTTTATTTACGAAAACAAAATCCATCTACCGCGATGGAACACACTACAATCATTTAAAACCAATAAATCTACGGATTGCAGCAATCTGCTTATAAATCTAATATATAAAGTTCTCGTGTCACAATGTTCGAGCTTGAACTCCTCCGAAACGGCTTGACTAATTCTCATGAAACTTTGTGAGCATATTGAGTAGGTCTACATCTATTTTTCATCCCCCTAAATTTTAAGGTTAGTCCACCTCTAATTTCTTTTTAAGAAAAATGTTTTAGTTTCTATTTTTTATGATACAACATACAAAAATACATACAATCCTAAATTTTCACCCTTCTACGATCAACCCTTATTTTTTATTTATTAATTGAAAATTGAAATCACATGTATGGCAAAACAACGTTTGCCGGATCAGCTAGTATAATATAAAATATAAATAAAGTACCGAACATAAAAGGAAGCAGCTTTATAAATACATATTACAGGCTGAGTTGATGGATATATATTAAGATAATTTAAAAACTATCTTACGAATACAAAAACACCATTAAAATCTGTAACTAACGTGCTCTTTCTATCAATTATATTAGCTGTGATAAAAAGAAACAGACGAAAACTCGTGTGTAACTAAACAGTTACAACGATCCAATTCGATGAATTGATGGGGATATACATCAAAAGTGTATGCGAAATCCGGCTTAAAAAAAGAGAACTCGAAAGGCCAGAGGCGATTTATTCCGTTGTTGTTTTAAATGACTCATAAGAGTACGTAAAGAACGTACGTAGGTGTACCAATACAAATTGGTTACATAAATTATATATTGATGGTATAAAACCTTGACATACAAACGTATACGTAAAGAATTTAAAATAAATTAAGCTAACCAAGATTGTATCCAAGACATAATTTTCTGGATATATTTTCAAAATTCACAGCGTCAACGAATGTTCAATGACTACCGTGTCTTTTGTACGAGAGTCAATTTTCACTGTCACTCAAAGTCAGATAAAATAACGACTAATAAATAATAGTAATAAATATGAAAGCAGTAAATGTATTAATAAAATGTGATAAGTACACAAAACAGGTAGAGCGGACCAAACATGAACAACAATAGATGAATAAAGAGAATAACAGAAACACGTAAAGAATGATTACACATATTTGGTATCTATTAATGAATGAATTAACACCATATAAGTGTAATTACGAAGATATGTCCAATAGTATTTCAAGAGAAATCATATTTATAAAGGAACTAGTTTATGAAAGCGGGGATAAAACTTCAGCACAACTAGCACGTTTTAACTAAAGATCTTGGTCGTCTTTCATAAGTAGACTTACGACACGACTAAAGCTGCTTACATTTACTTGAAATAGAGTAAAGACGCATTTAGTTTTCACGGGATGTCTGAATACTTTTCACATAAACCATGTTTTGAGCATCATTCGAGATAATTAAATTTTCAAAAGCGAGATAAGGTTATAAGCCCCTTTAAATCTCGCACATCAAAGTCAGTAGAGTTTGTTTTCATAAATACTTGATTGCATGTAAATGTTCAACTTAAGTATAAAAGCAAATAGCAAAATTACTTTTCACTTTTCCCGCATTGCGTATGCTTCGTCCAGATACCGAGGGAATAAAATGACTTACATCTGCATGCTATTGTAATATTATGTGAGATGAATACTGACGTTTTAAATAAAGTTAACGGAGTTTAAACTTACTGATTCCATTTTATAGTCTTTTTAAACTATATAATTTTCATTGCTTTAAGTTATGACAAAATTACTGCGATATGTCTTGAGATTTTTGAGATTTTGTCGAGCACATTCGAGAACATTCGAAACAGAAATAGTAGAAGGAAATTAAAACTGATACTTATGTCTTTTTAAATAAATTTTTGAAGGTTTCGAAGGTAGACATTTCTGACAATAATTTGTTAAAAAAATAAAAATTATTGTTAATAACAGTAATAGTGGTATATAAATGTTCAGGGTTCAGTAATTGTAATTGCCGTAACCCCAAAATTGATTAATTATGAATTTTTGCTGGATCTGGGTGGGTCGCGGTGGTCGTGTCTCCGCGCGGAGCTATGTTTAAAATCTACTCTGTATTTATTTAATTTGTATATAAAGACCATACTTAAACAACCTTTACCAACGAAATCAATCTATTGAAGATAAAAAAGATTATTTATAAATCTCATCTCTACAAACATTCATAAAAAATAAAATTTTAAAAATATATACAGGAAACAACTTAATGTGAAAATACCGTGCATTGTTAAGCACGTTTGAAAAATGTGTACGTGTAACAAGAAAATGCACTTTGAAAAGTTCAATAGTTACCAATTTTTGTGTGAGAGCAAACTCGATTCTTTTACCCAGTGCGATGAAATGTAAAATTTCAATTCCAGAAAAAGATTTTTTAGTAGGGTATTGAAGGCACCGATTTTCTTGGTCGTTTCTTTTTTATACATAAAAGCGTCGACTTGATTTATTATCCGCGGAAGCGTGTCCCGCCGCAGCCGCGGCGCTGATCGACTGAACATTCCAATTTATTTTATGACTTAACGCCTTATCATTCTATTGTCTTCTATTAACCAACTTCTTGAGGTATTTTTCTAACCCATTTTTAATAAAGATCCCAAAAGCAAACGCGGTGGATTGAGAGATTTTGATTTTATTCATTTTTACGTTATCACAGTAAAATCGGAAGCAATAATAAAGGTGTTAAAATGACAGGCGTTTAAATGAGATTTAAAATAGGTAGAAATAAGTGTAGGTGAAAGCAATCTTAGAAAAATCATTGATTACATTATACAACCATAAATGTTGTTCAAATGTCACTAATTAAACGTCATCGGAGCTTTTTTAAACTTTGCGCGTAGCATTGTGAAATAAAGTGTAAAATTTTCAGCGGTGTAAATCGCGATTTTTCGGATGTGTTCGTGTAAAATGGAAAAATGTTCATATTCCCACGTTGAGCTCGGTCGTCTGTTCATTCTCTACTCTAATGCCACTTTATTGAATTTTGCTGTAAAAGCATTCGTGTTTGAAGATAAAAATTTTACTGTTTTGTAAATAAATACGCTTTGATGCCGTTGTAATATATAAAATTGTTATGAAGTAGAAAAAGGATAGGCATTTGAATTAAATTAAATAAATTGAACGTCTTAAGGACCTGCTCGTATTTGAATTCAATTAATGTTATACAACATTATAGGCGGAAATATATAAATTTTATACTGTTTTAGCTACAACCATGAATTTTAATTTAAAATTAATCCTTTTTCAGAATATTGTATAATTTACCACACAGTTAGCATATGCTATTCAAGACTGAAATTCTATAAAGCTATTTGTCAACAGCCTAAATGCTATGTATAGAACTCGAACTAGAAAAATATATGACCACTCAATATAGAAGCTTAACTCTAGGTACAGATCAATATGTTTAACTATAAATTAAATTATTTTCATATTGACCGTTCATAAATGATATCATATTAAATAAAAAACCGGGCTAGACCAAATCGAATCCACGCGTGAAGGTTCCCTTCTATGGGAAGCCTCTTAATTTTTATTATGTTTGTATATATTTGATATTATATCGAAAAGAGATAGGGAATACATGATTCGTTAAAATTATGTCACTAATAACTATCTATTACTATTATTATTAATGGACCGGACTTCTAAGATGCTTGTTCAGAACACTTGTTTTTTTAAAGGCGCACAAATAAAACCAACATTTTTATAGATAGAAATTAATGTTGTTCGTTTGAATATGAGATATACTATTAATTCTTAAAGGAAATACCAATATTTTCAATACCAACAATTTTCCCATAATGTTTCATTGCTTTACCTAGAAATACACAATATGTTTCATTGTCTTTCTGCTTCGATAATCCGTAATATTTTGAAGTAAACAGGAGTTGAAATATTGTCATTTGTTGATAATATTATTCTTTTAAAGAATTTATTAAATTTGTTTCGAATGATACTAACAATTCTACGTGTATTATTTATGCTATTAGAAACTCAAACTCTTGATTCGATTTCTAACGATAAGTTTCGTTAAATTGGCACTTAGAATTTATAAGCGACAGACTTATTTATGCGTGAAAAATAAAAGTATAGATTTATTATAGCTGCCTGATCAAAAAGCATTGAATGAAAAAGACGAACTCCTTCACTTTTATTCGCCAAAATGTTTACACACAATTATTTTTCTAAACTTCAAAGCATTGTGAAGCAGATCATAAAAATATAAGCTATACTTAAGTACTCTAGCATCTACTTTTGGCATTTGATATACACATTCTTAATAAATAAATAACAGTAATAATGAAGAAATGTTTATCCTTTATCAGTAGCATTATATCAAGGTGATTAATTTATTCTTGATATTGTAATTCTCGTTGTCACTGTTATAATTGAACTCAAATTGTCTTTTAGATCATTAAATACTGACAAATCCGATAATAGGTTTTTTTTAAGTGACAAACTATCGGTGTCAAATTGAGAGTGAATGTTTTAAAAAAAAACTTAGAAAACAGCTAAAATCTCCGTTAATTCTCTACCCTGTTAAAGTTGGATACTTTTAGAAAAGCCGCCGAAAGGAAAGGCAAGAAGAATGATGATGCAAACGGTAGCAGCTGCCAATGCCTCGGACAGGGTTAAGTAAATAAGCTTTTGTTATACTCATTGTGTGGGAAAATATATTAAAGTTGATAAGAAACATCGGATTTGGTTTTGAATAGGTAATACGTTGATAGGATATAGGGCATTCGAGCACTAACGTATCGTAAGCAAATTAATCACTATGAATATTTTCATTTTATAGAATAAAAATTATCATTACGTATCTTCGAAATCAGAATATTATCTTTGTAAAAGAGCAAACGGGCAGGAGGCTCACCTGATTGTAAGTAATGCCACCCATGGACACCTACAATGCCAGAGGCCTCACAAGTGCGTTGCCGGCCTATACGATGACAATACGCTCTTTTCTTGGAATTTAATAATTTGCCTTAATACCGATGAGCTGCAAGTACCGAACAATCCGCTTCAATACAAACAACTCCTCCCAACACTGATAAATGAGATAGAAGACTCGGAGAGATCCTGCATCTCTACGCGATGCCAAAAGATCAAGTTGGACTTTTCATACAATAACGACATTATGTATATTCGCGATTAATATGTCCCGAGCATTTTCTTGAAGTTATGCTTAGATTCTATTACGATCACAACCATTCACGTAAAACTGAATTGGCTTTTTACGTTTGACATTTGATTGATTGAAAGAAAATATTCGGAAGCCAGTCATTTAAACACCATTTTTAAACAGGAAATTGAATGAGTCAAACAAATATAGATGCAAACAAGGCAATACACAGAGGAAATAAATCTGTATTTTAGTATTTGCCAATAACCGGATTGTTATTTTGAAATTTGACATGAGCAATATTTAAATTTATTCGTTTGTTTTTATGAATATATATTTGTATGTATTTATAGATTTAAACACAATTCCAAATGATAATCAGCTTCTATTGGACCACGTTGAACACTATTTTTTATTCTAAAAAATATTTTACAAAAGGTATTATAAATAGAACTCGTAAGTAGGAAATAATACCGGACCACATAAAAGAAAATAAATATAAGTAGCTTTGTGCGTAACTGGAATAAACATTTTCTTTCAAACTACACAAGTTCTATACGTTGTTTGCATTAAAGCTCTGATCTGTATATTTCAAACGTTATTATTGTGCATAAATGTCGAATTATTCAATCTTGTTAAACTGATTTTGAATACACGCTCTAAATTGCGTTTCGTCAATGAAAATAGTTCTAACAATAAGCTAATTCGTTTTTGCTTTACGTTGTATGTGCCACTAATTACCAGTTGTTTCGTAAATGGAACTCCATGTAAATATTGTTATCTATATAATTGGACTATGTGTAAACACACATTGCTTGTACAAAAGTCGGAATAACGTGAATTTAAAACGGTGCGGCGAGCGGAATTCCTGTGGGCCGTTACGCGCGGACTAAAAAAGTAAATGGCACATAAACCGTATCAATATTGACTGTGTCTCGGCCTGCATACATCACAGTTATATTGGCCATATCTCACATACTATGACATTCTTTTTTCAAATTTACGCTGACATTTTACATATTTTCTTTAGTTGTCACTATTATTACACACTTAAAGTTATAACCAATACCAACTTGAATAATATTAGGTTAAACCTGATTAGGTTAAATTTAATAATAAAATGATTATAATATTAAATTAGTAATCGAAAGACAGTAGACATGCATGTGCAGTGGTGGTCAGCGGGCAGCATTGGTTCTGGTTCCGTGTGGTTGTATGTATACGTAAAGATTTTCTAACAAATTGAAATATACGCATGTTTTGGAATGAGAAATTTTAAAAATTTGTATGCGTTCTGTATATACGAATATTATATGCGTAACACAAATATAAAGTTACCGTTTTACTGTTTTGTTGTGCCAAGTCAGGCGGTTGACATTAACATTGTAGTCTTGCGTACATTTATTTCTTTTCTTACAATTTTAGCCCCGATTAGAATTTAAATCACATTTATATAACGTAAATTCGTATTTTTTTTAAATCCAGCGCAAAGTCAATGAGCTCTTCGATTCCACCGAGTTAATGAAAATCAATAATAAATATTTTTTAAATACAATGAATATTTTAATTATTAGAATTTGAAAAGTTAACATTAACTAAACCTAAGTATCAAGTATCTATAAAAGATTCAAACAGCCTTTGACTTGTTTAGAGCAATCCCTTTTAATTTGTTTCAATTATAAAATAGACACCTTTGTAATTTCGCGTCGCTAGAATTCCCTTCAATTAAGGTACTTTTAATTTTGTTTTCGCTAACGGTAAACGCTTTTGTTGTTTTTACATTAAGGAAAGAGTTACATTTATTTTCACGCTTAAATTTTCATCTTGTACACATAAACTTTAAGTGACTAAAGTCTAAAATTCTATTGAATGTTTAATCCTTATCACTGACTTAATTCAATTTGACTTCACATTTAATATTATTATTGACTAACACAAGTATTATACATTGAAATGAATATCATTATTTATGTCAAAGGGGCACGGAAATATTTCTTTGTCTCGGCCAGCACAAACTTTCTGCCGTACCACCACTGGAAACAGCTGCCAATAGAGGTACTTCCGAAGCAATACGACTTAGGGCCTTCAAGAAAAGAGTGCATAGTTATCTTAAAGACCGGCAACTTACTTCTGGGGCCTCTGGCATTGCGAGTGTACATGGGAGGCGGTATCACTTACGATCAGGTGAGCCTCCTGCCCTGCCTCCTGTTTTATAAAAAAACATGTTGAAAATTCATTTTATATTTCAATAGGTTTATAAAGCGCTCCAATAATTTCAATTAAATTTAAAATGAGGACCTGTGAGCTTTATAACCCGTTTAAAGCTTGCGAAACGTCTGGAAAGTTTTATAATTTAATATTCATTTCCAATAATTACACTCGTATATTTAAAATACAAAGACAGTCAATTAAGTATGAAAATGATTTTTTATTCTAAATTGCTTTTCAGTGAGTGGTGGTGAATAGGACATTGCGATTAGTGATAGGATCCTTGTTTTAGATAGAACAAGAACTATATGCAAATTCTTTGCCAATAATTACAATCCTTAGAATAATTCTTCATATACAAACAGTTTTACTTACTTAAATACTGAAAAAGTTTCAGTTGAGCAATAAAATTGCCATTTAATCGATTCGCCCCCGGCTAATGGCAACATTAGCAGCTCACTCAAAATAAATTATTCATTACTACTAAAACAGTGGGTTTATTCCTCTTGCCTAAGATGTACTCTGATAGTTTAATTGTTCTCTGTGTTGATCATAATATTTAATAATGAAGTGAAGATATTTTAACTCCTGTTTTGTTTGTAGAACGTTTGCGTATGAAACGATTAAACCTCACAATTTGCTCCTAAAACCAGTGCCTTTTACCTTTTGTGACTTTTGTATGGAGATAATGTAAAATAATTTGTAACGGGGACCAATATAGATGCTATACGGTATTGAGAGCTTACACGTATTTTTTGGCAGACATTTGCAGCAGCAAAACCACATTAGTGTTTAAACAAAACAATCTTATTTGGATATTCTTTATACTGTATTTTTATACACTCCCAATTTACAAATGCATTGCGACAATCATGAAAATTATAAGTTGGTAGAAAATGTATTTCTAAAAGCTATCAAGCACTAATAACAGTCGCGTTCAGTAAATATTTTGCATTAAATATAAACCGTGCAAATATAATTTCTGAACAATGTTAATTGTTATTTAGTTTTAACTAAATAGGCGTAACACCAAGGACTGAAACCCTTTTACTGCAAAATGCTGTACTGATATCATTTAATGTTCTTCAAAGAGTTGTTTTAGGCCCCACTTTGCATAACGATCTAGGGAGAGGCGGATATTATGCTTAAATAAATATCATTCATGTTAAAATATTTTTACACGTAATGGTTTTAGGATGGTGTGAAAAAGTAAATTATGGCAGTTTAAGATGACATTAATGATCGAAGGGAAATAGGCAGGAGTGAAAAGTCCTGAGCGTGCACAAAAGATTGAATGGGGTTCAGCCGTTCGCCTTAAAGATGTCTGATTCTCAATGGCCTTTTAGTGGGTGAAAAATTGTTTTCCTTGTCGTACTCATCACCATATATTTTACACTGAACATAGAAATTATACAATCATCATTAAAATAACTATTAATTTACACCTCTAGTGTACTTTAGTAATTGAATTATGAAACTCTTGAAATCGACCCCAATCCAGCCAAATAAAAAAAATATTTATATATTTATATGACCTAAAGGACGCTGGCACACGTTTGTTATACGCCTGCTATAAGACATAGAATTCGTTTTATTTTAATAAAAATAGAGTGGATTTTTTGCAATTTTTCCATATATGTCCGGTTGCTCGATAAAAGTCACGTTGTGGGAGCATTGAAACGCAACCCGGGAAATGCACGGGTTAGCTCAATGTGGCTTTCAGAATTTGAATTTTTATCGGTTATAAGAGTACCCTCGCAAGTATTTGTAAAGATTATCCGGTGACGTAAACAAGTGACACGTTGTACCGCGACTGTGGGGTTACGATAAGAACGGGACGTGAGGACGAATATGTTAGTGATTTGCCTCAATTTCCTTTGAACGCGCCGCGTGTCAACGAAATGTTTTTATTCTAAATTTAAAAAATGATTTTTTTTTATATAACTGCAATCTTCATATAAATTTAAAAATTATTATATACTTAATGGATACTCTATAATACAGCGTCTATATTTTCTGTGGGGTTATAATGCAAAATGACAGACGAGACACAAACGTCTGCGCATGCGATAATAACCTGTGTCAATTCAATGGTCTTCCTCATAAACTATCTTACATATTTTGTCCGTTCTTATCCGGATAAAGATAATAACAGTATTAAAAACTTCTGCTTTGTAGTTCCACAGATTACCTGGCTTACTTATGTCCACCACACTATCAAATTGCTTAATAACAGTTGAAGGCCGTCTCCATTGTTTTGGTGGTTAATTCATTCAGTTTGGAGACAGTTAAATAAACAAGGATCTAATATTAGTGTGGTTTCATTAAATGTTTGTACTGTGATACCATGTTTACGAAACTACTTTAAATTGAATATAAATATTATAAACTGCGAAATTCTCGTAGCATTAGAATATATTTTGAAATAATATCCATATAGTTTAATGAAGTAAAACTTTGTCAAGTTTCAGTAAGTATTTTCCGCCACTCGGCCCTCGGGAGCCGTAAGGTTTACTGATTACAATATTATCCTTTTAGAGAGCGAAAGGGTTAAAGTTTTTTATTTATAGTCTTGTGAGTGGAATTAATTTTCGGGGAGTCTGCAATACGAAACGTGGAGCGCATTGAGCGCAATTTCAACCATCGGGAGGTGCAATTAACCTGGACTTTATGCGCTCCCTTAATTAGCACTTATTCTGAATAATCACTTAGTCTAAACCGATAGGTCCCATCACCGGAGAGCCACGCTTTTGATGAACTAAAATCGTAATTATCAGTTAATTTATTCAGTTTAGGCAATAATGATAATTCCGAATCATTATTGTTATTTTTTCGACGAGGAAATTTATCAAATAAATACGAAGTTTGTTACATTTAGCTTTGAAAAGAGATTAACTACCGAGTTTCATGCTTGCTTTTTTGTTACAAACTTTCTGAATCGGTGGTGAAATAAATGCTTTGTAAAGTTTAATTTGACTTTGATCGCTACGATTATACAAGTAAAAGATTTTCATAATTATATTCTTATTGACAGTTGAATATGTGACGATACCAAATTTAGCGATATAGAAAAAAGTAAGGTCAAAGAAAATAAAATATTATTTATTTTCATTTGTAGCCATATAATACAAAATTATAAGGCTAATGGAAAATACGTATAGAAATAAACCTCTTACTGTCATTAGTGCCTCACCGACTGCAATAAAGTCGTATAATATCATTGAGATTACTTCATTCAAAATACAATTCAAATATCTGCTCTGCATTCGCAGGAGCAAAAGTGCTTAAGCAAGATACAAATGGGCCGAAGTGGAGTAAATTTTAAATGCAAATCCTAGAGTATTTCATTAACATAGCTATAAGGCTAATAATCGTATCAAATTTACACTTTTCATGGCATTTTCTGGTTTATAATTTTAGCTATGAGAATGGTAAGGAAAGCTTAACTTTAAGTTTTTAAATCCGAGATTTTTCGCTCGGTTAATTGTTCCATTAGCAATAAGAGCATTACCGACTTAATTCAGATCAATTAGCACCTTTCCATTTTAACTGAATTAATACTCGTTTTAATATTAACAAGTGGTCACCTTTTATACCTTTCAAAGGTCCATTAAAGGGTCTAAAAGATTAGATGAGACTCACCAAGGTAAACATGGTTTGTTTTTACTCTTCTCTGCCAATTCCTTTATCTTTATATAACGTTAACATGTTGAACATTATAATGTTCAGGAGATCTTTATAGATTTATTACGTTTTTTTTCTATGTAAGAGGTGGCATAGTGCCCTTTTAAATAACTATCACGGTATTACGCGATCACTTCCAGGCAAACTTTCCTTCAATGTAGGAGAGTGCAAAATTAAAATTATTATGATTGTGGTGTCAATTTTGAAGCGAAATAACGCGTCTGAAATTAGTTTAGTCCCGTCAAACATGCCTATATTATTCACATAATTTCCAAATCAATGCGACACATATTAATTTGGTTATATTAACACCTCTTTAGTCATTATTAAAATAATATAATTAATATGTTTTTTTAATTTGCTTACTTTCGTGAGTTTACATAAAAAAAACGATTGTTATAACACCGTGTTTGCTTTAGGAAAGTCCGTTAAAGAGCGCGCATAAATTAAAATTTCACAAACTCGCTGTATTACAGCAATCGTAGTCAGAGATGAACTTACCGATATATTTTTATAATCCAATAATTGGATTACTTAAGCCTAATGCTAAATTTCTATTCAATAAAATTGAAATATTTATATGGATAGAAACAATTACAAATTAGTTAACATTTGTCTATACCACATTATTTCCCTTGCTTAATTATCTCCAGGACCGATAAATAAATATGAGCTATCATATCAACGTCAGTCCTTTTATTAAATTTAATTATAAGTCTTCTTCAATTCATGAGGTCTTTGAAATTTAAAATTAATCCGATTTTTATCAGTTAATTGGTAATGTTTAAACCGCTTTGCTCACCGAATCTGGTCCCTGTCTATGGTTTGCATCGATTGCATGCGGGCGAGACAAAGGGAACAAGCTTCCCATTATGATAATGCATTGCGATATAATATCGCGTTCGATCGAAGCGACAGTAATGGTACCGATGAAGGTATACAGAAAAACATATAAGGCTTCTGACAAAGAGCTGTGATGTGGTCTAAATAATTTTAATTCAATTTGAAATAAGACATCATAAACGTGACGATAGCACTCTATTTGAATACCTTAGTCTTGTGTGGGAGATAACTTTTTTGCTTCATGTATCAAACAATAATTTGACTTCAAAAAACTATTGATAGTTCTTATACCTGCAACTATAAAGCTGGTACCATAAATACTACAGGTAGGGAAAAATCTCTTGGCAATTTTGTCTGCTTGTTATTCCTAAAGTATTTGAGAGTTAAGTAGAGGCAATTCAATTAAACTTGCATACTGTTATCTCGAGCAAGAAGCGAGCGAGACATTATCTAGTTCATCTATAATATTCTTATTTTCAGTGAATTTTCGAAAACTATGTGGTAAAACTCGAGGCAAAACTACACAAAATATTTCTCAAGCGGAGCTAAGTAAGTGACTCGTAATAGAAAGTTCACTGCTAGCTCTTAAGTATTACTTAAGCGTCAATTAGGGAGAGAACAGTGCCATTGAAACTCGCGTAGCATTAAATATTAAGACATCTAATTTTTACATCTCTGATTTTAACTTTCGATATTTTTATTTACGAAGCTATAAAATTCTATGAGCTGATAGACAACATTAGTTTCTCGATCATTATCTCTACCTGTAGATTAAATGAAAGCATTATAATTAATGACATCTCTAAAGGACAAAAGCTCTCCGATTTTATTAAAAAATTAAATCTATAAGGACCAAATTGGAAGAAATCAGTTATAATCTAAATTTTCATTGACGTATGTTTCGTATTGATATATTATAAAAAGAGAATTTGCAACCGCGAGTAAAACGATTAAGTCGTTACGAAGTCGTATAAATGTAATACAACAGACACAATTCACTTTGATTTTCATTACTTAATTATTTTTTACAATGTAAAAACGTACAATCTACAAACAACTAATTAATAATTCATGTAATAGTTGTGACATGGTTTTATGTAACCTCGACTATTGAATTTGAGGTTGTGTGGTCATTTTGATGGTCTCTATTTAATAGCAATGATATTTTGCAATGCGTGCTTAAATGTGCTGCCTGCTTTACAATTATACATTATTCATCTGTTAACCAAAAAGTCATCGAATAATGTGTTTCTTGTTGCTATTTGAACATGCTATCTCTTTCTTTTCCTAACCGACCTTCTTTCAGTCAGTCAGAGTTTACTATAGACATATTAATTTACGAGTCTTGCCCTCTTTTGATATTCAATGGATTCCGCCTACAAAGGCAAAAAAAAAATTTAAAATTTAAATTTTGATTAATCCAAAAAAGTTCATTTTTCATCTTTCTTATTATGACAATAGCTATGCAGGAATATCCAAATACCTATTTTGTCAAACAATTTTATCTATGTATGAGAGTACTATGACTTAAAATAACCTCTCAAGTTCATGCTGTACGTTAACAAAATAAAATGCATCCACATTCTGCGCATAAATAAAAACTTGAATTTCAAATATATTCCACCCGTAGGTAATGTACTATACTATATTCACCGTTCATATCATTTCGAAGATCTCGCTTTAGAAGTTTCACTCGTCCACCGTTTCTATCTAGTTCGAATTTTAAAAATTTATTCAAACGGAACGGGCTCTACTCTCCAGTCTATTGTCTATGTACCGAAATATCATATCTAACTCAAACGATTTCACAGTCGGGGCATTCAAAGACGGGAGGGACCAATTGTAGCTTTGATCTGTACACTCCAAGACGTCAATAGCAGAACTCCATTGCAATGTAACTTTACAAAGAAGCGAGTGAACTTTGAAATAATGAATCATTAATAAGGGTTTGTCATTTGCGAATTCCGTGTTTTTTTTTTAATTATAATGGTTTGCGTTACGGAGGGGATTTATTTCAAATAAATTGAATTACGGACATTTAGAAATTCGCATGTAGATGCAATGAATTATAAATATCATCTAACACTTTTAATAAATAAAAACGAATTATAAAAGCAAACTAAAAACTCTTTCTCTGTGGGGTGCCATCATCAGATCCTAATTGGACTACAAAGAGGGACCACCATTACTCTTATAAATCGTCGATATAAAGAATTTTAATTTTTTAGCAAATACACTCAAAACTTGGCTGTATCTGTAATTTTCAATTTAATTGATCGTTAAAATGAATATTACTTTTAAATACCATATATTTCATCTATGGTTAACAGCATAGATTAAATAAATCCCTATATTTAATATTAATACACAGTACAGTACACATAATATTTAATATACAGAATATTTTAGGTTAAAAGCTTATAAAGAACGGACAGCACGTAAACGCTATATCCTCCAAACATCAATTAACCTTGATCGAAAAACAATTTTATCCGTAATTTCGTTAGAAAAATGCCCCTCCAATTTATATGTAAAATTTTATACTTGGATATGCGATTTTAAACGCAAAGGTATTGTTTATCAAATTTAAAAGTGTTTGCCGATATCTGTTGTAGATATTTCCGTTTACGTTAACCTTTTGTTTGTTGTTCCTTTAGATTCAGAGTTTGTTGGTAGCAACAGCCACGCTATACAGCATTTTGCTTTATAATGATATTAGAGATCTAATCAACTATTACAACCGAGGAAATATCTTATAAACGACAACATATCGTGTCGACTGTGTACGCCCATTAATACATATTGCAGAGCGAAGCTTGTCTCACGCTATTTCAGTAGGTCAAATCGATGTATATCGGTCGTGGAATGGTCGAAAGTACATTAAAAATGCTCGCTGAAAGGTCTATTCATTCGTGAGGCTGAATACGGGTTGCTGGTAAGTTTTGAAGGGTAAAAGAAAATATACATTAGTCACTCGTGTTGCCCCAGATTCACGTAATTATTAACTTTGAGATGTTGAATAAATTTTAATGAAGTCGATTTGTTAGTGTCACAGTTTCAAGTAGTACAAGTATGAACAATAAAGGAAACTAATCTCAGATAGGGTTCTGATAGACGCTGTTGTTCAAATCTTAGAAGAGTTAAGTCGCTTGAATAAACCTAGCTTGCAGTTAGCAAATCCCAACAGATTGAGTGTTCAAATGGCCGCAACGGTCAGTTTGCAAACCCACAAAACGTGTTATGTGAACGAAACTGTTGTCTGCGTTCATATCTACTAATGCTTGCGAGAATTTAATTTACATTTGGATAAACTCAATTCAACCTTTGGTTAATGTTTCCATTGTGACTTAACTACTATATAATGATGGTTAAAACATAAAAGTTCATACAAAAATATATTTATAAGTAACACGGGTAATGTTTCAAAGGCTTTTAGATCCGCGTTACATTACTGAGACCACATTTCCTTTTTGTTTTAAACTCCGGTAATTATGACCAAGCACAAAGTCTGGATGGTCATCGTTCTCGAAGATTATTTAGCGTTTTTTGAGTTGTATGCTACTTATTCCATATAAAAAGTTATAGTGCCCAAAAAAACAATTAATTATTCTTATATAGCGAAACAAATTACAAACTACGTCACTTCGGGTAAGGACCCGAAGTTATATTTTCACCGAAACATAAAAGTTTATTTAGGGAAATTAAGAATAACAGACTTGTTTGTTTTCTTTCCACTTTATCAACTTTCTTTAGCATAAATCTAAACCGCAACTTGAAAACTTTGGGAACCCATCACGAGAAAGAAAATATTAAAGATATAAATAAGAAAAACATAAGAACAAATAGGTAATAAAACAGGCAATGATTGTTATGATTGACTCCCCAACAAATCATGCATTTCATTGATTTATATATTTTTGAAACCTATAAAAATAATTTATAAATACAGAGGAATCTACATAAAATACTTAATCATTGAGCACAGCGCAATATACAAAAAAATTATATCAAAAAAAAATATCTCTACTGTAAAATGAGGAGTTTAAGTCGATAAAAATTAAAACAACATCTAAAGTTTAGCTCATATAGATCTTTTATTCAACATTATGAGCGCACGTAACTTGGTTATTCCTATACCAAATCCATTTTTTACTTGTATTTCATTGGCCGGCACATTGACTGACCTTTCCGTCTCCCAGGAGAAATATACGAACGCAATAAAACTTACATCACTAAATACTTAACGAATGTCTATCAATCATGCTGTACGTCTTCAGAAGTATTTTTATTATATTAATATTACAAAAAAATAGAATTAATTATTTATGGATATGTTGTACCTAACTCAGTTACAATCTGTTCCTAATTTCATCATTGGTCGTGGATTAATACGGTGTATTCAGTAGGACTTGATACTCTCGGAGGCAATTAGTGATTCCAAAGATACGAAGTCCATACATATGAAGATAACATACATATCAACGAACGGAAGTTATATGTAATTCCTCGGTTGGAATGTTATTACGGCTTACAGAAGCCCATTGACCTCACTTCGTCACTACATATGGTGTCATACCGGCTTTTTTAAGATTATTAATCTATGATCTAAATCTTTACGTAGTTTTAAGTTTCAACTCTCTAAATTCTACCGCACTATATCCTAATTTTCTCACGTTTTAGCTGTCTAATATGACTTTATTCTATCTTTTTGTAACACTGCCCTTCCATTTCAGCATATATATGTATATGTCAGATTGCCTGGAAGAGATCGCTTGTTAGCGATAACGGTTACTTTTATTCCTTATGTTATGGTGTATTATAATAAAGTAATAAATAAATAATAAATATAATACCTTTCAACTCTCGTATTCTTTACTATTTGTTTTTACCTCAAGATATTGTCATCAAGAACATTATGAAAATTCCACCGTCTTAATAGGTTCTATATGTCATTCGATTCCCGCAAAGCCTTGCGGGTTGGTACACACTAAACCTTAATATAGATAATATAGACTTAATATAGTCACAAAAATTGAACCACTCCTCTATTGAAGAATGCAAATTTTACTTTAAATCAATAACAATAAAAAATCGTTTAAAATAAGCTTTCAATTACAAGTATTCGGCATACGTCTACCGTGTTATGCATACACCTCCATTGTATTGTTTCTAGTTTCTATGGCAGGGTAATTGATAGTGGTGTTGTAGAATGCACGGCATTGAGATTCCACTCTCATTGTCATTACGAAACAGGCGAGCCATAGGCAACTCAACGTATGCCAATTTGGTTCATTGTTCAAAATTCGAATACATTTAGTCCACAAACCAAGACTTTGTCAGTATTTATTGGCTCTATATGTTAACACTAAAAGCTGATAAATTATACTTTTTCTGAAACCAACGGTAACTTGCGTTGCATCTCTCTTGTTTCTTAACACAAAAGTTACCATTTAAATTGATAACGTACTGTACTGAGTACAGTTTTATTATCTCCTTATGTTATACGCATTGTTAAATAAATTATATATACTATGAAAACACAACAAAACAAACTTGAATTAATTTTCGGTTCACTCGTTCCAGAATCACTGCTTGAAAACGAACGTACGAAGTCTTCGTCCCTTTTTAATTACAGAGCAGAAATACGTTAAAAAGAAATATAATATACAAACTATTACGTATTAAGTCGTAAAGGATTTGAGCTCACGAAAATGTAATAGTACATAATTATTTATTTATTACGTTATTATAATATACCACATAATAAGCGAGAAAAATAACAACTTAAAAACTAGTATATAAATACGTTCGTTACGTACGAGCATTCCACAGATTTGTCGCTTTTATGATAAAGGACATATTAAAGAAGGAGGTATTGTGAGAAGGAATAAATAAGAGTAGATTATTTACAGAACGAAGATTGAGTTGGTGGGAACTAAGAGGGATAAAATTTGCCTTGAGATATGTAGGAGTTTTAGGATCAAACAGAACACGGTACAGGAGCAATGTATGTGGGAATATATACGTTTACGGGTAGGATAATTAATTGAGATAGAAAGATTAGAAAAACAATATGTGTAATAATTTTTAATTTGCAACTTTCGTATCTAAAGTATAATTAGAGTCAAGTTGATCCAACGCAAATAAGGCTTTTAATTCGTATTTCTCGCGAAAGTAGTTCAGAACCAACTCAAAATGGTTAACGATTTCGTTGACTTGTGACGTCGGAAATAAATGACAGCTCCATCGCGTGCTCAATTGAGAACTGTCCCTTGGAGACAATGTCACGTCTCCAGTGTAATTTCCGCTAGAACTCAAGAACACCCTGCTAATATTTGACGACGTTCTGCCCAAGTGGATACTACTGTTGAACGTAAGCTACGTTTGAACTGCGGAAATGGAATTAGGTTTCGATATTTAACGTTGCACTAAGAAAATCTAATCTATATTTAAAATTTATTGGGTTTCCGCGATAACATTCTTACAAAAATCTATCGTTGAAATAGTAAGTATTGCAAAAGACAACGTATCTTCATTTTAAGACATTTAAATTTTTGTGTAATTTTTAAATAATATATTTTTATCATTTTCATGATGAAGCATTGAAATAAAATGAAACTAAATCAAACACTTTAATAAAAATTTCATTCTTATTTTAATTTTCACAAATGGCACTCTCTTCATTAAAATTCTTTGGAAAAATTAATGCAGCATGATAATAAGAAGGCTATTTCACAGAAAATTGTCTCAACTTCAAACACGAATAATAAAAAGCGGCCAGGCGCGTATTCTCATAAATTAGCCACGTTTATGTTTTTGTATAATTTGACTGCAGTTGTTTATGAAGCAATTATATCTGTAATTTGCTTTCAAATTGAGCCAATATTTATTCACGTGAAGTGGTTTAGTGGTATGTTCTGATTTATATCGAAATTTAATATAGAAGGCCAGAACCTGGCATATAATTTTAAAAAGGTTTGTAAGATATTATAATTTTAAAGAGGTTTGTGAGACTGCAGCGAAAATTCCTCAAAGGTTTGTTCATAGAAAGAGAGATGAAAATGTCCATAGAAAGTTACGGTCGTCAAACTAAATATTTTCCATTTTTTTTTCCTTGCTTGGAAATATAATATAATAATATAAGACATTCGTTTTTTAGAAATTTTTTGGCCCTGATATAACGATTACTCTAGCTCTTCACCAATGAATTCCAATGTATGCAAACAATAGTTGCTAATACGAAGAACAGAAAGATAGCCTCATACCGTAATTATTTTATTTATGCCACGCCAACTAGGATATACATAAGATAAACAAAAAAAGAAGAAACTAATCACAAACTACAAGCTAATGTTAGGCATTTATAAAAGGCGCGGACGGTATGCATTAAGTATCCAAAAAAAAGAAAATTAAAATTAATTATGAAAACACAAAATAGCTTTTATAAAACAAAAACAGGCAAATTATAACGTTTCAAAGAAGGAAATTAACTGAAAAACCAAAGTTTACAGTTTTGATGTAGCTTTCATACCGAAATATACCAGGTACATGAATTGGAATTTCATTGTTTATAGGTACGATCGATATTTTGCGAAACGACATTTTGACACGACATCACGTTGAGGAAAATAAGCTTCATAGTCTAAATCGCAACGAAAACCCGCAACAAAGGACATTTACACTCGAATAATGTTTATTGCAATATCACTATTTTTGTAAACGGCCGACTCTGTTTTATTACTTGTTCAAATCCAACCTCAAACAAATGGACGTGTCTGCTTAATTTATTTAGAATGAATACTGTAAAAGCGTCAATAGATATAACATTGGAAATAGCAGTTACTCTATCTTTATTGTTAAATCTTAGTTTTCTGACTTATAAAAGAATATTCCGAGAATTGGTCGATGCATCAATTTTCCACAAAAATACATGGTCGTCTTACAAATGATGTAATATGTTATTATAACTTTCTATAGTATATTGATGATCCCGTATAATACGAGATTAATTAACATATCATTAAATTAACAAGTTTCGAGGATGGTTTATTACTTGTAATTGAAATAAAATTGAATTAAAAATGTTATATTATTTTATTTATTTTTGTATGGAATTAAACCCTCGATTAATATTAAAATCGTAATCTGAAACTGATATGTTCGGGACACATAAAGAGATGTGTTTAATTGGAGTACATGATTGGTAGAATAGTTAGTCTTTTAAACTATATATCAACTACTAAATATATACGAATATTTCTGCTTCTTAGACTGTACAGACTTCTTCTAGAAAAAAATAGTAACTATTCCTTCAGCCAGTGATCATTATCACATGCCTTCCATTTTGTTCTTGAATTTGATATATCTAAGAAGATATATTTTAAGTTTCCAGTTCCTTTTAAATTGTACTCAGTTTTCTTAGTATACAGAAGGAATTCCTGAATAAGTCTAAGTCATTCAAACACTTATCTTAAATCTCTTAAAGTGGTTTTTTAAATATCTGTTAAACTTGGAAATTTATCAAATGGAATATTCATATCATAAGAGTATTATGTTGAAATTAATTGCAATTATCAAGCACAATTATTTAGTCGATGGAAAAATAATACACCAAATTATAATATTGACGTTCAAATTAATTATTCGCAATTCGACAATCTATAATTGACAAGTTAATCTTTATTATATAACGGTAATTAAATGCTGCATACATTTAATACGAATAATATAAGTAACTAAATTATAAAATATTTACAAATGGAATGGGGAAATACATAATATGTCGTTGGGAAAACTGTGATGCTATTTTATTTTAGTACTGTTTACGATCATCGTTAAATGTACAAATTACGGTAACTGATAACAAGTAATGTTGCTATTTAGCTAATGACTTCTATCGTGCTTCAGTTATTTCATGTTTTACAATAATTAAATGTAACAATATTAAATGCGACTCACGAATACGTTGGCTTAGGTAGAACTGGTGAAAGTCATTCCAAAAAACGTTACTTTCTAAACACTTCCAAACATTTGTATATAGAAAAGCACGTATAATAAAATTATCCATTATTCATGTCTAAAGCGTACGTAATAATATCGAAAGAAAATGCAGGATTCTAAATCAATTTCTCAAAATAATTAATCGCGCGAAAGCGTATAGTCACATTCATATTAAATGTATTTAGGTACGCCTATTGGGGAGGGCTGCGAATATAGCAGGCTGGATGGCATTTTGAATGAATAATTGCGGCACAGATTTGACGTGAGGTATTTTTATTGCCTCTCTGCATGAGCAATAACCGAATTCTATATTTCCGTATAAAACCTTTTTGCATTCATAATATAATGATTTTATAAAACCATTATTATGCGGGCCCGTGTTTGTCTGTTATTCTTATGAAGATTTTCTAGGTGTATTGATACATTAGTAATAAATAGCGAAAGAAAAACATAATCTCACATTTGTGTATATAAATTTGTAAACTACGTTTAAACCTGGAGCCATATAGAAAATGCATATGGTGGCATTGTTAACTCCGATTCCTAGTAAAAAAACTCCAAATATAAAAAAGATCATTAAACACAATAAATGTAAACGCCTTCAATACGGGAAATAATTTGAACCAACACATCAGAATTTTGCAAAACAAAGGCAAGCGGCTCCCATGGCAACCGTCGTTATCCTTTGCGGAGAAGCAAGTGATAAATCTGCTTTAATAGACATTCGCATTCCGTGTGTTAAAAATAATTTTTTACCTTAATAAAATATGTACAAAGTTTAAATTACATTCAAAGCAACGCTATCAAACGAGACGTATAATCTAACAAAAGACAGGGATATACTCGGATTGACAAGAGTTTTGCCTATCAATTGCAAATGATTTTAGGATATGTGAGGCGTGTGGCACTCCAACTCAAACGCGTCAAGTGGATAACGCTTCTTTAGAATGTATGATAAATGTCGGGAAGTGTCGTGTTTCCTTCACGGCTTTTATGCTATTTTAACTTATTTGATGTCTGTCAGCTGTCATGTTGCCTTATACTGAAATTGTATGTAATTAAATTTTTATGAAACTTGATTATTAAAGACGTCAGACGTTCAAAATGGATTAGTACAAAAGCAACCTCTTTGTGTGTACGAACTGTCTAATCTTTTGTTTTGACCTTCACAGTTTTTTATTCTATATACGTAAGAGCATATAAAAATCACCGATTTTTATCTGCTTTTAACTGTTAAGCCTGATTTTATATTTATTTCAATAAATATAAAATAACGAATAACTTAATAACTTCATGATACAATAATTTATATTTTTATAGCTCTTTATCAATAACCATGGTATTTATGTAGATCGCAGGTACGCTATTAGGCAGAATTTTTATCGCACTGTCCATTAAAGGGGTCTGGGAGTCACAATGCAAAATAGCATCTAAATTTGACCCCCGCCCCAGCCTTGAAGGGCCTTATAATATTCCTCGTCCATTTTAAAGATAAACTGAAATCTTTAAAATTTTTGAACAACTCAACATTATCCATGAATGAATTTCACCAAAAATGATGTTCACATAATTGACGATAGACATGCACTGTTTTGAATAACTAAATCACTCCGTAATGAGAGGCTACAACGAATTTGTTGAAGTTATTTATGGAACGCCAGCTAAATGGTTATTACAATATAACGAAAGGCCTTCAAAACATCCGACTAATTTATGTTACCTCCAACAGAAATAACTTCAATAATTTCACAACGGAAGCATGGAACATATTCAAACGGGACAAATACATTAATAAAGTTATAAACGCCCCAATATTCGGAGCACTTCCTATTTTAGTTCTAAATTTCACACTCGCAGGGTTGAAACTCCTCTGTATATAAACTACGAAACGCTGTCGAACCTTTGTCATTTTAATCATACTTCCGATCTTCCAAAGTAAGGTTATTGAAATATGTTCAATTTCCTATATTCGGAAAGACTTTAGAATATTAAACGTTAAAATAGTTATACTCGACATCTGTTGAAATCGTGATTTTATACGGCACGAACAAATATAAGAATGCTGCTCGACGCATTCATTCAATATGAGTTTCATATGTGCTAATAAGTACCTACACTAGCGTTTATTGGTAAACATTCTGTGTGCGGAGAACTTTTAGAACACCACTATTACCTTCCCTGGCTTATATAGCACAAAGTTTTAACATTAAATCATGCTCGTACGCCGGTTGCAACAATAAATCACAATAACACAAGCAATAAGCTTCTCTGCATATTACTGATTGTGTATTGTTTGAATATATTCATCGACACAAATAAATGAGGCTAAAAATGCGAAGAATATTTAAATTTTGCTATACTGATAATTTAGGTAAGTGAAGGATTTTATTTCCGGTATATGTCTTGAATTGTATCTACTGATATTTAAAAAAATTCTCTGATTAAAGGTAGAAGAATATATATCGATCAGTTCTCTATTCAAAATAGAGTGTTTTACGTACCTTATAATAATAAGTAACAGTAAAAAGAAGAGTTTTCTAACTACAAAAAGATGCATATTGTATTCTTCTTTTAGGAGTACTAATTTCTTATACTGTTTATAATATATAGTTCTATTATTTATTGCAATAGTAATTTTCATATCCTGTTGGTATACTATCAGTGTTGATAAAACATTTTATTAATTAAAATATTATTAATTAATTATTTTATTAAAATATTATTGAACTTTATACGATTATATGTCAATTATTGAATAAAGAAAGCAAATCCTGTAATATCGAGCAATCCAAATGGGTTGAACCGAGGTATGTGATATTTGCAGTTTATTCCGCAGAAGAATGTCGAATTGAGTGATTTATGAACTACCAGACCGCGTGTTCTCAACTGGTTTCTGGTCTAATAATATATTGTCCAGAAAGTTTCTCTATAGACTCTGGGTTCATTCGGTTTATATACAATACATAGATTGTTTTCAATCCGCTACGTGAGTAAGGTAGTGTAATGTAAGTGAAAATTTTGGGTGTGATATTGCGGTGTCGGTACGATTTAGTAAAATTGTTGTAGTTAACAATTATTAATTCAATATTAACTTTCGTTATTATTTTTGTGTAGAATGTTATACTTGAAATGATTATAATTACTTGTTTTATTTGTTAAAAATATAAGTATAATATTTATCGAAACTCATCGAAAAGATAATATGGAATAAATCTGGAAGACAATTTAAATTGGCCATCATGAAACACGTTGAAAAATCAACGCTTGTCATGCTTAAAGATGCGGCCACCACCAACACTTTAAGCCCAAAAGGATTTACACAAACCATGCACTGTGCAGGACAAAATTCAGAGCACCACATATGTTTAGATATAAAATAATTAATAAACGTTAAAACTGTATGCGATTTAAATTATATTACTCGTCTTAAGTAAATGTTTAGAAAGCTCTATGTAACCTTCAAAAATCTAACATTCTTGAGAATGCGTTAAAGTACCCCCTTAGAATATTAGCTCCACTCTACCTAATACTCTTGTCAGATTCACGACACGGCCAAACATTTTTCTATAGACACGCGCCTTGCGGCCGATTTCAATGATTTTGAATATGTATAAATCGTTTACTTTCCGTGAATAACTCCATTTAAATAATTTAATATTGTAGATTACTTCTACAAAGACAGAGTCTCACAAAGAATGAGATCTCTGTAGATTAGCCGCCATCCTGCGAACGTAATCCTACTACAAACATTCTGTCTACATTATTAATGCGGCAGTTTTCCCTCCTTCTAGCGAATTACACGCTAATCTATTATTTACTGTGTCTATGTTTATGCTATCCTTACATTAACCTTCTAAAACTGTTAATAATTAATTAAGAAAAAACAAAACATTAGCGGAAAGGAAACCCAGCTGATAATAATTCATACATTAATATTTATTTATAAATACAGCCAACAAATTTCTCAACAGACCCTGTTCGCGGAATCCAACCCAAAATCAGCTTATCTTTGGCGGTCTGTTGACCATGGCTCAATCTGGCAATAATTTACAATATTTCAGATTTGTCTTTCAAACACGTTAAAATTCGTATAACATAATAAACTTATAAAATGCTATGGACGTGAATTTAACTATAAAAAGCAATAAAAAAGTATGCCTTAAATATATTCAAGTTCTATTTATATATCCCCCTGCTCAACAATCATAGCAGCTTCCATTACACTGAATGACATCACACAAAACGTGTTCAAACGGAACTGTAACCAAACCTCGCCTGTTAAGACAAAAGCGTTACCTGCTATCCCTCTCTCACTTGTAGACTTTCGTGTAGCTATTCTTGTTTGACAACCGTAGGCGTCGTAGACAGGAGCTACGGGACCTTTAGACCTCTACAAATTGAAATTGCAAAGGGTTCAGCGCGTTGTCCGTCGATAAACATTATGTGGAGTCAGACTTATCATTGTTCAATGTTTATTTTAATTATCAAGCGACTCTCGAGAATAAGTGACCCTTAATGGACCCTTTTGGGGTCTTTTGGTAACTGATAACTGGACTTCGAGTGTTTACCTGTTGTAATTGTAAATAATATTATGGTTGGTTAGGCTTATATAATTTTGTGTCAAAGGAGTCTGAAAAAGATGGCTCAGACTCTTGTTATATTTTTTGTTTCTGATGTATTTGTTCAGCACGGGGAATTTATTTCTTTATTCAGAGTAATTAAAGAGAGATATATTTAAACTTCGTCTGAAATCAACGAATCTGTATATCTAACAAACAAAAATACAACTTTGATATGTTAATCTGAAGTACCAAGGCATTTGCAGCCTTCCCATAATGAATACAAATAACCTCCGACCGTCACCTCCTTTCGCTTCAAACATCTGATTATTTATTGTTTTAGGACTTAGAAGTACACACACGTTATCGGTTGATACCCCTTGTACTTGACAGGGAGAGACAATTAATTCATCGTGTCTTAGAAAAGCACTTGAACTAATTTTACCAGCTTTTGGGAAAAACTATTAATTTCAGTAATATTCTAATATAAATATCTAAAAGTATTGAAATTAATAGTTTGTGTTATCATATGCTGCGATATACATATTAATAACATTCCAATCTGTGTCTTGTACGTTATACATAACCGAGATTCCATCGCAAACATTTTCGTAGATACATATATTCTTTTATAGATAATGACTTTACACAATACATATTCCATATGAATTCCCTCAATTATAGTTATATTCTAATTTACAAAATAATGACACAGAAATACCTCCTAAATAACTACAGACAGGCGGTGGAGGCCTTTTTTCATTCATAACAAATTACGTCAACCACGCCTCGATCTAATAAAATACTAGATCGCTTAAGCTTTCATTCTTATTTATAAAATCTCTGTAAACCTCTAACTATGAATTAACGCTAAATAAGATAAAACTGATAAATCTTAATTCTTAATTACTAGAACAAAATTTCTAGAAAAATAGTACAATTATAAATGATTACTAATAAAATACGCAAATTCTATGTAAAATACGCGAATAAATAGACCATGCAGTTCTTTTGATAGTATATCGATATAAAGACCTGTCCTTTATACATTAGTGATAAAGATAACCGTTGTATATTTTAATTGATTTAATTGCAGCCCTTACTCCCAATTAACATTAAGTGATCTTTGTAACATTATTTTTTATGTCAGCACGAAATATAAAAGGCGAAAAAGACAAAGCACGTTTCCGTTCCAATTTCAAAATCAAATAACTCTGTGACGTTGCCGCTTTTAGTTCGTCATTCCATTCGTTCATTACGTAGTAACGACTGAAATAAAGCAAGGGGGTGTGAATGAAACGAGTGAATAGAACATTATCCCTAAGAATTGTGCCCTTTCACTCTCATAAGCTGAATCTTGTAAAGAAAATATTTAATTTGAATAAAACATTTGTCTTAATTACGTTGGTTCTTTAATGTTTGTAATTATTAATTCTATGTAATTCTTCCTTGTATATTTATATTTAATGGGCCTTATTTTATGGTTAGATATATTTACAACACCCGAGACACGAAAATGTAATATATTTTTTGCTTTCTCATTTTAATATAGAAGTCATATTAGATGTACACAAATGAAACGACGAAAATGTATACAACGTCCTACGTAATCTAATCTGAAGTCAGGTTTTATTGAATACCAAAAAAGTTATTTTGATCGAGACGACTTTGCCAGTCATATGTATGTAAAAGTTTAATCGTTACACCGTACAATTAACTTAATCACAAATCATGGATCGTATATCGTGAAAGTTCATACATGATAACAAATTTCAGCAAAGCCATATTTTCCATCAATTAAGTGGAAAATAAGGGCATTTACCGTATAATGATGACCAAATTGGCTTAATTCAATGTGGTCCATTTATCGGGAATGATAATACATGATGCAACAAGCGTTGTTTAATAGCGATTGCGAGTAAATTGTATTATATTACTATTCGCATGTAGAAATGACGGTGGGTATACGATCTCGCTTACGATCGCGAACGCTCGTCTTATGTTAACTAACGATCGATTTATTGCATTACGATACAAATTCTACCTAGATTAGATCGTTAAGAATTGGCTTTATTTGATTTATAGGTTTACGCGAAATTTGTCATTATTATTATTACAATGAGCGTCATATTTCAACAGCAAAATACGAAAAGAGGCGAACTTTTTTAAATGCAATTCAAAAGTGTAGTTGTTATATAGTTTTATAAAAATAATAATGTCTTGAAAGCCTTTGAATAATATACTAAACTCTAAAAAGAGAATGCTTAATACATTATCAGGGGAAGTACACTGTGAAACTATCAAACTATATCTGATATCTACTAAAAATAAAAAATAAATACTTTATATTCTGAAGAGCCGAAACATAAAGTATTTTTTTAACCCACGGCCAAATTGAAACGTTAGCATAAATAATCATAAATTTTAATTCGTTCCCAAGCATTATATTTAAATTTCGAGTAAGTAAAAGACATTATTGGTATTAAAACACCTGCAAAATTTCATTCTTGTAGGTTACTTTAACTTCGGATTGGTTGGTGTTTAAATATAAATTCAAAGTGCGCTGCAATTTAATATCAAATAGTCTCATATTTATTATCTTTCGAATAAAACTTTATTATGAACATTAACGCAAATGAGTCACAATGATATTACGAGTTTACTCACTTAAAATCTTCACATAACACTTTGACTTTGATTAGAGAATAATATTTGAGGAGCAAACAGTGGTTTGTCTTAGCGTCTCTTAGTTTGATAGCGGCGTGCAAATTTGTAAACAATGTTGCTATAACAGTGAACTATTAGCGTCAACAGCCTGATTGGATGTTTACATGAAGCAATGCTTATGCAATTAAATATCATATGATAGGATTGCAAACTAGTTGACTTAATGCTTAACTGGGAATATTAAGCAGTTTTCTTTATGTGAAGAAGATATGAATACGTCACAATATCTCAGATTATTGAGACAAATTGTTTGATGTATTTCCTCCCAGAGTACAAAGGAATCTTAAATACTTCGTTGAAAGTCTTTCATACTACATGAACTTAAATTGCACATTATTTGTATGAAAATATGAGCATTAAATAAGCTGTTCCATTCACAACTATATATAAATCTAAATGTTTCGTATGTTATTCCGAAACTTTCATTTCCGTGAGGCTGAGCAATGAGCATGCCAAATGCACAAAGTTTGAAATAGTACTCACCTATTGCAATGCTTCTGGAAGTGTAAGGGAAATATTGTATAAACAAATTATCTATATATATACTAAAAGCAAAAAAAAATCGTACACAAGTTTACAAGTCAAATATATATGGTATTCTAATTAACAGTATGGGTAATTTTTATGGGATTTCATTTATAAATTTAAATTCTTATAAAATACTAGCTGACACAAGAAAAAAATAATTTTCAAATAGAATTCGTGTTATTAATACAAAACTCAAAACAACACAATTCAGTTTATTTTCTCCACAATTTTTTTATAAAAGAGCTTAGTGCATACAATTCATAGTGACGATGGAGACTGGAGCTTAAAAAAAGACTAGCCTGTGTTATAGGTCTCCACAACCCACCCCGCAGCCAAAATACACTTCAAGATCTAGCTCAAGCTCATTAGATAATAATTAAACGAAGTCTTACCAAAATTAATAAATAAATAATTGTACTAAAATCAATAGAAAGTATTCAACATTGTTAAATAATTTATTGCTTTCATCACTCATTCATTTATTTTATTTTTTAGCCACTTTCCAAACACAATATTATCATTTTGTAATATTTTACTAAGGTTTCTTAATAGGAGGTTTAAACGTGACGAAAATTTTCTTTCAATTGTCAACAACAAACAATACACAACGTACGCAATACTTTAACAATAGAAGATCAGTTATTTTCTATTCGCTAGACGCCAACATACCTTGACAGCTCTAGTTCCTCAAGCATATCGAATTATTCTATCGCATATGCACTTCAAACGTCATTGAAATGTGAAACAGAATATGCAGACACAACAGTATTATCTATCCATTTCCATAAGTACTTTGTCACTCTGGTCACGAAGCATCACCCTATTCGCAATTGAAATACACTATGAGGCGTGTACAAAGCGTATGTAACATAGACAAATTAATGTAAATTAAGTAAATTTACCCCAATTAAATTCTCCATGCGACTACACTGTATTTTGATTGTGCTATTTGTGTTGATTCAACAACTGAGTTTAATCTACTTTTAGCACTGAACTAATAGCCAGTAATCACCTAATTGTTTTGGTTCTAGCATCGGGTAATCAGGTACGTTCTTTGGCTTTTAAGTCTATTGCAGTATGTGTTTCAAATATATTTTTATATCATTGTTATTTGCCGAGAATCATACCCAAAATCTCTACTAATCAACGAGCAAGGGAAGCGGGAAGTCATAGACACACACTGTGATTTTATGCAAACATTAATGAAATAAAAAAGCTCCAACGCATAGACAACAAGGTAATATAAAAATTTACGATAAGTACTAAGATAATTTTCAGTTAGTTACGCCGCGCCGGCTTAAAATAGCCATTTTGGTACAGCTCAACGTAACATTAACTAGGAAACTCACACTCTGTTAATAATGTACCGTCGAACCTGATAGGATAGGGTTAACACATTAATCATTCCAGGCATTATCTTGGCCGGTCGACTCATCAATCTGTTTTCCATTTATTTTCCTATAAAAGCCATTTTAAGGGAAGGCTTGTTTTTTAAATGTGACATTTTAGTCAGTAATCACCTTACTACATCTTAATATCATCAAACAGGGCATAGGCAAATATTGGCCAATCTCCGTAGCTAAGGTTCCGACTTTTCTTGATGGCGGCTTCGCGATAACCCGAGCTTGAGGCATCTGCGGATATTGAGACAACTGCATAGTAATTGATAAAATTGCGGTAGTCTATTCCAAGTTTTGCATATTTTATTATGTTTTAAAGTATTTTCGGAGTTCTTTTTTTGTCTGTGTCAACACGTACTAAATTAAGAACAATAAACTACATACATATATTAACGATACAACGGTATAACGCATACTACACATAGGACTACTACGGTCACAATAAAAAATATACTCGCAATAATATGAAACTACTTTGCGTTAATTTCACGTACCATAGAGTCCTAAACGAGCGACGCCAAAACCGTAGCAATAATAATTTACTGCTGGCGCCATCTTGTGAAATTCTACGCTTATTGTGCAAACGATAATGACCCTTAAAGCTATTTATTTGCAGCGAATATGGAAATTTATAGGTCGTGGATAATTTTAGGGAATGCCGTCAATAACTGCGAACTAAATAGTTTTATTTACGTATTGTGAACGATCTGAACTTGTCTCTTTATTTGCAAGTTTACAAATTAACAGGAAATATCCACCACCACCAAAAAAGTCGCCACTACTCCATTACACCTTATTTGAACTGTAAATTTTTAAAACCATATTTGAAAAGTACTCGTTTTATACCATCTATATAAGAATACATTTGTTTAACACTCACTCATCTGCCTCATAGGTTTAGTGGTAGTATATTTTTTAACAATTTCAAACTCCTTAGGGAATTGATTAGGATAGGAAATTGGCGGTGTTTGAACACCCCTGTGCCTCGTATGAATTCCGGTCTTGTCGGACACAGCCGTCCCATGGGACAGTAAGATTTATGGCATAGAGAAAGACTGTCCGCACACACCTTTAGTATAATATCACTTGTACACAGTGGTGAAGAATATTTATATTTATTTGTCACAAAATTTTAAAAGATTAAGCAGGAAAAGCACGAATGTAATTTTCCTTGATCAAAAAAGTATGTGGATCCTAAAATGAATGATGAATCTAATAATGCCTCCGCGACGTTTTGATTAAATATTTTTACTTCCTTGTTCTCACCGCCCGCAGCTCCACCTGTGCAGAACAAAAGTGCAAAAGAAATTATAATATTCTGAAGGAATTTCTCAGTAACTTTACGGAATTTTTTATTTAATATACGTCACCCTTGTTTAATAATTATTTTCTATTTTGTGTTGTTCAACGTTAATTACAATAAAAAATGTGTAATATAAATTCTGTAACATAAAATCAACGCAAAAAATATTTGGATGGTACATGTCTTAACCAATAAAAATATCATAGACAAATCAGTGAAATTTATTAGAATATGCGTCCTTTAAAACCTACAGTTAAACCAAATAATGTCCCGAATATATTATAACAAGACATTCGGTCTTACCATACCTCACACTTCTTGCATACTTCAACTTCCTACAAAACTTTATTCTGATTTCTATATTCGTAAACCAAACCATGACTCGAAAATTGAACACACTATTTCGTATAACTGCGAAGGTGCAATATTTGCAATGCGCTGCATATAAATCTCTCGTCGCCGTAACGAAATAAAGATAGGAAAATCTTACATTTTCTTTGAATTCGAAGGTGTCAGCTCGTTCGTCGAACGGATACCGAGTTTCAATAACTTTGTAGTGTAAACTATATTTAACACCTATGCCGTTGAATAACTTTATTTCATAATACATACACCGTACTGTGAATAAAATAGTTCAATAATATTGATATAGATTTTTATGAAATTTGGGATTATTTACTATACGACGAGGAGATGTTTTATGTTTTCTGTTTTTTTTAATTGATAGAACATTTGCTCACATTTTACCTTACTTATGTATCGTCTTAATTCTATTCTGAAAATAAAATACCAATCCAAATCCATGTTGGAAATGTCCAATTTCATCTTCGAGAGATGTTCCCATGTATTTTGTAATAAAGCTTGTCAAAAAGCAACTGCGGATTGAATTTGCTATACATATGAAGAGGTTGGATCAAGGTTGATTTTCTGTTAAGTTAATACTTATTAGGGAAATCTAATATTTGCCTACACTTCGCTCACAAACTTTCGCCTATAAACTATATATATAAAGACCATAGCGTGATAATAAACCCATATCATTCATATAAACTAACACTATAGCAAATAAAGCAGTTAGTTGTCTCTCTCGCACAAATTGTTTTTATGCTTTAGTGAAAAGGGATCAGTGTTTTGGTCAGTCACGAAAACGGGGATAGCATAATCGATCCTTCATATCCATTAAGGCACGCCGATTGACCAAACACTGCTTCTAATCGCTTTATTTCAACTGCGAAGTACCAACAAGAAAACCGCTTAATGGATACTATTAACCACCAGATGTGGCAATAAAAATATTTTACCTGTCTTTTCCCATGCCTGTGGGGAGGGTCACGCGATGTACTGCAACCATTAGTACTAATTTGGTCAGACCGTTTCTAGTTTACGACCAAATTCTGCGCAATGTTCAAGCAATAAGCATGTATTTTATGTTTAGAGGATGTAATACTGATACCTATGCTCTGAATGAAACAAAGGTTTTAACTTTAGATAGGGACAAGATATTGTAATTAAGAATATAAGCAAGTCAAAGTACATATATAATTTCATAATACACTTAACACTTTTACGTATACTCGTAATTGGAGGTCAAGGACACGATCGTTTCATGCCCTAGTTGAATCCCTATCCTTTGGTATCCTTTTGATAAGTACACATTAATTATCTTTTACTAAATATGATCTAATGAACAACTTTGTATACTTTGGTCCAAAGTGGAATATAAAACCTTTTCAATGCATTAAAAAGCAATTTATTCATTCTCTGATTTCCGTCAATTTCGGTTGAAATCTGACAGCTGACGTCATAGGAACACAATGGCTAACCCGCCTTTATCGTAAAATAAATGAGATCACTTTTTCCTACTTTATGAGCCGGTCACCTAGATTTTACGTTAGATGTTCATTCTTATTCACGCAAGTTTTACTATTGAAGAAGAGTTAAAGAAACTTATAATGATGGCATGCATACGTTTCTATTGAAGAATATATACTTTTACGGCATATTTTCTCTAAGTCATCTGAGACCTTAAGCAAGCTTGTGAAAAACAATTTGTCTTCGTGTATTATATTCTACTAAATAAATAGGTGTTTAATTTATTATACGTTGTTCATAATTGGTTAGCATTAAGTAACAGAACACGAGGTCTAAAGATGAAAAATAATTATTTATGTCTAAAAACTTCGATTTATTTTTATGTGGTACAATTAAACTCTATATTACAATCTTTAAAGCTGACTTTCAGGTCAGTTTATTTTTATTTATGGCATGATTTAATATACTTAATGTGATGATTAAATTAGTAAAGTTAAAATAAGACGTGTTAGACGCTTTGTTCCCTCTGTACTAACATAAGCCGGAAAAATCACCAAAAGCTTTATTCGAGCCGAGCTTTTGTCATAGCGAATCGTAAACAACGAACAACATTGTAGCCAAACTTAATAGCTGAACAGCTGCTTCCTAACTTATATTCTCTGTCCTTTTAAGATTATTACATGGTGTTTTTGGACCAATTCCTCCGAATATTTTGTTGTATCGAAAAATAATATAGGATCTATTGTTCCTTTTTAATGGTTACGTAAAAATATCGTACTAATTAGCTTAGTATAGAATTGTTTTATTATTTAATTTCAAACATCTCATTATAAACGAAATCAGCTCCCGACGTGAGAGCAACCTCCAGCGGGGAATGACCGACATTCCATTGCGGTCAAAGTTAATTAAAATTTTCTCTCACTCAAGTTATTAAAAGTTCCACGAACAAAAAATACTTAACCCAATACCGACGGCAGGCGCCCGGTTATCCGCAAATTTTCTTTCCCAATTCTCTCTCTTGGGAGTCTTAATGACGAGGAAACTATAAAACAATTATGTATCTAGTTGAAAGAAAGCGCGAACGAGAAAAATTAGCGTTGAAGTTTTATTTTTTACGACGACTTAGTATCCTATTAATAAAATTTTATTGAGTTAAAGTATCTCCAAATTAGTGGAATTCTCTTGGACATAGACAAATCGTTATTTCATCGATTGAGTTTCTGTAACATGAAATCCACATTAACATATATTTTGAAAAACTTTTTATTTTTGACATCTAGATAAGATATTAAATTTCACCAGATCCACTAAACCGATTAAAGAGCTGACAATCTGGCAAACTCTCTGGTGTTGTGTGAGTCCATGGTACTTATCATCTATTTCCCATTTGCCGAAAAGTTGAGGCAAATGTGACTAACAACTTAATGGTATTTTTTTTTTTTTTTTTTTTTTTTTGCCTTGTTTATAATACAGAGTTAATGTTACACGGAGTTTATGGAAGAGGCAGAGGAATAAGCGGCTATTTGATACCAATCTTATTTTCCTTTGTCTCTTATGAGTGGATAACTAATAATTACATGGTTTACAAGAAAGTTTCTTAACCTAGGAGTCGCAGTAATTATAGGTATATTACGATGTTGCTCAGTTATATAAACTTAAAAGGATGACAATTTGACTATGATAATTTGATTTGGCTAACAATGGTAAAAGTATACATTATCTGGGAACAGTTTTACATTGATTTGTATAACATGTTTTTAAGCTTATGTTTGTTAGTTCACTAATATTGCATTTTTTAAACGGAAATTAGCAAGCTGTTGGGCATGAAATGTGGCTGTATTTGTGACATAATAATAATAAAAAAATGGATAATCTAAGTCGAGCCCTTTGGTGACATTCGCAGATGTCCCGAGTAAAGAATTTTTGTTTGCGAGCTTCATATTAATAATTATCTATAATTGGATCTTTATGTTGAAATGCGCTGATGTATTGCTAAACACTGGAGACTAAGTTTTGATCGAGGGAGTTTCGATGATTATAATTTATGAAGCTCGTGTGTGTTAATTATATTACTTAATATTTACCTTTTGGAAGCATACGCAGATGCCTGAATAAATATATAAATTTACAAACAAAGTCTTATGTTATGAGAGATTTACATGTTTATTGTTCACGTAGTTCGTGAATTAATGAACTAGTTTACAGTATTATTTCTTGTGAAGTTTTTAAGAATATGGTATATACGTATTGAATGACATTGGTTTACGAACTTCGTAATAATATTTTAGTTTATTTGAAGATTTGGTAGGCGTGCGCTGATGCATTTTAGTGAAGAACTAGAGGAAGATTTCTGAACGTGAAAGATGAGTGAATATTATTTAAGAAGTTCGTGTGAGATAATGATATAAATTTAGGGTACTGACGGCATGCGCAGATGCCCGCATTAATTCTAATAGGTATGAAATAAATGTCTTTTACTTACGAAGTTCGTGTGAAGGCCTGTGTCGATGTCTTGGTGACATGTTTGAGTAATTATTTTGGTCGTGAGACTTAATGGCCTTTGATTACGGAGTTCGTACATAAATAAACTTGTTTTGGACTTTCTGATTGTATTAGCAGATGCCCCAATTTTTGAGAGATGCAAAAAAAATTACTCTTGTGTATGAATTTCGTAAGTAATATCGGCCCGAGTGGTTAGTACGCATGTGAAGATGCCCCAAAGAAATGTATTTAAGTTAATGGCTATTATTTACGAAGTTCGTTTGAGTTGCTGAAATTAATTTAAACCTTTAAGTGACATCTGCAGTTATCTTAAATGATCATTTTGGAACAATTTATAGAAGTGAAAAATTAAATGATTATCCTTTGCGAAGTTCGTGTCGTTAAAGATAGGAGTTGTCTTAGTGCAATGGTTTGAGGTTGACTCTGATTATGAAAAATTGATGAATACAATTTACGAAGTTCGCATGAATTAATCGCTTTAATTTGAACAATATTTTGGCCTGCCCAGCGGCTTAGTGGAGGACAATGTTTCGACGGATTGTATAACTAAAAATAGTGAAACTAATGTTGCTGTCATGTGCAGTTTCTTTACTATAATAAATCTGAGAGTGAGAAGTGGTGTGGCTGCTTGGGGATTTATTGATTGGTTACAGATTTGACTGATTGATCTGTACTGGTAGAGTTTGTACGTAGAGCGGTGGATTGTTTGGGTTTGTCTACTTATTTGTTTAATTTGCCGAGTGTGTTGGTTATTCGTTTTATTTCAATGAAGTTCTATTTTGTGTATTTTAGATGCGTGGTGTCTGCAGTTGCGGCGATTAAATTTGGATTGTGTTTTTGTTAGGGGTAATTAGCGTTGTTAAGCATTTTCCGGGATCTTGTTTGTTAGAATAACTTGTTTGTTTAGAGTTTAATTTGTGGCTGTTTTAGATACGCGGTGTCTGCAGGTGTGGTAATAAAATATTGGAAGTCGTTTTTGTTAGGAGTAATTAGCAAAAGTTTTAGCGTTGATTATGGTAAGTAATATGAATAAATTTTCACGAATATAAGATGTATGTTGAATTAATTTTTTTCGTGTGCCGTTGAAATTGTTGTTTAGAGGTTGTGATGGTTTTACTGCTGGGTGCATGTTGTTGTTATGAGGATATTTGAATGGATTGAATTGTTGTCTATTTAGTGTGAAAGGACTAGTTTAATAATTGATTTTTGCCTCGATTCTGGCGCGCATAGCCTTAACTTTTGGGCAGTCAGGACTGTCAGCTCTATGGTTGGTTTTGGTTTGGTTTTTGTGGTTTTTATTTTGTTCACTGCAGTTGATGCAGCACAGTTTATTGTTTTCTGGCTGATCGCATTCGTTTGTGGGGTGAGTTTGTGCACATTTGGCGCAGGTTGATTCTAACGCTGGGCATCGGGTTTTAGTGTGTCCGAAACCTTGACAATTGCGGCATTGTATGAAGGGAGAAAAGTTCTCGCAGTGAACTCTCTGATACGATATAGAGATACGACCTATTTCTAGAAATTTCCTCCACGCGGTCGGAGATGTACTAATCACGACATTGTATAAGTTTTCGTTTCGATTTTTCCTAAGGAATTTAAGTTTGAACTCTTCGTTGTTAAGTGTGTAGTTTTGATCTTTGATAATTTGTATCAACTCTGAATCGGGAATGGTTTTATCGATGCCTTTTAGATGTATTAATGGGTCAATCCTACGTTCCTCTTCTACGTGTATTTTGGCGTTTTTATTATTGGTGAGTGAGGTGAGCATATGTTTTTTATTTTGGTCGTTTTCGAGAGTGAACCGCACTTTGCCTTGAGATAAAGGTGTTATTTTAAGAGGAGCGTATCCACCCTCTCTGAAATTTACGTTTTTCCTGACTGTTTTAATTAATATTTCCGGCGACATTTCCTCGTGCGTTCCGCTGAGGATCAGAGAAGGGCCCTTTTTAGCGGCAGCCGCGATAGTGGCGTATGAGGTTTTGGGGTTATTGAGGGTTTCGGGGTGTGAGGGATTTGCTGGAATATGAGTAGGCTGTGCTTGGGTTTTGTTCAGCGCGTCCATGAGTTTGTTAATTGTCTTGGTACTCTCTTCCAAGAGTGCTGAGTGTTTCTGAAGTGTTTCGTTCGTGGTTTTTAACTGTTCTACGGTTGGATGAGGAGGAGGAGTGCAGGGAGGGTCGCAAATGGTGAATGTAGTGCTGTGAGTTGTTTGGATAGGGGTGTTTGATTTGTCTGCTATTGTAAGTTTGTTTTGAATTATATGGCTAACGTTGTCGAGGGATGTAGTAATAATTGTTTTGATCTCTGTTTTTAGATTTCTTGGGGCACCGGTTGCCTCCAAAGCCCTACTGATCCAAGCCAGTGCTTCCTGAATGGGGTCCATGTCGTCTAGTATCGGGGAAAATGTCGGTATCGCAATACACAACTTAATGGTAAAGGAGATATCTACCAATTGACCTCTATTTAAAAGCCCGACAATTTTTCTTTTCTCATCCTATCAATAAAAGGCGGTAAGGCAGACTTACCTTTGACGGACAACATACATCCAGGACACAGAGCCTACAAAATATCAGAGATTTGTTAACTCGATATTTAAATCATATTAAATCTTTACTTAGTACATAATAGACAAAACTCACATAATCTGACACAGATAATGGATCGCAGTTTACTGGATTAAGTCAATCAATATAATATTATAGGGCGTTTCGTCCTAATCACAAGTCACTGGGTACATTATAGTATATAAACGTCTTGTGTGTTAAATTAGTACACAATTACGGGATTGTTGAATTTACTATTCACCTGTGTTTGGCTGACTTAATGTAACACTATTACGACAATATACCTTCAACTATATATAATATATAATTGTTGAATAATACATTTTTATAAACTTGTTTAGTAGCTTTTATGATGCGTGCTTATAGCTAGGTAGGCATAAATACATAATATAAAACCCAGACTACAGTCAACTGTAAAGCTCTTCATTCAATATCTATGTAAACATTGTACTACACATTGTACATTGTACTAAATGTGCAATTACACGATAAACGTTTTGACGTCTCCTGTTAACTTATAATTAAGAACGTTTGTTTAAATTTTAAAACCGAAAATCGATGCGTTAATATGAGTTGACACCTACGTACACGCTCTCGTGTAAGTACGAACGTTTGTACCAATGCATGTATCATAACGAATGTTCGAAGACTTCGCGTACCTAAAATATATATCTTGAAAACAATAATCAACTACAAAATAAATGGAAAGTGCAAGAAATACAACGAATACATTATTTATCAAAGTAATATCTTCTCAAAATTGTTCTCGATCAAGATGTAAAACAAATGCAAAGAAATGTAGAACACTTACTTCTTCTAGGATGGGGGAAAAGACTGCCTCTGCTGTAGATATCTCGTATCTTAAATACCTATACGTGTCAAAATTGCATCGGCATAAGCCATGAATTTAATATAATTTTCAGCGTCCCCTCGTAATGTGACCGGAGTTGCCTACGGACATTTGCAATATTGCTTGCCTAACGATTTTAAGTCCCCTAAACTTGATCATATATCATATCTAGAATTGTTTACGGGTGATTAATTCAGGTCAAGTAATAGTTACATCTTAAATATTGAGTTGTTAAGTTTCCCACCAGTCAAAAAATTTATCGGATTTATAAATTTAGAGTGCAAGTTTCTTTTTGATATTTTTGATTTCGATTGGTATTTTTTGAGACTGTTGCTATATTTTTGGTCAAGCTAAATGTAAATATTTATTCGTAGGGTGTGAAGTTGAATAAAATTCGGTATTTATTTAGTTTGTAACAACTCATTTTACAATATAATTGTTTCATATTCGCAATCTAGATAAACTGTATACATAAACTGAACCATAAAAATAATACGTTGGTAATAAAAAAACCTCTGCGTAGCGGTGGTGCTCAACAAAACAGTAAAACTATTTCGGGAACAAAAATCTCCATGGAATAGTGACAAAGAAGTGTAAATGGGGTAACGTCATTTGTATGAAGCGTCCCTTTCAACCTATTTGAAATATTCGCACAAAGAAAAACTAAAAGAATTTTACAAAAGGTAAATACAATACAAATAAATGATGAATAAAAAGATACGATCGTCAAAGGTGAAAGGATATCACTTTGAAAATTTGCCTGCAAATAAAATTATGAAAATAAAATAATGACGATAACTTGAAGAGATCTAGACTGAGATTATTCCTTTAAAGAAGTATAATCGGTAGTCCTTGATAAATCATATCAGGATATGAGATTAGCATCAAAATCTTTTCCGTCAATTATATTGCCAATAGTCTTTTTTACTGGGACCATTACGAAAAATGTTTGAGTCCATTCAAGGCTGTTAACGGTCTCAGGGGTCATTCTATGTTATCAACCTAAGCGACACAGGTATATGACGGGGAAAGTGCTGAGGCACAATTACCATTTTTTAAGTCCTCGTCTTTAGAACGTCTTTGAAATTTCACCGTACCCACCATTTGAGAGGATAAATCATTCGTTCGGGTCGGGTCCAAGAGGAAAGCGGCTTCAAAATTAATATCAAATTGTGTTTCAATCATAAATCTATGTCCTTCCTTTAAATGCAACGAACTCTCGCAACCGCAATCCTCATTGTTTTAACGCTACAAGAACAGTATATGGTACATACAATGCAAAAAGTACACACACACAGCCTAGTTATACAGCAACATTATTTGGTACATACAAGTTGTTATTTCATTCAAACGTTTTATGAAAGGTTTGTGGGTTTTTATAAGATTATAATCGATTAATATCTTCGTTCAGTATTTCTACGGATTATTTCCGCTTGTTCAAAATCTCATTATAATAAATAGATTTTGTAACAAACAAAAAAGATCCGACATTCCAATTTCTACTTACCTGAGGTAGAGGCGGTGGACACAATAATTTAATTTCGTTTCGTATAACGAAGGAATTATTTGGAAAAAATATGAGGGGAACTCATAAAGCTATTACTTTCCCGGAAAACTCCGGACGTTTCGTTTACAAAGTGAAAAACGTTGTTTTAAATTAATATTTGAGAAACTCGCTTGTTTGCAAAACGTATTTATTAAATAAAATATGTTTCACCAAAATATAGGCGTTGTAAGAATGCCCTCAAGCCTCCATCGAAAATTTTAAGGGATTAACAATACATAGTTGAAAGGGAACTTTGACAAGGGAATCTACAAAACAGACCAATTTGTTCTATTATGAACAAAATGAAGAAGAGAACCTGATCAGTCCTGTTTGAAGAGCTGATAACGTAAAAGTGTAGTAATCAACTGTCAAATCTCTGGTCAAATGTAAATGAAGTTTCATAAATATGATTGTCATAATTTGGTCAACAATTTTCAAATTCTATAACTTAAAGATATTTTAAATGTTTTAATGATATTGTATGATCTTGAACCCGGTTATAGAGTAGGTAGTTTTAGCCTTATCCTCGTTACAGCAATTCGATTTGATTTCTTCGTCATCATTCTTGCATCTTGGTTAACTTGTAATACTATTATCATAAAATTTACACTGCCTCCAGAAACTGTCCACAATCCAAAGGGGTCTTAAATGCGTTGTCGGCCTTAAGCTTTCTTATGCTCTGTTCTTGAAGGACCCTAAGTTGTATTAGTTCGTAAATACCTCAACGGACACCTGGTTCCATATAGTATATGTTCATGTACGATATTGAACTTAATACGCTTAATAATATAACTCAGGAATCACGTCAAAATATCACGAAATACAACTCCCTAAGGCGTGTCACATTACAAACATTTAAGCGAATACCTTGTCAAATGCATTGCCTGACTACGCTAAACTTTCTTGATGCTTGTTACGTATAAAAGGCAAACTTCACAAACCTCCAGTATAAGAAGATATTTAGGTATTCGTTTCTTTAAAACTACTTTTAATATCAAATGTTGAAGAAATATTTAATGCACATGGAGCATGGTAGCATGGTAAAATTTATACTATTAATGTCAAACAAACGTATTGCCAAGCTTGCCTCCGATCTCATAATAAAAACAATTTAGGATATTTAACTGTCGGCAATTAAATTTTAAAATGACAAAAAATTCAGGTCTCCAATTGCCTGAGTTGCCATTACTACATTTGAATAATTAAGAATTATTAAACATTATTTAGAGAACACTTTTATGATTAAAATGTGATTAATGTGCGGTAAAGTTTCTTATAATATATCCTACTTGACTGTAGACAAATGTTAGTGTAATGGCAGAGGAAGTCAATCCGATCTGAGTACATATCTTTAAAAAAAAGTCTCAAGGTTATAAATTAGATATTTTGGAGCTGTTACAAGTGGATTGAAGGCTTCTTATGAACATTGTATTCTTTTACTTTTCTTGTTTGCATAATGAAATAATGCCCATTCATTATATAAAATATAAAACAGCTGGACCAAAAGCATTATGATAAAGCATAATGTATTTCACATGAAGGTTTGGGCCATTTGAACATTACTTAGAAACAACATCAGTGATAGCTATTTTTTTTAAATGATAATTGTGCCCATAAGCATGTCTTGTAAAATAACGAGATCAGATTAAGAGCATGTACACCTCGGGCAATTTGAGATACACAATTCAAAGACAACTCACTTAATAGCTCACCGTTTTTTGTAAATAAAATCAGATATTTATTTTTATTTTCAAAAAAATTTCTACTATTAAATCTGTTACACTAGTGAACTTAGAATACGACAAAATTCGACTAAGATGATAGGATCCGAAACTCTCGACTGAGGTTGTTGTCCTGACATGTTTCTACTACGACTTCATATTCTCATTAGTTTCGGCTATTATTATATATCGGCGGCTTGGCATATATTAATAAAGTTTATGGCAAGGCCCTGATAGTGATTGATTATCAAAATCTTTGTAAATCACTACATTAGTTTAGTACACAACTGTTTAAATCATAATTCTTCTTTTAGCGATTCAGTCATTCGATCATTAATAAGTCTAAGCAGGTAAAGTCACACTTATATCAACATCCTTCAATTCAATGAATGGAAAAATTAGCTGGGAAAATCTCAGCTCCACCCTAAGTGAGCACAGAGCTCCGCACTGTAATATATTTATTTCCACAAAATGATAATCTTAATTTTCATCCTTCGACACGCATGACCACAAATCATATATATTATTGAATTCAATGGAAACATCGCCTTATTACAAAAATATTTCGTCAAACGCACTCACGTTAGATAAATACGGAATCAGAATTCATTTCCGAATCAATGAAGACTGTTCCATAAGACGCGCTACTTCCTCCCTGTAAATTGAATGTAATGAACATTTTTAAGGCTTTCTTGGGGAAATATTAGCTTTTTCACGCGTGAGTTAGGAGTTTTACAGCCCGATATACAAAATGAGGTTTGAAGATTTTTCGCTGACTCAAAATGAATTTATTACTCGGGCGTATGCTAACCTTTTTATAGAAGTATATACTATTATATTGACAATAATTAATTATTAACATTAGTATAGTTAAAATAGTAATCAATTTCGTACATATCAAGGTGGCGTTGTATCCGTAAAAAATGATATTCAATGTGTTATTTATTGGACTTGGTGACGAAGATTACTTAGAGAACGAACTTCTGCTTTCAATGGATGCTTCATTGTCCGCGAGTATTTGTCAGGAGAATATAATAGAAGCGTTACTTGATGTAAGCGACTGCAATCTACCCCTAACAATATTCAAATCAAACTTTAACTTTCCTGTCATTGTCCCGGTTAAGGTCTTTATATAGGAGACGGAAAAAGTAGGGTACAGGTACGGTTAGTAATAAAAACTTCGCCTGTAAAGGTATCTGAGTAACGTTTTCTGTACTCTTTCAAGATTAATATACTTTACCTCAGAAGGAGACCAATGTCGCATCCCTGTGTTTAATATTTAGCTCATGGTTGTTACCGATTACAAAACCCAAGCCTACACACAGAATCACTTATAACGCGAATTTATGTAAACATAAAAAATCTAATTATTTTACTCTTCTATATAATACCTACATATAATATACAATCAATTTAACTTATTATTAGCTACTAGCGACCCGCCCCGGCTTCGCACGGGTGCAATGTTGATACTAAATACACTACAGAAAAATAAACGCGTCCGATCGCTGCTAAATTCAAAGTGCTATAGGTAAAATAGTTATTACATAATTTTGATAAAACTCGTAGGCGTAATTTTGAAAAACTTCAGCCTGCGTTTGCAATGTAAGCGGAAAAAAAATTAATTATTTACGACATCATATTAGAAACCTCAAAAATACAACAGTACTTCTCTACTATTTAATGGATGTTATTATACATATAAACCTTCCTCTTGAATCGCTCTATCTATTAAAAAAACCGCATGATTTAAGCATACAAAGGGACAGAGAGAGCGACTTTGTTTTATACTATGTAGTGATTTAGCACTTCAATTGCAAGAATAATTACTCAATATAAAATAATTATGTAACGTATTGTGTAATCACTTAAGATTCTTTTTGTTACAGGTAAAAGTCTTTTCTCATCGAAAAAGGTATTTTTGTCATTCGAATGAATTTTCAACACCATCATAATTAATTTCTATGACGTCAGAGAACATGGAGTTATGGTCCTTTACAATCACATTGTAATTAACATAGTTCTAATAATTTATTTAGAAATTATAATTTGTTTTTCCTTAAAATTTTGATGAATTTTATTAAGATACAAGGATGAGTTTAACTAAGAGCTTAGTGCAAAGTATTGTGTTGCCAATTGCTACGTCAAAGCTTGTAAGTGCTTTGCAGTGTTACACTATTCAAGGTAAAAAGTTATCATAAGTAATAGTATAGATATAATTAGGGTCATATTTTTGCGTCTTATTTAACTTAATTTGCTTATTCACCAGTAAGCGGATAATTGTATTTAGATGATGGCATATCAATTATAACGCACTCAGGCGATAAACATTACTTACAATTGGTTGTGAAATGCTAGTACCTTAATACCTAAAGGATTTAGGTACATACTTAGGTAGGTAGGATTTAGGTACGACACCATATCAAATGCCATGTGATAATGGGAATCACCCATACAAACTTCGAGACATATTTAAATCAGAAAAAAATCACTAATTTAAATATTTTATTGAAAATCAATATTTTTTACAAAGTTTTTATAGTAATTTAAATTTAGAACCAATGACAAATAAAAAATAATTAGCCTATTGAAACACCTAAAACAGTTTTCAAAGCCTGAAACAGGAAAACCCAGCTTCAATATACCGGTACACTATTAAGCGCGCAATTTCCAATCCATTACTCACGCCTTATGGAAAGCAATCGTTGGAGAAGGAAAAAAGTATAACATTTGTTTTAGCTGTTAGTCTTGCCTGAGTGCATAAAATGAGCAAAACGCTACAGTGTAGCGACTCAGTATGCGTTCGAAGCTCGGGATTCTATGAGGTAATTAACGAAAATGGTTACGGTTCTTGTTAATATATACTCACAAGTCGTGTTTGGTCCAACATAGTTACGGAAACAATAGCCTGTCGCTAGTTGCTTCGTCGAAAGAAATTGTTCGATTTTTGGGGCAAAACATAACATAACGATTCAATTATTTATATTAAGTAAACACTGTAAAAATATGCTTTAGATGAGTAAATTAGTGTAGCTTATAATCCTTGTGTTTCAGTAAAGTACACGTAAAATTCAAAAATGAAAAAACATCGTTAAACAGATTCGGACAGTTAAATGACTTGACTTACATCAACTAAACATTACAACGACCCATTGATCATGTTTTACTATAATCATTCAATCAACAATCAATCATGTAGCTAGGTGAATAAAAACCTCACGTTTTTCGTTTAAATATAATAAATAAACTGTTATAGTACCTCTATAGTATTGAAGAAAATTACAGATAGTAAGTGAGCGAAGCTGTCGTCGAAAGCCACTTAGAGGTCTACGAAAGATTTATAATATTTTTGTGCATACTCGTTAGTGATACTTCAAGCACCTAAATGAGGCGAAACCTTGCTAGGTTTCGCAGGTAGCTCTCGGCTCCAATTAGCCTAATTGCTGGCTAGATTACATTTACAACTAGGTTATAAAATTTAGTACCTGATTTTTAATAATACAAGTGCTCACTTCACATTTAGTGCAAATGTGATTTATGAGTCTGAAACATCTGCTTAGTATAAAGGTTCAAGTTCCAAAAAACCCTTCCAAAGATCATAAGTCGACTTGATTGTATTTGAATTGGGTGTATGCCATGGTCGTAATTTCAAGAGAACTCATGACATCGATTAAGAAAACGATCATAATGTTTTAATTCAACATATTACTAATAGCAATCCTTCACCCAACACGCTAACATTTCTTAACTATATTGTAACATGCACAGAAATGGCTGAATTAGAAAATAGCTCGGATTTTCCAGGTACGCTAGGTGTATCAAATATTGGATTAAGAAAATCTTCGGTTTTGCCAATTTCCTTGGGATACGTTTTCCAGATAATTTGTAGTCAACGCCGGCTTGTGCTTCTAATACGACTGAGTTAAATAAATTTGTACGAGTCAAGTGGCATTTTAATTAAATGAAATCTATTTTGTGGTGAACGGTGTTAATCCATGATTGGATTACAGTTTGCTTTAAACTGGTTGAAATTATTTAGTTGGATAAAAAAGATACATTTATCCACACAAAATCGGTGCTATTACTTAAACTAATTTTATTGTGGTAGTGTATATCCATTATAGGAATGGAATTTAAAAAATAAATAAATTATAAATAATATCAGAATACACTCAAATTGGGTTAAATACCAAAGTCGGTTTTACGTAACGTTTATATTCCCATCCTGTTGTAATATAATATCTATATATCTTAAAAGTTTTCACAGACGTGCTTATTTCCTCTATGTGGTATTTATTTTGGTATTTCCTCACGATGTAGGTACTTTTTAAGAAAAAGACGGAAATGATCCATTGGCCTATACATGATTAAATCAACGATCTCAGAGTTTGACACTATACTTCATAGATACATTTATAATATTTTTTAAATAAGTATTGGCATAGTTAATGGTCTGCTACACAGAAAACATAAAGAAGTCATTAAAACTCGTTTTCGTTTTATGAAAATGTCAGCAATTCATTATGAGTTGACATTCAACTGTTTACGGCTTAATCAAAAGCTTTGAACTTATATTTAGGTGTAAAGATCTAGCTTGTTAGATGAAACTGAAACTCTCTGATTAATTTCTTGAAGGGTGTGTTCTCGAACATCAAGCAATCAAACGACTCTTTTTTTATATTCATTATCAACCATAAGTGATAACATAATCTTAAATCTATCGTTATCTTAGAAATAAAGCGTTAAACTATAAATGTTATAAATTCTCTTGATCGCAGAATAAAGTAAAAAATTCACCCCAACATGACAGTAAGGAGCTTAACGTGTACTTCTAATCTCACTAAGCACATTTTGCACCGTGATTTTCATTCCACATAATCTTATGAAGCTTATTTCCGAACCCTAGAATTTCGGTACGAAAGGTATTACCTTTATGGGAAGGTAGAGGTTCGGTGCGCAAATTATTAACAAATTCTCTCACCGCAATACTGTTAGGTACTTACCATACTTTTAGGTATGCGTAGGCTTACAGGTTTACAGCGGTCTTTGTCAGAAATCGATTAAATTCCTCCAATATTGTGTTTGACATGACGTAGTGTTAGCATCGGTTATTTGTATCTATATAGCCGGGGTATCCTCAGTTTGACTTTTCAAACTCACCTCACATTTCAATTTTAGTGGAAATTTGAGGCTTAACTGTACTTTGTGCTATCTGTGGCATTGTTCATGAAATATACATAAATCTAATTTGAGTCTTCTCGTAGCTTATATATTACTTATTAAATTACAAATATCCTACTGTATTACTATATACTTGAGAGGTTATTTTACTTTAAATACGATTTTTTTCTTTACTCTACTATTTCCAAATCACGCATTATGTGCCGGTTTACCTAAAATATCTGAAATCTTTTATGTAAAGTGAACTGAAGACTAAACAGGATTAATAACATATTTTATTTCCACCCTTGAAACAAAGGCACCATGTGTGGAAGAAGCAGATGCCACAACGTATGTACTTCGATCAACCCAAAAATATGTAAACAAGAAGTTTATATTTCTGAACGTGGAACCTTATGGATTGAATAACCCATTTCCAATATCCCCTAATCCTTATTTACTGCTGAGTAGGGTTGCCGCTAGAAATATCAGCTTTGAGCATTTGCAGGTGCATATTTAATAATATTGAAAGAGCATTCATGTGCCATTTGCTGTTTAGTATATTTATGGAAAGTATATCGCTGAATCCACCGGCTTACAGGTTAATGGGGATTCCATGTAACTCATTATAAGACATCTAAGAACTCATCTCATTTAAGCACAGTGTAAATACAGCTTGACATAGACAAAAGAGTACTTTAGTTGAAATTATCAGCAGGCTAATTAATTTTTATGATGGGGCATTTTAGGTGAAATAAATTTTAAATTTAATTTGGGTCGGCTCTTTCCACATTGTAAGAGTAGTATCTGAGTAGATTCATTCCGATGCCTTCTGTGGCAGTGGGGACAAATATTGATTTACCTGTATTTGAACATTTCTGGATACCCAAGAGCATTGCCCACAGGTACGGAAATATAAATAAGTAATAATGAATTGCTAACTAGACGCTGTTCGACATACGTTTTGCAACTTCGTTTGCGGATTAGATTAGAACATTTAAACTTAAAAACATACAATTGCATTTCATTAGTCCAAAATATATTTGTAGTACGCTACTTTATATTTTACTAGATGATCCGGCAAACGTTGTTTTGCCATACATGTGATTTCAATTTTCAATTAATAAATAAAAAATAAGGGTTGATCGTAGAAGGGTGAAAATTTAGGATTGTATGTATTTTTGTATGTTGTAGCATAAAATAATAGAAACTAAAAATTTTGTCTAAAAAATAAAATTTAGGGGTGGACTACCCTTAATATTTAGGGGGATGAACAATAGATGTTGGCCGATTCTCAGACCTACTCAATACGCTCACAAAGTTTCATGAGAATCGGTCAAGCAGTTTCGGAGGAGTTCAAGTTCGAACCCCGTGACACGAGAATTTCATATAACATTGTGAATTTAAACCATTCCCAGATCCCCTTGAACACACACAAAAAATTTCATCAAAATCGGTCCAGTCGTTTGAGGGAAGTTCAGTGACATATACACTCACAGAAGAATTATATATATAAAGATTTAATATATAGTATTCAGTCTTTGATGTTTACGGCCAAAGAGCTGTAGTTATTACTTTCAAGTATTACGTTCATAACTCTTCGGTTGACTGTCACCGATTGACGTTAAATTCAATTCGCGTGTTGGCCATTCTGACATCCCTAAGCTGACAGAGCCGTGGTCACGGTTTTCGTGTTTAAGTTTCTGCTTCCATAAGCTTTTCCAAATAATCGGTTACTGTGAAAAGATGGAATCACATCACGAAGAATATACCTCTCGCATAATATACTAAGCTCAAAACATTAGAGAAGTTATCTTTATTTTATTTTACAAAATTTAAACAATAATAGTTGTGTATTTTTTTAATTATTGCAGTAAATAATCCATTAATATATTATTTCATAATTGGTCTCCGTTAATAGTTCATACCTTTTTTTTAATGGGTTCAAGACAAAAAATAGATTTGAAAAAATTTAACCTCTTTTAAATTAATTTTTTAAGTCGACTGACTATTTGTCTTTCATCTGAGGGAATACCATTATCAATGCTCTCTATCACTTTATAGCGACAGCAACGACTGTCCAGATTCATTGTGTATTTACGCAATACGCAAGCACAAGATAGGAGCAGAACATCACATCTAAATTGAAAGAACTTTCGAAATTAACCGCTATTGAAAACATCTTACACAAAAGAGCGGACATGTTTACATATAAAACATGTCCGCTTTTTTGTTTCAATGAAATACAAATCAGGAAAGGCATAATGTATTCCACGAAATAATCGAATGTTTTCGTTATTACAATTGCACGAGTATTGTATTCAGAAAATATATTTTTCCTCCAGCACAATAAAATGCATAACGTAATGAAATAGAAAATGTTTTCAGTGGAGTATAGGAAAAATTGCTATAAACGGAAAGAAATATTTTTCAAACAAGAATTATTGCGAGTCGCCATAAACATCATGGGTATCTAAACAAATACTTTGTGAATCAATTTCAAGGCATATATGATTTTGTATTGTGAGTAAAACTTTTTTAATGGTCATAAATTCAAACTACTGTATACGAATTCACTTAGATAGACTTCTACTCGTCTTTTTGATATATTTCTTGATTCATAGAAGAAGGCAAAATAATAGCGTAGGATGAACATGATGCAAACATGACTCCGCTGTTACAAATATGTCCAAAGCTGGTTTTGATAGCGAAAAATTACTCCGACGGCGAGTATTTCCCTGCGCAAAAAATACCTATTTCAAGCGATTACTTTGTATAAATGTTTGCCAAGAATTTGCCGCTCCACTGTGACTAAGAATAGTACCGTGACAAGTCAAAAGTAGACAAGAAACAAGGTGTTTAAAGTAATCGATGATCACTCGAACGACAGATGTTTCAAACGGGCACCCATAAATCTCCCCCTCTTTAGGGGACCACCCACTGAATTATTCACGTTCCATTACTTACCTCAATTTTTTAGCCAAGATACCTGACAAGAAACCCTTTCACTTATTGTGTCTCATCATTGAATAGGTGTAGCTAACATCAAATTAAATATTCTTATTTTCCGTCGTTATATTAATATTGAATATATGAAATAGAAATTATTTAGAGGTTTCATAACCCTTTACAGGTATATAAATTAGATTTTATTCATTTATTTTTTGTTTATACGCCTCCTTTCTCGCGTGAAATTTTGGCCGAACCTTACAAATAATAAAACTCAAATTCGGGATTGATCGCTTAGCCACTGAACCAGCGCTCGTACCTAAAGCTAAATTTAATTTAATTATAACATGGCATCGGATACAAATTCAAGAAAGTTCGTATGCACTTTGAAAGTTGTTCGATGTTTTATGTTTACATACAATTTTGCAACGCGCCCGAGCAAAACTTTTACAACTAAAACTTTATACATTTCATCATCTTAGATTCGCGCATCTGAATCATTTTAAGTTTGAATCTTCTATTAAATAATAAATATAAATGAATCTTATTCAGATCAGAACTAGCTTTGTGATTTCCATTTTATGATGCGACGCCTAATAAAAAGTTAAAGGATAACATTTTAAACATGTTTTATTCTCAACAGATCTACAATAATACAATGTAAATTGCCAAAACCCTATAATTTTGCAATAAAATATTATATGTAATTTTTATAATATTTTGTACGTATATTTTTTTGACAATTAATATAGTAACTACAGATAAATATGTTTGGTTCATATACATGAAGTTTCCAATAGGCTTGTAGGTAGGCAAAACTGTATTGTCATTTCAGAGTCGAGAAAATTGTCAGCATACACACGTTTAGACCTAATCGCGTCGCGAATTATCTTGCGTGACACGTGACTTTAGCGTTTCACTCATTGGGAATTCTTTAGGCTTATATCTTAAAACATTTGGTGCGGTGTTTCCTAATAAACGGTAGAACTTTGTCAGGGCGACACGGTCAGCTCTTCTAGCTAATTATGGCGTGCTCTTGCTAATCTACTGTCCACTTCACTTATTCATTTTGCAATTTAAACTGCGTTATAAAATTAAGCTGCGATCTATTCTGGATTTTTTGTAAAATTAACAAATATATATAAATATAAATGTAAGTAATCCTTGTTTTTTCTGAACCCAGAAATACTTCACTCTTTGTGGGTTCAGAAATGAGTGAAGTCAAATCTTTCTATTTTATTCACATGATTTAAATTATACTTAAAGTGCACATTCTGATTACACTTTTGACGATTCATTTAAAAATAGAATTTGTAAAGAATTTTCTACTACACTTATTACTCCGCATGTAATGGAAAATGAAGAACAAAGTTCAACTAAGCCGTACGCTACTGATGTTAATTGCACAACGGCTTAGCCAAGTTCAGGTTTGTTTTTTGGAAACACTCAGCAGCGGAGTTTCGCACTTGCAGTATAGAGCCCGTACGTACGGCGCACTATTACAAAGGACTTTAGATCACCTTTTATTTAATCACTTCTATGCTTAAACAGGCATTCTTTTTACTACTATATGATAAGATATTGTTTCCAAACAGATAAGACATCGGTTTTTAGAGTTTACGCAAATGGTAAAACGTGTACTACCATTTACTGAGACTTCAATATCCGTCTGTCCGTCCATCTGTCACCATGATGGAAAGTGGAAATCTTCAGTGATGAAATTCTTTTTTAAATAAATAAAATAACTATTAAGATGGCATAGCCGGCATAGTGATAGTACGATATAAAACATCCCCTAATTAGTCCACAAAAATAATTAAGCTTAACGTCGGGTATATGAACTGTATTCATAAAATGGGTGAGAGGTCAACTGCAGTAAATGAAACTGGCGAAATAAATAAGCAACGATATTTTACTGTTCCATTTTGAAAGAGTGCATTACACCGGTACACCTGCACCTGGAACGTTGGATAAGTTAAAAACCATGTACGCCCCGTCCCGGCTCCCATATGGATCATTCGAAAATGGAATTGCAAAATAAGGAAAGCCGCAGATTGATATACGTACCATAGGGTACAATGGTAGCCATATTGTGATTCATAAAATTATGATAAATCCCTAGTCATTTATTTCAAGCTAAGCAAGCTCATAAATTCATTCTAATTTTTAGGATTTACGACTTGAAGCATGTCTGCCCTTTACCCTATATGCAGACATAGTTACTTTACTTTCACTACAATTGTACACGAACGATCTAATTAATTTTTAATATTTGCGTTCAAATCTTAATAAGAAACAACTGGACACAAGCGAGTTGGATTTCCCCATCGCAGATTACGGACAATGCATAAAGACTGTCTTTATGTTTTAATTATAAATTTATTTTTCATATCGCCCTATAATTGTATTGCTTGATACATCTTTTGCGGTGTCAAAACTTGATTATATGTTTTGTTACATAACAGTCAGGCTGCTCGGACGTCGAACAAGGTGTTCTAACAAGGGTTCTAGATTTTTTAATAAGAGAAGTAACGGTGAATGGCTAGACAGTAATAAATTTGTAAAATACCCCAACCATGCGTATAGAGATGAATATATAAGAATTCTTATAGGTTTCTTACAAAATCCCTTAAGATTGCTTTTTGTAATTTGCCCACGCATATAACCGAATGATTACCGTAACAGATTTTCAGATGGTACGTACAATCTTATCTATATTCAATCGAATCTAATCAGTTCACGATATCACGGCGCGTTGTGTCGATGCCATTCCGTCGTCGGCACATAAAATGAGGTTACCTCAGGAGTCCGTTGTAAAATTCTACAACCACGATTCAATTTCAAGGATAATTCTTGGAGATTCGACGTTGAATTGATGTTTCACGTTTCGATTCGAGATTATCGTGACTAACTGTATAATGGGACCCGGCTTGTATAGTTTGCGTGCCTTTCCATCGTCAAGGCAAAATACCGTTTAGTGTGTAATTATTATTTCGCAATTGTGCTATTTGTGAAGCATTCTGTAGTAATTTCTTGAACCTGATGCCATCTTATCTAAAAATTATATCCTTGCTCGTTTATAACGTAAAATCATCAGCTTAATGGAAACTAAATATGAACAAAACAAACATTATGCACGTGAACTTCTTCAAAATGATTTATTAAACTTTGTATGTTCCAAAACCACAAGAGAGAAGAGTTTGAACAACAGCTTTAATTACATATTTTACGGTCCCTTTCACAGACCCCTAATGACCCTTGAATTTTAGAGACGTATTTTGTTTTATACAGAGATTAATATGAGTTTACGTTAACTATATACTTATATATAAGCCTCCGCCAGAAGAAGAGGTTTATTTAAAATGGTTTAGTAACCAGATGATTTTTGCGCCTTCACCCTCAAATTTCATGACAATCGGGAAACCACAAACACCGCGACACGAGAATTTTATATATTAGATATACACATATTCTAGTTACCTTCGATTCCACCCAAAATCAGCGCTGTCATAATGAATGTATACGATCTTATATACGACCCTAACTAATCCCAGTATTAACATAAATAAATCTGTCTACAAGTAATCATGCATCCTTTCTATCACAGTGTATGTACTAAATAAAAGAAACTCACATATTTTAATAAGTTAAGTAAGTACGGTCTTTGTACTTGATGTACGTGTATAAACTGATAATTTTTCAACGCGTTTAGCAGATGGAATAATTGGCTAATAATTTATGTGTTCTACTTTAAATTGTTGGAACAAGAAATATAAGCACTTGTTAACACTTAACTTCCAGTTAGGTAATATGAATAGTCGTTAGGTGAGGAGCTGGTATATAAAGGAAAAATAGAAACAATATATAAAATTATTTTAATACAAGTTTGAGCAACTAAATATCACGGTAAGTTAACTAAATTGAATGAAATTGATGCCCGCTACTGTTGAAAAAACATTAAGATGAAATAATCAAGTAAATTTTAATTAGTTGTGAAGCTATTTACCCCCTGTAAATAGGTATCAGGTAACAAAGGCAGGCGAAATGAAAACAAAGAGTATCTAAATTAATTTTCCTCATATTAAACGGCAGATCAGCTTTTGAAGTCCCCTTTCAGTTAATTACGCCAGTTTCTCGTTGAGGTGGAAAGCACCTTGAAACATTTTTCGGTCCCGCCACGGGGTCGATGACCCGAACTGAATACAATGGCCGACAGGTATTCAAACATTTCTAATTAAATATAAACACGATTACTGTAGGTAAAAACGTATCGGTCAAATTTAAGGGAGGAAAATTTATCTCTACTGAAATGTATATATTTTTTTAATTTATATAATTAAAGAACTTGTAAGTAAAAAAACAATTGAAGAATTAAATAAAGAAGAATTAAAAAGCTTAATCAATATATTCGATAAAGTCCGATTATATTTCTGAATGGAAAATGGAAAGCTTACAGTTAAAATATTTTAATAATAATAGTTCATCCGTCTTATATAACCTTTGAAGTAATTCCGTTGGAAAGTTATGAACAAAATATAATAAACAAACTTATTGCAAACGCTCGCTACCACGTTCATGTTCAAAATTAAAATTCTTCATTTTTACGAGCTTTGAGTAAATTCCAGCTTCAGGTTTTTAATATATTTCGAAACACTTTTTGATTATACAGCGTTATAGAGATTTTATTGGTCCAGTCCGTTATATAAACTCCGAAAATTGAGGCATATTTCTATATATAATATGCTAATAATTTTACTCTTGTTTTATAATATTCACTTGTGTTAACATTTTCATACTATACTTACATCAAAATTAAATTCATATATCGCCTTGAGACTAACCTAGGTTATAACCCCGAGTCGTATAAAATAGAAGCGTCACGAATGTCACCATTTGCATTTTATTACCCAATTTTTGGCCGCAGCAAGCCTATTTTTATGGTAAACTTATTCAAATGCACGCTGGCATCGTAAATTGAAAGGGATAGTCTTACTATGAGACGGAGAGCGAGCTTTTAAGCCATCTGGGTTCACCTGAGGACACTGCTTTTCCATAGCACTAACATAAAACGATTTCCACATATTATTCTGCTAGGATTCATCGTAATAACGATTTTCCTAGCCATATTCAAAATTAAATTAATGATTCTGTAATCTTAAAATTAAGTAAAGTAAAATAAATTTCGAATTTGGAATTAAAATCATATATCTAAATTTAAAGTTTATATAAAAATTCATTTACAAATATAGCAAAACATACTTCCAGTCAATCGATTAGAATTCAGGAGACCGGGCAGGTTGTTTATCTAAAAGCGTTTTTGTGTTATAAACAAAGTTTTGAAGGAATTATTTCGAGAAACGTCATTTGCTCCAAATTGTTTGACATGGGACGACCGCAAGCACTCTTGCAAACCGCCTTCAGCCTTCTATGTATTCCTTCAATTTTGATTAAATATTTTTCAAAACAATTTATTCCTTTGAAGTTTTCACGTCATTTTCAGTATTGCTATGTAACGGGAACAAATTTTGTAAACCATGTTGACTATTTAGAAGTAGTCAATATTTAATGATTCTCCATTATACTATCTCATTATACAATATAGAGTATATTACTATACTAAGCTGGTAAAGAAAAGGAAGAGATTCAGGTCCAGTGGTGAGACTAAAAATATATACGATATTTTTTACGAAATGTTATCAACCAATGATGATTTTAAAAAATATAAATATAAAGGCTTATTATAAATGCTTAAACAAGTGGTTGTCAAGTAAGAATTTTGCCCTAGCAAGAAGTAAAAATAACCCATCTCATCATTTGCTTCATTTGTTTTTCGTTAAATTATGACTACTTTACAAGGAACCTTTTAAAATTTAACTGGGTTAGCAGCAATTACTTCTTGCTAAAGCGCCAAATTAAAATCGACGTTTAGAAGGTCCTAAATAAATTCATAGATTTCTCTAGAGAGGGGGACTAAAAGCCTCCCAACGAAGTGTTTGGGATAACAGTACTTTCCATTTTTATGTGGCATTAGAATAGATTATCAATAAACACTGAAGGAAAGATTATTATAATTTAAAGAGAATATTATATTAATTTATCTATTCTATAAATATAAAAAATAAATACTTCGCGCCAAAACCACATATCTAGGCCTCAGATTTCTGTATTTGTATAATTATCTGTTGTATTTAATGCGCCTAAAAGTTTCCGGAACAAATAAGAAAAAAATAAGTGAAAAATGAACGAATATTTTCGAAAGTTCCCTTAGCGTAAATACATTTTACATTCCATTAGACTAATTCAAAAAGTTTCGTGCCACTCATCCATGGTGACGTATTTCTCATAGGTAATAACCCTTCCCTTACCTTATTAACCCTTCGATAACCTCTTCCGTTGAAAAAAAAATCTTGACCGCGGTTATTTTTGAGAACAGAAAAGTCGTATCAGGCCTATGAATTCGACGTTTTTGACCTCTAAAAAATCGATTTCCTATCCTATTATTTTTATGGAGTTCCGTAATAATTTTTGGCAAATAAATGCTGGTTTAACAGTCACCGTTCACGGTATGGTGATTATCTTAAGCCCTTTTTATTATCGTCAAACGATCTTCCGCTCAGATGCAGTTTTTACGTGGTCCACTTTGGTTGTATTCGGTTCATCTTGAAATACCTATACACTCGATTGCTATTCTATGTCGGGATCCCAGATAACTAAATAAGGTTTACTAAGTTAAAGCGTCGTGACGCTGTCCAATTTTTGAGGATGGGTCAAAATAAGTGGGATCCATAGCTATCTCACGCCCACACAATGTATGTGAATGATTGATTGTATTTTAATTATGTCTATGTACATGGACACTCACCAGAAATTTCATGTTAATGTCGGAAATTTTTAAATAGAAAAAAAATTGATTCTCGTGTCCGATTCAAATGCAACTCAAATTTATCTTACAATAACAATGAAGTACATTTGTTGGAGGCTCTGTACTGAAGGCAGGGTGTAATAATAAGTTTGACAGTTATAACCCCACAATGCTTTGTTTGCTCGGAGAGGGCACGCCGAAACTTTGACACCTCCGCTTATACACGATACATTATGCCACTTTGAATCTTTTAATACCTATTTGAAATTCATCCTCAGTGTTGATATATTCACTTGTAATTCATACGTTTCCCTGCTGACATTTTAATATTCCTTTGTTTTTTAGAAGCAGACCAATTCGTATAAGTTTTGTTGAAAATTAATTGAATAAAGATTAATACAATCTGTAGTGAAACTAGCACTTGCAAGCGATGACGTATCAAAAAAGTATTGCATGTAAATATTAACATATTTGGAGTGGGATAAATTTAGACCTTTTCAGATGCCTAATTTAAATGCAAGTCACTCCTTTGACATACTCAAGTTTATGTTCCGCACTTTGAACATAATATTATTATGTACCGTAAAGAGCCCAACTCCTCTGTAATTTTGTCTTTTACTGAAATTTTAAAAGAAAAAATTATGCTTGAGCTTTCTTCTCGCAAATATCTCGTAAAGTTATGATAGGATATAGGCTGCTAAATAAAATTTCTCATCGCATCCTTAAGTGTGACGAGCCCACGAAAGTAAACTCATTAAGTATTGCTTTTTTGCAGGCAAAATGTGGCGAATAGCGCCACTAGTGATGCGGCTTCTAGCTGTATCACTGGTGGCGCTCGTGCTCGCCGAACCAGGGCCAGGCGAGACCGGCCTGGTGTCCCGGAAACCGGACAAACCCGAGCGTCCGGTCCGGACCACTGGCCCTCCTCGCCGCCAGGGAAGAAAGAAGAAACGCACTACGACCACGACCACTGTTGAACCAGATGAAGAAGACGAACATACCACGATTCCTACAACTACAATAGACCCACGTCTTTTCGATCACAGTAAGTAGACTTACTACCAATCAATCTTCAGTTGGTGTAATTATATACCAGAAACAATTTCAACTTTATCTCTTACCTCCTTTACAAATCTATACACATATCATAGAATATTAAAGAACCTTTTGTACTCTTACGTTAATTCCTTCTGGATCGAAGGTCTAATTATTCCTCGATTAGACCTTTAACGGCGTTTTTCCGAATGAACAAAATATGTTCATTGATCTCAGTTATTGGTGGTAATTGCTCCAAGTAGCATTCAGCTTTTGTTAGCCACATAAAGTTGAAGCGAGCTGCTCGTTTGTGGGAACATTTGCTCATCCTGTATTTAGAAGATAGTTGGTAAGTTATTATTGGTTATCGATAATAGGACGGCATTGTTTCCTAAACTATTCATCAGATATCAAAGCGAATTACAGTTAGGTGGCTTTAGATTACTTACAAATGTATTATTGTATTATTATACTGTGTTATATCACGTCTTATGAAACGCATTTTAACTAATTTTTATTTCTGCTTATTAATTCGTAAAAATTTTGAGTAATTGGATTTAATAATTTTTCCAATTTTAATTTTTCAAATTAATATCAATAATGATTACCGACTTAGCAAAAAATAACGTTGTCAAAAATTGTGTGTAAGATTCTTGGAGAGCAATTGTTTCGAGTTGGTAGAAATAGAAGGCTGCTATCGGTTCCTTATTGCCTTAAATGATCGATCAGATAGAAGAAATTCGCCTCGCCCATATGCCATACCCCAATTATGAAAGTTCAACAGCAATCCAATGCTCATCTAGCTAGAATCATGGCCACTACTGCGACAATTGAAATTCAGTATAAGTATTTCAAGATTTATCTTTGCGTTTACTTTATTCAATGTTTTAAAAGAATTATAACTTATAACTTTATTATCATAACATCTGCATTTTACAATGCAAATACAAATTTAATTACTTAAAAAGATATTAAGTAACCTAAAAAATACTCATCGCTTACAAAAAATAAGTACAAATTAGTTCGCGTACAAATTATTAAAAAAAATCAATAAACTATAAAGCCGCGCAGGATTTTGAAAGCTTTATAAGATTACATTTGAAACGAAAGCGAGTATTATACGTTCACGATATTACGCCACAATTTGAACAACCACTGACACGTAAATACCTTGTGGTCAGAGGCTAAAACATAAATCATTATAATTATACGCTCGTTATCCAGTACGTGTTCAGCTCATTAAGCAATTAGAGCAGACAGGTGTCATCTGAAAAACGATAAATTTAAAGCAGTTCCGCATTTTTGCATGAAGAATTGCAGTTGAATACTTTTGTTCCGCTCTTTATATTATGTGACAAAAGAAATCATTCGTGTGTCTCCCTTTGATGTTAGAGTTAGTTTGAAAATTCATTTATAGACTAGGAGAGCGTTTTTTCAAGTCAATCTGAGTCATCAAGTAACAATTCCAATTCTACTGCTGCAAAGCCGGGGTTCAAATACACGATCACATAATTACGCGATGAGTGATATAACACGCTATAATTGTGTTTTGACTCTTCTAGTACCAAGTGTCAATTAAAATACCGTTTAGTTCCTAAACCAAAGACACTTATATAGAGACTGATCATCGTGTATACTGTCCGGCACATTAAAATACAATGTGCTTTATAAAATGTCATTGGTAAAGAAAATTAAAAAAATAAAGGTATTAAAAACAAGCTAAGATATTTTTTACTTGAGTGCACAATTTACAAGGGTTTCCAAAGGAATGCTTGAGGACGTGAAGATATTCAAATTATTTGTTGCCAACGCTACGGACGTAATTTGTGATAGTATGGGAGAAGAATGCGCTGAGTTAGTTGCTACGAGGACTGTATATTACACAAGTGTTAAAAATACTTGCGCTCTATCCAGTAATGTTTGTTGTATATGTTTAAGTTAGGGTTTCGATTTCCTATTTTAAATACCTGCAAATAATTTAAATTTAGAACGTCCGACATAGTACACGTAAAATGCATTATTAAACATTATAAACTCATGCAATATTTAACAAAACCATAAAAAACTCTATTAAATGTTATCAACTCTAATTACACACTTCCAAGGGTTGCATCAAAGAACCGTTTTACGAAGAGCCTTTGAATCAAACATCAGCGGCAGTTTCCCAATAACTAGAAAGTTACGTTAGAGAGGTCTTGATTAACTGGTGAAAATACGACCAAGCTGGGAGGCGGGGGATGGTCGTCATTTCACACCTCTTGAACGCGTATTGGACCAATATTAGGTTTATTAGATAGACGCTCCGACGTAAAAAGCGATTTTATTTCTACTCTACACTTTTATCTTCTTTTAAGTGTTCTTAATAAAATTACAGTTTCCAACTTGCAGATATAAATTGTTTTATTTAAGAAGCTTTGTTTTTATATTTTCTTTAAGAATAGATTGTATTAGACTGACCTAGGCAAATTAACTGAATTACATACCTAAATTCAGTAAATTTACTATTGTATACACTGCTGAGCTCAGTCACGTTAGTCAAAAAAAAAGGGATATTTCATGCATTACGTAATTCTCGGCTGTAAATTTATTGCACCGTCCTTTAAAAGGTCAGTAGGGGTCTAAATTTTAACTGACGACCAAAAAAGACCCAATCTTGATTTCAAGGTGAAAAAATTCTTCTTTAATAACTTGGAAATTAATGCAAGCTTTATCTAAGTGGGCTAGCTATAATCATTTAGATGTGCTACGTTAAACTTAGCTATTTTTTTATATATTATTTTCATGAATCATGATACATAATTGTACTTTGGACGAAACAGTTTAATCCGCAACGGATAGCCGAAAAGAGGGTCCCGGGTTTCATCCCTGGTACATTCAACGTAATACTAGCTATAAATAGCTTATCTTTGAGTTATTCCCAACCGTATGTAAAAATTTGTCTCGATATTATTAATACAAGTGGACTACAAAAACGTAAAACTCATGTTAAATGTCGTAGCAACGTTATGTAACCTATATATAACTATTTTTAATAAGTGTATTGTATCAGATTCTAATTATTTTAATTAAAATATCAGCAAACCCTATATTGATATATATTAGATTATATTTACTTAAGGTTTATGGGTTATAGATAGAGGAGAGAAGTTCTCTAGGAACAGCTAGAATCTACTCATGAAATCATTTATGTTGATAACATCTAAATTAATTATAATTAATAGAATCAGGCGTCACCTTGCGGAAGTCCATAGATGCCTTTTTCCTTTCGTTTGGTGAGGGACGCGTCCGTTCCGTTCTTGCCCGGCGCTTCCGGGAGTTCGTCTCTCGATGCGGACGCATCTCCTTTGAGCTCATTGGTTAATGGTTGTGGCTTTTTTCACGGAGTATTGCTTGCATATTAGTCTGTTGGGGTTTGTACATCTAAATTAGGCAACTTCTTGAGATGGATAATAAACACGCCGTATGCCGTGGGTATGATTTGAAAAAACCTAAATGAAAAACAAATTCCCCGCTCAATGGAATTTGTAAAACAACAAAAAAATTCAAAACCAGTCTATTAATTGATTCTAAAATTAAAAACAAGTTTATTTTTCAAATTGCAGATGTTTGCACAAACAAATTAAAATTCATTAGACGCGTAGTTTTATTAAACAAACAGCACCGATGAAAGCTCAGCGAAGTTATTAAAATAGAAACTTTAATTAAAAATGTGGAACTTGTTTTGAGGCGGACAACGATGTTATCATATTTTGACTTAATTTTATAATTTTTACTCGTCTTTACCTTACACCACAACCACTTCAATAGTACCCCTTTCAATGGTTATTTATTATACGGATATGGGTTGTCATATTCTTACATAAAATTAATTATTTTGCTATTAAATAAATTTTAATAAGGTATTATAAATGGAAGTATACGTGTATTAAGCTACCTCACCGAACCCTACATTAGAATATAGTGAGTGTGAAATATAAAAATACACAAACTATAGAAGGAATAAAAATGCATGGTATAAAAGCTTATAACATTTAAAAGAGACAATTTTTATGACCACTCCTCAACGTGTACGTGACAGCAGTTATAATGATGCCACTTGAAATTCCACCCTCGCTGTAAAGCATTGATTAAATCAATTTCAAAGTGATATTAATATCCGAAAGGCTTTTAGAACGAAAATCAAAACACGATAAGGTATGGAGCAAAATAATTTTGCCAATTCGAGTCGTTTGTTGATTCGTCGTATTGGAATGTAAAAGTGTCATTTGTCATATTACGCATATGGTATATACATTTAGTAGAGAAAGAAATCATCTAATAATACAATATTATCGATGTCAGATAACTAAAGAAAACGTTCCATTAAAGGTGCACAAAGAGTCGTAGAAATATTGCTATCAGAAGCAGCACAGTAATAAAGCAAAGCTAATATTAAGTAATAGTATTTTTAGATAATTTTTAATGCAAAGGGTTTTTGAATGCTTAAATAAATATGTTAGTATGAGAATCTTCGTAATATTTCGATTAAAGTACGTTTCGAATATTTTGTTTCATACATGAAGTCTTGGAACAATGATATACAATAAAAAGGTATGACAACATAAAACTTTATTGGAATTCTTTCCGAGCTCTTTTCTAAAACAAAGTAACGGTGAAAAATGCATTACATGCTAGTTGAATATATTGAACTGTTTTGAAAAATCGGTGCATAGAAAAGTTTTTCTTGTAAACCAACTAAAAGTTTAAGGCAGAAATTTTATATTTTGTCCTCTGGAGCGTTTGGCGCTATGCCATTTTGTCGAAGCTAGTGCCTAACCACGATGAATGTTATTCTTAAGAACCGTTCGGCTGTCGCTTACATTTGGCAAAGCTTTCTAACTAATAAAAATATTTCTCTTCGTGATTGTAATTCGAAGGACAAATTGCTCCTTTATTTGGACAGGTTTCGACCGTATATATAAAATCATAACTGGGAAATGATCCAGGCACGGAACGTATAAAAACGGCAACCACCATTTTAAATTATATAGTACTATTGATTAGATTAGATAAGACAAATGAATTACTGACGTGTAATCATAGAAAAGAAAGATATTTAAAATAGATTGGATCTATTATTAAAAGAATTGGTCCTGTAACTATAAATTTAAAAAAAATGTTTTTGGATAGTCCATTTGATGATACATCTTCTAACAATACGAGTAAAGAAAAGTTGGAAATTTAATCAATGAATTACGTCTAGTACATTAAGCTCATTTGTTATAAACATTGCCGAGCCGTTTATAAACACATATAATCCTACTAAATTTGATCCTGAAACCGCGCGCAACATCTATTTAATAATAATTATCGGATAAAGTTTTACCTAAAAGGAAATAGAACAATCGAAACTTCAGGGTAAAAATTTTATTCAACCGCTACTTGAAAGTTGGAAATGCGGTGTTTGTAAAAATGTTAGCATGCTCTAGTCACCTACAACCGCTCCGAACTGGTTTAACAAAGAACTGAAATTAAATTTACGCGACGAAAGAAAAAACTAGTTACAAGGGGAAATTGGTGGAGACAGTGACAAATTGTACTCGCTAAAGCAAAGGTATTCCAACTTACCTATGTTATATATTTCATTTCACAATGCAAACGTTGTTATTGCACATTAATTAATTTATATAAAAATGTCTTCTGAAGGAGAATTCATCGTTTTAGAATTTTAACTAATCTAATCTGAAAGAAATTATTAGTTCTTTTGTCATATTACATAAAAACGAAATTGTCACTTTACGAAGGGCGTACCGGTTTCCAAAACAGATATGCAAAGTGTCGAGAGCAATTAAGTGCATGAGGATAGTCAGCTAAATTAACACTACAGAACAAGTATCATTATTGTAATAATATCATAATTTATGAACATTTCAGAACTGTCATTTCTTTGGGTATATAGCCGACATTTAAACATTTAACTAGTTTATCAATCTGGATCCCACCATCAACTTCAAGATTTTGAATTTCTATAAGTTTCTTCTCGTCATTCGACAGAAAAATTCATTCGTGAAAAGTACTTATTATAATTAAAGTTCAACGCGAAACCTTAAATTATTTAAGGCTCCTAAAAACTTTACTGTGGCTCAGACTTATAGTAAAAATATTTTCTTTTTATGAGTAGGTAATCGTATTTTTACGAGCAAGCTATACGCTGAAGTGAATAAAAAAGTACTCAGAGAGGCGTCTGTGTAGAATAACTTTAATTTACGGAATCGATTTTTTATTACGGTCCTAGAATATAGGTAACACCAAGATTACTTAAGGATATAGTCCAGAATAAATACGAAATTAATTTAGTATGATAGGATAAGGGAAGGTGTTGTATCAGTTGAATCTATGATTTCTGATAAATCATTTGAAATAAACAGAATCATGCTGTCGCCCTGTTATTCAAACTTTAAGTAAAATTAGCGTGAATTATAAGGAAAGGATTTAAATAAGCTTACCGTAGATTCGTTGATAAGATTTCTACTAAGCTGCTTACGACTTAGTATGCATGGAATAAAAAAATGCGCAATAATGGACTATTTAAATATGCATAAAATGTATTTTTAATATTAACTACGTTCTTCCTACTTTAGTCTAGCTTAAGCGAGCTAGCAGGTATAATCATCTATTTATACTTTTCCATCACTTATAAATTATTCCATTCATTAACTCGATGTTCTGCCTCAAGGAGGGTAAATAGTTCAAAGTAGAACCTTGCATATTAACAAAAACAAAACCTAACTGAACTGCACTGAACTATGTATTCAGGCACTATTAATAATGTCTTTTCTTAAAATTTCATTAATACATTATTTATTCAAATGTGCAAATAGGAAATAGTCATATATTTTTAATAATTAAAAAAATATTTTAAACGTTGTTATTAAAAGTTGAAAAAATAAAGTTCATACTACCTAAAATCGTAAATAAGCAAAAACAAACTAGAATATGTCGAACAAACGTACTCGTAGAACATCATACTGAGCGTAGTGTTTTTCCAATTAACAACAAATTGTATTCACCTCGCAAGCTGTTTAAGTGATTGCAGTCCAACTACATCTGCTGATTTATGGTCTGTTCGCTCTCTGCGTACATAGTGAATGTGTCGATACAATATTTATTTTACCAAAAAAACCGGGAATTACGAAGCGGGCAAGGTTCCATGTTTTCGGGATCTTTAATGAAACGTTATAAATTGTGGTTTGAAAACATATATTTGACTGGAGCTTTGTGTACTCGATGAGGTGAACATAAATATAGTTTTAATTCCACTGATGTTAATACTATTGGCCTATTAATATTATTTCTTAAGACAATTACCTAATTAGGTAAGAACATCAAAGTTGAATTTAAACTTTTTACCTTAACAATGCAAATAAAATAAATAATGTGCACGCCTATAAAAATTGGGAGAGATTTAACTTTGACAAAATACGATAAAAACATTTGTTTAGCGTTATGAAGTGATCACAAAGACGAGGTGCAAGCAAGTGTAACCAAATGGAAGATTATCTTTTTGTTCAAAAATGTTCTTTATTCTCTAGTTATAAAGGGGAAAATAAAAGAAACAGCTCCTCAAGGATCTGTGATGAACCCATTGTCTTTCGTACCGCAGTTGCAATTATAGGGCTCTAAGCTTTATTGTATGCATTCAACAATAGCATTTTTATCTACACAAAAGCCTTTATAAATGCAAAATCACACAGATTCTTAGCCGTTCTATTTCTTTTGTATTACTTGAAAAAATTAGCTTAGGGGTATATTAATCGCGGCAAAATTGTATATTCTGTGTAAAAAATATACTTAGCGAACTAAAAAATACGTTTAAATTTGTTTTTGGTATATTTTAAAAATGATAAAAACTATATTGTGCTAACTTAAAATTTTACACAAAAAAATTACGTTTAATTCCCGCAGACAAAAAATTAACCCAACATAGTCCATGTTAAAAACCATAATCATATTTTTAGTCTGAAGCAGCACGCAAACTAAAACACAACACAAATTCTACATTATACCCAAATTTCAGACGACTCACCCTATTCAAATATTAAGTTTAGTAAGAATTTTAAATTAGGCTAGGGTGGCGCACCCGAATTAAATATTGAACACTAATCAAGGGAATTTTGTATGAGGTTTTACGAGATATTGTTGACAGTTTCCTTACTTCGGTCGACGTAGAATAAACCCTTTTAATGTGCTTCTGTGACTGAAATAAGCCGTTCGCTTAAATTATCATGACATATTGGCACTTTGCTCGAGTTTAGAGACCCGCCCTGATATTTAACAAGTGTACTTTGTACAATATTCTTGATTTGGAGTCAGTACCACGTTACTGACCAACATTATCATCATTTATAGTTGACGTAAGTTGCCAAAACATATCTTGCATTTAGCTGAAATTACTATTAATTTTAATTAGAAAAAATTACGACGAGTTATTTGGATGAATGTATTATATCTTAAAATAGTTCGAATTGAAACATACTAACAAAACTATTATATGCTTATTAAATTGTGTATATAGATTAGTGTATAAGTTAAATTATTTCGATCGATTATCAGTAATTTATGATTTACTAATACAGATACTAGTAAGACTATCAATCACAGTTAATCATCAAGACACCTGATCATATACGGGAATGCAATTGCATTCTAAGATTACTGCTGTTTAAATATCTTAAGGTAACATTCCTCAAATAAGGTATTTGAATTATATATTGAATATATATTTGACGGATATATTTTATAAAAGTAAAAAAATGTAGATATTACATCGTTGTTGTCAGTGGGGCACAAGCTCATTTTTCTTATTTTTTTTTTATTAATTAGGATCTCCAACAAAGAATACACTTTACAATCTTCGCTATTGTACTGTTGCAGTTTAAACATTGTGTTTCTTCAATTGGAGGAGATCACAACATGCAATAGTACTGCACAACAGGAAAGAACTATGACATAACTTCTCCATAAACTATATATATAAAATAATATTTCTTTCACCAGATCAGTATTTAAACAACTTTAAGAGTAAAATTAACAAATAAAAGGTATATGCAAATCTATTCAAGTTGTGCGTAGGTTCATGTAAGAAAATGTTCGAACTATTTTGGATTCGAACATTTCCGAATCCAGAATGATTAGATTAGTCTCGTTTGAATGGCCTAAATAAAGAAACTCTTTCAATTCTCAAAAATCTATGAAAAAATATTGACACGATGTCTGGCTTCCCAGCCGCGAGCGATCCAGGCATCGATGCAGGCAAATAACAGGCGAAGGGCTGAGTATCAATTTTTTACGATTTAGAATGTTCCTTTATTTATGTACGCTGTAGAAACCTGGAGGCGAAACGTCCGAAATTTTATTTATTTTCCTCCATTTAATGAAATGAAAACACAATACACGTTGGCGGCGGAAGGCAAAAGGAAAAATCTAAATACGCTTTTGCGGTTTGCTTACATACTCTATTTATTTTTCTTCAAAGTCCTTTGTTCGAGATTGTTGATAAGATGTCACATTAAATATTGTTCACTCGGCTTTGATGAGACCTTTTGCGTGACATAATTGCTAAATAACCCATCTTTTTTAATACATACTAGCTAAACATAGTCCACGATGAAGAATTGTTACTCGTGAATATTTATCCAATTTACCACTGTTCTCATATTGTTAGTTGACAATGCTATGAGCTTCATATATTTTTACACTAGCTCATCTGAAATACGGTGTCCCGTCCTATTGATAAATATTCAATTGGGTTAGGTTAAAAATTATTATTATTAGTCAGTATCAGTATTGCTCACAACATTGTTTTCTTTCATCGTTTAATGACATTTGCCTATATTCATCAATCGCTATCTTCCATAAGAAACCTAACAATTATATTAGTATGCCACCTATTCAAGATTTTCTATGTGCAAACAATCACACAGTGACAGAAATATCGTAGGAAATCGGCGTGTATCAAAAAAGATTTTTTGGAAAGCTGATCACCGACTGGACTTTAAATAAAAAGAATAGATGAAACAGATTCTGAAATCAGAGGGCCAGACAACGCTATTGATTTATATTCATAATTTGTATATGAGTGTAAAAATAATGTTTTAACTACTTAGTTTGAATTCAGCTCCAACATTAATTACTCGTGTATTGTAAAACTGATAAGACACCTATCACAACAACGGATCAAATTTACATCTCATTTAAATATAATGCTTCAAAAAGAAGTAATCCCTAGGTCGTAACATACGCATTTATCATACCTACTGTTTTTGCCAGCAGTCTTACTCATACCTATTGTGAGTGATGCTCATAATCCGAACGAGACATGATATATTACATGAACAAACTACGCGGTTATGGAGAAAAGCAATTCATTAGAAAGATAAATGAACGGTAAGATCGGTACCGTCAGGTGATTATAATGTAGTGTTCTAAGCGTCGTGAGGATCCCTGATATGGTGTATATCCGCATTAAGAGCTATATTATTCAATAACAAATAATCAAATCCAGCACACTGTTAATAAATATAGTACTTTCGTGTCAGTTGAAACACACATATATTTGAAGTCGTTTCAACAACTTAAGATTTATTTAAATTAAAACGAAATAATAAAAATATAAAATATTATAAACAAGCAGCCAGACCATACAAAATTATTTAAGCATATTAAGAGATTAACTTCGAAAACGGTTTAGTTCAATACATAATATTGAGTACGATAAAAGGGATTTTATTAAAATCTTTTGGTTGACATAATTCTTACAAGCCGGGAGGTGTCAGAATTATCGCATCACAATCAGATAAAGACATTTCAATAAATAGACAAGTGAATCTTAGATTTGCACAGTCATAAAAATAGTCATGAAACTTGTATGGTGTTTGTTGGTCCTGGGATCAGTCCAGGGACGATTGCGGCTTGACCCTTTGGTAGATACCAATCATGGTCTGATTAAAGGTTTGAGGGCTGACGATGGAGACTACTCGATGTTTCTTGGCATACCGTATGCTCAGCTTGATGGAGAGAATCCATTTGGAGTGAGTATTTCTTTAAAATTGCGTGAGAGTTTACTTTAGGCAGTTCAAATTAACCAATCTAACTCATTCCTCACCAGGCAAAACAATTGGAAATTTAAATATTATACGTATAACGTCTCTGTCTCTATATAATATTTATATCGAAATATTAGAACAAACAGAGAATATGAAAGTATTAATAATAATTTATCTCGATTATCTTAAAGTGGATTGTCAAGTATCAAATGTTATCTTTTTTTGTTATGATCAAAATTTCGGACGTATAGCACTTGAATAGTTCTAGATAAAGCAATAACTAATAACTATTTTTAATGCTATCTACAACGTCTTACAGGCTGCAAAACCACATCCAAAGTTCGAACAAATCTATGAAGCTTATGACGACTCTCGCATTTGTCCCCAAATTGATTCGTCAGGGGTTACAGGAACTTTAGACTGTCTACGTCTTAATATTTTTGTTCCAAACGACGCAAGCACACGCAACAAGCTTGCAGTCCTAGTATGGATCCATGGCGGAGGATTTATAAACGGCTCAGGCGTAAGAAGCGCTAGCGGACCGAAATATTTAATCAGACATAACGTTATATTAGTAACTATTAACTATAGATTAGGACCTTATGGTTTCATGTGTCTGGATGTTCCAGAAGTGTCCGGAAACCAGGGACTGAAAGATCAAGCATTAGCACTTCGGTGGATCAAGGAGAATATAGAATATTTCGGAGGTGATTCCAACAAAATTACTGTTTATGGAGAGAGTGCCGGTTCAGCATCCGTGGAGCTGCATATTGCCTCCAAGAATGAAAATCTCTTTAACCAGGCGATTTTATCGAGTGGACCTATTTATGGGCGGTGGGCTATAAATGAAATTGATAATAGCGTACCATCAAAGATTGCACAACTACTCGGTTATGACACAGAAGACGTAAATGCCGCATTAGAATTTCTCAAAAAGACTGATGTTAATCTTGTGATAGCAGCGGCAGGCGAGATAGAATTGGGTCTTGCTGGATGTGTTGAAACGGAATCAGAAGAAGCTTTCTTGTCTAAAAATCCTTTAAATATGGCAACTCTACCAAAAGCGAGAAATATGGCCATATTAAGCGGGTATAATACCCGTGAAACTCTTGCCGTGACATTTCATCAGCCAGCCGAGTATTATAGCAATGTCGATCCGTTCAAGGATTATTTAGATCAATTCGATCTAGCAGAGGACAAATACGAAGCAGCATATAAAGCTATACGTCGATTCTACATTGGAGATTATCCTTTAAGCGTAAATATGAAATCAGCATTACAGCAATTTGGATCTGACGTAACCTTCAACTACCCTATAGAGAAAAGTATTAAACGGTTTCGTGAAAGTGGTGTAAAAAACCAATATTACTACGTTTTTGGGTATGACGGTGAAAGGAACTATGTGAAAGTCAAAGAAAATATTACAACTTGGGGAGCTGCTCATGCAGAAGAGATAGGGTACATTTTTGATATTGACATTCTAGATAAGGATGTAAGTGAAAGAGATCAACTTATCTTGGACAGGATGACTACTTACTGGACAAATTTTGTTAAATATGGGTGAGAATAATTAATATTTAAAACAACAAAAGTAACTAACTTTAAAGTTAAGCTGTTGGTTAGCTTGTTGGTTAGCTGGCTTACTACTCAAAATTTATCATAGCCTATCTATCTATTTTACAGAAATCCAACGCCAAAACAGACAGATCTCTTGCCAAATGAATGGCCAGCGGTGACGGACGACGCATTGAACTACTTATACATCGATGAACATGAGATCACTGGTGTGTCACCAAATCACGAACGTCACGTGTTCTTAGAAGTCATTGAGGAATTGTACCTCAACTAATCAATGAAACTATGTACGAAGGGAGTGCTTGGAAGAGATTACTTTTTAGCGATAAGGCCGTTCATTACATTTTTTAGAATTGAAGTTACTTTTCGTTTGTTATTACTGTTATTTTGTAATGTAACTATGTAAATAAATACACTCTAGCGCTGGTGCAGCGACCCAAAGTGGTACTTAACTACTTAGAATTGTAAACGCCACCTTCGACGACGATGCGCTATAGCGAAAAATAAATTATTTTATTTATAGACGAATCCACACTCCAATTATTTACCCCTTCATTCTTAGTAAATAATACTTTCAATTGTACAAAAGTGTCTTATAATTCGGCAGAAAGAAGAAAGAATGATGAAAGATGAAAGATGTTTATGACTTAAAATATAAAGATAAAAAGTGTATTTAATATATCGTATGTTTATTATAATGTAATAAATGTCAGTATTATTAATATTTATTTGATACGCAAATAGTCATAAAAAATATAAATGATCGCTGCGGCCTCACCTCGCCTTAATAAAGAAGCCCATGCACGCCATTACATATAAATACACATATATGTATATGTAATATATGCCTAATATGTAATATATCTTATATAAATAGAACCTATAAAGCTGTCTATAGAAGAATATAACATATATCTTATATGTTATATTCTTCTTTTATAAACATTTCTATCATACATAATATCTGTATACTCGTAACTCGTTTTGGCAGCGCAGGCCAGAATAGCTCGCAGTTGGTAGATTTTTCCTGTTTTTTTGATATTTTGGACAATTCACACAGTATCTTTGTAATAAGTTATTCTGATGTATCAGCTGTATTATTTTAAAGCTTCATTAAAATCCATTCAAATAATTACAAACACCCATCCTACAAGCATTTGCCTGTATATTATTAGTAGTATACTGTTGTAGAGATGAAGAGAGTAATGGATCTGAAAATTGGGATTTATTCTATCCATTATTTATGTATACTAAGATCGTGTCCTTCTTTATGTTTACTAAGGTTTATTCCTATTCAATCCAAAAACATTTAAATTAATGCTGACATCACTCATGCTTTGAATGTAACTGAGCTAATCATATCTTAATACTCAAAAAACATTTACAGTCGGTTGCAGTACATTTAGGTAATTTTAAAGATTATAAAAAGATTTACAAAGTCACGCAGCCCCAATGTTTTCTGTGTTTATATGAAATAATGTCTGCCCAGGGTCACAGTGCACACACGTTTGGTTGTGTGCCAGAATGTAATATCGTTTTGGTATCATTAAGGAACATGCACGAACCACTACGAGGTACTTTAATATTTACATCATTCTTGTAAGCACTATACACGATATGAAATATAGCTTCCCATTACCAGAAGTTTTATATGAATTGTAAAGAGTATTTTAAAAATGGAATGATATGCAAATGTCCGCCCTGTGTAACAAGTAAAATGAATTATGAAATAAAATTATATAAACAGACTTTCTTTCTATCATTTTATATATAACCCCTTCTGGTTTATTTAGTGCGCCAACATTATATATGCTAAAGCATGTCAAATGAACATTAAATTTATTTACAGCCGAGACCGGAAGCTGCGACGTGCCTCTTGGAATGGAGAATGGCAAAATCTCTAACGAGTCGTTATCGGCCAGTTCCAGTTACGACCAGAGTGTATCACCCCTCAGCTCAAGGTAAACCTACGATCAAGAGAGATAGTAGTACTTATTAGTATTACTATTAAAGAATTGCCATAAATCATAATAAAACTACGAATTTCGCTTCACTGTTCACGTTCTATAATACAATTATAAAATTATAAAGTTTCAAAAACTCGGTTCATTGTAACACCCTTCACGAGCGGAAACTGGGGGAGCATAAAACAGACAGATTCAGTAATAATGTGATTATGATTAGAAATACGATATGCCATATATAAATTTTAGTATATGTTATAATAATATATACAGTTATATGAATAAGACAAGTTGAGTAATAACATTATAGGAAGTATACTATTCTCGAAGCCAAACCACTATTGTAATAAATCTTAGAAAGTTAAAATTTTAAATTACTTATACAACAATACAGCAAAGCAAGTCAAAGCAATTCAATATATATTTATTATTTTAAAAATAACTAACATTTTTGACAAAGTAGACGATAACTCTACGCGCATAGATATTATTTTATACACTTCCATTTTTTTCGTCATTAGTGGCAATACTGAAAGATTTTAATAATTTAATTTGCTGATTTTGAGCATTAGATACGTCTTTGGCTGGGGGAAGAAATAAGACATAAACATATGTCAAACAGTATTAAAAAATACAAAAAAAACTTGTCTTATTTATTTACGTTTTAAAACTTTATCTAGGGAAGATGAATCATAACGAAAACAACGTTCGAATAATCTTGGCTAAAATATAGAATTAATTGCCGCTAAATGCAATACCATGAGATTTGATAAACGCACATTGTTTTCAAACATTGCGAAACGTGTTTTGGTTACAATAATTGGGAATCTCCAAACCGCGAACGCTCATACTTAGTATAAACAATTAACCAACGGTTTTACATTCGACTAGTAAGCCCGCATACTCCGACAGACAATGGAAATGCTCTGTACTTGTTGAAGGTATTTACTAAAGGGAAATTAAATTTTCACTAACTGTAATATGAAGTCAAGTGCTTTTTCACGAAACTTTATTGCTCTGAACTTACATTAAATATTATTGTATTCCAGTATTGATAATCCTTGTCGATATGAAACCATTACCTTCACTTAACTATATGCCCATTTAAACATAAAATATTCATACGACTCATTTTATTTGTACTCGTATATAAAATAGCATAATAAATTAAATTGAAACCAAAATAGCATAAGTTTTATCATTAGTGTATACTGAAATTACTCTTGGACATTTAAATGTCTACCTATAATGTAGCTGTCTTTAATGAATTTCACTGGAAAGAGTGGGATTCTAAAGAAAACGAAAATAACTAGGACAAGCCTTGAAACTGCATTGACGCTGTCCCGTTTTTTCAACATTGTTTTTGCTCCTAATGAATTTTCACTAGAGTTATTACAACCACGATTCTTTAAGCAACCTACTTTTAGCAAAAATAATAATTTGTCTCTATATTTTTTGCTATCATAGTTCTGAATAAGAATTGAAGAGAAAGTAAAGAATTTGTTGAAAATTCCAAGCTTTAAAATAATTTGAATATATGAATGACATTTGACTAAAGAGTCATAATTTTCGTAATAAAAAATTCTATGATCTACACTTGTATGAGTAACTCCAATGTGAACTGGAGCATTTTTGCATCTGTTCCATTGGTGATATATGAACTGATCACACAAATAATTACCACCTTATATATCCGTATGAATAGACGAATGAGCCGTATATTAAAAAATATGTGGTCTCTGTGTTGGATATTCTCACGAAAAAATATTTTATAAATCTATTATACGAAACTCTTATAAGTGTGTGTATGTGTGACAACGCACAATGATACTTGCTGAGCAATAATTCTATGCGAATAGAAAGTAACAACTAACTTTTCTTTAACAGAATCAGGACAGAAATTCGCGGCGGAGCGTGGTGTCCCAACGGCCTAATCCTACCGCACAGTCGTCAATTTCTGGAAATAGACCTCCACGCTGAATACTTGATCACAGCTACTGAGTCTCAGGGAAGATTCGCCAACTCCATCGGCGTTGAATTCGTTGAAAGTTACTCAGTGGAATATTGGAGAGAGGCGCTCAGTCGCTGGGTCAAGTATAAGGACTTTAATGGCAGTCGAGTAAGCACTTTTCTGTTTTAGTCGGCCAAATTGTAAATTTTTCCTTCTCTTAGTATATGAGCTCGATTCGCAATTACAGTTTGGTATAATTTTAAATTAAAAGCCGTTTCTCGTATTGTGTTTTAAATAATTTCCTGCGTAACCAATGTTGTATTTCGTTCCTTATGATCCAAGAGACTGCGTAGTTACTCAAACATTTAAAATTTAAGAGGAATTTTAATGGATTTGAGGATACTTTGGCATTAAATTCTCTCTGTTATATAAGAGGCCTGATTACTTTTTTATCCAGCTTTAAATAAACATTTGATTTTCCTAATTCAAGAAAACGTTTAAAAGATCGCTAGGTATGAGGCCGTCTATGTCTTTTATAATACAGATATATATTGAAATAGATTTGTACTTGTATTAAAAATATGAATTAAATATGATATTATAAACTAACAACATTAATCAACATCACATATATCAGATACAACAAAATAAAATCTGGTATCTTTAAATCATCACTTTTAGTTAAACGCGTAAAGTTTATGTTCAAGCAATTAAAAGGTAAATTATACAATTTTACTACGATTGAAGAAATTTTACACTGGTATTGTTACTTTGTCAGAACGCCGGTCTGATATTAACACAACTTCGTGTCATAAAGGACTGTTCATATATGCAAAAGCTGGAGATGTGCCTTTTGCCACAATGGAATTCTCAAAGTAAAATTTCAATGTTCTGAGCGAATCAATTCCATGCAGCATATAAAAAAGTGCTTACAACAGTTCTTTTATAAAAGTTAATATTTGAAAAGTAATGTAAACAACTCTACTGCGAATTTTGATGCTCGATTAACTAATGAATCAATAGAGCATGTTTACTTTACAATTCGAAACTGAATTTATTTAAATCTTAATTATTAACTAGATCAGATCATTCGATAATCAACAATAATCAATAAAATAAATATGATAGTTACCATTTAAATATACGGTTGTTTTATTGCATTATTATAAACAAAAACATGTCCGTATTGTTACAATACGTACAAACATTAATGGCATTAAAATCGATGTTCACACGGTAATTATCTTATAAAAGCTCCAAGTGCATTAACGCGACAAACTTAATTATATTTTATTGCCATTCGCACTTCACCTCGTGCATATAGAGGGAACGTAAGATGTGTATTGTGACACACATTTATTTGAATTACCCTCGGCTACACGAAACCTTACTTAGCATTATAGCTGTTATACAAATTTTAATACGAAAATAAGATCATTACGATGCATTCATATCCTTTGTTGTTGAAGCAAAATGCGCGTACAATGGCAGCTCAATGATAAACCTCTGATGTAATGAGGTAATACGTTTTATAACTAAACTTTTATCAACTAAAATACTAACATAATGTCAATGTGTTTTTATCACATAGAACTGTGCATCTAATTGAGTCCTGTTTTTAAAGTTGAAAAGTCTAGGCTATTCTCCTGTTATAGTAAAATATTCTGAAACAAAATAAGACATAGACAATACTCGAACGCTTATACCTTAAATTACTCTAAGTATCCGAAAACTTAATTAATAATTATACCGGACTGTACCAAGTAACAACCCTTAGTTCAGCGCTACGGAAACGGCTAATAGTTATTGAACTATTCACATGTGTGGTAACACGAGTTTAGAGCTCAGTTTGCAAAGATCCTCTTACGAAATTAGTCCCGATGCGACTGCGAACCCGAGCCTCACTTCATCTTACAAATTACCTTCGTGTGTGTACTATGTGTATTTTATTTCATCATGCTTTCAGATGCCACGTCTAGTATACAACGAAGGATTAAATTTGAATGCACTTGTCAAATATTTTGTAAAACCTAAACTACGTTAAGTTAGCAAGCTTGATCGATATTATTTTCTCCAGCTGATACCTGGCAATGTCAACACGTACACGCCGAGAAAAACAACTTTAGAAGCGCCGTTCATAGCATCGAAGGTTCGATTCTTTCCCTACGCAGCACACCCACGGACGGCGTGTATGCGGGTAGAGCTCTACGGATGTCGTTGGAAACGTAGGTACAACAAGCATAAAGGTGGCTCGCGCGTCCCGGGACCTTTTGCTTTGCGATTTTTAATGCGAATGTTTTACAATGCTCTGCGATTGTCCACCGATCGGTGGGAAATTCACTCTGTCTGTTTCTTCAGAGGCCCTTGTCGCGTACGCAGCGCCCAAGGGTTGTGACATGCAAGCGATGACAGGCGGCGCCCGCTTCGAGGACTTATCTTACGATGGAATTGTACACGGAAACAATCTTGTTGACGGTCTCGGCCAGATCACAGATTCCTTCACTGGACCCAATGACTTTGAGCTTCCTGAACCATCAGACACTCGAGGTAAGGTGTTTGTTTCAAATAATCCTCCTCCTTTGTATTCGGACTAAGTTGTATTTATATTGTTTAGGTACCCGATGGGTGGGCTGGAACAAGACGATGTCAGTGGACGAAGAAGTTGAAATTATGTTTAATTTCACGGATACCAGACTTTTTCACTACGTAGACATTCATACGAACAACATGTTCACCAAAGATGTTCAGGTAATGCTTAAAGTGTTTGAAAGAAATAAAACATACATCATTTCATATTTAAATGGTGGATTTTGAATGTAATACTTAGACATATTAAGATATTATAAGATTTGCTCCGATATCGTATGGATTGATATTTTATTGCTGAAATTATAATAGTAAAAACCTAAAAAAAATTCAAAAAATATTCCTAGCTTTTCAAAGAAGCAGAAGTCTACTTCTCTCTGGAAGGTGAGCGATGGCAAGAAGACTATCTCTCCTACGAACCGAAGCAAGACAAAGTATCTGAACATGCCCGTGTCATCCACATAGATCTGGAAAATCGTACTGCTAAACATATCAAGCTTAAACTGAAGTTTCAACACGAATGGATTCTAATCAGCGAGGTCACATTTAAGTCAAGTAAGGGAAAAATAAATACTATTTATAATTTTATTATTGAGTTTCCATTATCTTATTCTAAGAGTTACGTAGAATATTTATTCTCGTATGGGATGGATACAGGAAATTTGCTGATTTTATTAATTTTCATAGAGTCGGTCACAATCCAGATGTATAAAGAATATTTTTAGTTAGAGATTGAGTTCGAGTATTCCAATAACATTATTGTTAAAAGATTTTTTTTACTTCACCGTAAAAGAAGATTGAACTATATTTTGAAGCTCCTTCAAAGTAAATCCATCGGTTTGTGAGTTAAATAACGGCTTCAAGCGAACCGCAAGCTCTTTTGACTCCAAAGTTAAAGGTAACCGCTGCGCTTCAAGAAAATTCACATTAAAGAAAACATCGGCCAGCGTTTACATTGGGTATGAGTTTTAGAGAAAATTTCTGCACTATTTATTGTTAATATCGACATATTATAAAACTCAAAAATATGGCAGGTTACAAATAAAACTAAAACTCATACGTATCCCTTTATATATTCCGTGTACCGAACCCAAGACCACTGATAGCGTAGAGCATGACTAGTATGAATCATAAGTAAACAAGGTACAATTACAAATCTACGCACACAAAATGGAACATAGAAGGCACGCTAATAGATCCATTTCTCTGTCCTTATCAGTTCCGAGCACTCGCAAACTCGAAGCTATTTCACAAATTTTATCGCTAATTAATCCATGCCTCATTCAGAAATCGCTCCTTAAGTGATAAATCGCCATCCGCCAAATGGGGGACTTGTAATTAAAACAAAATTCTGATCGCGATTAATATTCCAATTATAATCCTGAATAATTACTCTCTGTTATTGAAAAATTGAAGCGAATTCCGTGATCATTCAAGGTACCAGTTACACATTACATAATAAAACGTCTTCGAAAAGGCAACTCAAGGAAGACGTTAGGGAGCTTTTGAATATTTGTATTCGGTATGTAAAAACACGCATACAAGTTAAAATTAGTCTGTTTTTAGTTTATATTGCATACCAATACGTATCCGTACGTAATAATATATTATTATTAATAAATTAAATATAATATACGAAGAAAATGAATAAACTACTATAATCGACTCTTGTCTGAGGAAAATACAAGGAAATGGTAAAACACAACAGAGCATGTTTAATTCTAAATAAATTCAACCTAATAGGAAACAGCTGGTTAGGACACGGCCGAGCCAATGACACGTGAAAATGAATTAGTAGTTTAGTTTTGGCAAATTTCTCGAATGTCAGCCAGCGTTGTAGAACTCTATTTGACCTACCTAAAGCGGGTTGGTGGTTGGTAATAAAACCCACTTTTAAATATGTACAATATATTACACAAAAAGAAAAATAATGACACGAAAAAATTAATAATCTAGAATTCTGACACCTCTCTCTGACAAGACGCTGGCGATCCTTTTCTATTTACATGCCAGTATAACGTTTATAAAAAAGGTTTTATTTCTTATTTAAAAATTAAATTATCCACAAACGGCGATGCGCCGCTACATACCTACGCTGTAGGATAATTTAGAATTGCACAATTTTATAATGGTGTCGCCTGCCTTCTAATTTTTTAGGCTACGAGTACTAAGTTGCAAAACTCCGAGCGGTGAATTACCTGTCATGTATGACGCGTTGATTGATATAGAAACAGAAATACTAAATTTTGTATTGTAATATTATACTATGCAACGTTTCACTGTATGTGACGTATTCGCCGCTTAACCACAACACTATTTCTCCGAAATTTTGAATGAAAATTATGGTCAAAATCATCTTTTTATGAAAAATCTAGGCTTTAATGCATTCTGGCACATTTTGAAATTAGGAGCTCAAATAGCCATCCTATTTCCTAGTCTTAATTTTTTTGTATGAATACTGTTGACATCAAAACGGACTTATTGTTAAGTAACTCTTCATATACAAATTAAATAACAAATGAAGTATATACACAACTCATAATTGTGTAAGACTTATCTTTTAACCGAGTCAGCAGTGTTCTTTAATCTTGTCCAATTAGGAAACCTTATAAACTGTGATAATGGCCTCCACCAAGAGCCTTATTAAATGTAGAGTTAGATTTTCTGGAATTAACATTTTAAACAAAAAAATATTTTTTTCATTTGTTTTTAATCGCTATAGTTAACACGAATTTGTAAGATTTTATAAGGATTGTCTGTGACATAATTGAAATATACCTTTGCGATACGGCTTATTATCAGATTACATATTGAATTTAATATTAATCCAACATAAGAATACGTATCGCCTATAACGAAGAAAAACTTAGCTCTTACATTATATTTACTGTAATTATTACCACGTTAATTAAAAACGTATTCGGTGTACTTCTAAGAATTATTGTAATTTATAACGTATACTCAGTACCTTCATAATTAGGGACAAGTGTAACGCCAAATTAATACATGGGTAGAAGGTTATTAATTATACCTTTGTTTACGTTACCTTGCGGGCCTTGCGAGTTTCAATATTCTCATAAAATTCAATGCTTATGCGAACCGTACGATACCTTTAAGTTGGCTCGGAATCAAATTTGCAAACTCACACTCTGGCTTTGAACTAACCGCGGCTTTACCGCTTTTAATCTTCAACCCTAGGGAATTTTCCATTATTAAAATCATAATATAAAACTTGACATAAGATTTAAGATCTTCCATGATTACTGTCTTGTTAGGCGGTTCGTACGTCAAGCACAGGCGGCTCATATCTTTCTTAAAAAAATCAACCAACATGTTTTGTTGTTTTGTAACAATGTAAATAACATTTCTAAACGTGACATTAGCCAAATATATTTTTTATATTTGGAAAGGCACATAAAAAAAGATGACATGAACACAGAGGATTTTAACGAGTCATGAATAGGTCTTCCTATGAATTATGAATACTTTTGAAGCTACCTACCTATACCTTACGGTAGATTAGCTGAATTTACTCAATTGATGGTAAATGGGCTTACTATATATATGGTGCGGTAAAATAGGCCGAAGCTGAGTAAAACACAATTAGAAATCCGCACAGTATTAGCTGACTCTTGGCACCTAGGCACAGTGACTTTGGCAAACGGCCATCTTTCACCTCTTAGGCTTAAACCTAGTTTTGCTAGTTTGACACACTAACTAACGACACTACTAGATTTAGCATTCCCGGCTATTTAAGAGCTGACGTTGCAATTTATAACAGCTAACGAACCTTACTCTTTATTAACTCTCGGAAGACAAATTATTGCAATAAGTTAGCCGAAGATGTTGTTATGAAAATTTTAAATAATCAATCTACGTACATAATGGGCTGGGTTTCTAAAGAGCGTATGGAATGGCATTGTAAACGAACAATTGGAGTAAGAGTTATCAATGAATCAGAAAGCGCAGCAGACAATCCACGGTGACGTACTTATTCCATAAACCTTGTGCTCAGCACAAAACCTATCTGGATCCGAACTTGGCTCCTTCCTTTGTAGAACAACAATTAGCTCTGCGCCCGACATCTATTCATTACGACGCTTTGTTTTAGACGTGAGATTTTCTTTAGCTCAATATACCAAACTAAATGGCACTTATATAAGATTAGTCAAATACGCGATCTACGACAAAGTTTGGAAATAGAACTGGAAATATAATTCTTGTATTCTTTGAATCAGCAACGTAATACTTTAAATTATACTTGGTTACAGATCCAACAGTTGTGAATCAATCTACAGAATTCTTAGACGAATACTATAGGACGGACACTCCACCGACGTCAAGAAAGAAGCGCAATTCATCCCTAAAAGTGTCCGTTGGGCTAGCCTGCGGCGCTATTGTGGGTGGAGGTGCATTCATAGCGGCCACAGCTATTCTCGCCACTAAGCGAGCTAGACGAAGAATTCCAAACATGCTCAAAAAGCCATTTTGTCCCTCCTTGCGAAGCAATGCAAGGAACAATCGAAGAGCGCCACGTCTAGCACTAGCTCTCGCAAACTGTCCACCGATACATATGCTTCGGTGAGCGTCTTGAATAATGCTTATTATATGTCAAATAAATTTAATTTGCTATACTTTTAAAGTGACGATTTTGGATATGATACGATTAGTAATTTTTGTTAACAAAAGATTTTAGGAAATAATGACTAGGGACTCAATGGAATTAAGTTTTTAAGTACGTATTCTGTTATTTAGCAGTCCGGCCATTGTGGATGAAGACTACCGCGAACCATACAATATATGGCGGGAGACACTCGGACGTCAAAAACGTGAAACTCATGACCAAAATGAATATAATGGTATGTATAATACACTTATTTGGATAGTTTATGATAAATATCGTTGACAACTCTCAAATTAATTGAGAAATAAACTCTAAATTATAAAATATTTTGTTGCTTGCCCCCAAATATTACTGTTCTATGTAGAAATTCCTGTCAATATTATGACTGGAATTTCTAAATAGAACTTCAGTATTAATTAATAGGATATATGCAATCAAAAGCGACGATTCCCTTAAATTAAATACCTTGTGGGCATTTTAGACATGGAGGGTCATAGACAAAGGCAAATATTAGAAACACGCGCAATGAAAACATGGGGTCAGACCCTAATTGTAAACATGAGGATTCGGTATAATTGAGCTCTGTCTTCTTTTTAAACGTTGTTGTTTTTGCCTAAAGTGCTACGAATAAATTCATAAAAATAAAGAAGTGCTCTTTACTTTAAAGAATTTTACAGTCTTCTAAATTCGATTTAATTTTTATGAACAACTAGCATAGCCGTTCCCGGCCCACGTTAACTAGAAAAAAATAAAAAAGAAGCTTATGTTCGTCTCCTTGTAAGCTACCTTCACTTTTCTCGTGTTCAGATTAAACAAATATTAATATATATATTTTTAATTGAAAATTGCCTGTTATATCATTTAATATTTAGAAATTGCTAGGTAAAACTGTGAAGATATCTCAAAGCCAACACAAATAAACATTTCGTGAACTATTGGAAATTTGCAATTAGCATTCGCGTCTTTAAAGCAAAGCTAGCGTCATTACAATAATCGATACTTTATTCGACTTATATTGAATTGGCATCACAAACGCTTCCTTTATTTCTAGTATCATTCTAGTTCATAATGGCCACATTCTCATTTTCATTCAACATGTTCACAGCAATTATCAAGTCAAACCGGCGGAAGTCTAATATCATATTTATATTATTTACGTTGATAGTAAAGTGTGACTATTTCATATATTAAAAACGTATATCAACTATAAACGTATATATATATACGTAGTGATTTGAGGCCACGGCCAAAGCACGGAGCTATATATAAAGGGTCTTAATACCACAGAATATTACTTTCATACAAAACCTATCCATTAATGTTTACTGCTAATGATCCCTGGAAATATATGGGATTTGGTTTGACAAGGGGCTTAAATTACACTCACGTTCCTCTAGTTTAAACACTTCGATGGCGATACAACAAAGTGAGAGACGAATTGCTCGTTACAAAAGCCGGACGTCCGATAGGAAAGCCACATTGTTCAACTACCGTATTGTAAAGATGCATCGCCGGATAATAGGGGTGGTTCTTTGCGAAGCGCGTGAAAGGGTGACATACATCATTTGAACGATGATTTCGCAACTATTGTGAATGCTTCAATAACAATTTACCAAATTGTCGATAGATTTGTGAATGAACATATTTAAAAGCACATAATAGATCGAAAAGGTTTATGTTCGTGCATCGGTCTCTAGTACTTTACATTTAGTTAAAGGGTGCTTCGCTTTGTTAGAAAGATTTTGATTAAAACATGTCAGACTCATATAATATAAAGCCCAAGTATGTAACACCCTCTTGTTCATTATCAAGGTAACAACAAAAGCTGTTTTGTAGTGTGGCGACCGCAAATCGTTCATTCAGCGTCTAGCTGGTTTGCATTCTTAAATATCTATTAATTCCAAACAAACATCTTATAAAATGATACATCATATAATTATTTGTAATTGTGTTATAATTACAGCACATCTGTTAAAAAAATAAAGGCTCTGTGTAATATGAAAAACCACAGTTAAACCACATAAATAATTGACCTAATTTGTTGATACTAATGAGGAATGGTTATTAATGATCACTTTAGATTAAATTGATTGTACAGTCCACTCACATTTTAAAAATCCAATAAAATACTTATAACGCCCTGAAATTAAAGACTAAACTGCCTAAACCTAACTTAAACCAAAATAAATTGAGGCATAAACTTGTGTTTTATGGAAATATATAAATAATATTAATAAAAACAATCATATACATCAATTTCGTTATCAAAATAGCCAAACAATAGTAGATAAATAATATTGTCGTAATACTTAGAAGAATGTAAAATGTGCATAAAATATTTTGTTATAGAAATATGCGAGGACCCGGAATTCCCTCGACCCTACATGATGAAACGGGCAGACCCTCATGAGAGCTTCTATGCCGCCACGGACATTATTCACCATGTAAGTACATTCTATGATAAAAATGTTTCACAGGATATGACTATATATTTGCATCGCCACCGGAGGTTTATAGAAAAGTTTATTCTATCTAAATTATGATAAAACGGATTTTACACCTAACATTTCCTCATATCGATAATATAAGCTCTATAATACCTATAAAAACGATTTGTTGAAAACTACCGATAATAATAACGATAAAGTCACTAGAACATAAAGGAGTCGCAAGATCAATTCATTCAATACATAAATCAAAATATGTTTCGTCGCTCTAATAGATTTCATTAAATTTTTATTACATGTAGACGTATGTTACTCTACTACGTGTGAGATTTGAGAATATTTTTTTAACCTACTAATTAAAATACACGTTTCATAGTATGAGCATCTGTCATTTTTACAGACTTCAACGCGACTAGTGTCAGGAAAGAGATAACAATCCAATCAAAATTATAACGTGAAATTTTTCACGAAAAATTCGTAAAAAGCAATAAAACCTAGTTAGTTTTAAGTAAGCCTCCTTTAACTTAATAGACGAAGGTTTGTCGTGTGTGTTTGCGTATAACAATTAAAAGGATTGTTACATTATACATAGCTGACCCGACAAAAGTTGTTTTGCAAACATATGATTTCTGAAATCATTTTTTTAGGCCAATAAAAATAATTATCAGCTTTAAGTGTGTGTGGGGATATATTTATAATCAAAAGCGTTTTAAACAATAATAGTATGTTTGATTTAGGTTAATAAATTTAAAAAAAATAAGGGTTTATCGTAGAGGGGTAAAAAATTAGAGTTGTATGTACTTTTGTATGTATCATAGAAAAATAAAAAATAAGTTAAAAAAATAATAAATTTGCCCAAAAAAAATTGGGTTGGCTTCCCCCTTAACATTTAGGGGGATGAAAAATAGATGATACCCGATTATTAGAACTACTGAATACACAATACACATATAAAATTTCATATAAGTCGATTGAGCCGTTTCGGAGGAGTTCAATTACGCACCCCGTGATACGAGAATTTTATATATAAGATTAACTGAATATAATTAAGAAATTGATTTATAAGAACTCTAAAGTACTTAAACAAACAAATTGTTGTTTATTTAGGCCTACTATTCACTAACTACAAACTGTAAGATTTTTTACGAATCGCATTGCAATAGACGCGAGTTTAAGAAAGTTCTATTTCAACCATGACCTATGGTCGTGGCATTTGGCAGTGGCAGGCATTAGTGAGGGCCCTTCCCTGATCATTCCAGAGATAATATTTAGATATTAACACGTCTAATGAAACTGTAAAACATAGCAACTGAAAAGTATTTAGTACCTTGATACGAGTATTCTGTTTGGATGTCACAAAATCCGTTTTAATATTAACTTTATTCTACATTACCCGAGCTTCGGCCAGCAATTGAAGGTTTAATTACTTTTTTACAATTAATCCTCGCCCGGTTCAACTCCTGTTTAAATTGAAATAATGAGTTCTTTTTGTACTTCTCTTTAAATGTATTTTAAAAGCACGCTTTTAGTACGGATTTACTTCAATTGATACAAACATTTATCGGTTTTGTTTTATATAAATAAATCGCTTCGAAATTAATACGATTTTGATATACGTTTAAAATGTTTATTTGTATCGAAATGGAATAATTTCATGTGAAACGATTGCGTTGAAAATTTCAGAAATGATTAGTGCATATGAGTAAGGGATAAGGGAGACTAAGCGAATTTTGAAGTCATGAATTATTTGTCGTCATTTTGACGTCAGAATTTTCTATGGGTTATAAATGTTCTGGTTGTAGTTTTGTATTATAGTTAAAGTCACATTTTCGTTAAGAAAATATAATTAAGTAGTAAATCACACACAATATACAATTGAAACCATAATATACTAAACAAAGGAGACAAACATACTTTGTTAGGGTTACATTAAAGTACCTTTGAGTAAAAACGATAACCCCTGTTATTTCACAGTCCGTCTGTCAAAATTTTCACAGAACCTAATGTTTCCGCTGTAATAAAATTAAAAAAACAGAATAAAATAATAAAGCCAACTATCGTTCCTCCTAGATTCGTAGAATATTCGTGAATAAATATTGACAATAATTTAAGTTAAAAAGTTACAGTAATTTTAAAGCCCGAACAGAATAAAATAATATCTCCCATAGCGAAACGTGATTTTTGCTCCTCAATGCTCAAATGGGAACCCTTCGTGCTCGAATATGACTCGTATTTGTATTATGTAAACGTTGTAGGATAAAAGGGCCAACCATTACTTTATACATCATATTAAAATAACGGTTCACTAATCGATGCCACAATTAATTATTCTTACGCCACAAATCAGTCCGACACATCTGCCTTACATGCGACACCAAACGCGTAATAGAATAACGTAGATATATAATAGATTTCACATGATTAACACGAAATCTGATGAACACAATCAACAGAATTAATTAATTTCCGCTCTAACCGAAATATCAATTTAGTATCTAATCATGATTAGCTCTTATTCAAAATGGTTATTGATTGGCTAATAATGTAGTTTATATGGGGTAGCGTTTTATTGTCAAGTGTGACATTTGTACGAAGTAATGACTTCACTTGGGTGTGGTAAGAATAGTAACTTAAGAATTAAGGTTTGTTTTAATTTGCTGTAAAATCGTAAATAGCATACATACTTCTGAGTGGATTTTGTTAGTTTTAGAGGTCTGTCAGCCATTTCTAATTAAATAATCGTTCAGATTACGCCACGGAGGTGGAGTTACTAAGGAAATCCACAATCCTAAAATTAAAAATAAAACAGCATGCTGTCATTTAAAATGTTATTTACATATATAGACAATAGCATGGTTATAGATACTTTACAATATAAAATGTATAATAGTTTGTTGGTACGTTCACTAAACTCATCAGCCCTATATTTTTGTATTTTTTTAATAGAGAAATATTACCTTCAGAGAGACAAATTATTTAAGATTCTATTTATATCTAAATTATTTAAGACGATCTAGCCTAGAGAAAGACTAATGTGTAATTTACATCTAATTTAAATTGCTAAAGTATATAGAGAAAAGTGTCCATTAAAACTTCTTACAGTCTCTAACAAGGGCCTGAGACTATTTTAATCAAAAAAATGTTTCAATATAATCATAGCACATCACTAATGACACTTGCATTAAAACACTAACTCGAATAGGATTTTCCTTTTCAATCTTCTTACTAGACCGGTCATGTCTAGAAGCTGGATAGCCAGAACATTCACGTGATGGTGAACCCTTGAACTTTTAATAATACTAGTGACGTCCTCTATATTATAGTCCCGATGAAGGTCGTTATTACGAATGTACCAAGGAGCATTGACAATTCTTCTGAGTACTTTTTTTAGAAGCGTTGGATAATTTGAATGTTGTTCTTGTTGGTACAGCCCCACAACTAGCTACCATAAGTCCATACGGGCATGAGGACTTGTTTGTACAAAAGTAACTTGTTTTGTACCGATTGTGTGGAATGCCTTCCGAGCAACCAATTTTGTAATATAGATATGTAGAAAACTCTATTCCAACCACTAACTATTGATTTCCACTAGACATTCTCTTAATCCAAACAAATCATGTACTCGTTGATTCAACATCGCTCAGAAGCGAACCTTCAATACCTTTAAAAGCAAAAAACAAAACACATTTCTTACGTAAATATTAGTAGATCTTGACAAGAAATCAATACAATCATAGGATTGTATGTCAAGCCAAACGATTGACATGTTGTCTCTAATATCCTGATGAAAGGGATCCGAAAATTCTAATAGAAAGTATTGTGGTCTTATGATTAGCAAGGATCTACCTAATATATAAAATTCGGGGTTCGGACTTGAACTCCTCCGAAGCGCCTTGACCGATTCTCATGAAACTTTGTGAGCGTCTTGAGTAGGTCTGAGAATCGGCCAAAATCTATTTTTATCCCCCTAAATGTTAAGGGTAGTCCACCTCTAAATTTTATTTTTTAGAAAAAATTCTATTTTTTAAGATACAACATATAAAAATATATATAATCCTAAATTTTCACCCTTCTACGATCAACCCTTATTTTTTAATTGAAAATTGAAATCATATGTATGGCAAAATAACGTTTGCCGGATCAGCTACTATATGTATAAGGATCACCAGCGTCAAGAATTAATCAAATGAATTAAAACAATTAACATCAGCAATCCAGTATAAGCGTATATTAAAATTCCCAGACGTTACGTTTGCTTCAAAAACTTTGCCAGGTGCGAAATTATAATCTTTAAAGGGTCATCAACCTCTAAAATTGGATGCAAAGTTCAGCATCACCGTGTTTTAATTTATGAAAATTGGAAATAATTATTTAGTGTCTTTTCGCGATCAAATGGGTTTTTATAAAATTGCAAGTTATTATATATTTAGACACCTACAACAGCGTTTGCTCATTTCAAAATAGTTTTTGTCGATTCAACTTGGTAGGTACTAATTTTGCGATTTCTTCTGGAAACTCCCAATTTTTCGTGTCTTCGTTTTGCTACTGCTGACGTCAGTCTTACAAAAAAAATCATAACTAGAATTTGAAACTGTTATTATTAGTCATTATTTTCATAACATATCGTAATACAGCTTGTCCTTTAAAATAAAATTATTGTCATGTACTGTTATAATTAGCAACATAATAAAAATCTGTTCCTGACCACATTCATAGCAACTTAATTATTTCGTATCAACTTGTAATGAATACTGTAGATATTTAAATTTTTTTCTACTAAATATATATTCACATTTATTACCTTGGTAATAATAATAATATCGTATCCTCTGACTTTTGTTTTGTAGGAAGGTTCTCAATGTTACTGAGCTTGAAATTCCAAATTACGGCGACGTACAATGACAAATTTAGGCTGTATTCGCGCTTGACAACAATATGTTTTGTGTTTGTTAGAAGCATTGAAACATTGGTTGATATAGGCGTTAGTGTTTTACAGTAATAAAGGGTGGTTGATTTCCCAAAGGAACACCAAGCGAGCGGCAAACACGCCAATTGGTGGTTAATTTATAATGAGCGCTGATGTTCACTATATTGTTCACTGTCTTATTGATATTGCTTTGTTTATAATTTATTCATTGAATTACTAGTATCGATACAGTATAAAATATCAGGACAAATTTAAAACACGGTCGGTTAGCTTTAAATATAGTGTTATGAGGGCTAATAAAATAGATATACTACATACTAAAATATATACTTTTAAAATATCCATATATTATAAGAACCAGAGCACAGGCATTAAATATATTCACACACCAATACTCACAGTACCGGGAATCGAACCAGGGACACAATTTTATTCAAATAAAATAATATGTCTATATTATATTATACTAGCTGATCCAGCATACGTTGTTTTGCCATACATGTGATATCAATTTTCAATAAATGAATAAAAAATAGGGGTTGAGTGTAGAGGGGTAAAAATTTAGGGTTATATGTATTTTTGTATGTTGTATCATAAAAAAATGGAAACTAAAAATTTTGTCTAAAAAATTAAAAATATATTAGGGGTGGACACTACCCCTAACATTTAGGGGGATGAATAAAAGATGTTAGCCGATTCGCAGACCTACTCAATACGCTCACAAAGTTTCATGAGAATCGGTCAAGCCGTTTCGGAGGAGTTCACGTTCCGTGACACGAGAATTTTATATAATATTGTGAATCTAAACCATTCCCAGATCCCCTTGAACACACACAAAAAATTTCAACAAAATCGGTCCAGTCGTTTGAGAGTAGTTCAGTGACGTACACACTCACAGAAGAATTATATATATAAAGATATAAATAACTAGCAATAAATAGTTTACCTTTTCTGAATTTTTATAAAGGTAATTAAAAAAATCGATAATGCAGTTTTATATTACACGAACAAACGTATCAAAATAAGATTTTCTGCGAGTGTAATTATAATAATATACTATATTTTAGTACTAATTTAAGTTATCATACACGATTTATAAACACCCATTGAATTGAAAAATCTTAGGTTAAATTTTCCACACGGTCCGATTAGCGGGTATTTAATAGTGTAGTAAGGTATCTGCATTGACAGTTCAAACAAGCGCAACGAGAGTTAACATCCCCTTAATTGAGATTTCCAAACCAAACGTCCAACGCTTTCGATTGCATCCCGCTGTCAGACATCATTGTGTAGACACGACGATAATATGCTAGACATGAAAACATTTCAATTTCCCACTTCTCTCGCAAAACTAATTTCAGAACACTGAAAAAAGTCTCGATTCCATAACTTTTCACCTTTGAAATGCAAATACTAGATCGTAATCAAATACGTAATCCAGAACTACTGTTGGGAGACAAGCTCTACAATGCAAATATCTAATTTTACCGTCCACACGTCATGTGATATGAATGTCGTACGCACCAGGATTAGGCTCTATTATTCAACTAAATAAATTAGCCGTAGCCAGTAGCACGAACGTACAGTATGGTGTCGCCTTTTGCATACGTGATATGGTAATATTGAGTGCGATATAATTATGATGGTGACGCATACAAAATTAGGTCGGTGACGTCACGCATGAAACGAAAGGAAACGTTGAATATCAAAATACAAAATATAAAGTTAGATCATTGTTTTTTAGGGTAATTATTAACCATAAATGGCAGAGAAGAGTGTTTCAGTTTTAAAATCAAACAGCTGTTCGGACTGAGTAACGTTACATGTCGAGTATTAGATCTCTAAAGTATCTAAAATTACAGAGTGATATGAAAAATTTCATGTTAACATCGGCATACATTTCCATCTCTAGCACGTTATTATGGGTGGCAGATATCACGTGATACTGTCATTCACTATGATTGAATTTTCACTCCATACTGAACGCAGGTCGCCTAACATATTGTATGTTAGATCATGGAAATTGCAATATCAAATTTCAATAGATTATGACAGAGATTGACATGCTTACATCCTGAGACGTTGCTACAGTTGATCCATCATGCTAATTATTAATTTACCCCATCTTTGATATCATTTTGAATAGGCTACATTTTATATCGGATATAATTTCATAGCCTAAACTAAGAATTGCATGCTTAAGCACTCGGTTAAACACTATAGAATAGAAGATTAAATCCAATAATTTAACATACAAAAGCTTATTGTAAGAAATCACTATCCAATTTTTCATTTTCCGATGTATTTCTAAAGCGGTGAACGAGGAATACAACAAAATGCTTTGCCATTTTTATTTCTCAGAATCAATACACAATAGATATTACTGAAGTAAGGGAATTAAGCCGGCTGATTGCGCCAGCATCAGCTTCGGTTAGCACTAAGTCTGATCACAAATCTCGATTAAAGATACGATTCTTCATTCAGCCAACGACGTTTTCACACGGTGTTGTGATTTAAGTCATTTTGAACTTAATACACTCGGGGTCAAAACAAAATAGCATCTCGTTTCCTGCGCTGAATATTTTTTTTATAATAATAACTAGCTGATCCGGCAAACGTTGTTTTGCCATACATGTGATTTCAATTTTCAATTAATAAATAAAAAATAAGGGTTGTTCGTAGTAGGGTGAAAATTTAGGATTGTATGTATTTTTGTAAAAATAGAAACTAAAAATTTTGTCTAAAAAATAAAAAATAAATGTTGGGGGATGCACTACCCTTAATATTTAGGGGGATGAAAAATAGATGTTGGCCGATTCTGAGCCCTACTCAATACGCTCACAAAGTTTCATGAGAATCGGTCAAGCCGTTTCGGAGGAGTTCAAGTTCGAACCCAGTGACACGAGAATTTTATATAATATTGTGAATCTAAACCATTCCCAGATCCCCTTGAACACACACAAAAAGTTTCATCAAAATCGGTCCAGTCGTTTGAGAGAAGTTCAGTGACATACACACTCACAGAAGAATTATATATATAAAGATTTGTACACACTCTTTGTAATCACAAGGGAAGCTATGTATAGTTTGTGTAATAACATAACTGACAAATATCATTTGCATAAGTAAATAATTTTTGAAAATAAATATTATAACCCCCAGACTATAAGCGACAACACACAGGGAATGGAACCCTAGGCATACATTCCATTCATACCTACCATTGCGCCAAAAGTTGACAAAAGTCATTTGTATGAATGACATACATATAGCTAATAGAACTACTAGAGTTAGTGGCGTGCTTGTGATAGCTTAGCGTTCGTGTTATGAATTATTGTTTATAGCAGTACTAATTTCTTTTGAACAACTGAGTTTTCATATCATCTCCCTGTTTACGTGTTGAGTGTGGAACTGAATCGTTTTTATGAACAGGTTAACAATTAATTCAAATAAATTATGCCAGGAAAGCTTATTCAAACATTCTGATGTATTTAGACTATATTTGTTTTTAATTAATTATTTATCTCTGCTTTCGACACAACTTATCAGTAAATATGAAACGAAGGAAATAAAGTAATTCTCAAAGAGAAAAATATAAATACATGATTAATGCAAAAGTTGGCTGAATTTGATATTTTTGCTAAGCAATTAAGCATTAGCCACAAAATGCTCTATAATCAATATATCATATTGTGGTTTATTTATGTTAACGTTAATGGATTGAACTATCAGATATGTCGTATGAAGTGGACACCCACAATCAGCACTCTACAGTTTCGAGATCACCACTTAACAAATGAATTCATAAATTTTATTAAAAGAAATGATTGGTAGTCAATATTGATGATTTGAAAATTGCTAAATTGATTTAGATAATAGAACTCCCTTTCCATATAGAGTGAGAAATATTTTTTTTTATTTTGGATAGCCTGACAACGCTTGGCAATCATTATCTACATTAAGGAAACTGTTAATAGTGATTTTAAAGTGTTGGAGGTACAACGAAAAGCTCTCCCTCTCATATAAGTCTAAGTCGTTAGGCTCGAAAAAGCTTAGGATGATATTATGTCAAACAAACTGATTTTATATTTATACATTGAATGTTAAACTTTCATGTTTATCGATTGTAAATACTATGCTGATTGAAATAATAATATTATAGCCATAACATAGAAAATGTTGAGTACTTTAAACAGATATTTCTCAATGCTGATAATCAACATTTTTTAATTACATCTTATTTTTTCATTTGACTTAGTGCCCTATATTAATTTAAGCTGCAAATTATGACCTCGTTGAAACACAGCCGTGACACGAATAAGTAAAATAATAATTAAATACCAACATCTCTAGAAATACTCACTTTACTAACACCCCACTAGGTCTAATGTAACATGATTTACATTGTTCGATGATCTCTTTAATTATTAGTATCTAGGAATATATTCCTCTTTGAACTATACTCATTAAAGACACTCACATTTTTCATTTAATGCTACTATTTCCCTACTCTGACATCCGAGAAGAGAGCTAGGTGACGCAAAATTTCTTCTCGGGTGAATCCCATTTCCATAGCTAATACAATTAACTTATAATTGTCAGAATAATAGATTCAAAATATAAGAAAAATTACTATATCACAAATGCTTTCTCCGTCAAATGTGTGCTTCAAATATCTCACAGGTGTTGTTATATAAATATTCATTTTGCGGATACACCTGCACCCTCTTGCAGACTGGAGACAATGACTTAAAAACATAATATTACCAACTTAGCTCTTAAGAAAATTAACTTTCAACTATTTTAATAGTATCGTGTCTTAACTTGGTTCATGGGACTTTCATTCGGCCACTGTTTGTGTTATTAAGTGATATTGAATGTTATAGTCTATCAAAATTTTTACGTATTAACTTAGGAAACACAGTTAAGTAGAAGGTTCAGCGCTTGTTCATCCAATTGAAATTACATTTAAAAATTATCTTATAACTTTTTCCTTGTTTAACATAAACCGTAATCAATATTTTCGAAACTTAGCTTAAAAACTCATAAACGTATTTTGAATAATCTGGATTTTAATGTCAGAGATGTGTTTAAAGGTACAGAATTTTTACTAGAACCAATTTCTTGAGAACTTGAGACATTCTTTGATTAATTCTTCGTGTGAGTTACGATATAAATAAAGTAAAATAGGTTCGTAAAAAATTCCACCTTCAAAGGTAATGCAAAATCAGAGATTTGAAATGCTATTCTCGGCAAAGTTGTTTGGTCGCAGGCAACTGATTAGAGCCTTCAAAAATGATACGGCTTAAACCGTACCCGCCCTAACAGAGGTCTAAACAATTGCGATTCAAACAATAACCCGCCTTTAATAGATAAGTGAAAGCACCCATATATCTTCGCAAAAAAGATCTCATAAATATTCTAACTACTATCACCGAGTTTTACTTGCTCAGCGGTAATATATGTTAAGTTCCACAATTTTGCGGGGAAACTATTTTAAAAAAGTAACTTTGCTAGTGTCATAAATTTATTCCAGTGACTTTTCAAGTTATAAAAACGTGAATAACATTTGTGAGGCACTATAGACGAGGGTCCCAGGTGCTACGAAGCCTGCTTCCATTTCTCAAAGTGAATCCGGGTTGGGCCGTATTTTATAACGACACCGAGCTAGTTCAAACGACGTATGCTCGCTGCCCACTCAAGGATTAAGGCTTTTAGGGTTGAACTTCTGTTTATTTTCGAGAGCAAAAACTCTAAGGAAAATGCTTTTAAGCAAACTGTTTATCATCTCATACAGTATTCAGATTCTATTGTACGCTAAAAAATAAAACATAAAAAGTTTAGATTGGAAGATTTGCATCTAAATTAAGACGAAATGTAAATATATAAATACTAAAAACGTACATTATGTGGCATATATACATATGTGACTACCAATTCACAAGCTTTTATTTGGCGTGACGTCTGCCCCTAATGGAGTTGTTATAGGCAAGTAGGTACTTAGACTTCTAACCGTAGGAACCCGATAAACAAAAAGAGTACTTTCACCAATATGTTTTTTACTTAATGCAAACACTGTTTAATCCTGCTATGAAGAGTAATCTTGTTAAGGCCAATATGTAGTTAAAAAACACTTTTAACGGTGCCTTTGAGAATTTTCAGCCCTTATTCCGTTCAGTATGGCAACATAGAGTACACGCTTAAATGAATTAGTGCACCCGTGGAGTGGATGTTAGAGGTTTTTCGGGAAATCTTAATTAATGCATTCTGCTGAAGAACACCTGAGACCCGGCGTCGCTTAATTTTTAATTACACTATAGTTAAGTATGGCATTGTAAACTGTACAATGTATAATTTGCCTCTTCTTGCAGCTTTATTTAATTACATATTATGGGCTGTATTTTTTTTTAAACAGGGGGCAAACGAGCATGAGACTCACCTGATGTTAATTGATACCGTATGCTTTGAATTATGTCTCAATTATCACAGACACGCGTATTTACGATTGCTAGAATTGATAATAATAATAAATAATTGCTATTTTTCTACAGATAACAAATCGGTCTCGTAGCGAAAGTCGCCAATGCTGATATATGAACACTATGACCGTTTTCAGCCGTCTCTATTTTTGCATATTTTATATACCAATCGTGATATTTTCCGCAAATTTTATTGCCATAGTCATACCGAACAAAACAATTTGTTGACACACCTCACTATGTCAACACTATCTATCAGAACTTCTATCAAACTCGTAAGTGTAACACAATTCTTTGATTAACACATTCCTAGTTCAATAAGTTCTTTCTCATGCATGTTTAACGCGTCATTTAATCGCCGGCGACATCTCTGAGCACTCCATTAGATGTTACAAGCCGTACGGCCACAGTAACTACCCCCTCGTGTCGCGTGAATAAGTCACTCAACCCTATCCCACCCCCACACTATTGAATTAAATAATGGATCTGTTATGCAGTATTGTATATTTTATTCTCAATATTTATCGAACATATGTGTATATATATAATGATAGAACTGTAGATGTCGAATTTGTGTATGTATATCTCAAAATCCAAGTGAGGGAGATGAAGACAAACAAAGCACAACTCAAGTTATTCCAAATTTTTTGTTTCTCTGTCTGTTAGCTTGTACGAATTTATAACTGCAACTGTAGGACCGATTTATATTAAATTTTGCACGGTAGTAAAAATGACAGTACCAAAAAAACTGTGTATTATAAGAAAATTAATACATTAAAAATTGGTAAGCATAGCGTCTGTGATACTGATTTGTGTGTTACGGATATGATTTGCAAACCTTACATGACACTCTTTGAATTTGAAAATTTTGAATAAGCAGTTCTTATTAAGATCAAAATGTTTGATAATATCGCCAATGTTTTAGGAGTATTAGTGTATTGTCTTTGACAAGCACTACATACTTCTTTTGTTATTTTCATTATCCAAAGCGTTCATTATCCACGCGGATTCCCGGGCACTAGTTAAAAATTAACCTACAAAAATGCCTAACTTTATCAGAGAGCAGGATAGTATTGATAATAAATTATTTAGAACAACTTATATTGAAAATTATAACATAAACCCCTACTTACACGAGTATTCTAGATAAAATTGTATTTAACGTTTAATATAATTTGTATGATGTTTAAGATGTTGGGCTACATTTCGCCTGAATGATTACACCTGAAACAACAAACAGATATAAGCGATACCAACAATTACTTTATAAACAAATTGTTATGAATAATTTGCCAAGCTACGAAAAGTTATAGTTTAGGGTCATAAAACATTCCCAGAACGCTTAACCGCATTAAAAGCATGCGCTATTGCAGTTTCCGACACAAGTTTTGCTGCTCGTTTAGTTTTAATTATATCAAACCGGATAAGAAGTTTAGTGACATAGTTATGAAAGCAGAAATATTAAATATTTAGCTCTCTCGACTCCATATTTATGTTTGCAAAGAAAACATTGCGTTTCGTAGTTTAATTAGTAAGAACATTAAATAATTATAAGCAATTCTATATCCGTTGCGAGGTTTACATTTCATGTTTGTCCAAGTTTGTCCAAGAGTTTGCCTCTATTTGCGAACTCCTTCGGAGCCAGTCAAAAATTAAACCGCTTTGTTATTTATTTAAATGGTAAGAATTAAAATATTACGCTCATTATTCAAACATTGTAGATTTCAATTGGTTTATCTTATATGGTCTAAAATTTAGGAGATTATTAAAGGATATGATTATTCAGTATTGAGGGGATACGAGTGCTGATGTTTTAGGCTAAAAGCTAAAGTAAACACTACCGCCTATATTTTCACATTATATTGTATAGAACTATACCACTTTAATGTATGCAAAACACGTAATGCCCTAGTCAACTATATAATTAGCCGAAACATCAATAAATTCATTCTAGTTATTCGCTTCTCCCCCCTAATGCAAACAAGGTTTCCGTGACCCTAAATGTCGCAAACACTTGTAAATTGCCTTATCATTAAGTGACCCACTTGCTCGTTTGCGTTGTATAAAAATCTTAATAACCGTAAAGAAAAACCTCCTTCCTTTTGCCAAACGGCAAACGTACTTCGAATTTAAATGAACGCCACGAGACGAGGTAAATCGTAAATGTGCTTTAAACTATTGTATAGTATCCCATCTGGAAAGGCCGGGTTCGCAATATTAATGGTATTGCCTGAGGTATGCTTGGATTTTACTCATTAGGGGTATTATGCGGCTGTTTGCAAAATGATTAATGAGTTAAGGACGGTATTATGAGAGAAACGACTTGCGTGCCGGTCCGGCGTTTTGTTAATGTTTTATCACGGCTTTGTGAGCTTAAATGTAAGCCAACCGTTGTTAAATTGCCTAAATTGTTTACCATGCCACTTTTTATTATGGCCATTTCCCATTCCGTCTTAAGCTTTGAAGGCTCAACGCTGGCATACAATTGATATGTTTAACTTAATATTCAATCAGAAAACAAATAAATATATATGTCAATTTGTGAAAATTTAGCAATCAAAAACACGCATAGTAGAAAAAAATATCCCCCAAAACATGTCATCGCACAATAACGTCGCGTGAATAGTAGATCATAGATAGCTTATAATTCTGAAATTGGGTTATTCCACCGCAATATAAATTAGAGATATTAACGGTTTAATATCACAAAAACGTGAACGTAGCTGCAGTTGTAATAACTACTCATTCCGATTGGAAACCGCAGCTAATTGACTAATAGACCTGAAAATCCCAAACGATGATATAGAGCTATCGAAGGAAAAGTTTATGCTTATGACGGGTTCACGCTAATAAAACTCCACTTTTGCAGCTTTGTTGTTTAAGTGCAAATATTCTCTTTTTGTATACCTTTTCGTGCTAATCATTAGATTTGTTTCGCAAAAAATCTTTTAGTAAGGTAAAGTTTATTACGGAGTATGTAATGTCAATAAAACATTTACGCTCACAAGTGGCCTTAATTATATGCATGAACGTCACGAACCAGCGAAATATGTGACAAGTTAAATATTCCAGCCCTATAAACAAAATACATAGAAAGATTAATCATTTACATAATTGATATAAAATCTTGTTTTGGTGCTGTGATTTATAAAGTAAGGACATATTACAGGTACATTTGTATAGAAATAACAAAAATTAGGAACTCGTTCCTAATATTTCTCTTTTATTTCAGTTTTATTAATCTATAGTATATCAAGTTTTATATATTTCTATTCACTTAGAAATACATGACGGTATTAGATGTATAAATAGTATAAAGCAATTTAGCTGCCTGTTAAATATATGTAAAATCGGAAATGTACCTGTATTATGCTCGTATAAATGTAGAACTAACTGAATACCTCATCTATCACCGCCCAACACTTGGGGTTAGAACTTGAACATTTGATCGCAGAGTTTGGGAATTCCATTCCTCTGGGTACAAAGAGGAAATAGATGATTCCCGTATTTTTAAATTAAGAATGATAGAGTACTGGAGGAGCTATATCGTGATATGTTAAAATCTCAAGACTCCAAAATATATATTTTCATTTTTATTAACTCAGCATTGATTCGTTCCAAAAATATTCAGTAAAGAGATAGTCTTAATTTGTTTGCTGTTGATCAAATTAATCCTTAATATGTGTCGTCTCAGTGATTATTTATGTAAAACCGTCACTTTTCTTATAGTATAGGATTTTGTATATAAAGTTTTTGGAGATGTTTTAAATAAAAATCATTAATTTTAATCACAAAGCGCCAATAAAACTACGTTTAAATCGATCTCCTTTTAACTAATCCTCCTAAATAACTAATAAACAAAGTTATCATTGAAATAATAATAAAAATAATATTTGAAGTAAAATCATAAACTTTGCCTCTTTATTGCGATCGTGTAGCTAATGGCTGTGTGGGTTTGATTGAAAGTAATCAGGCTGAATAAGAACACACGCAGTATGAAGAAATGTACATACCACATATCCTTTTAGGAGGAACTAAGCAATAATACTATCTAACTACTAAGCAGCGTTACACTATACTAAGAGCTTTAGCTTTATTAGACAGATATGGCTTCTTGTAACTCATAATTAGATTTTCTATAGAATATTATACTATCACACTACTTTTGCATACAAACCCCTTTAATCTACAGGATTTTAATATGCATAAAAATGTCTCAAAATTAAATCTCTTATAAAAATGTTATCCTACACATATATATGTATTAAATCTTATACAATGAAAGATTTATACAATATTGGTATTGCTACCATTTGATTGATATGCGAGCTTCGACATGACATACGTCCGATACTTCAATCATAATCATACACAATTAAAGATAAAAACTACGCTGATATTTAAAACTATCGTAAAATTTCGTATTTTAATATATCTATGACTTTTTCCCTATCCTACCCGTTTAGAGTTAAAACGGATGTGTTATTTATATGTTACGTAGATAGATAAGATTTTGTTTAAATTTATTGCTAATGATTCTTAATTTACTTATAATTTTAGGTTGTATGAAGTAACATAAATTATGTCCGTGCTTGATAGTTTACAGATATCTTTTTGACAGAATTATAGATATTGTTATAGGTTAAATTCACCTCTGTGAACCAATTCAACCTAAAACAATTATTTTGCAGTGAACCTTGAATTTACACTCCTAAATCTGAGATAACTATGCCGTTATTTATGTATAGATAACGTAATTGTTGACCTAAATGCACCAAAAATATGTCAATGGACTCAAAGGGATCATAAATAGCATCATTACAAAGTTTCTCTTTGTAAAACGACTATGCCTCTAAAAGCTGTAAATACTACAATTGTGTTCTAGAATGGTTCTTAGTACTTTCATGATAGTATTTATAATAGCACTATTCTTCTATACACACGGAATACCCGTATGTATAGAAAAAGATGTTATATATGTTCTTAAGTGTATACAGAAGTTTAAATTTACAAAAAATATTTTTGAAATGAAATGACTGACCGACAATAACTACGATTTTCAAAATTTTCCATCACTGGTTGTGTAAATGGCCACTTTTCTGCACAATACTGTTTGTGTGTTTAGAGTAGTATTCAGTATATTGGATACTTTAAGAGATATGTTTGCAGACGTACCCGGATGAACGTCTCAATCGCCGAGAGCGGCCCGCTCCAGGGCTGTTCACCTCAATAAAACTACCTGAAGCCGAGCCCCCAAACGGAGTGGCGCCCCTGCTGGATTTCCCGCGGGGGCGCATGCGACCGGTTACTTTCCTTGGCGAGGGACCACATGGCACTGTAAGTAACCTAAAATCTAACTTACATAACTATACAATGTGTATTTTAACAGTAATTGTCCTTTGCGTTTTACAATTACCCAACAGTTTAAACTCGATATTACGTATCTGACGATTTCATAGCTAATGGAGTAAAAACCGGTATTTGAACACACGCAGCTAATTTCAAGAATTATTTTCATTCATTGATGCAGGCAAAGCGAATTTGAGAAGCTCATAAAGTGCACGTCTTCGACAAGAGAAATGCTTTACATAAACCATTAGCGTACGGTTGCTGGGGACAATGGGATTATGTTACCAATTAACGACTCAACAGGAGACCGAGTTCCCTTTACAATAAATGATAGCCTCCTAACACATTTTACTAGTAAATATGTAACGTCTTTCACTTATAACAGCCTTTAAGCAATTAGGTCTATAAAAATCTAAAAGCTTGAACACGCATTAAGATTTTCACAAATGAGTAACGTGAGAAAGCAAGTGATTAAATCATCAAGAACTAAGTTACCGATCTCAGTTTAAACAAATAGTGTGAAATTCAATTTAAAAGTATTTAATCGCAAAAGCTGAAGAGGTTTTCGTTTTCCTGGTATGGATCGTTGTCTTCATCCGGCGGGTTTGGTTTTTGCAAGACATTTGCTGTGTTTGTTGATGGCTGTTTCTTCTGGAGATTAGACGGTGTCATATTGTCAATTACAGTTGGTTTGTCGGCTATATTCAATTTATCCTCTACGGCATTTTCTACAGCCTCCTTCACCTTTTCCACTGGATTTGGCTTAACATTTTCTGTTTTTTTTGGGTCATCCAACTCTAGTGAAACATGTACCATTTTATAATCCAATTACATAAATTTAAAACTACTTAAAATGCCACGCAACTAAATCAAAGTATTATGTTAGTTTAAACACAGGCGTAAATAATAACAAAAGTAGTTACTGGTAGTAATTACTGGTTTAAAATATAAACATATCACCAAATATTTACCGTCTCGAATAGTCTCTATTAAATTTTCCATCGAAAATTTCTGCTTAATGGTCTTTAGAAATTCGTCCATTGTTTTATATGTATTTGTATTAGTTGTAGTTTTCTATTATAAATATGGAAATTGTAAAATAAAATTATAATTTACATCCTGAACGATTGATCATGAAATTTGATATGACATCCGGTTTCAAGAATGGAATGTTTTTCTTCTTTTATAACCTAAGAAGTAAAAAGTTTTTATTTATATTTCAAATATTTATAATTCTGCTCGATTAGAAATATTTGAAAGACACACTGAGAAATGACAATTGGAGGTCATATTCTAATCATTACTGAATAAATTATCACAAAAACTTACACTACTGATGTTTCCATCGCGTAATTTATCTAATTATAAACAATCACTACCCCATACAGTGAGCAAATTTCAAACTTTGAAAGTTTTCATCTCAAAATAAAAAATTGCCATGCAATTCGTTTCCACATGCCTTAATCTTAAGGTCACAAGTTAATATAATGAATAAAAATTTGACAAATTTGAATAAAATACTTTATAACAGATTTATTTTATTTATATATAATTATTGTTGCTTTTCTCCAACGGCCGGGCTCGCAAACCGAAATATTTTTTTCCAAAAAATTTTATGCCAATCCCTAAAATTTAAAGTTCAATAAAGCAGCGCATGAAGCGACAGTTATTTAATACTTATAAAAATAATTCGATGTCTGTAGAGTGGACTAAACTCTCATATATATTCGTAACTTATTAATTAATTTATAACACCATGTATACTAACAGCAGTTTTAGAATGGTGCGGTTTTTAACCTTAAAGTTGCTCGCTCGAACTTCAACGACTGGATATTTCTTTCTATGAACGTAATTATTACTCGTCCAGTGAGACAAAGAAAAAAGAAAAAAGGATAAAAAACTTTTATAAGTTGACTTTACTGAGCTTTTACATTTTGCTTTTTGTTTATTTGTTGCAAAATTTAATGGAAATCAATAAGAAAATATGAAATTCCATGTGTTACAGATCTTCTTTGACTTATTTTTATACAAAATTGCAACATACAAATAAACATATACATATATAAAAATAAATACATATATAATACTAAATGTAATTGTATGTTGCTTCACTGTAATTTGTATGTCCTTGTATTGTTTAGATGAGCCAAGATGAGCGTGTGTGAGCTTTGTATCTTAGCAGAGCGTAACAAGACAAACGTGCCACGGAATGTTTGTTTTCGTAATTGAATTTGTTCTTTTCGCCACAATAGTACTCTTTCTTTAGTGTTTTGCTTATAATAATTTATAGTTATACATTTTGCTGTTGGTGGAATGAAGTGACTATACCTTCATGCGGCAATTCCCGTTAATGATCATGTTTATATTCATTATTGAGTTTAATTTCAGTGCTTATGTCAAGCTTCCCCATTGTAAAGGCGAAAAAAAGAATTGTTGATAAAAATCCCATGCAATTTTTTATTTTTTAAGCTCTACTTTGGACGTAAAGGTAATAAAATTGAGTTCCACTTAAACATTAAACACTTTGGATCATTGTTATACATACTGGGAAAATATTATAGTACTAAAAATTTTCATTGTAAAGTTTGTAATTAAAAACAATTGGTAAGACAGATCTAATCGTCCCAAACTTGAATAGCATTTTGAATTTTAAAACTCTATTCGACAAAAATATTGTGATCGAATTTTTTGTGATCGATTGTACGTCCACGGATAACGTAATTATATTTGCGCTATTAACGGCGCTCTGGGCAATGTACGATAGAGCATCGTCTAGTGTACTCGTATAAGCCAATCAAATCATTGTAATCATAACTAGCACACGAGCAAATGGGAGATTGCAATTACTCGCGGCTTTGTCAAACAGTCTATCTAAATATCGAATTAGGATTTATCAGTTCTGGTTTTGTCCTAATTCATTTAGATTTAGTTATAATTACGCGCTTAATTTTCCAGTGTATAAACTAAAGCTTAATTAGATATTCGATTTGATAATTAGCAAGGCTCACTCAATATACCACTACGTATTAAATTCATCGCGATTTTGTCGAAACTCATTTCAAGGCAATTAATGTAACCATATGCCCGAAAACGCACTCATTGAAATCTTCAAAACATGAAAACCACAATTCTATTATTATATATAATACTAGCTGATCCGGCAAACGTTGTTTTGCAATACATGTGATTTCAATTTTCAATTAATTATTCGAATATTATTTAAAATTTGACACTGCGATGGTAGCGCCGTCTGTCGGATCCAATGTAAAACATTCCAAAATCGACAACTACTAATAAATTAAAAATTAATTAAAAAAACATTGTCCAGCGGACAAAATTGTGAATCAAAACCATTCCCAGATCCCCTTGAACACACACAAACAATTTCATCAAAATCGATCCAGTCGTTTGAGAGAAGTTCAGTGACATACACACTCACAGAAGAATTATATATATAAAGATAGTATTTTACCATCCTTTCAAGTCTAAATTTATGAAATATAACTATCAAACAAATTGAAGTAATCTCGCATATTTTTTTGGTGTTGATTAAACATTAATTAACTTCACCTTTATTATTCATGCGATATAAAACCTTTCAATTAATTCTCGAGTTTCGTACTGCATCGCAAGGTTTCACAGCGCAGCGCACTTCGCAACAATACTTACTAAGTGAAATTCCATCGAAACTTCACTAGACTAAATTGAATTTTACTAAATTAAATTCCAACGTCGTAATTATACCGGCTATTTTATGCCCTTGGCGCGTCACGGGGAAAGCGCATAGGGTAGGTGGGAACGAATTTCTTGCGACCATAAAAATTGATTACTCGCTGTAATAACAAAATGCAATCTGCCAGTGCTGACATTCAGTACCACCCCGTCTCCATGCCACCCTAATAGCCTGCGACGTTTATTATAAACTTGCACCGTTTTTACGAGCCGCAAAAAACTTATGTGTGAAATTAATTGCGACTTCAGAGACGCCCAATAAAGTTGTTAAAAGAGTCATTATTGATTGGAGACCGTAATTAGCTGCTAATTCAATTTTTCTTGAATCTTGGCATGGACTCAAATTGCTTCGTTGCTTTAATATATTATTACTGGCCAATGCTGAATTATAGTTTCTGTTTGAAACTAAGTTTGCGGATGTTTGTTTTTTATTTACTGAGACAAATATCTCTCCTATATATTATGTAGACTATTTAAATACCAATATTTAGGTAGGTAAACTAAATAAAAAAAATAAAAAAAAACGTTTATTGTCATCAAGGAGGTTTACATTTGTATCCTAATCCACTTCTTAACAACCAGGACTTACAAAGACAACTAAAAACTAAAATCTAAATCACTAATGTGTTTGTTTTCTATTACAACTAATACAAAATATAACCCCAGGAATGTGGTTTTTAATCTCTTCGACTGATAATTATTGACCGAGTAATTTATTATTAATATTTGCGAACAGAAAAACGTCATAAGCCACAATTCGTATTCGGAGTTACTTCTACCTTCTTCATCTCAAAAATTCGTTTGTCTATTTGACCGTGCTGGCGTGACGAGCATTGTCGTGGTGCAAGAAGATACGTACTTTTACGGTTATTTTTATTACTTACGGTTCGACGGATCTCTAAGAACTATAACTTTATTAATAAAAGATACAATCATTCGCTTAGATGCACTATTCAAAACCTTGGATTGCTGCTTTGTTACAATATTGACCCATACCATGCTTCAAATTAGTAAGCATGATACAAGGGACGCGGTCAGTCGCGACGCGTTTTTGTGGCTCGGTCAAAATGTGTAGGATCCAGCGCGACACAGCTTTCTCACACCCAAATGTAATAAATTATAAAAAATTTCTATGCGCGATTCTCATGATAGGTCACATGAGGAGCAAACATCGCGAGATTCGTCACCGATATTGACACGACTGCGCTAAAATCCTGCAATTAATAGACGTCTTGCCTTCATTCTTCATTGAAAAACCAGAGTGAATCCAACAGGTCTGCTAAGCTGTCATATTACACTTAAAATCATAGAAAATCATACGTTGAAAATTTCCCCGACTTCAATCCATATTAATGTACCTCGACACGCAATTTTTTAAATTCAGCCAAGCAAAGCAAAGTCGCAAATTCAGCAAAATCGCAAGAAACAACTGCATCAGCAGCTACAGAGTTCCGTTTTAAAATCTTGTAATTACTTTTTAAATATTCTTATGTAAGTTCCGGAAACATAACTGTATTCTATGTAATGTGAAGCTACACTAAATACGCTGACAAAGTGATATCAATAGGAAATACTTAAGAAAAACCAATCCTATTTTAAACTCATAAAAAGTTTTTAAATTAACTTCCAATTTTATTGAGACCTACAGAATTCCCGTATTGACAAAACTTTCAGTCGTTTACTATACTGTTGCGTTTACACATACCGACAACACCTGAGCAAACAATACTTTAATACGATTACTTTTGTTCGTTTGTTCAGTTTTATAATCCTTTTATATCTGACCATATTGCAACGACATTTTGAGCTATTCATTATTTGTATTTCTCAATTTCTGGAGTTACTACAGTTTCATGTAGACAGATTCATTTTTGCTTCTGTTTTCAATAATTTTTTGGCTTGTGGGTCCTGTCATTTAAATAATACGTTTTGGATATTAGTGTCTAAGCCCGTCTTAGATTACTTATTTTTCTCTCTCGTTGAGTAAGAGATCAACGATGACCAAATGACACCAATGTGGAATATCCTCGTCAAAGTATGATGTAATATTAAAATTTTGGTAAGGTTTTTCCCAAGGCCTGCATCCGGCAGGCGCAAAGCCATTTTCAACGCTCGGTAAACTCAGAAACTGGGCCAAAGTAGGCTTCTGAAAAATATACAGGAAATTCTGTACGCCCTCACTATTTACGTGCCTAAGAACTATTTTCCTTGAAACTTTCCACGTGCCGACGAATAAAAATGTAAATTTTAATTCCTTCATACTTTTAATTCTCTTAAGCATCCGTTTAACAGAAAAGTTATGGCTCTTCGAAGTTGTTTGGTTTTTTTAAGTAGAGTTTAAATTACAATGTAAGAGGGATTTGTATAAGTTTGATTAAAAATAAAGGTAACTTTGTAGATTTGAATTGTCTTTATTAACTTTTTGAACCGCTTCGGTTCGCAACACGGGAATAGCTGCCTCTACGATACAAATGCTACGAGCGGAAAATTCTCCATCTATCAATATATACAAAGCGAGTGTGTCAGAGTTCATGAGGCAATGGAGATTATAATTTAACTAATGTATGTTTACGACAGCTCCAGATTTGCGAGACGGATGGTATAGAGGAGCTGAGCGACGAGGAATTACCGAGTGGAGACCGCCGCCGACTGGTTATTGTGAAGACTCTTTGGCGCGGCTGCCATAGCGACGTCAAGTAAGAATCCAAATAGTATTACAATTTTATATTCTTCCCACAATGTATAGTTCATATGTATGCGATACAAGAAACGAAAATAAAATTACGCGCACGAAGCTACGATCTCTCTAATATTGTTATCACCAAATAGGAACCCAGACAGTCCTCCGTTTCACAAACATTCTGAAGTTCCTGTTTGATTGTGTTTAACATTTGAATGATTAGTCATTTATTATCGTACTTGCTTACAAACTTGCAACTGTCGTTAAGTTAATACGTTTTTAATAGTTCCATAAAAATCCAATAATTTATCAATAAATAAACTAAATAAATATCATAAGTATACGATATATCAAATATCGTACAGTATATATTATATATATTGTGGATTTCTTCTAATTTCGTTAAATTGGTATATGGACCAAATATTTTTTACATTCCTGGCTATCCGACCGACCACAGATCACGCGCCCTCATATAGGCTCAGCATTCAGATAGAAATAGTTACAACAAATCGAATACGACGCAACACGCAACCGTGAACTAAAAATGTCGTATAAAAACCTTCTAGCGTGCATTATTGCGATGTCAAGCGAGTCGACGCTTTGTATAAATCACAGCATTTCATGCAATAACTTCTTTCTTGTGAATGTAAATTCTAGTTAAAAGCCATTTTTTATACAGCGGCGAAGTTTTTATTGCTCATTGGTAGACCTATATTAGGTAATGCAATTTAATTATTAAGCTTAAATTACTTCTTTGTTAAAGGAACGGAGAAGTAAATAATATGAAAACGTTCACAAGACATGCTAGTATACAAAATATGATATGAACGGGAAATGGACGGTTACTTTAAAAACAAATTTAGAATATTACAAAACATTAAACGTCTATAACTCACATGGTAAACAATAAATCAAGTTTCAAATGTATAAACCTAAAAACTGTCGATTCAAAGCTCAAAAATTCACAAACTTCCAGTTGAGCTTCAGGCTAAACGTGATGGCCAAACCAAGCGGACAACAAAATTACGGTGATAAGCTAAATGAGTAACAGTAATTACAAATCGGTTGTGGTCCTTGCCACGAATTTCACCTTGTATTTTGTATATTACACTCGTAGACGATGGAAATCGATATACCATAAATATCTGTCGTTACAGTTAATTATCTGTATTTTACGTATAACTCGTGATGCCGCTGTGGCCACATTTATCTGTATGAATTTGTATTATTATCTATGGCCACACTCCCTTCGTCCAATAGCAGACGTTCGCGCCAATTACGAACCGTGGGTATATATTTGGCGCCCATAGGACAGAACGACGCTTTTCTTGCCCTAGGCACGATATGTAATAAAATAAATTGTAAATATATATATGTAGTTATTATAAGATAAGGATAATTAAAACACTTGTATACAGTGAACAGCTTTAATTATCAACGAAGAAGGCACACCCACGCCGCGATTAATATTTGCCTCAGCTCAATCTCAGATATTAATTGTTTTAATACATAATTCGCATGTAATAAATAAACTCAATTTACCAATCTAAATTCTAGCTTTAAACGTAAATTCAACGTCAAAAGGTAGTAAGGATATTTGATGTATACTTAACCATCAGTGTAGGATTTCACTCACTAAATCTTATATGGGATGTTACCTAAAACAAAGATGTTTTAACTATATATCAGATTAATTTCGGATTTTGTTATTTAGAGCGGCGTTTGCCCGCGAAGCTACATGGGGCGCTGGGCTGAAGCACCCGCAACTAGCCCGGGTGCTCGGTCTGAGCCTCCTAGAGCCTCCATGCGCGGCACTCGACCGCGGCGATGCAGTCCCATTGACTACGATACTGAAGATGGAACGGAGATTGAAGTATGTATTTTATGAAAAACTATTCATGACTGCTTGCTATACTAACAAGGGTTTGATTGCCTACTTAATAACATTCTCGTTCAGTAATAAAACTCCAGCGCCATGTGAAACCCAAAATTAGATGAGTATAACAGGCGTAGGCTGGCTCATTAAATAATTACGACAAATGAATTAGTCGCAGCTTTCAAAAGACACGATTTTATAATTATTATTTATTACAATAATACATTTATTAATAACGTTTTTATGTGTATTTGTAAGTATTAGTCTTACTACTCAGTTTTAACGAAATGTATTCTATATGATTGTTATTATACATTGTTTTGCGATGTTTGATTTCATAAAATATGACATAGGCATGAACGAATCTTATTAGAGGTACAATTTACTCGTACCATGGCTACCACATTTATATATATTTTTTATAGTTATTCGAGTTTGATACACATATGCTGCCAAATAGCCAGCGGCATGAAGTATCTGGAGTCATTCGAGTTAGTACACAGGGATCTCGCAGCAAGGTAAATAAATTATTATTACAAAAATAAATCAAATAATTATTAAAAATAAAAAAAAATATGTTTGTTATTAATACTATCAAAAAAAGGGGCACCGCACTGTTATAAGAATAACATAACAAAATAAAAATATTACTCTAAGTACCGTATAGAATAAATATAAATACTTTTGTTTGCGGTGCATTTTCAAAATTCTGTCGTACTTTCCTTATACCAAAGTAGTAAATAAAATCAGTTTGGAGATGGGAACAAAAAGAAAACATTTATTGAATTAGCCAACATATTATATATGACCTTAATTACGTTTTTATCTTTAATATATTAGTAATTTGGCCTTCTTTAAATAAGAGAATAAACCTAAATTTTAGAAACGTAACAGTCACCAACGACCTGCACATTAAAGTGTCAGACTACGCAATGTTCTGCGAGGAGTTTATTGGCGATTACCACATTATGGCAAATGGAACACGAGTCCCACTTCGTTGGATGGCGTGGGAGAGCCTGCTTATGGTAAACTATCTCGACATTTATAAACAATTCATGAATAACAATGGCCTCGATTATCAACAGTCCCAATGTATTGACTACACTTGAGTTGTTTCAAACGCTTGAGTGAAATTTTCCACTTAACGTGATATGACGCGGTAAGTTTTCAAACAATGCACGATGACGTAAATGTGAAGGAGTGTTCATTCAAACGTATGAATCAACTAACAGCTCAATTGTGCTAATTCAGCCTCTGATAATGCAACAACTAAACGTGCCTCATAAAACATAATTTCTTTCTCACATCGACTGCAACGATTGAAGATGAAATTCTATTTTTAGGGGATGTGCTCACCCGCAAGCGACGTTTGGTCGTTTGGGGTGACGGTCTGGGAAGTCCTCACATACTGTGCAGCTAAACCCTTCGAAGAGATGAACGATGATCAGGTTTGAAACTTACTTTTCCACTGAATGGCGAAAATATTTCCATATTTTTATAACATTGTCGCTCTGATAGTTAATTCATTGTTCGCGCTGATAGGGATTATGAGGGGTCGCTATACTAAATAAGGAGTATTACTTCGGTCTTTAGAGCAGTTTTTGTCTAGGTTGTTGCGAATGCAAGTGAATGGCGTTCTGGCGGCCGCGGCGCACGAGTTCCGGCCGCGCCTCCACCTAGATGTCGACGAGAACTTTACGATTTAATGCATGAATGCTGGCGGCGCGAACCAATGCAACGGCCGCGATTTAATGACTTGCACCGCTTCTTAGAACGTATGACTCAGGGGTATAAACCACCGATGCAACGTAATTAATTACGTTACATTGGATGTTTTTCCTATATGAATAAGATGTACATATATGTCTAACCATTTTAAATTACAATGTCAATCTAAATATTAAACTTAATGTATCAGCATACGATTTAAGAGAGATATGTAAGCACTTTTGTTAAGTGTTTATTGTTTTTAGTTCTGCGAGTTAGCGGGTTTAATTTTTTAACGAAATGAATTGAAACTCATAAACCTCGAACGTAGCGTGTCTAAAGTAGGACAAGGCGTGGGACAATAATATTTTGCGACATGCCTGAAACATTACGCCAAACGTATTTGTATGGAAGTCAGAATTGCTCATGCTTACCTGGCTATTCCCATACAAATTCATTTGGCGTTAGTTCGTCAAGCCAGTCACATAGTGGTTTTGTCTTAGATCAAGATGGCCTCAACTCCCCCTCGTTATCTTTGAAAAAATCTCTACTTATAAATCTTTGTGACGTTTCCAATAAAATATTTAAATTATTCACCCTCTAACATCGCTCTTAAATTTTTTTGTGAACGATCTTCAATTGATTTTCCATAGTCTTCTTAAAGCTTATATTTCAGTTAAAAAATTTACTACACATTTGAAATGGTTAGATTAGATGAATACGACGTAAAACTAGTATTTAAGGTAAATATATTGTACAAGTGACAAATTAATAAGCCCTGTTACTATTAAAAGTAATTGATAGATAAAATTTGAATGAAAATTGTGTCTTGTTAAAAACAGCTGGTATTATGGAAATAACGGGGCATATACATGATTAAGACGATAATATTGGAATTACAACTTCAAACTTAATTATATCTTTCAACAATTAACAGGAACGGAAACAGAATTAAAATATGATTAACAAAATACTAAAATTATGGTTACATGATCCCATTACAAATAATTTTACACAAATCATATTCTTTTAATATGGAATAGTTGATTTAAATGGTAATTTTAATAACTTACCTGTATCTTGCAGTAAGCCGCGTTCTAGACAAAACAATAGCTAACAAATACACATTATTTTTCATTTAACGGAATTTACAAACATAACTAACAAACAGTTTTCGTCCATAGGCGCCATTGAGAACGCCAAAGAACTCATTGTTCTTTCTACATTATTTTCCTTACGTAAAATATATCGTTTTGAATGTAGAGCCTACGTTTGCCCGAGGCACGTCAATCTTCGAATACAACAGACTTATGTGATAGCATATCGGGCAGTATTAAGTACAGTATTAATATAATTTTTAGGTATAACTATATTTTCGGGATTATTATGTTGCTTCGCGACTGTTTACTTGCTAACTCGGTCCCCACACCCCACATCTCCCCGCTTCTCAATTCCACGCTACCTAGTGTCACTGCGTAATTAGAAATAAGTGTTAGTTAGCAAGTAGATAGGAGTTACAGCTAGGTTAAACGTAGTCTAAGAGTTGTGAAATATCGATGTACTCGTATGTATACTGTTAATGTACCGATGTGTCGTGTAACGTTAATTCCCAATCAATATTCCAATCGATATTTCGCTCAGACCGGTCGCTGAGTGAGGCCTAGATAGTATCCATAGAGTACATCTTATACAATTTCGGGGTTGATAAATTGTGATCGAAACTCAGGGACTGGTATTGTTAATGACAATATTGTAGACGGCGCGCTCAAAGTGCGTGTTGACATTATTGTTGCAAACATTTGTAGCTTGTAAGTTTCACGCCTATCCCTAGCGCCCTTCGCCTAGCGCTCCCACGATCTTCCACTTCGCCTTTATGGCACTCCTCACAGGGGACAGCAACGTAATGTACGAAGATTCGTTATCGGTATCCGTTGATAGGTTTTCGTACATTTGATTGGTGGAGCTCATTACGTAGATCGATATTGCGAAATATCACAACAAAAAACCATAGGAGTGTCGGCAATAGAGCACACAATTATTAGCGATCTGATTGGAACATAAGGAAATAAATTAATCGCAGTATCGGTCTACATCCTATAATATATCCAAATCTAACTCCTATTTTTTTAACCTGTTTTAAACGTTAAGGGTATATATTTCCGGAAGTGACCAACTTCCTTGGCATGTGTTGCCACCTGCGCTTCTTGTTTTCTTCAATTAGGCACAAACCGTCGTACAGTATTCAAATGTAAAAACGTGTCGAATTTACAAGAGAGATATTTTTCACCGTGGTAATAGAGTCCACTTTTGGACCACTCTTATGTACTTTGATTTGATTAAGTAAATAGTGGATCGTTGAATGCTGTACGAGAACATATTGTATCAAAAGCCGAATTACTCTTAATATTCGATCTCATGAGGTCTTTGTAGTTGTAAGAAATAATCGGTGTCTGAATGTTTCGTCAATGTAGCACAGACCCTATTTATCGTGGCTCATTGAGCTATTTACACATTGAAAGTCAAACTTGAAGATAAATATCCGGCTAATAAAATGAAAGAAAGGCTCATACTAAAGAAAAATCCTTTAAATTGAATACGATTGGAATGGGAACGAGTGAAAAGCTCAATGACGATAGATCGGGTCGATCAGTGTCCCAATTAAAAGTTAGCATAAATATCCGCATCACTTAGAGTTAGTGGGTTGACTGTGGCATTTGTAAAACCTGTACAATGGAGTTTCTTACCGCATTAAAATCTTTCAGTTGTTCGTGTACTGAACTTGCGCTTGATATATCAATAGATACTTTGTGTGTGTTTTAATCGTGATTTTTATGTTGATATATATGTATATATATATCTGTTTCTGGAGCCGACACACATCGGTGTTGGCGCGTGCATTCTCAGTTAAAGCAATATAAAGATTAGCTGTAAATAAGATTAATGTTTTTTAAATATAATAAGTAATGCACGAATACAACCCCCTTTATATAATACAGTAGCCTTGCCTTATTCGGGATTAATTCAACTACCATTTTAAATGTTATCACTATCGTGTTTGTAATACTTATTTCTATATTTTTCTAATTGCTTTGTTTTAAATGCGAAATTAAAAATTATTATAATAGACCTTGTTAGTTTTCGGCACATAAGTTGGCAACACTTGACATTTGCGCTGTTTAACAAATAGCTGTACATAATATGTATCAGCGGCGTCAGAGAAAAAATACTGCCCCAATTTTTTGCATACCGCCACGCCGTGTGGGGTGGCCACACCATTCTACCATACTTGGCAGAATTGAGAGTGTCTCAAACGTAGTTTACTGTACCAACAGTTGCGCTTTTTCCAACTACTCCACATTCTTGCCGAACTACGTGCTGATAGCTTTTGCTTATGATTTCTTACTAACAAGGCGACTGTAATGTATAAAAATAATAGCCATTGGAAATTTGTAAATAAGGTTGCGGTTGATGGAATGTCCTGCAACGACAAAATTGTGTATTTGTGCATTACTCTTATGTTTATTTATAATAATTGTACATACTTCTAGGATATATCGTAATAAGAATTCCAGAACATTTCACAGAGTGATTAGAATTATTTAAATTGCTACATATAAAAACTTTTTATTTAGCCGGGAACAAGTTACTATTGATAGACGTGTACTCGTTTAAATGAGATAATTACTAAACATTAAAAATACTGGAACAATACCTCCAATAATTGCTATACTGTCAAGATTTTTCTATATTTGAAATAATTAATTTGTGCATTTTTAATAGTTAATTATTATAGGTCATTATTATAAAGTATTTTTTTATAGACGCATAATATAAGCTTGCATTGTATATACCATACTTGTGCATATGCTAATAATTTAGAATGCTAGTGGCAGTTGCATTTCATAACAAATATACGTAGAGATAAGCTTAGAATAAAGGTGGTAATAACCAAATTAGGGTTTAAGGAAGTTATTATTTTGTAGAGGATTATATTTATTTTCAAAATATTATTAGATAAATGTTTTTTATTTATATTGGGTTATCTATATCAACAAGATTATTTTAAATTAATCAATGCGCAAGTTTGATACACATGAAAATACTACTCTGGATAAGTAACCCTAAATCTGTAAATTAAGTATTAATTATTTACCTATGTGTAATGTGTAAGACCAATTCACCACGTCACCCCTAACTCTATTCTCCTGGCCCTCGAAGCATATTTAATCATTTTAATACTTAAAGAAAACAGGTAAGCTAAGGAAGGTTATACTAGTTAAGTCCTGCAAAAATTAATTTCATTTTATAGAGCTACCGATTTATTGTAAATACCGGAAAGGATACAGTGTGGGTTGCTACAACGAATGTTAAAAATCACTTCACGTTACGATGTCATCTCATTTGTGGTGTCAAATAGATCGGTAATTTGCTTGCTTCACACCAACGGCTGTTCCATGTCACGAAACTACAAATTTAATCAACCGCTACGTCAAAGATTCTTGCGTTACTTGAAATTCATTTGAGAGTAACAAAAGTCTTATTGTGAACTATAAAAATTACGTTACATCTTTCGTGATGTGGAAAGTGGCAATATTTCTAGTCCATCGACAAACATCTAGTCTGTGTGATTTTAACTGTCCAATTGTATGTTGTAGTGTAGTTTACAATTTTAATAATTCTTGGTGTTATTTTTACTTGTTTTAACATATACATTTCGTACTTTAACATTCTTGTCATGATGCGTATGTGTTATACTTTCCTAACTGTTTTTACTCCAAATATGTATCAACTTAACATATCTTAACCACTATTAAGAGCGCGTTACGCTCACTTTCATATCAATAAGCCATCATTAAAGATGATAAGACTATCCATATTTTACTGTACATTTTGGAATGGTGTAAGGACTTCGGGGCTTGCTACTTTTATCAATATAGCAGACACGCCCTGTTGACTTCTAAGCGTTGGGACCAATCGACTCACTAAACCTAGTTGCAGATTGACTGTGGTTTAAAAAAAAAACAATAAAAAATTCTCAGACCATGACACTCATTTCAAATTTGAATCAGTCAATGTTGTTGATCTAGTATAAAGATATAATACAGGAAGGTAAATATCATAAAATGATGGCTATTTTCTCGAAAACACGCGCCCACTTTGAACCATAGTTGCTGAACGCATGCCACTTGTACTAGCTTTACCACTAACCCTAAATTATTAAGAATGGCTCTAATTCTGACAATATAAAGGAATCTTATTTACTGTCATTCTACTAATGGCTTCTATCGATAAATACCTAACGTACCTAATTATTTTTGGAGCATTTATGTCTAAATCTACCTCCATTAGATTTGTTTATGCAGAAATATAAAATAAATTTATTATACATGAATGTTTGCTCATAGGATCCCGGAGTTTTTATTTTATTCATATAGTTGTAAGCAAGGGGGTAGATTTATTGTTGTAAGGTAAACTCTAAGTTACATAAATCATAATTTTTTGACCAAAACACAATATTTAATTAACATATCAAACATATATCTAGTTACTTTGCTTAAGAGATTAGCTTTAATCTACATTGCGTCTATTTAAACTGACTTTCACTGAAGAGGTTTTTATGCGTCGTGCATTTTTATGTTGCCATAAATAGTTTTCGCTAAAATCCAAGCTAAGGTGTTGCCATGTTGTAAACGGCCATTTTTGTAACACGTTTGTAAATTGTCATTTCCTTCATCTAGTCATCACTAGTATCTATGTAACTTGATATATATATTTTGTTAAAAACGTGCTATTTTTTGTTAGCTCTCGCATTTATGATTAATGTTTTCAAGATAGCATGTTTTATTCATTTCCCACTCTATGAATGAAATCAATTCTGTAGGTCGTAATAAATAATCAAAGACTTTTAAGGCTATTTGCCTTCTTTTTATGTAATTTTAAATGTTAAAATAAATGTTGATTAACATATCAAATTTGTATTTTATTTCGCCATTTTCCTTTCCCCCGTTTTCCTTTAGACCTTTAGTATATAGTATTGAATGTATATTACATATTAGAAATATTAAGTAGGGTATTTCATATAAAATTAATCATTTTACTTGCAATGTCTGTCATACCCATCTGTCTCTTTTTAATGCACCTTAAAAACAATGTATAAGTATCTAATATCAGTATCTTAATATAATTATCTTTGTTGGAAAGACGCTGCGTCAAAGTGAAGGACTTACCAGGGCGTGATCGGTGATGTTGGCGATCACTGATGTGGGAGTCTAAGTCTAAGTTCTATCAGTCGCTCCAGCATCGCAATAAATACCTTAAAACTCGTAAAAACATCTGTTCTGAGACTTGCTTATTGAGAGTATAAATTAGACATTTAAAATAATAACAATCCGATAGAGCTCAATTTTAAGGTTAATTGTAAAAACCAAAAAAATATGTTCTCATCAAAGCCATATGACCTCAGAAAGTGGTCAAACGTCAACATTTCAAGATATTCCTCGTCAGGAAGTTTTATCAAAAAAATATCGAAAGCCAAAAGAGTATTGTCCTCGTGATTTTTGGCAGAACAAGTTCCTCCCTAAGTTACCTTTTTGACATAATTTGTAACCGGGCCAACTGGTGAGATCTTTCTTCTCGGTCTCAACCTTTAAAATAATAGGTACTAATGATATTTTCAGACATTTATATATATAGAAGTGGACTCAAAACTTGAAGTTGTATTAACAAATGTTATAACGTTATTCGTAAATATAGCATAAAATTTTTAATACTCAGATAAATATAATAATGTTGCTAAGATATTTACATCATGCAAACAGGTGGCACAATAAAAGTATGTATTGAATAATCTGTGCGAATTGAATTTTCTAAAGCGCTATGATTGGTAATATAGAAGTATAATATATATATATATATATATATATATATATATATATATATATATAACTGTGACTAGAGGGTAAACTAGAAACAACACAAAGGAAACATTATTTGGAATGAAACAATCTTTACACTAATTCACTTCTTTTTATTATTAAAACACAAAATATATTTTATATTATCTAAATTTTATAAAATAGTTTTCAACAAATTCATTTAAGAACTAAAACATTCGACACAAACTAAACCGTAAATACGTAATGGATAAAGAGAGATTCTATATCATTACCAAACAATTATTAAAAGCTTTTCATATCCTTTATGGTAAAAAGGACTCGTTTAGTCCAAAAAAAAAAAACAATTGGTGGCAATCAACATAAACATGTGGTTCGTGAGCTAAACATTGATAAACGTTGATGAATTTTACACGCACGTATTCAAAATTCAATTTTGCATCATTATTAATCATAACTGTACTTAAACTATTCTAATAAAATCTAAATATTCACAACTTCGTAAAATAAAGAGTATTATCAGTAGGCGCCATTTTTCAAATTAAACCAAGTTTTATACACTATAGACGCTGAGTTAAAACACTAAAACTATGGGATGCTTCAATACGGTATGTTTTAAATATGTGATAATCGCGTAAATTAATTATAATTATATATTAATTCAACACACTTGCTCATAAAGTAGGTCTATGGTCACCGCAATTAGACACAGAATGAAACCCATAATCAAATTGTGACAAAAAAATATAGATCTTTTTAAATTGTATTGGTTGCGCTGTCTTGTTTTTAAAAAAGTTTTTATTAAACAGAGAGATGTTGTTCAATAGAACAAATAAATTAATGTTCCTATTGCTTGCTCATTTCATGCAACTTCTTATTAAAACATATAATTTTAACCCGTACTTGTTTATTATATAAAACTCTCACTCTGTAATAAAAGAAAACTTAAAATCTCTATTTTGGACATGGTAGCAAAGGCGCAAACCCTATGCGCAGAGAATTAAAAAAACTAATCACTTTAGTCTGTAGCCGATTGCAATGCGCGCGCATCAGAAAACTGATTATTTTTTTCCCGCCATAGTGAAACAGTTTTCACAAGTCATTTTCACTGTTGAAATTAAATAAATGGTAAAAAGTTTTTGTTGTTATTTTATTCACAAGTGTGTTGAAAAACATCGTATATAGATATATATATGATACAATAATGTATTAATTTCATAATTTCAAATTTATCAAAAACCAAATACGTCTCTTAAACATTACCGTATACAAAAGGGTTTTTCAAAAATATCAACAAAATATAATAACATTTATATTATTACAGTGTCTTTTGATTCTGATAATGGTGGTGATTGAGGCGTACACTCTCTAAACTAAAAATCTGTTAATTTTTAGCGTTAAGGTTTACTGTTGTCAATTTATAACTATACAGAATAGGTTACGCATGTTTGAAGGGTCTAAACTATAAAGCTAAATTTATAAAGATTTTTAGTTTAGAGTGTGTACATCAGTATCGCCATCAATATTATACCAGGTGTATTCACCAATCAGAGAATTTTATTTTATTTTATATTGGACAAAATTATTTACAAACTAAAAAATATATAATGTATACAACTAAACGACTTCCATTTGCGTATTTGCTTCATATTTATGCAAATATTTCATAGATTCTCAAACGCCAAATTTTTTTAACAAAATTACATATCGATGCCTGATAACCGATTTGATCCCCGGTTCTAATACGTATGTATAAGAAGTACCGATGTATATATTTAGCTGGTTTATCACCCATAATACAACTAACCGACTGCATGTAAAATTATATTCCGGTATTATTATTATTAAAAAACTCATGTTGAAAGTTTATAATTTTTTTTATAAAATGGGAGTGGCCTTGCGGGTGGCCTAAGCAACAGCCGCATCCTATAAACATTGACTACTTGCCGGCACTTAAAGGAGGAGTATGCTCTCTATTTAAAAAAATTTGAAAATCGATTCCGGTCTTTTTAAAGAGCGACACTTTTTCATCAATAAGCCCCACAAATAGTGCTGAGTAAATTATCGTTTGTGAACGTCACCTAAAATCGAACAAACACAAACAGATACGAGCGAAATATCAGTTATAACGATGCAGGTCCACCCGGTACGGTTAACATTTGATGAAAATTTCCAATAGTAATTTCCAATAGTATACTATAAGAGTATAAAACATATAGCTTATCATTTGTTCGCAGACAAAACCTATATATAACTAACTTGCTAACTGACCGTGTGCGATGAGTGGAATGTATTCGGGTATTTCGTTTTATCAACAGTACAGTAATAAGCCGTACATCCGATTAATATTAGAAAATCAGCTCTCGCAGAACACAGCACGCGTCGAGGTTTTCGACATGTCTGGAAGTACGTCGCGACAGCAGCCTCGTTATTTCAAGTAGAGGGATAACGCCTTGGGCAATCACTCCACATGCGACTGTTGTTAGACAAGCCAGCTCGTTACCAATTAAAATCACTGGCTACATTTTATAATATACGAGAATATAATATTTCGTTTTTCAATTTGTCCTTAATGGTATAAGACCGAAAATCATTTTAATTATGAACACATAGTGTTTTAGGCGATTTCTCTTAAATCACTATTATTATCGAAAAAACCGAAGGAGGCTTATAATGCGACGCGTAATTTTGTTAAATAAGAGTGAACAGATCTTAAAAATACTTAAAGCCAGTTTCAAACAAAAATTTAATAATTTTTTCGGTTTTAATAACGAGGATTGAATGAAAACTATTTCATGTCTATTATCAAACAATTAATTATTATAAAAATTAATTAATATATGTAGGAAATAATTGTTTATGGTGAAAAGATGTGATTTATAAACTATTTATATATTGATAAAAATAATTAAACTAATTTATACGCTAAAACGACACTGCAATTTTTTTTAACCTTATTCCTATATAATAACAAATAAAAGGACGGAAAGATAGTTAAAAACTAACAAAACAAATAGCACATTAGCCAAGTTTTAAGATAGAGAGTTGCTTAAATTTTTGCCGGGAAGTAATTTAACCACTTAGATATGGTGACTTTTTTCCCCAAACTTTTTTTAATTTATCCAATATCATTTGTATCGCGATTCTGTTTAAATTCTGCTTAAAATTATCATCACTAACCAAATAGTAGTCTTAAGCTTTGTAATAATACAAAAATCATTTACCATTACAAAGCTACAACGGAGGGTTTAAAATTTAATTTCATATGTCAAAATTGTACTAATTTAAACTCTTCGTTCGAGTATTAGAACGAAGAGTTAAGAGTTTAAATTGTGCGAGTTAAAATACGAGATACGTATACGAACGTAACCTTTAGACCAGTGTTTTTCAACCTTTTTCATGATGAGACTCCCCTGGTATAAAAAAATATTTCGCGACCCCCTTTGACCTTCGGTTTTTTATCATGTATGTAGGTGTATGTTACAGTATTACCATTAACAATATGAATTGTCTTTAAGTTTGTTTTTTTAATAAAGTACCCATTTTTTTCGACCTCTGGCGACCCCCAACAGAAGCTTGATACCCACAGATTGAAAAACAATGCCCTAGACCAAAGTATACCCAATAATTGCTAGTATAGTGCGTACTTAACAAATATGATAATGATATGACGATCATTTCCGCTTTGTGCGTCATAGTTCGGATTATAGAGGCCTTCGGGAGTAGCTAGTGTTCGGATTACCAGCCCCTACTGACTCGAAAACAATGTAGTATTTAACATAATTACGTCTTTAAGGAATGAACACTAAACAAACATTCTCATACCAAACCATGGACTAAATATATCGTGTTTGTTAATAAGGCGACCTCCTAAATGGAACTAAATTGTCCACGTCTTATAATTTTTCGTTCTTTTAGTCAATCGCTGTGATTTAAAAATTTTATAACACTAACATAAATAGAAATATCTTTATACATAAAAATATGGCCTTGCGAAAGAGCAAAATTCATTCGTATTCATGTAAATACAATATGACTGCTTCATCTAAGCAACTTGAGCCAGATTGAATTAAATTTACACTATTTTATTTCAAAGTGGATGATATGTAAAAAAATTTTTTACATTGAGATTACATTAATTGAGATTCATACATTTCTTTAAATTTTGCTTAATAACAAAAATATCAACAACTTTTTACTTTCTAAAACATTTATCTTTTTTTTTACCTTAAGATCTAATAAAGTCCCATTGATTCTTCGCGTCGTTGTTGCAAATTACCATCAAAATAGGTTCATTCCGATAGGCGCGATCGACTCCCAGACACATTCCAGCCGCTGCGTTGTATATTGGGCTTCCAGCCTAGAAATTATAGTTCGTTATTGTAAGACCATCGAATCGTTTTTATATTAAAATATTTTTTAAATTTTTCTATTTTTAATATATTTATTTCACCACATTAAAAAATATTATTTCGTCGTCAAAATATCCTGACTCTGGGACTTAGATTTCAGTTATCAATGTTTATAATTTGATACATAGAAAGCCAGTCCCATATTCATATATGTTTATTTATGGGTGCTAATTATGTATATTTCCTTCTAAATTACTAAATTAGTTACAATTCATGAGCATTTAAATAAAACTAACTGAACCACTATATTCTATGTATCATTGTTCCTCGCAGATGCTTGGAGGATGGTTTAAATAATCTGACTCCATAATTAAGTTTTTATACAGCGTATATTCTTGCTTTTAACAGTTAATATTTGAATTTAAATACATGACAAAGTGACGTTGCCGAATCTTGATGACAAGTAATAGTGATGGGGTAGGCGGCGATGAAGTTCCGATTCAGCCACTAGTGATGGGACTGAACAATCATCGTGTTAACCAGTCTAATGCATTAGAAGTGGTTAACATGATGTTCATTCATAATTAATGTGGTACTTTATTGCATTGATTCCTGAATCGAATTTGCAGTCTGATTATTTTGGGGAAGTCCATAGTACAAAACCCTAATACTAATCTACAAGCAATACTCCGCAAAAAAAACCTCTGTATCTTTGGAAATTTCAACTAACAATCACGATTAATGAGATACAGCCTGGTGACTGACGGACAGCAAAGTCCTAGTAATGAGTATAATATTTATTATACTTTTTGCACGGAACTCTAAAAAGAAAGAATTGCTAAACTTACCGAACCCTTATGCTTCCATTCCTGAGTGCTGCCTATCTCGTGACACTTTCCAAGCAACGGCGATACATTATTAACAACATCAAGACAAAGTGTGCGACCTAGCACCAGTTCACTGCGATCCGTTTCAAACCACATCTAAAATTAAAACATGTATTGAAAAATATATAATGTATATAAAATCTAGGTGATCTGTGAAGGTTCGTGTAGAAATTTTATTTTTTAAAGAAAAAACAAATGAAACTCTGCTGATCCTACGTCACACATGTTAAAATGTACTGCAAATTATCGGAATTTAACAACACAGGCAATATTTTATTCTATTGTCTCTAATTTAAATAAAATGCTGTAAGTAGAGCATATGAATTATTTATACCGACTTTTCCAGGCATTTCAGCCTAATGTTATTAAAAAAATTAAGTTCACTGAAATCGTGACAGTAGGTTGGTTGTGCCAAATTTTGATTATTTGTAAAATTGTTTAAATATCTCAATAAATGAACTATACAATTTTTATGTTCGCTCTAGTTCTTGTGAGTTCAACCAAAAATCTTTAGCTATACTATATATCTACACCGTCTTCGCAACTACAAATTTGTTTTTATTTATCACAGTTCAACATTAAAAACATCTATAATATAAAAAATATTATATTATATTATACATAAGTATTCATATACAATGTGGAGAGGACAATGCGACAATAAATGAAAACACAAACAGTAATAGTCCCTAGTATAATTTTGAAACTATGAAATGAACCCTAACAACAAAATTAAAAAAATAAAAATTTCTAACAAACTAAATACAATATAAATCGAAACAAAATGTAACACCACTTGGAAATATAGGTTCACTAACCTGTGGAAAGAAGAGCGGCAACAGCACGGCGCGATTTTACAATCGCCCGACAAATAAACACAATTAGATACCTAAACCTACAGTGAATACGATCGTCATTCACCTCGAGTAGGTATTATTAAATTAAAAATCACAAATTTTTAAATTTTTAATGTACCCCCCATTCACGTGTCTCTGATGCTGTATATCGGTAATGAGGCATTGTAAATAAAAAACAAAACAAACTTAAATCTAACACAAATAATAAGCGTCTATTTTAGCACAATTCACCAAGTCACCAAGTAGGTACTTAATTTATTACGTGTCCTATCACTAAATTAAATAACGGTCCAATTTCGCGGATAAAATAAAACAAACGTAAGTCTTATACTAATAAAAAATAAGCGTCCAATTTCGCCCGATTCATACACAAAACAAAAGAGCGGCCGCTCTTCAAAGGCGGCGCTTCAAAGGCAGCGCGAACGCAAACGAAATTATTAGCAGTGACGCGAGCGACGTCACAGGATAACGGCGAGACCTTGACACACTGACACACTAACACACTGTCGCAAAAATAAAATAGAAACAATCAAACCTTCATTTCTCTCTTTCCCACATTGTTTATTTTCTGTTTAACTGAGTGAGTAGAACTATCTTCTTTTAAATTTTTGGTAATATGCTTTATGACTTACGTAATGGGCATAAGGTATAAAATAAATTTGGACTAATTTGACTAAGATTTTTGACATGGCGAGACCGCGTACCGCTTACAACATGTGATTTGTAAGCGGTACGCGGTCATTAACCTGATAGTGATGGCGTAGTAAACAAATACAGCATGTTGTAAATGTTGAAAACAAAAAATGATGTCCAATGACTTAACTGTTAGATTATTTGTAATGAATATTTGTATACTGGCTAGGGACATCATGAGCTATACGGTGTTTAATTTATTGTCGCATTGTCCTCTCCACATTGTATATACATTTGAATATTTGTATATGCCACATAATTTTTGACTTATTAACTTAATAATAATTAAATTTTCTTATTTCTTTTGTTATTAAAGCTAACCCGAAATCTGGAATAACAGAATATGAAATAAAATTAAGAAAACTGTGAAGTGGTATTATTCGCTTGGTCAACTAGTTATATATATAATAAATTTATAGTTCTACGGCTGAACCGATTTGGCAGAAAATTGTGGACTTTTTTTTCAATCAGGACAGGATATTTTTCTCATGAGCTTGTATGTAATTACCTGGTTAAGACTTCTAATACAGTTGGCGAGCATAAGGCCGCTACCTTTAGTCTTGATGTCTTTCATGCTTTGTATACATAGATTCGTGTTCAGAAGTCGAATTTGGTAAGAATCTGTGTAATTCCGTTTCCTTAAAGAGACAATTATTTATTATAATATTAGTTTTTCCTCAAAAAAAAATCTTTAAAATTTTTAGTTCAATTTTTTTTTTAGTTTTTAATTTCATTTGCGTAGGTTATTTTTAAGTTGGTTTTCTAAGAATCTCTTAGGCGTAAAGGCCTACAATTTCGAATAGGCATTACCCATCTCAATATAAATAAAATGTTTATTGTTACACAAAACACTAAATAATTTCTGGATTTATAACTTTTTTGAGGTAAATATACATAGACTTAATGGCATCTTATTGGTACTTGAATAAACACATATCTAAGCAAATTGATTGGACAGTAAAAGCATATAAATATAACCGCCTAACTCAATAAGAATATGTTAATAATTTTTCAGCTCAATATTGACATCTCACCTGGAATGCCAGGGCTGAAATTTGTTCTTGTCCGGATCATTTAAAGCTTGAATCCTCTTCTTAGCTATTGTGTCTTCACCCGCCTCGAGTTCTGGGTAAACATTCTCGAGGTACCATTTGAATGATTTGCAGTTTAATTCCTGGCGCAATTTCTGACGCTCCGATATGTCACCTATGGAGACGTGAGCTGCTGAAGGGTTGTGTTCGATCACTTTATTCTGAAACATATTTGACAAGAATCTAAAATCGGTGTTAACATTAATTGTTTATTTATTTAATTACAGCTTATTGCCAAACTATTTAAAACCTCCTTGCACTTAATTCATTCATACAAAGTCACATATATATCTTGCTCTGGTGCGGATTTAATAAATGCATTAGTTATCGACACCATTCGCAGTATCGCTAATTTCTGGCGAAACACCGTTCGCGAATTTTAACAAATAATAAACAGAACAGTCACAATTGAGGTCTTATAGGGTTTCCTTTATTTGTTTGTTTGTTTACGAGATAGGTAGTACTGTTAATTTCCCATAGGTGGCGCTTTTAAGTTTTTAATTCAATTCTATCTGTGGCTGATATGAATATTTCAATCTTTATATATATAATTCTTCTGTGAGTGTGTACGTCACTGAACTTCTCTCAAACGACTGGACCGATTTTGACAAAATTTTTTGTGTGTGTTCAAGGGGATCTGGGAATGGTTTAGAATCACAATATTATATAAAATTCTCGTCTCACGGGGTTCGAACTTGAACTCCTCCGAAACTGCTTGACCGATTCTCATGAAACTCTGTGAGCGTATTGAGTAGGTCTGAGAATCGGCCAACATCTATTGTTCATCCCCTAAATATTAAGGGTAGTCCACCCCTAAATTTTATTTCTTAGACAACATTTTTAGTTTCTATTTTTTTATGATACAACATACAAAAATACATACAATCCTAAATTTTCACCCTTCTACGATCAACCCTTATTTTTTATTTATTAATTGAAAATTGAAATCACATGTATGGCAAAACAACGTTTGCCGGATCAGCTAGTATATATATGCCCATATATCTTATTTTGTACTGTGAAGTTACGGTTCTAAATACTTTGCGATTGCAATCATTTATAATATTACTTACAACATATTCGTCCATCCATACACGCGCCATCCTCATCGAATTATGCAACATAAAGTCCTCTTTGTCACCAAGGCCATATGGCCTACGTTTCCTAAAAACGTGACCCACACGACTGCATGGTATTAACTCTAAACTCCCACCACACATCCATATCTGTAATGACATACATTCTTGAAAATTTGAGAATGTTCTCAAAAAAATGATAGCGCGATGTTATATAACATAGATACAAATATACAAACCCTTTAACTTTTATAGTATAGATGTTTTATGTAAATTTTTTACCAAATACTATTTTTACTCAATTAACAAACCTAATTTATGTAAATTTTTACACTACTTCTAACTGAACAAGTGAATATATAATTTTAATTTAGAGTAAATGATATTAATAATATTTCGTTACAAAGCTTGTCCAAATATTTGTTATAAGAAAACTCAAATATAAAAAAAAATATTTACACATACATACATAAAAATCACTTTTTTAAATGTATCAAGCATACCCTACTTATTATCTGATTATATCCTTAGAAATAATATGTAAGGGCACCTAATTTTAAAATTTTAAGACATAGCCATGCCAACAAGCTGTTAAATATTAAACTGCATCAATAGTATTCTAAAACACAATATCGGGCCTGATTTATTTTAGCACTGTTTAAATGTCATGTTAAACATACCCTAAATGAGATTTCGAGATTTTCTCCACCCCATAGATTCATGCCTGGGTCATATTTACCAATTTTATTGAAATATTCTCGGTATATAGCAAAGAGACCACCTGCTATAGTTGGTGATTTAATTGGTTTAACAAAATCTGCATCATCTGAAAATAAAGTTTTAAAAAAAATTTTTAAGAATTTATATTCTTTATTAATAGAAAAGTCATGTATTTGTGAATGAGCTGTAAAGGTTTTATAACATATAACTCTATGGGACAAACTATTCAGGCCATAGATCATTTGGCAAGAATAGTTATGGCCGAAAAAAGTCTCAACTACAATAAATGGGCAAAATAATAAATAGTACCCGTTTATATAGAGATGGTACTGATAATATAATAGATAAATATAGTTAATGAGGCACTGAGGCAGTAGATTTATTACCTTTTAAGATGCTTTTAGGTACATTGTCCCATTTATAGTGCAGTCCCCAGTTAAAACCACCACGAACTAATGGGCTTGCAGTATAATCAAATGTGTCTGCGTTGATAACATCAATCATTGGAGCTACTACAATTGACGAATAATGCGTCCCAACACCATCTACTTCTTGAGATATTCTCGACAATAATGGAGGTAGCCAATTCTCATTCACCTCAATATGAGAATCCAGAAAAATAAGTACCTAAAATTCATAAAAAATAAGCATTGCTAAATAAGAATTGCACAAAGTTGGAAGGTGCTTTGATTGAATTGACAAGTGTTTTATTACGATAAAATTATTAACTAAAAATATATATTTGTTCACTTACTTCTCCTAAACTATTATCTGCTCCAAAAAGCCTAGCTCTTATCAAACCTTCTCGTTTACTAGTTTTCAATAACCTAATATTCAAGCCACTCTTAGACAACTTTGATGCTTGACGGTCTGTGGTCTTTTTTATCTCACCATTATCATCATTAATATAATCCACAATATTTTCACCATCAATATTATTCGTTTCAATCATTTCCTCCTCTTTTCTCATCCTATTATTCAATTTATCCACTTCTGCTTGTATATCAGTATGTAGATTTTCAATGTCACTAAAGTCATCAATTAATACAATTTCCTTTAGGTGCCTTTGATCCGTTCGGTCTAGTATTGAGTGTATGGATCTCATTAGGGTTTCAAAATGCTCATTGTAGAAGCAAATTATAATTGATGCTTTTGGGAGCTTCTCTGGATATTGCATGGATTTACACCTGCAATATGTGTATAGAATTTTTGTGCCAATTATTATGAATTTTAACTTATTAAACAGTTTTAAGTAGAAGTAAGGGAATTTCTCATACATTACTTTTGAACTAACATGGTAACATTAGTTATGTGTATATATTAAAATATTTTATACACTTAAATATAAAACATCCACAAGTTAAACTTACAGTTTATGCCTTGTATCAGGTAATTGCCTGTGATTTCCAATTCTCTGTGAAATTAATGTATTAAATGCATGTAGGTTATAACCTTTTTCTCTGATCCTTACATCGTCTGCATTGTGAATCAACCCATATTGATTTTCTGAAAATATATATTTACAGTATATCTACCATTGTTTTGTTAATAATACAAACTTGATATACTAAATCTACTTAATTAACATCATGCATCCATTATTATAAATTAACTATGAAAATGTATTTACCCAGACTTTTATCCAATTTAACAAAGGGTTTTTTATCAAACTGCTTGGAAAACTTCTCTTTAAGTATCATTTTTCTCAAGAAATCAGAATGATCTCTATTATTTTTCCACAGCCTACTTGAATATTTAGGATTTGCTTTTAAGTTATCATATAAAAGATTCTTCCCTTCTAAAGCAACAATAGACTTATCATTATTTTTCAGTCTATATTTTTCTTCAGAATTTACTAAATGGTATTGTATTTTGTGTTCTGCATTTTGTATCTTATTAGAACCTAAAAATTAAATCATAGTAGTATTCTATATGAATCAAAGAAATATTTCTATGTCCTCAAAAAATGTCGATTAAATGAAACAATTTTTATTTCTTCTCTTTAAAACATATAAAATGTATACAGTATATGCCCCATGCACCTATACATATTCCATGGAGACTTACCGTTCACACTGAGCAACCAGTAGAGGTACAATGAAATACTCCAAGTTGCTGACGCCGCCAAGATACCCCAGAGAAATATATTAACTGTTCTACTCATGTTTTTACATATAAAAACATTAAGAAGTATCAATTCTTACTCAAGTCTCATTAATACTTTTCACAATTTTATTTCTTCATTGCTGTGATTTCCTGTTTTCCACTAAATTTACACGCGTTGTGTATTTACAATGCAGCTTGCAAGAAACAAGTTTTAATACTTCAATAGTCAACTAACTTTCAACGTTAGACATTGTACCGTATAAGTACGTTTCAAAATTCAACGATGAATGTATAAAAACCATAGACTATACATTTATTATATATACAGTGTATATATGTATGTCTTCTGTAGAAAATACACACGTCATGTTTGATAGAACTTACTATAGTATATTGTGTTTATAAGGATAATAATAATAAAAATACTTTATTGCACACATAAAAAATAGAAAGAAACTTATTGTAGACTTAAAAAAATACACTTATTATGAACTTAATATCTGTGTACAGAGGGCGGTCTTGGTGGCAGGAAATACTAAATAACATAAAAAATACCATATAACATAACATAACATAAGGTGCGCAAGTACTATTATTAGAATTAAATTTAGACATGACAAAATTAATATCTATACAGGTACAATACAATAAAATAAAATTAATAACTATACAGGTACAACACCATAAAATAAAATGAGTTAAAATGACAGATAATATACGTTCACCACCGAATCAAAGCATGAAATAGTTTGAGCTCTTCTAATTTTTACAGGCAGAGAGTTCTTAAATTTAACATCATGAATTAATTTAATTTATACTTTCAGATAAGGAAATTACGATATTCAGATAAACGAATAAAAGAAACTAAAATAACTGTTTGGTTATTGTATGTATGTATACATATATGAACTAGTTAGATATGTCAAAATGTCAATTGTCAAATTGTCAATGTTTATTTTAACAAAAATTCAATTCTAAATTATACGTTAAAATAAATTTTGGTGATTTACAGATCATTTGTGGTGGCGACTTTTACTTAGCTTGAACTTGTCACAATTCATGGGAATTCTTTCCAAAAAATTGCACGAATGATCAGATGTACTACTGCTATGCGGTAAAAGTAAAATATTTATAAACAAGCAAGTAAACAAATTTAAAAATATGCACCATACATGACATAATGTCGTGCTGCCTCGAGTGCAACTTAAAAATACCCATCTTATATCTTTGAAATCGAAATGAAAGGCTCAGGAAAGCTGACGAAATGTGTTGTTAATGCAAATGACAGTACCAAAAGTAATCAAAGTAAATGTAAGACAGAAGATACCGTAGTTAAAAAAAGGCCCTTAAAAGGTAATTGCGTCATTCAAATAATAGTTCGAGATTAATCCTTTGCTGAATAAACATATATTATATTTTCTATGATGAAATCTATTATCTTTTTCCAAATATTAAATCTCCACTGTAAATTTTCCTTTTACAGCTGTAAAGTCACTTGCTAAGAAAGGCAATGCAAGCACTAAATTAACAGTTTCGTCTAAATCAGTATACTCTCAAGGCTCTCTTAGCAAAAGTAATAAAAATTGTACTGAAAAAATGATATGGCGTCCACTACCAGCCCCAGATAATGTGAAAAAAACTACCATTGTAACAGCTGCTAATAAAAGATATAATAAAATCAACAGCAAGCCAACGGATAATGTAGTAGAAAACAGGCCCATAAGAGGTATGTATGTAGAATTGTTAGTCGAAAGTTTTTATGCTTCTTTAATTTTTATTTTATGTTTATGGATAATACTTATATTGTGTTACATTAGAAATGAAATACTTATTTCCCTTTTCAGATATAAAATCATGCGCTGAGACTAGAGAAGTAAATCCAAAATCAACTTTAACATCCAAAAGTGTTCTATGTAAAAAATCACCCACAACTGCTCTGCCTAATGTTAGTATTGCCAAAAATCTTAGAAATACTACCAGGAATCTTGTGAAATTTTGGCGTCCACCACCAGCCCATTCTAGTGTACCAGTACCAGAAAAGATGAAAAAACTATTGCTGAAGTTAAAAAATCTTAGGAAATCTAGCATAACTACAACTGATAATACAATAATTAGTGAAAGCAAAAATATGCCAGCTGATAATGAAGAAGAGCAACAGCACTTAAAAGGTATAAAATATATTTTATTATAAGGTTAACTTTATAACATTTTTTATTTTCAGTACAATAAACACCAAGTTAAAGCTTTTAGTTAAATTCTCATTTAGCTATTAAATCTTCTATACAATTAGACTTAATAGTGTACTACTGCTGTGTTTATTAGCAATTAATCACTGCATATATATTTGTTGGATGTTAGGTTATGGATATAATGCTTATTGCCCTTTATAGATGTAAAGTCACCTGCCAAGACAAAAATGGTAAAGCGAAAATCTATTGGTTCATCCACAAAGGTGCTATGTAAAAGATCCCCCAAAATTAGTCTGCCTAAGCTTGGTATTAGCAACAATGTTATAAAAACTGCCAGAAAAGCTAAGAGGATATGGAGACCACTACCAGCCCACTCTGGTGTTCCAGTACCAGAAAAGATGAAGAAACTGTCACTTAAATTATTAGATTTAGCATTCTACGCAAACGAATATTTTAATGTATAATTTCTAATATAGGTTTTATCATGCCATTTTGTTGCTACATATTATAATGATGCAATTATAAATACCATATAAGAATTAGGTATGATATATTCCAAAACTTTCAACATTTTCCTTCACAAGTTTCTAAAAAAGTTAATTAATTATACCTCTGCTTAATCTAAGTCTATGCTGGATTTATTTAGTTAAGTATGTAATGTATGTATTAGGCCTTTTTTGATTTTGTCTTGTTTCTTTGTTTCATGAAATTGTATTTAAGTTTAAATAAATTAACATAATTTTCTATAGATTTGTATCTTAAGCTTTTTAAATCAATAAATATATCTTTATTTTTGTTCTGTCTATTCCTTTATGGATATTATCTTGTTTTTTTTTTCACTTGGTCAACGAGACATCCTCGAATTCAAAATAAAAATAAATATTACCATGAAATGAACATAAGTCATGAGCCTAGAATGATTATTTATTATTTCACTAAAAATTGATTTTTACAAAACTTAGTTTCTGCCTTTGTTGCAACTGTATGCAACGCTAAATTTCTGTTCATGTATGCGCTTTAAAGACGACTTTTGACCTCTTTTGTCCTTACGTTATGCGATGCAATACTTGGGCACCCTTAACATGTCGCATTGGTGCTCACTTCCAAGGCTCTATGACGTAACGTGTGAAAGTAGGCGAGTCTCGACTCTCGGCCTCTACTTGCCATCAAATTTTAGTTAGCAGTGTGTTACTTAATCATTGTAGACGTGAATTTATATACTAATCCTAGTGTCTTCGCAAGGTGAGTAAATCCATACTGTTAGCGATTTTCTAAGTAAAATGAAGCTAAGTAAAACTATCCAACAAATATAATAATAAAATATTTTTCGGGGCCGAAAACGAGAAATATTACTCGAAATGTTACATAAATAATCTACTAAATTTGTTCTTCCACCTCAATACATAATCCATTAAATAATTTTTCTCAATCGCATATTGAATACCTTCACTGATTTTTGTGGAATATCCAAAACAAGCCTGTGTAAACATAATTAAGTGCATTTATAACATAAAAAAGTGTAAACAAAATTAAAATTGAATTTATTTATTCAAAACGTATAGATTCTACCTCCACTAAAGTTGTGTAAATTTTGCGAGTGCCAAAGCGATTTATAGTTCGTGGTTCACGAACACATAATAGATGGTCGCGCGGTTGCTTCTATATTTACCCCCATTATGGAATTAAGCTAAGCTGTTAATCTAGCGATAAACATGTGTCTTAATAGGTATTACCTGATTGGTAGAATAATAACTTAATAAACTTCAATATTTGCAAATATTTAATTAATACTGAATTAACATATTTTTTCAAAAGCTATTAAGTCAAGTAATTAAAAACTAATTAATTAGCCTATGTGTAATTAAACTACTAATTACCTATAATTTTGAAGTACCGATAGATAAGATTTGGAAAATATTCCCTACTCAAATCCGCGCATACTATACACACTAAGACAACCATAATGCCCACCGTAATTTCTACAAAGGTTAAAGTCTAAAGTCATAAGTAGTATTACCTACATCAGTAACAATGCTCTGCATATACAATAAATCATAAATAAAATATACGAGATAATAATAATTTATTTAACTAATTTCCATCAGATAAGTATTTGCAACTAGCATAAAGTACACCCATATTTCTAGAAAAACAGTCAGAATAAAAAATATAAATATTATCGAGGAAAACGACAATTTTTTTACAACACATAACGATTCCATAAAGAAACAAGACAGTGGCGCAGAGATACATAAAGTTATAATTATTAAGTTCATCGCGAAAATAACCCATACAGACACTCCTATGGGACCAGGATTACCAGAAGTAGCACCCAAAAACATAAGAGCACATGCTATAGTAAGAAGCAATGAGGATAGCCCAATTGTAAGAAGCACACATTTCTTCACTGTGTCGTCCACTGAACCTTTGGAGTATTGGAAAAGAAAAGCTGTCACCGCTTTCTCAATTAAGCCGTAAAGAACTATTCCTGTTAAGCCAACGCCTCCCATTCCCATCCCGACCAATGATATTAAATAAGTTGCATATTTTGCAGGGAACATACCAAAACAACGGGTTACTTCTGGCATATTTTCCATGCTCTCCGTTTTGTATATCACAGTGATTTAATTTGATTCGATTGTAAAGAAAATAAGAAATAAATTATAAACGATAATTTTGAATCAGTCCGCATCTGACATTTGTACTAACTAACAACTAACCTAGCACTTATAAAGTCAGACAAAGAGTATTTAAGATTATTACAAGATTTTTATCTTGAGTTAATTAATATAGAATAAATAAATATAAATAAAGTGTTCTGGTAGCAAGTACACCATAAATAATTATATCAATATATACCAATATACCGTGCGCTGTAAAATGATACAAACTTTTTATTTCAGAATGCATTCAACACTATTTTCGCTGTTGATATGCATAATAGGAACTCTTGCAACACCAGTAGATTATCCTGTCAAAGTCGATCTTCCGGTTTATGAAGATCCAGAAGCATTTAACGAGCCGTCTGATGTTCATCTAGCTGCACCCCTACTGCCGGAAAATCCTCCTGGCGTTGACACACTACATAATAAACCTACATTGGTGGATCATAAAGTAGGAGCTGCTAAAAATATACTAGAATACAAAACCCGGGTAAGATGAAACGAAGTCATAAAAGTCGTGTGATAAGTGGATTCAGTTACAACGTGATTATGAAAATAATTTAGAACTACTCTTCCTTCTTAAGATAGTTATAAAAAACGATTCATCAAAAATAATTAAGTTTTTCTAATCTAGTTATTACCTGGCATTTTTTAATTTTATTCAATTCCCAGTTCGGTCAAATATTTGTATGACGAGTAAGTATATATATTTAACACACAGTCGAAAGTAAGTGTGTTAAATGTGTAAGGCGATAACTAGACTGACTTACTCCTACACAAGGCCAGAAAGATGGTTTTAATATAAATATTAAATGGTTTTAACATAATATTTTTCTCTTTCTAGTTAGGATATGGAACAAAAACTGAAAGTGCATTATTGGAAACCGAAGGATTTGGAAGTAAAGTCCTTTCAGTAAAGGAGGGGGTCCAGCATGTTGCCGCTGGAGTTTTACAGGTATAAACCAACACAATATTCAATTGAATTCAAACAAACGCCAAATGCTAATTCAGATTATATTTTACGATTAATTATAGCCAAAGCCGATCGTAGACACAATACGAGAAGAGGAAAAGTATGGAAATACTGGTGATAAGTTTTATAGCACGGGTCGAGCCATAGTAGGCGGTGCAGAGAAACTATCAAACTTCGTCAATTCATTGATCGCGGTAAGATTAAAGAAAACAACATATATTATTATTTGTTTCAAAATGTTCTTGTTCTTACCAGTTCTGACGAATTCATATCATTTTATTTATCAAAGTAGAAAGAGTATATTTTTGGGTGAGAATAAACAAAAATAAAACAAGTATAACATAACAAAGATAACAAATCGATAGAAAAAAAAACCTTTGTTATGGATATTTAGAGTTAACTTTTTTGTTTTTGAAATAATATTATTAATGTAACTTTGCAGATACCAGGAAACTTCTTGAACACGATTACTCGATCGGCCTCCGAAAAACTTAATAATTTAGGAGGAAAACTCGTTGGATTATAATAATATAAATTTATACTTATAATCTTTTATTAAATTATTCGTTATAAATAAGTTTGTATTTTATTTATAAAAGCATTTAAACTAAAAAAAAACACACACGTATTACTACATAATCTCAAATTATGAGTTGCAAACCTACCTACCGATATCATACACATCGACAGCTTATATGAAATCCTATTCTTCCAATCATTCAGGACTAATTCGATTCTAGTTTGTTTATTGCAATTCACCCAGAAGAGATTTTTCAAATCAATAGACCACTGTGAAGGCTCGTGCAGTAGGTTACGAGCGTCTAAAAAGAATAATATGTTCTAGATTAAACGCAGGCTTCATTCATTCAAGCAGTCTAAGAGGTTATTAACAATAACAACTAATAGAAACCTGAAACGCGGAATGTGTTGCCAGCTTTTAAGTATTTGGTACGCTACGAGAAGGTTTCAAGACTATGTTCAACATAAGATCGGTCAGTATATTAATAAGGACCAGAACATGGATATAATCCTGCATATAATGAAAAGGTTTCGTATAGATCACCTTAACAGGTTATTGACCCGAATGAATTATGACATAACCCAACTTCTTGATACGACGGAGTACTATCCACTTTGTATGTTGAGTATTGTATATATTTAATGAAGTAGGACGCGCAGTATTTTAGTACACAATATCTTTTATATAAGCGCAATATTAATATATAATTAAAGGTAATTATTGTATCGACCTGGTTCGAATATTAAGTCACTGTCTCTCAATTTTTAGGAATAAAATATATTCTTAAAGTAAAAAGAGAATGAAGCCGTCAATTAGGCATTATCATATACCATTGAAGCAAATGTACATATATATTAACGCGTTGTTCTCTAAATATTTTGAATATCGCGGTTTCGCGTCGGGAAACCATGATGAACTCAAGGTCATTGTTGTGATTGAATTATTTAGTATACATCTGTAACATTATCTGTGGAAGAAATTAGCTAGTTGCAAGCAAGTAACTATAGTATTCACAGTACATTCCGACGAGATATTTATAATTTGCATTACCAAAATGGTATTTAAAACAAAATTTTTTTATTCAAGTATTGGAATACAAATGAAATTAAACTTTCAAACTAACTAAACTAGTTTTATTCTATATAATGAAAAAAAATATCTACGGCCACCTTGATTGTATATATATTATAGTGAACTGTAACGTACTAGACTCAACCAAAGAGTATGTAATAGACTCTTCAGTCTACCGTCTACTGTCTAAACTTTAGGCTATGGTTTTTCGATTTAAGAGCAATTTTATTGAAATACTACTTTAACAAAATGATATTTTATTTGATCAAGTGAACATTAAAAGTTAAAAGATTTTAACACATTAAACATTAATTATTCTGTATATCATATAGAAGATATACCTGTGTCTCTTAATAGGTGGATAGTATTGGAAGGACTCTTTTGTGTGGAAAATAGTGTTAAAAACTCATAGGAATTGAAAATTTTCGAGATTCTTTGTGTTAATGAGTAAGATGGGCTCATTTTACCATAAGTATAAAAGATAACAGATACATAGACTACTTAATTTGTGCTTTACTACGTTGGTGAATTGATGTTGGTACTTTAGGCGAACGTTTACAAGGTGCGTATTCTTATGTTCTTGATGTTGTATTGATTTCGATAGTTAGGACTGAAATGTCAATGAGTACAAAACATAATTTACGATTTTAGTATTATATTTTGCAGTTTCGGCTTGTTTTTGACAGTTTTTAATTTACACTTTTAACAAACAATTTAGACAAATTGATTATTTGCTTAATCTTGTAAAACATTTGGGGAACTAATACATGCATACTGAATCATATGCTAACCAGAGCACTAGGTATCAATTATAAATATTCCTAAGAATTATTATAGTAAAGCCAACAGTACATTAAGTCCTAATTTTTTATTATTTATTTTATTCACTAATTCAATAATACATTCTTTATTGCTATTTAGTAAGAAAAAATTATCAGTATTATTTATAAAATTAATTTATAGAAAAGATGATGGTTTTACTTAAAAATTCAGTAACTATCAATTTTTCATTATTTAAATAGAACATAATATTATTAATAAGATTAATTAAGTTTGCTTTTCTATATTAGACTGGAAATAAAATTTTATTTGAATTAAAATCAATATGTTTATTTAATTAAATTAATTTCAGTAAGAATTTGGAAATATATTAAAGCATAGACATCATGTAAAAAGACTGCTCAAGGATTCGAAGCAATCACCATGCTGATGTGATGATCCTTTTCTCTTATTCAAAGATATTATTGTGTCTTTTCATGACACGTCTAACTACAAAGATAGGCAACAAAGATAAACTATAGAAACAATGAAATTACCCTATTAACAATTTAAGTAGGTAATAGATAAGACACCTCAAAGTAAAGAAGAGAATTAAATTAATTCATTTAAATTAGAAAACAGAATGATATTTCAACTGCCTCTGTCTATAACTGTATCATACATTTGGACATAAATCTCCTCTTATGTTAACATCTGAATCGGGTATAATTTAAAGTTCTAGCTAGGAACTGATCTATGTATATGGTACAACACCCTCCTCAATCTCCCACCAGGGCCCTCTATAGCTTTAACGGTTGCTCTTTTGAAGGTTATATCTGATCCATTTATTCAAAATAAAATTGATTAAATTTGGAACTAAATTTAAACTTTAAACTTAAACTTTTTTTAAATTAAATTTAAACTTTTTTAAGTCCTCTTTGGTTAGGTTTGCTGTCTCCACAAATTAAACTCTACTAACTGTGAAGTAATAATATAGTTTTAAACTTGCTGTAATTTAACAAATGATGTCTTTTTTTATATAAAACAAACTCTAGCTACTTTCACATTTTAAAAATTTACCTCCCCCTGTAATTTTTGTATTGCCATTTCAATCTGGTCATTTATTTATGGATGATATGGCAGAGTCAGTGAATCCAATCATTCTCCTTTAACAGTTGTAAAAATTCTAATGACACATGCATTAAACAACAACTTTTGGAAACAAATCTGAACTCGTAGCTTTCCATCTACTCAAAGCATCATCATTTCTAATTAACTATCTTACTCTATATCTAATAATAGGAAAAAAATTAATCCACTACAAGTTTCTAATCAGTAATAATAAAAAACTAATGTCCCACCACATCTTCATCAAGATTCATCTTTATCCTCACTTCATCAAGATCTCATGAAACTTAAAAGACCTAACTTAAAATTAATTAAGCTAAACTTTCCAAAAAAAGTTAACTTAGTTGGCAAATTTGTCATTACTATAAATCTACATTTCTGTGCTGATTTGTGTGCTAAGGAATTAACTGAGTCATGCAAAACAAATTTTTAGTCGAGGATGTCTGAGCCAATGGATATTATTAAAATTAAAAAAAATAATGACATGGCTGTGTGTTAAAAGATCTCCAAAGCTCATAATCTCGGTGAACCAATAAAGATGAATAGTGCCGTTGATGAGGATCCAGATGTGATGTTAGGATTGTATAGTATAAACCATATGTGGGAAAACAACCCACCAGTAGGGACAAAAGTGTATAATATGGATAGTGCATTAGTGCTTATGTAAGTAGACTCCAGAACTAGATGTGTTATTATATCAGAAGAAGCATATAAAAAACACTGAAAATAACCTCCAGCTCTTGCACTGAGCAACAATATGCTAGTTACAATTACTTGTGAGGAACTGAAATTGTTAGGTGTTACTCAAGTGTGTAAGAAATAAGCTGATAAAGAGGCTTGGTGCAGCCTTATATATGAGCTCATGTGAGAGGCTACATCTTTCTTACAGTATATATGTACATTGGTAGTCAGCGTTGTGGCTGTACCAACAAAAGCATTTTTATTCAATGCTTTGTGGATTTTGCAAATACCATTTTAATTGAATGATAACAAAGAGAAAGTCACTATCATTATCTTAAAGATGCCTGGAGCCATGACCAAGAACCATCCACCAACCTCACACTACTTCTTCGGCATAAGTGAGAAGACTTCAAAGGATTTTTTTGTTCCATTAGTGTATAAGTGCATGATTCTATTAATTATATTAGATAGTGATAATTTAGATAACAGATGAAGAAAGTGCAACACCTATAAAAGAGACGATTAAAAGAGTTATTGGACAGTTATTGTTATAATTTCATAAATTTACGTAGCCAACTAAAATTTATAATAATAAATTCTGGGTAACTACAGAATTTTAATAATCACTAAACTAATGTGATAAATGTCGAAGTTTGTCTACGGGTTCCATCACACTGGAAATAATCGAAAATGATTGTTCTCTACGGTGGCATGATCAGAGGCATTATCATAATAAGTGCAGTGAAGCGTCTTATAAATTACATTTTACAGTTTAAACTAAATGTCGCAACCGAAGAAAATGTTATATTAATTTTCCTGACCGGTTTTTTTTTGTGATGAAATCTGCTCTGTATTTTTTAGGTCAATGAATTATTCAATAAAATAATTTTGCATAAAATATTTGTTTACACCAATCCATATCTTTAATTCAGTACCTGAAATATTGGTCGCCAGACAGCTTCATTTCTACATGTAACTTTGTCAGTAAAACTCTCTGAACTAATTTAGGACGATACATTGGAAAAAACCAAGTGACAAATAATACAAATTAAGGTACTCAAACATTTCTTTATCTTCCTTTTACGCATTAGAAAATAAGGTGCCAAGATATCAATTCGTTATGTTATATAATAAGCTATTTGCGCGTTTTCTAAGGTCCTTTGACGATTGTGAGTATCCATTGTTGACACCTATTTATTCGTAAACGACTAGCGATATTTTTAGATTCGACTATTGATTTTGTGTAATTTTAGATTTTAATGACGTCTTGGTCGGGTTCTTTTCCTTCAAGTATCTAAATAGGATACTATTAGAGTAACGTTACATAGAATTTACTTGTTGTGAATTTTTGAATGGGCGTAATAAAGAATTCTCTGCATTGTAAGGAATATCAAAGCGCTAGTCGTTGTTATTACGAGTGAATCTTAATATCATTTTGTTTTCGCTTGATATATAGTTTGAACTACATTAGTAATCTCTATATGAAATTAGTAAAGCCATTGTTAAAGAAAGGTCATGTGATGGAGCAACTTGATAATTATTATTTGATAGCACGCGATACAATTATTTTTTCACAACAACATTATCTAACTAAAACTTTTGTTCCTTTTTTGGTTTTGTTTTAAGATGAAATTCGCATTAATGGAATTTTTTTCCAAAGAAGTAAATCTTCACGAACTTCTAACTTGAATAAAACTCCATAAATTTCTATAAATCTTTGTTAAACAAATCTCGGGTGTTCATTCGGTGTTAAGAGCAGTGGGCGTGATACAAGCTGGCGCTATCCAAATTGCGGTTTCTGAAGTCATGAGGACCAGAATATAACACTCTGATCATTATATGCACAACATGTACAAGATCGATAGTAAATGCTGCATGAAGGCAACCAAATGTAAAAGGCGATGCAATAGTGCTATACGTGCTCGTAAGCCACTTCGGGTACCAGTGCTAAAGGAGAGGCTATCGAGGAAGAAGATTACATGGTCACTCTCGAAACCTACTAAAGGAGTATCCTCATCTAGGCAGCCTCCACCACCCACGTCACAATGTTGGGAAGGCTAAATCAACCTCGGTAGGCCCTGACAAGCGCCCTTCATAGCCTTTCAGCATTCCATATAGGGCAGTCACTTAAAGTGTGAAACAATGTCATCTGGCCACAGATAGAAGTCTCGCCTGGCTATGTGGTGCAGATAGTGACCAAAGCAGCAGCAGCAGATGGGACAAAATTTCCAGCTAATGCAACACATATGGCGCATATCATTTTTAAATTGGTTACAACAGCCAAGCTTTAGACTGGCCCGCACAATCACCTGACTTAAATCCTATTGAGAATGCCTGGGATTTGCTTCAGAGAAAGGGAGAGCTTTTAGGAATTTTCCCGAAGATATTGTGTGGACAGTATTCCACAACAGGATATTGACACGGATCCACGGATTATTAATTTTAAGTTTTTAATAATTTATATTAAAAAAAGTTTTGTTTAGGTTAGATGTTTCAAAAAGAAAGTTAAGATTGAAATTTTTGAGTTTCTTTTCATCTTCTAAGTTTTTTTTAGTGTGTAGGTTTTTTAGGTAGGTTGGGTTGGTTTTGTAGGTGTCCAAACAAAAAATTCAAAAAAAATATGTTATGCACTTATAATTGAAATATCATTAGACCACGTTGATGTGTATATATGATACTTGATAATGCATAATCTTTTTGGAACTATGATCCTAAAAACTATAATTGTCTGGAGATAATTCAAATCTTTGTAAAACTATGTATAGTATAGTTTAGGTTTAGAACGTAGACGATAAATAAGACCACGTTTTTGGTATTTTCCGTTGAAAGCGGATCGATCCACCCCAAGTGGGTGGACGACGGGAGGTTCGTGCGTGGGTTCTCCTTGTACAGGTGTTTATGTTGTTAATAGGAGTGCTCTCACAATGTTTCTCAATGTCATAGACTAAGGTAATGTAACAAACATTTAATTTTGATAAATAATGTAAAATTATCGTTATTTGTTTCAGGCCATAGAAAGCAATGGCTGTCAAGAAGCATAAGTTGGTTCCCCAGAATCAGGAGCAGTTGAATTTAGCTACACTTGTGGAGTATATTCAACCTATTGTTGAGAAACCAGTTTATATGCCACCTCCAAATGAGATTATAAAAAGTTGTAAAAATGTTGTGCAGTGTTTAAGTAAGTATTACGTCAATTAACATAGTGTGTATAGTTATAAATTACAACCTCTTGTAAGACAATACGCAGTCTTACTTACAATTTTATTATAAACTCTACGTAATTACATATTTTAATTAGTAAGTCGCGCTTAAAGCATTGCCACTACCATTGCGCTAATAGTAAATAGGCGAGGTAATAAAATAGTAGAAACTATAACAAAATATATATACTTATAATATGTACTAGCTGATCCCGCAAACGTTGTTTTGCCATACATGTGATTCCTAGCAATCATTTTTTTAGTTCAATAAAAATCATTATCAGCTTTACATGTGCGGGGATATGTTTAAAATCGAAAGCGTTTTAAACAATAAAAGTATGCTTTATTTAGGTTAATAAATTAATCTTTATATGACACATTTGTCGGTTTACCATAGCAATGCCAATCTAGTCGAAAAGTATCGACATCTGTTAGAATCTTTTGGAGTTAACAGAATTGTGACTGTCAATTAAATATAGAAAAATAATTTGCAATAAAATAAAATTGCGACTATAATTAAAGATCTTAGCTATCCTATCTCTTAAGTTGGACCAGACTGCTCACAGTGTACCAATTTAATTTGAAATCAGTTAAATAGTTTAGGAGTCCATCGCGGACAAACATCGTGACAGGAGATTTATATATATTAAGATAAATTCAGCTATTATAGATGTATATGCATATTTTGGTCTCTCAATATTTTAAACATTTATATCTCTTTCAGGCCGAGTGTCAGGCACTGAGCAGGAGCTTTGGAAATGCCTACGATCCATTGAAAAGTTTCTTCTTTATGCAATCAACAATGTGGACTGCAATATTCGCAATGAAATCATCACAGCCATAATTGAAAAATTTTATTCTTACATTTCGGATCCAAGTAAGTGTTATACGTGCTTTGTGTCAGTTATCGGACTAGACAAGGTTTTAGTCGCAGCGTTAGTTATAGGTATAAGTCGGGAGAGATCTATTGTGCAATAAAAAGCACCCGAAGTGTCTAAAATACATTTAAATATTTTCTAGCTCAAATTAAAGCGGTATCTTATTGACTTTCTTATTGGTGTTTAAAATTTATGTACGAGTAAAGAAAGCTGAATTGGACTTGAACTTAAAGCTATTTAATTCTAAAAGTCCTTGCGCAATATTAGTCGATACTTTCTCGCGTTTATGACGTCTTCACTATTGTATTTTATTTTTAGATTCAGACGCTTGCCCGGCCACGTCAGTGGTGTTAGTAGTGATGGATGCATCGGACCCTAACGCAGCATTGTCGGCAGCGCGTTGGCTGGTCCAACAAAGTAAAAATGGTCCTTCGGAAGCTCGTTTGAGGGTGGCGTTGGCATGCCTGTACCGCTGGCTTTCGGAATGGAATAGTACACCTGCTCTCGGCAATTGGATATTATGCTTTATTAAAGTCTTAGAGGTAAGGTATTATTTCTCATCTTATTCTATGTATAGTTTTGTCGAATGCTAATGTTATGTTCGGTTTTTTGTATTCTATTAGTGAGAGAATAGAATTATTTGCACAAATTAAATTGTACAGTTTATTAAAGTGAGACGTTCCCAAGAAGTTAAATTCAATTAAGCTTTATTATTGTGTACAATTTTTTAGAATATTTTAGAACAATTAGTTATTAATCACTATTCGCGTTCGGTTTACTATTTTCAGTTACAGTCCAGGCACATACATATACATTATTTTAGGTGTTTGGAGTCGAGAAATATTTTGATATTAAGTTATCTTTCAGTGGTCTAACTGAATTATTGTGTAATACGTGACCCAAGTAAATACTTACGGGATTAAATGTGCATTTAGAGAATTTCAGTTTTGTGCCCTTGGTTTAATTTTCCTTGAAAGAGTTTTTCAAGATGGCTGATATTATCCGAGATATTTTCAAAATGTCATCGATGATCATGTGAAATCTTTGAGCTTGTTTTACCGTATTATATTATTACATTATGCCTGGAATATTGCTGGCAAGCAGGTCCTTGATCCTGCGTCATAAATGCAGTTTTGTACGAGGGGCGATCAAAAAGTAATTATGTATAATAAGTATAATAAAACAACGATTGTAGTTTAAATTTAATTTATTTTTATACATAGTCTCCTAACAAGTCGATACATTTAGTCCAAACCTAAAATACCCTTTAAAAAATCTGTAAAAATCTTGACTATCCCAAAATACAGCATCCATTACCTCGTTATCATCCTCAAATTTCTTGCCCCTGAGGTGTTCCGCGAGCCTAGGAAACAAATGAAAATCACTGGGGGCTTACGCTAGAGAATAGAGCCGTTGTTCGACCAGTTCGAAGCATGCATCTCGAATGGCAGCGAGCGCCACTTCGACTCTGTGTGCATGAGCGTTGTCCTGATGAAACAGGACTTTCGCTCGGAGTTTGCTCCGTCTGTTTTCCTTTATGGCGTGTCGTAGTCGTCTTATTTGATCAGCGTAGTAGGAGACCGTAGTAGTAGCTCCCTTTTCTGTGGTGTGGTGAAGGACTGAAGAAGTAAATTTTTATCTTAGAATTTACCCGTTTATTTACTTTTTGATCACCCCTCGTATCTGTATGTATGTGTGAAGCGTAAAAGGTGAGTTTTGAATTCCAGTGTTGTTATTTCTGGTCTTTTATATTAGTTCTTCAATATAAGGGAATGACTATGGTTGAGACTTTTGTTTTCATTTCTGTTATAAGCTACTTACTCCTGTTGCTAATGGGCATATGATTCTTCTATAATATCTTTTTCCAATAATTTTGTAATTAGAGATTTAATCTCCTGGTCGTCTATTGTGCAACGATATGACCTTTTGAAGCTATATATTTTTTATTAGTAGATTAATGTGCCCTTCATACCTTTACCTGTCCTTTGAAAACAGACTTATTTTTAAGAAATTAATTCAACGAACACAGAAGTTGTCTTTATGCATGTCTTCGTCGGAGTTTAGACTCTCTAAAGAAGTTTCAACTTCATTATTCAGTGCTAATTACACTACTACTATTTACTATTAGTAACTATTAGTTTTTGATCTTCACACTGCAACTAACATTCAAATTTCGAATTCGAATTGCTAGGAGTCCAAACCTTTTTTTTATAAAACAGGGGGCAAACGAGCAGGAGGCTCAACTGATGCTAAGCGACACCGCCGCCCATGGACACTCGCGAAGCCAGAGGGCTCACCAGTGCGTTGCCGACCTTTAAGATGCTTATACGCTCTTATTATCTCATATTGGCATATGTTTTCAAACAACTTGTTTTCTATTGTGACTTGTAATGTAAGCTTTTTTCTTGTTAACTTTTAACTAATATTTCCATTGGATCTTCCAAACTTCTGTAAAAATTGGTCCTGGAATATAATGTCTCTAATATATTTTGTTTTCATCCAACCATTTGTGATATCTTTTCTTCAATATAATTATCATGTTAGATAAACTTTTCGAGATTTGGATGTGATTGTGAATGGATATTGCTTGATATTCATTAATCATAAGAAAATGTTTCTCATCTTTTGTGATAATTGCGGTTATGACTATGTAGTTGTACTTTACGTCTGCCGCTGGTCTAATTTCAAACTTAGCTTGTCTGAAGGGCGGGACAGAATCTCTGAGGTGTGAGAAGGCAGTTTTAGCTGCTAAGTTGTTTTAGTCACGATTTAAATATATATACATATATTATATATGTATGTATGAATGCAGGCTTTGTAGGCTTATGTAACTTGTATCTAAAGGACATTTGGCTCCTTTACTTCAGGAGATGGAGACGGCTAAGGACAAACGCGGCCTTCCAAAAGCTTCTGTATCTTTGAAAGAGTAGATCCGTCGGTCTGTTTGTCTGTCCGTCTGTCACTATATCCTGTTGCTGCTGTAATGACGAATATTAAAAATCAGAATAAATACAACAAACGTGAATGTTTTTTATCCATCATCCATCGTGATAGTAAGAATCTAGGTATTTTCACAGATGAGTTTTTTTATATGTCTTCCTCGATTTTAATATTTCATCCATTCTATCTACTATTGAGTTGATTGATTGATTTATTTATTTATTTATTAGGACCTACCAACTAAATGTACAATTATTAATACTAATATAAACTTAACTTAAACAATATGTATTTGTACATCTAACTGGGGTACTGAGTTGCTAAAAACGTTAAACTATCAGCTCAAACACAAAAAGAAGCAAAGAAAGTGTACCCAAATGAAATGTTAAGACAAACGTGTAACGTGGAGTTGATAATATTAAAATAATAATTAAAAGAGGTCGTAATAAGTAAATAAATAAAGTTGTATTGTTGGTTGTCAACGTCTTCATTAGTTATACAAGCGGTCTGGTCTGCTTCTGTATTTCGTACATTATTTCATCAAAAACTACCTACTTTGTGTAAAGTATAACAATAAAGATTTGTTCGCTAGTTTGCTTCGCTGAGCATACGAGAGTAAGAAACTGCAAAAACTAAAACTATATTCTGACTCATACAAAAATTGAATCATTGGCTTTGCTCACGAGTGTTGGTGAATTGGAGGTGAAAAAAATACATCAACATGTATTTTAATATTTAAGGAATTTATAATTAATTATACTTTTTCAGGAAAATGATATGTTTGACATCTTGATTGAAGTGTCAATAGAGAATATTGCTAATCTGTTCGCTGTAATGATAAGTCCTATTTCGCGAAGACAAAGAGTAGCTGATGTAATACTACATGTTTTGATTTCTCTGCGGGAGTCGGCTGAAGCCTTCGAGCGGGTACGTTTTTACAATTGTGAAATATTACAATTTTATGTATTGTAACTGATTAGCGATACAGATTTCGTCGATCGATCGATGTTTAGCGATTAGCGATAAACGTGTATGTGGGTATTTGTGAGCAGTTATAATAAGGTATTTTAAAAAGAAAAATAAACTTTCTATTGTATGTAATTTGTCAATTTTCTTATAATTCGTTTGTCGGATTTGTGTTTTTTATAATTAGTAATTACCGACCCATTTCGCTTGCGACCATTGCGGCCAAGGTATTTGACAGTGTGTTAAACGGGTATCTCAATAAATTTGTTTCAACAAATGATGCACAATTTGGGTTTAAACCGAGCGTATCGACGGAGAGCGCCATTTACTGTTTGAAACACACTGTTAAGTACTATACGGCAAGGCGGACGCCGGTGTACGCGTGCTTCCTCGACTTATCGAAAGCGTTTGACCTGGTCTCATATGATATACTGTGGGGCAAGCTGAGGGACTCGGGTGTGCCGGCGGAGTACACGGCTCTACTAAAATACTGGTACGCTAACCAACGAAACCAGGTGAGGTGGGTTGGTGCTCTGTCGGATGAATACAGGCTGGAGTGCGGTGTGAGGCAGGGTGGTTTAAGCTCTCCACTTTTATTCAACCTGTATGTTGACCAACTTATTGAAAGACTGAGCAGCACACATGTAGGCTGCCATATCGATGACATATGTGTCAACAACATAAGCTATGCGGATGACATGGTGCTGCTCAGTCCGTCGATAGCAGGGCTTAGGAAGCTAATTTCCATCTGCGAGACGTATGTGGCGGAGCATGGCTTAAAATATAACTCTAAAAAGAGTGAAATTTTAATATTTAGGGCACCGAAACAGCGACCACGCCATGTGCCGCCAGTATGTCTCAACGGTGTACCTATGAAAGTTGTGGAGAAGTTTAAATACCTCGGTCATATTGTCACTAGTGACCTAGGAGATGATGAGGATATTGAGAGAGAACGCAGGGCGTTGGCGGTAAGGAGCAATATGCTTGTCCGCAGGTTCACTCGGTGCACTACAGACGTGAAAATAACTTTATTTAAAGCGTTCTGTCAGTCTTTTTATACCGGTGGACTGTGGGTGACATATACGCACCGAGCCTACAACGCCCTGCGTGTTCAATATAACAATGCCTTTAGGATGCTGTTGAGGTTGCCGTGGCGATGTAGTGCCTCCAAAATGTTCGCGGACGCTCACACCAAAGACTTTTTCGCAATAATGCGAAACAAAGCGGTGTCACTCATAAAGCGTCTGCGTACCAGCAGCAACGGCATCCTAAAGGTAATTGCTGTCAGGCTTGATTGCCCAATACTACGCCACTGTGTGGAGATAGCTATTGGTCAATAATTATATCACGTTAACAAACTCAATCTTATTATACTAACTTTACTAACTTAATATTTAAGGAAAAATTGTTACTAACATACTAACAATCTATGGATGTTTTATCATCTGAAATAAAGGTTTATTTATTTATTTATTTATTTATTTATAGGTTATTTAGTGATTTTGTGTATTTTTTATAGATATCCGAGTATATAGGCGTAGTTCTGGAGTCCCTTGCTGCCGATAACAGGCAATGGAGTAGACAATTGTTGGGACATTTAGTTGATATACTAACAACCATGATGAATCACAATATGAACGCGTTGAAAGGTGTTCAATTATATATGTTCCGGGACAAATACAGCCATGTGGTAAATATAACCATACATTAATTATTCACTAATTAGCAGGTATAGGGGACCAATTAAACTTAAGATCAAGTTACGTTAATGTTTTTATATGAAGAAGCATTTCTGGTACAAACAATAATTATTTAATGTTTCATGAATTACAGTTTCTAGCCTTTTAACATTAAGGCAACAATTGTAGAATATATAACTTGATTTTTATATTGAGTTCCCATCTTTATATTTGTGTTGAGATGAAAATATATGTACTCCAAAAAGCTTTGGGTTCTCTAATTGAAGAATAATAATTTTTAGATCAATCATCTGGAACGTCACATGGCATCTAACACAAATTCCATACTTATGGATCCAGCATGGAAGTCCCCGAACGTAGTCAAACCCGCCAAGTTGGATAATGCAAGTGTACCTAAAGTTGGACTGGAGAATCTCGGCAACACCTGCTACATCAACAGTGTGATGCAAGCACTATTTTTGGTACACCAGTAAGTATGATTTGTTTTGGCAATTACATGATAATTTGATTGCTTTTAAGTTAATAAATGTGTATTATAATGGAAAAAGTTTAAATATGGAATAATTATAATAAATATCTATTAACTATAACCATTTAGCTGATCATAGGTATATTTACATAGCCGTTTTATTCTCTCTGAAGATGAGAGATTTAGTATTCGAATTTATTTAATTTTTCATACATTAGCACTCTGCTCTATATCTCATGAGAATGTGAGAATCATCAGTATGATGCTATTGTCTTTGTAAAATATTGTAGTAAATATTTTCCTTGCGCTGCGTTGCAAACTTTTTCATTATTGGAAGATGTTAATTTAATGAATGAGAACCAGTGATCCTATAATGGGACATAAAATATTTTGAATGTAAATGTGATCAGCCTGTGTCCGAAATATTAATTGGTTCAAATCGAACCTAGAATTTCCGAATCCAGGCATTGCATTACGGTTCACAGTGTTGTGTTTTATAAATGTATTCTATGCAATGGCTAGTTGCGAAGTTCGCTACTGTATGTATGCTTTCTGCTAACGCAATGCAAAAGCTATTCTTTAAGATCTTGGTTTCTTGGTATAGTAGGCTGATCACCTACTTGCCTTTAAATATGTCTGCTTTAGTGACATTGCTTTATTTGATTTGAGTTTTTATATTTTTATTTAAATTCCTATCACTCTTGGACATTTATAATAATTGGTTATGCTATAAAGTTTGCTCATACATTGCTATAAAGAAAAAATATATTCGGTGTTTGCGAGTTTACATATTCTTTAAGAATAATATCGGCACACATTTAATAAGGTCGGTTAACTCCAAGGTGTTTATAGCTTGTGTGCTATGGGTGCTAACCAAACTGATAATCGTATACATATATAACACCACAGCCAACTGACAGTACCGGGAATCGAACCCTCTGTTTGGCTGTCCAATTTGGCATAATGCACAATGTTTTAAATGATGTGTACTAACAAAAAAGTCATTATTAATAATGTATAATATATTGTAGTAAAGTGTGTGTATGTAATAATTTATTTGTGTTTAAATCCGATAAAGAGTTTTAAACATAATAAGCGAATGCGATGCAGAATGTATCTACGTGTAAGCCACAACATCTATTGCGAGTTTATTTCAGTGATATTTTAGCGAATTGTACACCTTCACACAACAATCGACACCCTAATCTTTGACTGAACACAGAACATTTGGATTATTTAAAATGCAAATTTCTCTTGTCAAACAGGTTTAGCAATTATTCAGTGCTCAACATGTTCGAGAAGCCGTATTGGGCGAAAATGTCAGCGTTATTTGTGAATATGATGCATACTGTTGCACCGTCTATTAAACCGTCGACGTTTGTGTCGGTTGCCAAGCCGGATTTCTTCGTGTCCAAGCAACAGCACGATAGCTCAGAGTTTTTGGGGTGAGTGAATTATTACATTTCTACATGTACACAGCTGAATTATAATTCCACAGTTCGCTTTACGAAGCATTTTCTATTGCGACCAAGTGAGCTGGATTCGACTTCCAGCGGAGGTCTTCCCCACGAGATGCGACCTCCAATTCTTTAAAAGAGAGCGTACTCCTTCCTTAAGGGCCGGCAACACACTCATTAATGGGTGTCTAACGCCACCCGCAAGTTCGTTTGCCCCCCTATTTAAAAAAAATAGTCTCATTACATTTCTGTTTTATATTAAAACTGAACCACGTTTTCGAAGTTTTATAATTCAAATCAAAAGCAAAACCATTTAAAAAACCTTGTTTCATCATGAGATAACATCTCCAAATAAAAAAAGATTGAGAAACTAAAACTGAACCGAGCATAAAGTCAAATTGAGAAAGTAGTCTTTCATTGTTTTTAAAAATATAATTGAGACGTGATTGTAACTTTTGTTACAAATGTTAATTTCCTATTATACTAGCTGACCCAGCAAACGTTGTTTTGCCATACATGTGATTCAATTTTCAATTAATAAATAAAAAATAGGCGTTGATCGTAGAGGGGTAAAAATTTAGGATTGTATGTATTTTTGTATGTATCATGGAAAAAATAAGAAATTTTGTCAAAAAAAAAATTGGTTTGGACCACCCTTAACATTTTGGGGGATGAATAAAAGATGTTAGCCGATTGTCAGACCTACTCAATACGCTCACAAAGTTGAATGAGAATCGGTCAAGCCGTTTCGGAGGAGTTCAAGTTCGAACCCACGAGTATTTTATATATTAGATTTTATTATACTAACTGTTGAGTGTATTGCGAAGTATCGACTCTAAACTTGAATGGATGAATACTATATACATTTTTTTACCTAAAATGATTCCAGGTTGCTATATTAATGTTATATTGAAATGTTTCAAATTTATTGTAACGGTTAACCGTTTTAGAAACTAAAATATCAAATCTATTATTTGATATTTGTTCGTTATTTTTATATGGCAATGACAATGAAGGAATGCAGTCTCGACTTGAAACGCTGTTAAATAAAATTTATTGTATTTTAGATACTTATTCGAGTTACTACAATCGTATGAGGATAGCATTGTAAGCGATTCTAGTTATGACTACAATCGACCGGCAGTGCTGAATTCCAACCGTGTGGTGTCCCTGCAGTCTATGCACGGAGTCAGAAGGTATATAAGCGGCATTAATTACAATTTCTAGCATGTAGTGAAGGTGATATCAGCTTACTATTTTATAGGAATATTATAAATCTGAAGAGTATGGTTGAACGCGATAGGAGTTGTGTTAATTGAAAAATTTGTGTTGAATAAGTCATTATTCGATGGTTATCATATCTCAATTAATAACAGCGAGTAGATAAAAAAAATTGTACAAAATTACAAGAACATATTATTGTAATTTTGACATATTCAAAATATTATGGAGAAAAAATAAGAAAATAGAGAAAATAATATGGTCCTGAAATATAGGAGAGAGAGAGAAGGAGAGCGAGAAAGAATAGCCATATATATATATATATATATATATATATTTTTTTTTTTATATTTGTTTTTAATTGTAATTGAATATTTACAGTGAAGAGCAAAAAAGCTCAGAAAAGCCATGCACATCTTCACAAAGGCCGGAGAGCAGTAGTTCGGGTGTGTACTGTTTTTTTTTTTTTTTTTTCATTTTTATTTATGATTTTGGTCATGTATTTAAAGTGAGCAGATCCTAGATTGAACCTATTTTGTTTATATGCATATTGTTTGACAAGACGACATTTTGAAATTAAATGCTCACAAAGAGTAACACTTGAACTCATCAAAATCTTTAATTGGACACGCGTTCGATCGATATAAACTTTAGAAATATTTAATCGTAATACTTGCTAATTATGTTAACAGACAAAGTATTAATTTCTTTGTCAAGCTTGTGACATTGTAATTTTAGAAATAGTTCAGTATTTGTGAATTATAATTTTGTTGGATTGTAATTTTATTGGAAACATTTAATAACAGTGAGAGCAGCTTGTATAACATATTACATTTATCGTATATAATAATACCCCGAATTTACGCGATTAGTGGGCGCGATAGGTCGCGGAAGTCGATGTAAAATTTTGCATATATGTTTAATAATCAAAGGCTAATACGAGAATTTAGGAAATCGATAAAATCACATTTCCTATCGAAGATTTCATACAATATACAGTGCAACTTCGATATAAAAAATCGGAGGGGAACAAGAAAATATTCGTGATATCAAGTAATTCGTTGAACTGAGGGTTGTTATGTTGAGGTTAGATTGGTCTAAAATTCGTTATAAAGAGGTCTACAAACAAAAGCGTGTCGAAACATGAATCACTTTATAAGATTAAGAGATATATTATTGGAGGAAACTTTATATAAAGGTTTTGGGTTGGCAAAATTAGTTAATTAGAGGTATGAATACTTTTTCTTGATAGTTGAAAAAACGTTATAATGAGGTTGTACGCAAAGAATGTTCGCAATGTAAAGGTATATTTTATATTGCCTCTTATGGACAATTCAAGGTGATTACGAAGAATTTGTTAAATCGAGGAAGGCGTTATATTGAGGTACGTTATATTAAGATTGCACTGTAATAAAGTCTAACGCCTCAATGATATTTTTCTTTTCTAGTATTGTGGTTGTATTTTTTGTATTCCTACTTTTATAACAGCAATGTGTTCTGCGTTATCTTGTTCGGCGTCTATGCCAACAGTTTACAGCTTATATGATTTTCTAATTGAGCTGGGTCTAATGAAACTGGCTTCTAAATATTTTCTCTCTCTTAAAACCAATGAATAAATCTATATCTATATAATTTCGTAAATCGGGGTATTATCATATACAGTTTATTTAATATATGTATTGATGAAGAAATATTAATTTTAGCTGGTTCGTGCCGCCTTAAACGACACACTGAGTTCGATAGCGGTATCCCGACCAAGTTTCGTATTCTACACCAATCGTTTATCAATACCGTGTTCGCCGGGGTATTCCTCACGCGTATTAAATGCATTCACTGCGGCTCTTGCTCACGCTCAAGAGACGTGTATAGGGACCTGCAACTAGCATTTCCCGAAAAGACAGCCGGAAATCAGTACACCATCCAAGGTCTTATTGACTACTACTTCTCCAATGAAATACTGATGGGTGAGAACCAGTACAAGTGCCATGATTGTGACACCCTGCGTGACGCTGAGAAAAGTGTCATCATCGAAACAGCACCCAAGATTCTGATCATCATATTGAAAACGTTCAAGTAAGTAGCCTCGTGCTAAACATCTCACGCGACTTTTTTTATATGTTTAAGCGTTCGTCTTGAATAAATTTGCATGTATTGAAATGAAAACAACGATCGATATCACAATTTCTTATACCATTAAAAAGCTATCTTCAGTGACGCATGGTAATAATTATAGCTATGTTCCGCGCGTCGATTCGACGATGAATACAGGCATGAAACGGGGCAGGAGGCTGCTCTAAAGTGATCACCGCACATGGACACTCGCAATGCCAGAGGCCTCGCAAGTGCGTTGCCGGCCCTTAATTTTTTTTAAGTTTCATGAGTTTTGGATCTGGCGAACTGCGTTCAATTTCATTGTTTATCTGTAATTTTCGGTTCAATTTGCCTCTATAATTTAAATTATTTAAATTTCAGATACGACACGAAGCTTCGAGTGCAAACGAAGTTGATGCACTCCGTCATGTACAACACAACTGTCACATTGCCCACTGTGCGTTCCCAGCAGGACCACAACATGTACAATTTGTTCGCCGCTATCATTCACGTGGGGACCACTATGAACGCCGGCCACTACTACACCCTGGGCAAAGACCACAACGACTGGTACATCTTCGATGATTCCAGGGTCAAGGCGAGTGACGAGACCGGAATCAATAAACTGGAACGCTCGCACACGCCATACATGCTCTTCTACAGGAGGAAGGACGTCGACGAAGGCACCGTGGCTTCGTTCAGCAGCCTCCCGAAGAAGATGCAGCAGACGGTGATGTCCTGCAACAAGGCCCACTTAGAGTACCGCAAAACGACCAAGAACCGTCCATGACGGTTAAGGTCCGATAAATTAATAAACTTTTCGATGGATTGTGATATATGATTTAAACAATGGTATTAATGTGCATGTAGGTGAGGTACTGATTTTCTCTTCGGATGTTAACATTACTTTACTGTAGGAAAAATAACCACGGTGATTAATTTTATAAAAAAATAATATATAATATGTAAGTCAGTGTCGCCATGTATTAGAGCATTGTTTTGAAGCGTGATCAGTCTGAATTTTAATCGATTTTATGTATTTAATTTGAAACAGGTCTATCTGACAAAACTATCCACCTAGGAAATTATATTTAAATGTACTGAGCTGCGTCTCAGTTGGATAGTTCCGATAATCTTGTTGATGTTTGTTTTTAATTTCAGTTAAATTTGATAATACATATATTAATTATTAATAATTGTAAATAAGGTTAAATATGTAAATTGGAACTTTAAATCTCCGTAGGTCTGAGACCTGTATTAGAGCGCTATTTTTGTTTCTAAGCTTTGTTGTTAAGGCTAGTCACCTATCAGGTAGGTAGTTTACATACTATTGCCCTGTCTACCATGACTTTAACGAGGTATTAACGCAAAACAATCAAATTAATATGAAAATTCGTCAGTCCCTGAATATTCGTACAGACTAATCTAACGAGCTCGGTCATTGACCGATTCGCGAGACGTCAGTACTCCTTAGATTAGTATCCCCACAACTTTGATGAGCACAAAGGATCTTCAAAAAAGGTTTGTTATCATTATAAATTTCAATATATTCTATCTAACTTTGGTGTTTATAAATGTCGATTAAGGAGTAAGGAGTACATATGTTATGGTTGTATGAAATCGATGTGGTATATGTTCGTGCAACAAATTGCGTTAATTCTTAAGATTTAAAGTTGTATCGCCTAGGAAATTATAGTTTAGTTAGTAAATGTATTCATGTATAAACAATTCGTAAAAAGCTTTTTGTGGACAAAATTGGGCAGAACTGCAAAATCGAATGTCAGCCGTGAATTCGAAATTTTCCTGTCGACCTCGGCCTAGCCATCAAATGTGTCCATGATGTAATGATCGACAGTAATTGATTTTTCGACGATGCATTCGTTTCAGCAAGTTTCATTTACAGACTGGCAACCATGCTCTTCGAGTTATGAGCAAGTAGGCGTTTGTCATCTGTAAATCTCGTCCCGCCTCCGGGAACAACTCATTTGGGTTTGGGACCTTATTCGCAGCTACCCTATATTAATTATGCCAGGAATCGTGTTAATTAATATACATCTAGCAAAATGTGTCCACATTTAATGTCATCACTCATCTCTGCCTACCTAAATTATTGTTTACTTGAAATTTGTGTAATTATCAAAATGAATGTATTTACAATCTTAATGTATAAAATTAATATAATCAGAAGTTATATTAAGTTGTGTTATCTATATATACAATACATGGTTTTATAAAAATAAATGTGTTGTGGTTTTAAATTATTTCTCACTTTATATTGAACGTTTCTGAGTTATGCAAATGTGCTTACCACTAGCGAGTACTAGAGATGTTTATCGAACAACAAACATTCGAATGAGCTGTGCCACCGTTGCATCGCGTTGATAGGATTTTGTTTGGCTTCAAGCATTTCTATTGGGACTTGCATGAATTGTGACCTTAAAACGACTTCAATCTAAGCAAATTTTAATTATTTCCAACATTTCTTAATTACAACGCCACAAAAAATTCCATTAGATTATAAAAAATTGTTTAAAATTCTTATAGACAAAAAGGGGTCGAGAGTAAATTGGTTTATATTTTTTATACTATAGACTGCGAAGTAACGCCTGATTATATTAATTATGTAAATTGTTAACTAACCGTAGTCTATTAATACCATAATATCGATTTAATTATACAAAGTATCAATTAATTACTATCAATTCGTAATATTGCGGTCAGGACTTCAGTTCTATAATAATTACTAGCTAGCTAAGGCTAGCATATGTCATCGCTACTTTCAGTTTTCATATCATTACAATTATTGATATATTTATTATTATTGCGTTATATTTCTACTTATATATATATTTTCTTTTCATTATGGCATATTTAATTTCGGTAATTCAAATTATTTATTTTTCTAATACAAACACTTATGAATTCTTCATATCGCATTATTATTTTAAATTAATATTAATTATGGTTGAAAATCGCATGAATAATGGATCAACAAAACTTCGAGCATAGCTCATAAAGATAGCAGTATTCACGAAAAAGAATTAGATCAACTAAAACCCTATTCCTTCCTGGAAATTAATAAGAAATAAAAATCTTTAGTGACTATGTAATACAGCAGTTACCTGCTAATGTGGACCTGTGAAACGTGCTTTAAAAGAATTTACTCTATGTTAGCTATGACCTATGAGACAGAATTCTCACATTTTTACAATTGACATACATTTGACAATTGACAGCGATGGTTGTCATTGGACGCTTTCCTTTTCAAATATCAAATAAAAAATCTCTTGTGAAATTTATAATTTTACACAATTATAATTGTTAATGTTTTAGTATTACATTTTAAGTTTACTTAATGTTCAGTATCATTTTTTACTTAGACAGACTAAAGCACATTCAAATGTGCAGTCTAAATGGGTTAAATATGATTTAGCCGCACTGAGTAAAATATTTATAACACAAAATTTTCAGTGTTCAGTCGTTAAAGAGTGTATATATTATGGATGCATCGGCCTCACTTAAAAAAGATGAAGACTTCAGCAATTTGTGTAATTTCTATGTAAAAATAGATAACGGCTTTCCTATAAACGACAAACACAAGAGTTCAGTTATTAAATACACACGTTTACCTGATTACGATTATAAAAGCAAAGGTAAGCAATGGTCACTTGTTTCAGAGTTGCATGATAAATGTTTGCAAAATATGGAACAAAGAGTTAACTTGTATTTAACCACTTTTTTAGGTCTGTGTCAATTTTTTTTTTAATTTCCTATACTATTTTATATAAGTCGCTATTTAATATATAAAATTATTTACTTACGTGACGCACATAATCGTATGTTTCAATAAACAATTAATGTGTACAAATGTGTTTCCTATAAACAATGTTTAAACAATATTTTTTGTATATTATTAATTTTACCATATAATTTTTACTGTAGGACAATGGCCCAAGAACAGTTATACCTTAGAGCCCAGGTTGCGGCGTATTATTGCCATTGAAGAGCCACTGATAGATACTACTAGATCATTAAAAACACAGGTGGCTAGTGATTCAAAGATGGCATCAACAGGTTACTCAAAAAGAAAAATTGTAACAATTGATGAAGATGAAGAAAATAGTTTGCACCCCAAATTCTGTATGTTGTGATGTTTGATTTGATTTCTGTTTTTGCTATTAAATTGATATTTTTCAAACATGACTGAATGTGTGTTTTGATGTATCATTTTATATACCATGTTCATGTTTGCAGCGCGTGAGATAAAAAGTTCATACACCAAATTGGTGAGCAGAGCATTCGAAGCAAAGGATAATAAGCAGTCATCTCAAAGAAGTACATCGAGACTATTCAATTCAACAAAATGTATGTTTTTGAATGAATGTTATGTAGTATTAGTCTATTTGAAGTTTGTTATTTTGATTTTGTTATTTATTCAATGCCTTCTTCATTTCTTTACTTATAAGTAGACAATAAGAGGTTGTTGAATACCAACATAAAAGTCAATGGAGGAGTCTAGGTGCCAGTCATATAGAAAATCTTAGTGTGGGTACTTGTCCACTATTTTTATCACATATATATGAATCTTATGCCAAATGTTCTTTTTTTCTTCTTTTACTTTCATTCTTATTCTAGTTAGAATTTTATAGATTATAATTTGCCTAAATTTTAATTTTGTGTCTTTATGTTGCAATCCTGCAAACCATATCTCTAATTGCTTAATTAGATAGAATCAATTTGTGAAGTTCATTATGTTATAAAAGCAACAGATAAAATTCAAAAATACATTTATAGTTGACATTAACATAATTATTTTATGGTTTTTTTTATAGATTCCCAAGACGCTAAGCAAAGTATTAAATCGAGTCCTACAAATATTACTAAAAGAAATGTTGGTATATCAAGTTCTAAGAATAAGCAAGCTAAAGAAAATGACCCTGTATTTAAAGGCAAAGGTACACAAAATGATTCATATGTACTATTTTGTTTATATTTGTTAGTAATTATAAATGTTATGTTATTTAATTTTCAGAATCTTCACGCAATACTAAAACTATCAATGCACTGTCTAAAACAGTGGTTGGTAAAAAATTTAATTCAACAGATAGTGCTAAAGAAATCCAAATATTAAGAAACAAAGTGAAAGAAGATACTAAATGTACTCCAACTAAAAAGATAGCATCAAAAGAAAAGATTGGCAAGTTGTCTCCTGAATTTGGACGGCTGAAGAATAATTTACTAAAAGAATTTAGTGGTAGAAAAAAACCAGTGAATGTCATTCATGTTCCGTTAGAAAAAGAGTATGAAAACTATGATTTGACAAACCAAATATCACAGATTGAAAAGGAAATTAAAAGCAAGATGGTTGAGAGTAGCACTGATGTGGAAGACTTTAAAGTTATGTGTGATGTTAATGTTGGGACAGAATCTGTAGAAAAAAGGGATAAAATGACTACAACTGTAAAAGATATCGCACAAAACAATTCCAAAGCAACAGAAAATAAAGACATTAATACTTTTGATGATCTTAAAATACCGAATGTTACTTTAATCAAAGAGAAATGCGAAAATTCCAAAGAAAACTTAGTTAATTTTTGTTCACAGTCACTACCTAATTTAAATATTCCTACATCTGGTGTGACATCCATAGATAAAGATAATGCACAAGCAAAATCCTTATGCAAAAGTTCATATATAATTAGTAGAGCAACATTAACCTATACCACAAAACAGAAAATTGACATTCAAATGGTTGAAAACAATATGGATTTGAATATACCATCAAGTACGATCAATTATCCTATGAATGTAATGTCTGTTTATAAAAAAGAATTAAGAGAACAGAAAACACATGAAAATGTAAATAAAAATGCAGAAACAGAAAATTCTGATCGCCATGATTTAAAAAATATTGATGATACTAAATTAATAAAACCGTCAGATATAATTAGCTCAATAAATGCTCATACAACTTTACACCCGAATGACTATATAAATGAACAATTTCAGCGCGAATTAAATTTTATTGACTCATTTTTTGAGTCCTTGCAATATTTAGAAAATTGCTCTTTCTCTGATAAAAGATTAAGTCAGTGTAATGTAGAAAAAATTGTCAACAGTGATTTGAAGAAATTGGAATATGAATCATTTTTCTCTAAATTTGAAAATTGTCATGTTGATGATACAGAAACAATAGCTTCAAAGAGTCTTTGTCTGGTAAGTGTTTATCATTGAAATCACAAACAAACGACTTAACTACCATAAATTGTTTCAAAGCTGTTCATAAAGCATATTTGTCTCATTTCTTATAGTTTTAGTTTATTGATAACATTCACTTTCATTTTAGCTGAATTTACTTATACGCGATGAGCAGCGACGAGCGAAAAACCTCCTATTCGTGCTGAAAATGCGCGAAGATGCTCTGAAAGATTTCACAAGATCTCAAATATTGTGGTTAGAAAATCGTAAAAAACAAGATAAAACCGACATATCTACACTTAAAAAAAAGCAACGAGGTGCAATTCTCAAACTTCAACACGAGTGTGGTGAAATGCAACGTATGCGCAAAGCATTATTGACCCTATCAGAGAAGCGAAAGGTTGCGCTGATGAAAACCAAAAGAAATATTGAACTAAAGTTCAGAAACAATGTGGATGTGGAGCAGATAATCATGGAGAAGCGGAAGTTAAAGAGAAGTTCATCCACTGATAGAAATACAGCACCATTGAAGTGTTTTGATTTATCAAGTAGTGGGTGTGAAGAGAGTTCAGCATCCCGGCCAAAATCTGTTACTCCTCTGTGTATTTTAAAGCCTGTCTTAGATACACAAAGTGCGGAGAAGAGCATTCAGACCGGAGAAAGTATTTTATCAACGGCAGCTAACCAAACTAGCACAGCTGAAGAGAACTTTGTTGTTGTTGATGGAGGCTATCTCAACATTTTATTTCAAAACTTGACTTTACCTGAAATTTTTAGTAGTACCAAACAGTATGAAGTGAATGAGGAAGCACTTAAAAATATTGTCACAACCACCAATAACAAAGCAAACGACAAAGAAGCAGATGCCATCAAGAATTTCATGGATAATGTTAAAAGTCATGAATCAGAAGATTCTAGTAGTCCGTCTACAGCCCGAAGTTTAGTGGAGGAATTTGACCAGTACTACAAGGGCCTAAATATCGAAGATAGAGGTCAATTAAATCAAAGTATTCATATTCACGAAGTCAAAGATGTTGGTGTCCAAATTACTGAACCATGGAATGAAGAAAAGTGTAACAATGAAATCAGTGATAATCATAATAGTGAAATTGATAGTGAATCAGTTGAGCCCACTATGGTGTCAATTCATACTCAGTGTGCAAAGGGAAGGGATGATATGATCAATGGCAGATCGGTGGCCGGCCCTTTACCAGTGCCTGCGGGTGAGGCAGCAGTCCCTGAAACAACTACTCCTGATTTGACTACATGGCCCGAACATAAAACCTCATCTACCTCTACATCTCCAGGTACATACAAATTACAAACAATTGATATCAAACTATTTGATATCATATTTTTGCCATGCCAATATCACTTGTTAAGAAATATGTAAACTTATTAGCTAGCAATTCTTTTACATTATATATGAGATAAAACTAAAATTAACATAGGCTTTGTGATTTTCTGAAGCTGTTATGTATCTATTTTATAAACACTGTTATATACCAAAAATCAATACCTGAATTCCATAGTAATTTAAGGTATATTCAATTGCTATACTGCTTTTCAATTTCACACCAAAAACATATTTCTTAAACCAGAATACTTTGTAAAATTCAAACATTCAATTTTCAGATGAAAATAGCAGCGTCGATATTCCAGTTTCGTTCCCATCTACAGCCGCCATTATCACACCAGCTCAGAGCGAGGCAGAAGAATTGCGAAGACAGCAGCTTGCCATAGAGAAAGAGGTCTGATGACTTATTTATTTTTTATAGAAGCTTCTGAAATTTGATTCTTTTTATGAGAATACACAAGATATGTGATAGGCCTCTCACCGTCGTTTAAGTCGACGTGGCCCCGTAATCACCATTTTTCGATCGAAAGCGATTTCGACAGATACTTTTTCTTATATTTAGGTATTATATCATATAAATTTACAAATTTCAGATCAAAGCATTGGAGCAACAGCAGCAGTGTCAGTTACTCGTAGTACGAGAAATACCGGATAAGCCACCGCCCCCATATACTCCGCCTGCCGTAACGCGCGCGCCTAAGCCCAAAAAGTTTACACTTGATGCTGCGAGTGAAGAAAAAGTCGAAAAATATTTAGCAAAAGAAGACACGTTCGATTGTATGGAGCCATTCGAGGCGTTCCTCAAAGACTTCTGCCAAGAGAACCTCGAACAAGAAAAGAAGGAGCAAGGGGATAAATTTTGGGATACGTGTCACGGTTCACCGCCGAGGAAACCAGCGGAACACCAGAAGTCTGCCAGCAGGGTGACCGCAGATCTCAAGGAAGTGCTCACTGGAGTTAGACCTACAGTTGTTTCCGGTAATTATTTATTATAAGATGTGATTATACGCGCGATCGAGATAAGTGAAGCTGCTTAGCGAGTCTTATTATTTATAAAACATTGGGCATGGGAATTATTATTATTAATATATGACAAAGTAGACGCCGAAGTAAGCTTTTTAAAAATAGTCATTTTCTTCATTGTTATTCGAAGGTTCCATTTCTTTGAGAACACACACACATTAAAAACACTTCCTTTGTCAAATAATCATATTTATTATGTAAAGTGTAACAAAATGATAGTTTTTCACTGTCCGAGTGCCAACAAGCGAATGTGTCTTCTGTTGTAGTGCTCCTCTTTTTATTACAACTGTAGTGGGGTAGTAGTAGAGGGACGACCCGAATACGCGCAGCAATGTTGCTGATTAGCCCCGATATGCTGTTAAGTTTGGATCGCGTCGGTGTAGCTGACGTATTCCGGTTTGATTATATCTTTATATATATAATTCTTCAGTGAGTGTGTATGTCACTGAACTTCTCTCAAACGACTGGACCGATTTTGATGAAATTTTTTCTGTGTGTTCAAGGGGATCTGGGATGGTTTAGATTCACAATATTATATAAAATTCTCGTGTCACGGGGTTCGAACTTGAACTCCTCCCAAACGGCTTGATCAATTCTCATGAAACTTTGTAAGCGTATTGAGTAGGTATGAGAATCGGCCAACATCTATTTTTCATCTCCCTACATATTAAGGGTAGTCCACCCCTAAATTTAATAGACAAAATTTTTAGTTTCTATTTTTTTATGATACAACATACAAAAATACATACAATCCTAAATTTTCACCCTTCTACGATCAACCCTTATTTTTTATTTATAAATTGAAATCACATGTATGGCAAAACAACGTTTGCCGGATCACCTAGTATACATATAAAATGTTAATCTCTTTCCAAGGTGTGGGCGCGCGACGATCGGACCACATAGACGACATACTGTTTGCCGAGTGGCGCCGTTGCGAACCCGAATGGACCTCGCTTCACACGGACGAGGTTATTGTGAAAAATCAAATATTCGAAAGTATCTTTCAAAAAATCCTCACGGAAACTGTGGACGAATATAAGAAATCTGTTATTGCCAAACGCGATGTTGATAATGATTAGCCATGTTTCGCTTACGCAAATGTCTTAGTAATTATAAGTGCTTTCGATGTGTAGTCATATATAGGTTTGTGAGACTCGTTCGTTAACATCAGTTACTCAATAGTATAGCAAAGCATGTTATTGTGTTAAGCAAATCTAAGGGTAAGTTGATTAAGGCGTAACTTATTGAAACGTTATGTAAAATATGATAATTGGAATCCAAAGTTATATTTATTTATATACATCGGAGGTATGGCAGTGTTGTCAAAAAAATTACGTGATAATTTTTGGTCTTCGAATCTCACGTCAATGGACTGCTAAACTAAATTCCGAAGCCACCGTATACAATAGATTTCAATGTTTAATTATGTTATAGTCATGATGTTTTGTAGTATGAAATTTAATCATAGCAACTTTACAAATAAAACCATTTACTTCACATACTTATTATTAATATATTTCCTTATCCCTACGTCTATTTATATTTTAATGTGTTCAGTTTTATGAAACAAACATTTAAAATTTTTCTCTTCAGAACTCAACAAATATATACTATAGTATGATTATTAATTCCAGTCAATAATTTTAAGTGCCTGTCACTGATACAGAAAAGGGTGAATCGCTAGAATGTAATAACTTTGGTTTTAAATCCGCAAAACGCTTTTAAGCTATTCTTCAATATACTCCGAGTTGATTTCTTAATGATACAATGTTTTATATATATCCATACTATTTGTTATTAATATATGTACATTCTTTGATTCAGAAATAAGTAAACCAGCTTCTACATAACTTTTTTAACTGCCTATATGTAACATTTAATATATTATTTTATTTAATTACTTACCGATTATGTCTTCTGTTTAATTATCATAAATTACATATTTTTATTCATATAAAGCCAAATTAATATTTAATAAAAGAATGTAATCTCGACTAACTTTTAATTGTAAAACCTCACTATTTATATATGCTATATTTCTAAATACATGGAATTAATAACTGTAATTTATATACTATACGCATATATACTAATACTGTACGTACACTCGTTCGTCTCTTTCTTTCATGTTGTTTTTTCGCTTCGATGAAATTGAACATGGAATCCGCACGTACAAAAATCTTTAATTATTTTTTTATGGTAACTATTACAATTTTTTTCAAATACTAATTAATATACGTGTATAAAAACGACTATAGGTCCACCGCTACCAAGTGCAGGTAAATTGATAAGGAGTTAAACATTTTTGACAAATAATTTTACAGGTTTTAATAAGTTATTGCGAGATTATTAAAACTTTAATATCTCGCAATAATTATTGGTGGCTGAATTGACAACAGCTAACCTCTGCCTGCACAACATATGAACCGATTTTAATACAAAAATCATATCATAAATTTAAAATTTCGTAACAAATATAAAATAAAACCTCGCTACAATCATTAAAGAATTTAATTCATACACTCTTATATTTAACTATTCACAATATTATTTCTGAGAATTTACAATCAGTAAAAGAACATATCTAATACCTTAATTCGTAAAGTTCAATAATTTAATAGGAGTTGTTATTTCCATCGAATATTTGTTCAATGTTTATATTCCACGATATTATGAAGAGAAGGGTTTCACATACAAAATAAATAAATTGTTGGAAGTAAATCAATCATCGGCCTTTAAAATTGACTCCAGAGGATTCGGTCCTTTTCTTCGGGGGTTCGACGGTGGTTTTGGAACTTCAGCTGAAAATAAACATTAATTTGTAATTTATACATTTCAAATGAAAATGTATTGTTAGAGCTGTTAGTATATATCATCCCCTGTTCTAACAGTCGCATTTATTAAAATAGCCGTAAGGAAATATTTTCCCTGTGTTTACATTTTTAATTTATACTCCGATCTTACTAATAATAGCGAGGTATTATATAGCCGACCGCTATGTACCTAGCATGGACTATCAACATAAAGAAAAACAATTCGTTCCAGAGTCTAGTAGTTACTGAGATGACCGTGTTCATTGATACAAACTATTCAGCTTTATAATATTGGTATAGAGACAGTTAAAATTATTCAAATACAAATTATTCCCCTTTTGGTTTCGCAAAGCTAAGGTAGGAATGGTGGTGTGATAACCTAAGCTTACTTATCCTTGGAGAAATCTGGTAATTTTCGATATTATTCTATACGTTTGCCTTGCTAAAAATATATTTTACTTATTTAAAGCACCAGTCTAAGAGCAGCCTATTTCCGATGCGATGATCAATGATTATTTTTGTATAGTATCAACAATTAGTTTTAATCGTACGCCACGTAGGTACAGCTACCGAAGACGGTACTTAGCTATTATTTGACAAAAATTGTTTACTACATAGGAAACTATATTAGAATAACACTTAGGCAATAATTTATTAGATACTGTTTGAATTGTTATACATTGCATTTACAAGCATCTAGTAGACAAACTACTAACTTGTCGACACCTGAGAAGCCTGCATAACTTCTAAACAGGCCATCCATTCCGTAATACTGATTTTAGCATCGTGGTTCACGTCACAATATCTTGGCAGCTTTCGGCCGCACCTCCTGAGCTGGTCCACGGTAGAAATTAGCTGATGGAAAGACTTCCATTCCCGTCTCTCTAGGGCTTTGTTTTTGTCCTTGTCTAACATTACATATGTCCAAGTAGCTGCTTGCTCTTCTTTCGATGCGCCCCATTTCACCATTTCTCTAAAAATTTTCGGTCATACACAACTAAATAAAAGAAAGTAGTAAATAAAAAACAAGACAAATGCGTGTCATCGTACACTTCCATTATTCGAGCAATTTTATAATTAACCAGACCAGACATAAATTGTCTGTAAAAATTTCACTAGTCTACAGTTCATGATACAAAAGGGCTCCCGTTTTTACCCTTTGGATAAGGAATAATAACTATTGTAAGTCCAAGGTGAGTCTTACTACTTAAACCTTAAATCCTGTCTGTGTCTTACTACTTAAATCCTGCTTTTTTATTTGAAAATTAAGTATTTCAGCTTAAATACCGTTAATGAACGGTAAAATAATGAGGTATAGATAATTGTATAATCTATAAGCCGAGTTCGAGACTATTAGATTATTAGAGATATTATAGATAAGATAGGTGCAATACTATATGTTGTTTTTATACGCGAGAGATTTCCTAGAGAATAAGTTTTGACATACGTATTTATTTATTGACAATTATTTATTCATATGCAGTTTGCAAGATAATTTGACTTGTATAATGGTACCTAACTGTTTAAGACTAATTGTGTATTGTAATCTGGTTCAATCTTGTGCCTTGGCAAATTAATTATTATCCTACTAAAATTATAAACGCGAATTTTTGTATGGATGGATGAATTTCAATTAAAAGTTTCATAATAATAAAACAAGCCATAGTTTATAAAGACATTGTTCAAATTGTGATTTGTCCAAAATATCATTTAGGAAAGAAGCTACCATCTGCGAGCTATACTGGCGTGCGCTACTAAAACCACTACAGTTACATAACTGTAATTTATGATGCAAATGTTTATCTTAAATATTTCTACCAAAAAATCTAGCACACTGTATGTGAACCAAAAAAAAACCAGAGAGGTACACTTTCTGGCCAAAAAGTGAACCAGAACTAAAATAAATATCGATAATTTCTTTCAAAATCACATTTAATAGTAAAAATTGATTTCTAAATGAAAACTTCATATAATTTTTGTATTTACATATATTGGATCTTTTTCTTAACGCAGGTGAAGCCACAGGGGTCGACTAATTCATTATAATAAAGATTGATTTGTATCGGTTTATATAGTAATTAGGCTTAACTAATCTGTATTACAAACCGTCTTATAAGCGTCGTAAAGGTTTAGAAAAATACGTGCAAAAGTGAATTTAAACTCCCTTGTATACTAATGACAGCCATGAGTTATTGAGATACTCTATTGGGAGTTGTTAGTGTGGTACGTTCACAGTGATATCTAAGATGGTAAAGCACGCTTGGATTATTAATTTGACTTTTAAGTATAACATACAACATATTAGATACGAGCTCAGCTCGGTATTGCTGAAATACTAATTTTATACCTTACTTATAATAGAACCACGACTTTATATATAAGCCCCAATTTTGCGTTGAAGTAGAACCACCACTAAACCAATGATAAATAAATCATGGGTATACGATCAATTATTTAAGACGTTAAAAATTGAAAATCACCTTGTTGTTAAAAAATCATTTTAGATACTGAACTGAACGTGGGAAAGTATTATTTACTCTTATCATCTCCAAAAGCATATCTGAAACTCAAGTATTCTATCTTCGTAAGCAAATTGATTCTATGAGTACTAAACCGAGAACACACTAGTAATTTGGTGGTTGTGCCTCGATGTACCTTCTCGTTAATCTTGTGCGGTTTACGTGTGAAAAAGTGAATTTCATTTGAAAAACTTACCCGGGCCCAGTTCCATTAATTGACGTGGTCATTTTGGAAATGAAAAAGTTCATCAAGTCACGCAAAAAGTTACTCTTCATTGGTTCGGGGCAACCTGAAATTAGGAAATTATTCAAAGTCGGAAAAAAATGATGACTTCCAGTGATACGGTTTATTTTTGCTAAGGAACCTCCGAATACTATGGAAAAACAGGTTGAAATATCGTCAATGTTCAGTTTGCAACACGCATAGGTACTACCATGCGAATTACTCGCAAAAGATACATTTTCCCAGATTCCATTTTCATGTATGTTCTGCTTTTATTAATGTTACCTATAGCCTTCTTCGATACATAGACAAAACGCACTTTACAATATTAAATGTATTTAAAATAAATTCACCAATAATTCTTTCGGATGAATTCGTAAGCCTATATAATAAATAAATTATACTTTTTTTATACATTTATTGAACAGTACCTCTCATCGGGCTAGCATGTTGCGGTGCAGAGTCGCAATCGGGTTTTCTATCCTTGACCGATGATCCTGGTATTGGCTTGCCTGTGTCTTGGTGAACACACCAACAGTAGCCAGTTGAACGGTAGCACTGCGCCCGCGCATATCTTCCATCGCCCATACACTCAGGCACGTATAATACCGCACTCCCCGCTTTCTGATATAATTATAATATATAATCAATTATTTTAATTTAAAATAGCGGTGTAGCGCTGAAGACAAGCTAATTACTTTAAGGAATACCGACCAAAGACCCTTTGACTGTACATGTCAGTATCAAAGTCATATCGCTCAAGCATAACTAACAGAGATTTGTGACAATACAAATTTAAAAACAACTTTCGCAGTATTACGTGAATATAATTAAAAATCGCCTGGGCCATAGCGGTTATAAAATATATCGGGTCAAAACTATAATTATATATATTATATTTTTACCACTCCTTGCGTTATAATGCATAAAAATATATTTTTATTAAAAGTATGCATGATTACATATAATACAGGAAACACAGGGGTTATCGGTTGGAATTTCGCTAAACAATCGTCACTTGTAATTCGCATTAGCACATAAAATTACAATAAACACGTTTTGAATAAGGACTTTTCAGTAACTAATATAAAACAAAATATTAAAAACCATGAACACACGATAAAATAGTACAATTATTAAGATTAAACCATACATATGCTCCTATATTTCAACCTATACAAAAAATATGGACCGATTATTGTAACTGTCTCTTTTCATCATAGCTGAAACACAATATATCAGACAGCGAAAACACTGATTTACTTTAAAAAAGCGTTTAAGAAAATTAAGTGAATCATACCTGCTCATCAAGAACGGCCTGTCGGTCTGTTAGACAGTCATTGGCCTCATCTTCTCTCGCCACGGAACCTTCTGGTGCGAATGAATTCCGCATAATCCCTGGCAGCACTGAAAAATATAGTTTTATTTAATTATTTTTCTGTGGTAACCCTCTTTCATTCTAGTCCTACTTTGTATGCGAAAGTTACAGGTAATGAAATCAACCTAAATGGTTGATGTCAAGACTTAATCGATTGTAACGTATTTTGGCACAAATATAATTATTATTTTTAATGTTTTAGCTTAATTTATGGGCTGAATTGCATACAATTAGGGCTTAACTAGCGGCCATTACTCCAAAAATACCTTTTATAGTATCTCATTGTTGGACGCCCTTAATCTAGTACTGTAGTAAATTTATACCTGCACTAGGATCAGGTGGTGGTTCCTCCTCATAATCCGGCTCATTCTCTGGCCCAATGTCGTCGTCTGCATTCAACGACATGAAGAAACGGAGAGAGACTATATATTATTATTATGTTTGCGCACACGTTGGCATGTTAAAATTCTCTATAATAAATGAAAATCTATATTTTAAAAGTCGCTTTAGTTGAAGGTAAATTGATGTAATTATTACATTGATATCAATCCATAGACGTAACTACGATGTGGATATGTACTATTTACACTTTTACCGTAAAGAGTAAAAGCGCTAGTAAATATTGGCTAATATGCAAATTCCAGTTAAAATATTCCACGTTTACGAACAACAAATTTATTTTTTAATCTATCTCTAAATTTACACTTACTCTCGGTTCAAGTCAAGAGCGTAGAGATCCTACGGTATGATTTAAAGAAAACATGCTTAAAAATGAAAAGTCATTTTATTTATACTCACAGTCCGGAGCTGGTGGTTCAGGTATAGCCAGAAGACACGCAGCCCACTCTGCGCGTGCGATCTCACCGTCGCCATCTCCGTCACAGCCACGGGCCCAGGCTCGCGCACATCGCTTTGGTTTCACCACCTAACCGACATTGTATACGAAAATAACAATGGGTGAAGATAGCTGTCTCATGAAAACTTATATCAAGTTTTGGGAGCAAACAAAAATCTTATAAATCCGAGATTCGATTGAAATATATCACACGGATTGAATTATATATTGAATACAACAATTGACAATCGCTTCGCGTCCAGAATCAAGTATGACAGTTACTATATGTCAATAAAAGTTACCAGATACAAGAGCCAACTTTTTAAACAGCAACGCAGACGAAGTTGTGCATTAACAATTAAGGGCTATTAAAGGTATTAAATTTGTCGTGTATCTGATGACTAGCCACTGAGTTCTGGTGTATTTAGACATTGTAACGCGTATTCTTGTTTTGCTGAGATTTGCAAAGATATCACCTTTGCTATTATCATTATAATTTAACTTGATATGAAAATGTGATGATCGAAACGAAAGCGTTAAATAATAAACATTTAATCCATGGGAATAGAATTATAGAAGTATAAATTTGACAAATATTGAATTACGCCCTTGCAGAGGAAGATGTGCTGAGCTAACGCCGACTTACAGAAGCCGAGACAAAAGTTTACTCACTGCAATAACGAAAAATCAAAGAAAAGACACGATACCAACCTTTTTGATAAGTCTTCTTAAACCCCGATACTCCGATTTTTGGAGGGTTCCGCTTCTATCTCGATCAAGTTCCCTGAATTTCCAATCGGCCACAACTCTGGGTTCCGAACCCTCCCCGCCCCGCTCCGAGCGACCAAACTCCCCACTAAATATCTTTATAAGATTGCTATTAAATTGCGCTCGATCAGCCCGTGTGCAACCTGAAAACATCGTTAAACATTTTATATATATATTTTCTTATCACTTTTGAGTAGAGGTTTTTTCTAAATGAAAAGATTTACGTGACTGTCTAAACACTGGTTCTCACGCGAGCCATGACTATTGAGGCATTCGAAACGCATGCTGAGATGTATGCGTGGCACTAAATAATCTGTTTCTTTATCGCTGTAGGGATGCACGTCTATTCAGACTCAACAAAGAGCCCTATGATATGACAAAAATTTTATATTTATAACCACATTTAATGTGCAGCTTTCGCCTTTCACCGTAGAAATAGAAATTGATCTACGGTGTTGGACAAAAATAGACTCATTTTGTGTGGAAGCAGATTAGGCGCACGAATTGTGTAAATTCTGTTGCGTTAGGTATTCTGATGTAAATTAACAAAGTTAAAACAAATATTAATGAGAGAAAGGTTCGGTAATGTCAATGACATAATTGTAATTGCTTTCGTGATCGTATTGCATGCGCTTTAAATCCATTGTTAATTTATGTCATTTCATTGGATTCTAGTGTGAAAGTAAATTTTCATGAACAATGTAATGTAAGACTTACTTCTTTTATTACGTTGACCTCGAACCGACGAACGCCGTCGCGTTTGAGACTTACCTGAGAACAAAAAGAATCGCTATGAGAAATCACCTCCTGCAAAAAGAATGCGCGCTGGACGGGAATTATTTTTTAATGTGTATTCGTACAAAATAATAGAATTAAACGATTTTCGTATATACACCACTAAACCCATTATAGAATGTAAAGTGACACCAGCAATTATATATCAATTAAACAGCACCTGCTGCACAAGCGATGACAAAATATTTACTTAAGCTGAGGTCGTAGACACCCTGTGTAATTGCCTATTAACGATTACGCCTATATATTTATGTAGTTGAAAGGGAACGTGCTCAAGCCATACCTACAGCTAAGTTGCAAGTGTGCGTCGATGTAAGGGATGCTGTCTACTCAACCGGTCTTAACGACAATGATGTACAGCATTAGTCAATACTAAAAACCGGTAATGGACGGCTCCCCACACGTATCACATCCATAAATTGTTTAATTGCACGTTAAAATTGCTTTATTTGCGCCCGTACAATTATGTTATTGTACACATATTCATCGATTAATATCTTCATAAATAGGAAACATACGAACCCTAAATATATTTTTAAACATGTGTGCCGAAACATGGAGTTGTTTTCATTTATTCTAACTCTTTCTTCATTCCGTTAGATGATGGGAGGCAGGTACCTAAATATAACACATCAAAGGCGCGGCGAACCGCTTCGACAAAGCTATTGAAAGATGTCTGGGGCATTTTTTCTATCGTCTCATGGTTGAGGCATGCCTTCGTTCCCTACGACAAAAACTCGAGTCTATTGTGCCACGGCGTCGCGCAGTCTGACTTGAAACACGATTTCTTAGAACCCCATACTGGTTTAATGGGCCATCTAAGTATCAAGAAGCCTGAAATCCGAGCTTTCTGATAATGCTTCTGTTTTGATGCCTTTTAAGTGATGTAAACTTATTAGCAATAATATCAGTCTTGTACAATTAATTGTAGCAAAGAACGTGAGAGCTAAGAAAATAAATAGTTTAATGGATTTTAAAGTTCGTTAGGAAATCTCGCAGAAACATGATTTCCAGTAACGGGGTCAGTATAAGTGGTAATAAATATTTAATTGCCTTGCAAGAAGGCGCCAGACTTCAATTGTGAGGACTTAGTTATTAGCGCAGAAATATAAATAGCCGAATACGATACGATATATATTCGATATAGCCAGAATACGCCATAAATTTGTTTAGTTAACGTTTAACAGTCGTTCTAACTTTTGAGGTTTTATAAGTGATATTGTTTGTACTTGAACATACTTATTATTTGATTTATATCATTGTTTGACGGAAAAAGAGGTGCTCTTCGAAACCTTATACCATTTTATTCATAGATTGGTTCGTAGACAATTCAGACATAGACATTCCTGGATTTTATTTCATTGATGATTTTTAGATAATCTTCTGTCACATTAATTTTCAGAAATTGTCGTATATACGGAGTTTTAGACACGAGAAGATTTTATTTTAGGCAATTTTTCGTTCCAACTTACTAAAAACATAATAGATTATTTAAAGATATATCATATTTAATTATTTATTACTTTATTACTCACATTGTTTTACTAATAACTTGTTACGATGAATGTGATATTGTCTATATTTTTGTTATTTTCTAATATTTTATAACAGAGAGAACATTAAAGCCATATTTGCCACCTGGCAATAAAATCCCTTATAAGTTTATTTTTAAGTCAATAAACGAGTTCAAACAATATGCACTACTAAATTCATTATTTTTATCTTATATTCGTATTTATATAAATACAAACATAAGCATTATTGGATCCGTAATTCACATTTTTTGTGGGGAATTTATAGCTTTGACCTTAGAAACGTTCATACAAATCCTGTGTTTATACTAGCAGTTCCTCATAGTTTTATCCGCGTGAAGGGAAATAAAATAGGTTGAGTTAACTATTTCATTAGAAATTCCATCAATGACGGTTTATTTATAAAGTCATTAAACTATAATGGGTAAACTTGGCGAATCGGAAACAAATCTGACAAATAAAAATATAATTCTATAAATAACATCAATCTAACTTTTTATTATGTTTAACATAATTAATGCTAACGATTATAAACCTGTTTAGTATTTTACTATATTACTACTAAACACATAAACGCAAAACACGCTGGCCTAACGGTAAAACACAATGAGAGACATAAAAGTTCCTATCTATTTAATTCATATGCTAATATGCATAAAATTTTTATAACCAATTCGCGGTTTGATGCTACTATGAGATTATCAAACAAAATTTATAATATATCTATCGTTTCTAGGTTCATAGCTCTAGACTTCTAGACAGAAGAGTTCATTTGATATTAACAGTGATTTAGTACAAAATGGGAACCGTAATTCTGTAGAAATTTGACGGTCTAGGTACTTCCTAGAATTAATTTTAGACCATATTCGATCATAAACAGTTTGAATCCACGCACCTTGTAAAGTAAAGCTTTTTATAGCGGCAGTTACCGTATTTAAATGTAATCCTAAAAATATCCAACGTTATATTTCATAAAAATAACAATGGCCCCGCTAGTCGTTAAGTCTTTGTTAAAATTGTTTTTTGAATTTGTTATAAGTACTGCAGGTAGTTGAAGTGCGCGTCACTTAATTCATATCATCGGTACTATGTATCTTTCAGGAAAGACTAGACAAATATCGCGTTTTCGTCTAGACACTCAGGAATAAGGTCGTGTAGCGAATATACATATTCTACTTAAGATAGAAACTGCGTGTCATGATAATCCGTTAGGTATTTTGTCGGAATCCACTCGAAATATTACCTGTTTATAGATCAGTGATAAGTGAGTGTGAGTAAGAAGTGCACATTATAATTTTATTCACAAGTCATTAAATATCCATCTTAAACTAATGAGCAATATCAATGAGATTAATTACATATTAAAAGTTTTTTATTTGAATTAATACGTTTCATACACAAACAAATCTTTATTCAGAACGTATTGAGCTTTTGTTACCACTCTGATGTAATCTTGGTCGGCATAACATATTTCGGCGTATCAGACGGAAACTCAACAGAAGGGTAATGTTGTTATAATTCTATAGTCTGTCGACTGTTGGGTATATGTACATCTGTATAATCTAGATTGTGAATCATCTCATTTACTTGAATGTTTACATACGTAAGCTCTTTGCTATTTTAGAATTTATGTCAGTGAGTGAGCTATAAACTATAGAAGAGAGTCGTTCCTGTCTGCTTATTTAGTTTATTATACCCGGTAAGTCATTTTGTGTACATTAGAACCCAAAAAAAATATTTTTCGAATCCAACGTATCAAAAAATATATTTGATTTGATAATGTTATTATTATTCTATTTATCGTCTTAAGGATAAGAACCTCGAACTCATTTGTTTCAATGCATTTAACTACTTCATATTCTCTAACTGGTTGATCGTTTATTACGGATGCGGTGTTTTGTGACGAGAATATTAAGTAAAACCATCATTTACCATAAAACTTTGGCGTACTTAGTTCAAAGCCATTTAGTGAAAAGTCGATGGCCCTCAATCGTTATAATTACAGGAAAACGAACGAGAATATTACTCTTCGTTAATGAAAGGAAAAATAATTACAAAGCTGTTCAATGAATTTGCGGTAAGTATTTACGATTTTAAGTTAAAATGCAGCAAAGGAAAAGATAGTATTAATTATATTCGCGAAATTACCGCAAATACATACAAGTGTTATGAAAACCAAACTAAGCCGTGTTTTGCGTCTATACTTAAAATACACGTGCAGCTCGTTAAGGAGGTAAGAACTTTTCTAACATAAAATTACGATTTTGTTTCGAATAATCGAGTTATTGCGACGCCAATACGAAAGATGCGAAAACAGATTTCTCTTTTTACATATTTCGTAAACTTCGTTACATTTCACTATCATTAATGGAATAATGTCCTTAATAAAACACGTACGCCAGACATAAGACTAGCCTGAGGATTATCAAAGCATTCTCAAAGATCAATACCCTACCTAGGTCACGAGCGACGACTTAGTGTAGCCGAAAGCAATATTTAAATATCTTAGTTTGGATTTTATACATTTTATTTCATATTAAAATATCAAAACGTTTATTTAATAAATATTCTAGATTAGCCGTTCAAGAGCATGCCTTGTAGAATGAATTCCCGGAAATGCATAAAGCAAAATTAATAACAGGAAAAGATATTCGCTAAACAAAATAAATATTACATTAAAAATATATAAATCAAAAATCAGTTCACTAGTTCAGTGAAATCGGTGACAAACTTTTAATTCCAAGAATAGCAATGTACAATGTACATATATTGACAATGAGACGTCCTCTGCAGGACAACGCCCTGACTCTTCTGATAACTGATTCTAATCGACATCACATATCATTTAATACAACTAGATATATTTCTGGTTAATCTCAATGTTACTTTAGAGAACTAAAACAGTGTCAATCGAAGTGATAAAGCGCTAAAGATGTATAAACTAACGTTAACATTTATCAGTTGATTGCCATTTAATGGGTGATATTTTTGTTGCGAAAAAGAGGTCAGGTAAAAACTGGCGTGACTCAATTTTAGACCCGCGGCAACTTTATTTTGCACTTAATTCTATCGAAGAATTTTGATTAAAGGCGGTCCCTCTTTTTCGCTCTGATGAGATTGTTCCAATATCAGCGGGCCTTTAATGCTCGCCGCTAGCGACATTTTGTGTATACATTTATTCGCTATATGGATTGTTTTATTATACTTTATCCGTTTAAATATCTTCAACGTCAAATTTACGACAAGTTCGCCGCGGTTATCTCGCCCGACGTTTTCACATCGCTATATGTGTATCAAACGTCTAATTCAATAATAGGTACCTGTATACTGTCTAGTAAATAAGATGGGATTGAGTTCTTCCGCCTTCGGAGCCCTGACCCCTTTAAATACATAACTCACACTTAAACAGTTACACACGAAATAATCAAAGAATGCCCGTAACACGAAATATCATAGAAAATGTAAAATTTATGTAATATTGCTGTAACTTATTATGAACAAGCAAAATCTGTTTTCAATCATATAATTGTTAAATTAAACAGAAACTAGACGGCTCCTTGTAATTTATTTATTGATATGTATTCATTGAAATATGGAATGACTAACATCTAATATAAATGGCTGTTTCACGGACTTTACCGGAGTATAACTATGTTGAAGTCCAGGAATTTTATGGGTATTGAATAACAAACAGTTTGAACGGACGGCAGCAGACATCTGGGGGTTCGAAATGACGGGATTGTGTCTCAAATTAGTACGAAAAGATACGAAATACTAGTACGAGAATTTTTTCCAACTACAGTTAAAACAATTGAATCTTTTCTATTTTTTAACTTGCATCACTCAAGGTGTTATTCGAAAGAAATGTGATCTGTGGAATCCGATCTAGCATTTATATCATCTAAAGCTTATAACTACATACGTCAATAATACATTTTTTCTTCTAATACAGTTATATGTGAATAGAATATTGCAAAGAACTATCAACTAACGAACTAATGAACGACCTGTATTATCCGACAATTGGTCATTGTGGTCAACATTATCTTTCTCTAAATTAATCGATGAGCCAAACGCATAAATATGTCTGCTTCATTACCCATCTCAGATCTACGGATATGTTAACCGAATAACTTAAAACAAACAATAAAATTTGAAATTCAGTTCAAAACATTCACACAACACACCTGTTCTATATTCCTATCCTAACACTGTAATCTTGGGGAGTAACTTCTATATGTATGTTTAAATTCGAATAATATTTGTGTTGCCTATTATATAAGATCGTATACTCTTGTGATAGATGCTTAAGATGGTGTTTAGTTAAGTGTAAACACGACCGCGGTATTTACGAACGCCTATGAACCATTATTTACAGATTGACGTTAAGGAAAACAGATGTGTTGAAATGGGGATTTATGTTTTTTGTAGCTCGTTGCACACATGAAAATTTCCTATGAAATGTATTAAAATAGTTCTGATATGTTTAGGATATATTCTAGACTAGACTCAACGATTTATACGCGTATGCATGTTCCAAGAACATCTTTCAGTGTTTAATAATTGAATGTTTTTAATCGAAATATTTAATCGTGAAAAATTATGGTATGGCCTGATTTTTTATATACTTTCAAGAATCAAGGATTAATAACAGTGTCCTTACTATTCATTAGTGTAAGAAACAACAGAAATTTATGTATGAATGGGCCGCAAAAAGAAGATTGATTCTTTACAGTATCGTCATTTACTTACCAGGTCTCGTGCAATCGGGCCTTCCATTTCTAACAGCAGTATCTGGTAGGGGTTTGCCCTCTGGGGTGACACACCAGCAGCCGGCCGCGGCTCCAGCTGCCGCGCATTGGACCGACGCGTAAGTGCCGTCTGCTCTACATTTCGGAACAAACGCTGCCCTCCTGCCGCTTTGCGCATTTAGTGCGTAACGCAAAACTGCGAGGCAAGACGATTGACCATCTAGAAGAAAATTGTGATGCAGCGTACTTCATACATTTAATTCAGCCCAACCAATTGATAAACCTCTGTTTAGTTCCCCGGCAATTGTTCTACTGAGGTCACAGTGAAATTTATTGAATTTTTAATATTAATTATTGGAGCTGAAGTTAAACGAGCATTCGTTCAGTAAGACAAATAGCCAAACAAATAATAGAACAACCAATTATAAGTCTGCCATATCAATAAGAACAGCCATTGATTCACGATACTTCGTTTTGTGTCATTATATGATATAAAGTCCAATGCTTAATTTTTTTATTCAGACTGTACCTAAGAAGTCCGTAAAATATCACACGATATGTGTTCAATAACTTACATCGTAAAAACTACAAACAGATTATGTATTTAAAACGGAAAATAACCAGATACAAATACGTCGCACGAAGGTTCTTACTGGCCCTGGCCTTTGTTTTTTGAATTTCGTACACCACATAATATTTTATTCAGTTGAATTTAAATTGGACCCGTCTTTGAAAAAAATGGATGTGCGACGCGTATGTTTTCGCGCCAAGATTTTATCAAGGTTATAATAAAAAGGTCTTCTGTTAACCAGTATAGTTTAAGTTGTTCGTTGTTTATTTCTATATCATATGCAATCGAATTAAGACTATGATTGTAATTGAAATTTGTATTATTTACTAAACTGTTATATATTTAATAAAAGACTAGCTGTTAGCCGGTCCGTTTTATTTTTCCGTTTAAGATTGGTCGCACTGTCATGTTTTATGGCTACATTACTTCAGTTATGTCTCGCTTTAATGGTGAAATATTTTTAAATCGGTCCAGTAGTTTTTGAGTGGATTCATTACAAACGAGTCTATTATTTTTAATATAAGCAAGTACAAGAGTAACATTCTATATTTTTACAAGAAGTATTAACTTCTTAACTACAGTATTTAAGGTAATAACATCCACATTTGCCTTATATGTAACTACTTAAAAAACCTCTTCTTACCACTACAGGGTCCCTTATGAGCCACGCTGACTGGTTCACCATTACACTGTGCTTTTAGAAGATGGCATTTTGAAGGATAAGTACGGCCGTCTGTGCCGCAAAGAACTCTATTGTTTGTCTCACTGTTAGCTTCACATGCTGCAACTCTGTTTACGCAAGATTCACTTATTGCCTGTAACAGAATTCAAATTACAGCAGGCTGTCGTTAACTTGAAACTAATAAATTATTTGAATAAATTAAAGGTCGACAGTTAAAATATACTTGTGTCAACCACAGACAATATAAGATTTTTAAAATCCTAGATTTCATATACTGCGTTGTGCCTATACTTTGATTTATAAATAGCTTTTCAAAATTATGTTATCAATATTCTAGCAATGTTGTACAGTTAGTGGTCAATTTAATTATGACGTTTATGAAGTCGCGAACATTGAATATAACCTTTGAATAGTTTATTCATACAAAAATAAGCTATTCAATTTTTCAATTTGTATTCAGAATACCACAGCGTAAGTATTGCCAATTTGAGCTTGGCAATCGAATACTATTCAATGTGATAGAAACTCGACAAACATAATTTATATTGGCCTGACTGAACGTCTTTCGAAGCTATTTTTTTCTTTATCGAAACGGTTTAATAATGTACTACATAAATGAAGTAATGATTTAGTTGCAGTTTGTTGTCACATCAATCAATTCAATAAATTGTTCAGATAATTATAAATTATTATCGATTAGGTACATGAATAGCTAAAGTCATAATATATGTATGAACTTATAATAATCTTTGATTGCTGTTTTTCCATTAATAAAGTTAATTATCTTCTATTCACTAGATTTTTGCCTGTTTATAATTAATTGACATACATAATTATCTTTCTTGTCAGTTCGTTTATTTTTTCTATATTTTTCATGAGGTTTCTTTGCGTCATAAGAAATAATATAACAAAACACATCAAATATATATTTTTCCTAACTTTAGGTATACAAAACGGTAAAAACCATTATATTAGCTTATATTATTACGACATATGTATATTAAAACTACACTAACGAAAAGGAATCATAACAAAAAAATAGTAGGTACATTAGTTTCCTCCATACACGTATGTCTACCGCATTTAATATTTATAAGCGAACTGCATATCTCATTTCATAAGAAAAAAATACATACGTTTATAAATGAAAAAATCTATAATTGTCAATTATTTAACATAATATCGCAGCTGCTGTTTCTAAACATAATTTCTTAGTTCTCCATGATTATAGATACATGTAGAAAAAAATAAAAATAGTAGTTACCTTAACATCCGCAGCTTCCACAACATAATAAATTAGATTTATAAAAATAATATTACACACTAAGTCATTGATATACATACTGTTAGTTTGTTTAAATTAATTATTGACTGATATTTTTAATTTATCACACTTTCGCAAAAAGGAACAGAAGACCTCTCAATTAAATAAACTATTGTTTCTGCATTCATCATATTGGCATATTCATTTACTAAATCACAACGCTTTGTTAAGCACTTACAAAAAAGAAATAAATTATAAAACCGTTGCAAACACGTTTGCCGGGAGAGCGATCGGATAGTTATGAACAGAGTAACTATAAAGTACAATAAGGATAAATCCCGATACCGGATCGGATCGTCTAGCTACGAGCAAAAAGCGCACACGCACCCCACCCACCGTTTAGGTTGTAAGCTACTTGAACTGCTGCGGCAAACTATACATACTATTGGGTGTTCGTCTGTGTGCATTACTGTGTTCTAAATGTTAGTAACAGTGTAATATACAGTGTATATCTTTTTTGGTACTATTGAACGTAATAATAAAATCGAATAATAATAGATTTATTTATACATTAACTAATTAGAATTAAAGATATTATTTCATTATGTAATAATTAACAACGAATCATTTTTTTTTGGTAATGTCAGGTGTCTGTTTCTGAACGAAATCTTTGACATCAAATGCCAGCTTCGAATTATAATGTCAACTTCATATATTTGTATAAGACAGTGCAAGTAGGTGCAATTATTTCTTACGCAAACATAGATATTATCTAAGGATTATATATTTTTTTAATAATTTTTACAATTTCACAATTTTTATTTTAAAAAATACCCTTTAATACTCGCGAACTTCTGTGCAATGACATATTTAGTATCTGTCAATGACTAGAATGACATTAAAGGTCAACGCACACTTACCGCGTCCATAAAATTTTGGAATTCTCATGTGAAATCTGGTCTTAAAAGCTCTAAACTATTTCGAATGACATAATTAGATTCTGGGGGATTATGCGGTTGACATAAAATAGATAGACTTTAGATGTGTACGAAGGAGCAACACGCTCCTGTATTCTTCATTGTTTAAAAATAACGGGTAAGATCGAGTAGCAGAGTATCTAACATACATTTAAATGGGAACGTGCACAACCGTATCCATCGCACCCATGCATGTAATAGTGCGCGGGCGTCACATATGATTCGAATATCGACAAAATATATAATTCCTTGTTTATACAATTGTGAAAAGGTTTGGAAGTAAATTTCGATCATCACTTTTGTATTATTATGTTTTTGTTGTTTGTAAATTGTAAGCAGTTCATCGTCACTGGAAGTCAACATGATGACGTCCTTATAAACAAGCATAGGCAATAAGTGAAGAAATTAGTCCATTTCTAGTAACGTTATCTACAATACAGAAATCGCAAACAATTTATCGACTCGACTAACCGATCTCTTGGGTCTTGTAATGAAAGACGGGTGGGCATTCCAAGTCGATAATTAGGCATCGATCTTTGATTTAAGGAGATATTGAATTCTGAAAAAAAAACATTACAATAGTATGTTTCTGAAGATATTTAAGAGTTTTCATGTTTTTAAATTTAATTAAGTATAATCAATTATATGATATGTTATTGTTAGCATAATTAACTGTTGTATGTTAATATATTTTATATATATTACTCAATAAAGCTAAAAAAATACCTTTTTTCTAAGGCCAGCAACGCATCAACTTCAGATAACCCCTTTACCTAGTGTTCTTTAAAACATTGAAATTATTTCTCACATCTCATATACAACAAAAAAATATTGGTTTTTAATCGATATGTAGGTTACTAGGTTCTCCCTCTTACCTTCGATTTGTTCTACGCTTTCGGGTTAGTGTAAGCTCATCCTTATTCTGAAAATTGTTCTGTGCCAATGTATGTAAATTATTACCAGTAAATAGACTGAATTATATAGTAAAAAAGATTTTCATGTAGCCAACATTGCTGTTTTTTTTTGAAAGAATTTGAGTTAAAGTTATGAAATACTTTGGAAATGAAGAAGACAAGTTCTAATACACAATGGAAAAAGGATGAAGAGAAAGTACCCTATCTAAATAAAATAAGTTAATAATTTTGAAATATTTTAGTTGAAATTTAGTTATATTGTACAACGAATACCTAATCTTCCAAGCAAACACAAACGAAAAAACTACATATTTTAAGTGTTTCAATTTTACAATAAAGGATATAAAAAGTTATGATTATGTTGCTATTCTCATAAAATTATAGTTTCGTTACTACCATAGGTCTAGTTGTTTTTAATATAGATCTTAGGAAATGAAAGAAAGTCTATTATTTAATGGCAGAAAAAGTAAAGTTCAATTATTGATTATAATTTGTACTTTATTACTTTTTTCAGCATATTGCCGAAAAAAACATAAAAGAACACGTTATCGTAAAATTACATCTACAAAAGACCCTAATGTTAGAAGACTCTGTATTCAATTTAATCAAACACTGAAGGGTAAGTTATTGTATAATAAATAATTCATTGGAATTTATGAATTGTTATCTTCTATATCATTATGCCTTGTTTATAAAAATATGCTACATATGTATTTATATTTATTAAGTAATGTAATTTGTATTTACATATAACATTTTATTGCTACACCATCAATTTAGGAAATCTATAAATATATAATATGTAGTAATACATAAATAATGCTACAGATATAATATTCTTATATCCTATTTTATATCCTATCTATCTTATGTGCTATTTGCTATTGAACCATGTAATGGTTTTGGGAGAAGGCAACATTGTTTACAAGCATATCACATATCTTATGAGGTATACAGCAGAAAACATTAGTATATAAAGTATGTTATGATCACATCATTTTTTTTTGTCCAGCTAGACACAAGACCTGTTTTTTACGACCTGATATTGGGCCCTGTCGTGCCGATATAATTCAGTGGTACTATGATGTCAGACAGAGTACATGTTACCGGTTCTTCTGGGGTGGATGCCAAGGCAATGGAAATAAGTTTGAAACAAAGAAAGAGTGTCTCGAATACTGTTATTTAGATATCAATAATGCTCCTGGTATTTGAAATATATTTTTTGTAGACTTTGAAATTACATAAATACTAGTAAAAATCACTCAATATCAGGTGACATTGAAATGGTTGGCTACAAGCCTGATTATTCACTTCTAATTATTATTTTTTAAATTATTTCAAAGTTCTTTGTCTAATCTACACAACCTATTGAGGTATAGCGTTATTAAAATTGAAGTTATCTTTAACTCCCAATAATAATAAAATTGAACGTGAAAGAATTGATGAAAAATAATAACTATTTTAATAAAAATAATAACTTTTAGTGAAAATACCATTCTTTTGTTCACTGGCATTTGACTATGGTAGCTGCTTTGGGTATTATAACCGATGGGCCTGGGACACACTTTCTAAGTAAGTTTGACCAACATATTGTTATGTGCAACATAAATGTTTGTTTGTTTACAAAGTATAATCATAGGTTTGTTGACTAAATATTATTTATAAATACTGTATTCTCTAAAATTTGTGAATTTGTTATATTCTTCAGTATAATCTGTATAATTTACATGTCAATGACCTGTTGAAACTCTAAATCAACAATTTAGAGTTATGGATATGGATAAGGAAAAGAGCCTTCTCCTTAGAAGATTATTAAAATATTAGATTATTAAAATATTAGATTATTAAAATATTAATTACCTAGTCTGAGGTATGCTTAACTTATTTACTGTTTTTGTTATTAAATTAATTAAGGGATATTTCGTGTGCAAAATTGATTCACTTCCAAATCTAATACATTATTACTATAGTCATTCAACATGTTGCAGCAAGGTTTTAGTTAAATATTTTATAATCTGATAGATGATATTTTGGGTCATGGTTTTTAATATCATGATGTGTTGCTTATGTTTTTCCTACCTTCCTAAAATAAAAGAGCATAATGTAAATGTTTTTCTTTACAGAACCTGCAGAAGTCATCTCTACTCAGGCTGTGGAGGAAATCAAAACAACTTTCACTCTTATGAAGAATGTATTGGAACTTGCCTTAGACCACCGAACAATACATTAGCGAGATCCCATGCATTCACAACTTGTATCCCAGCAATAAATATTCCTGAAGTACAGTAAATAAATATGAAAAATAATAATTGCTTTTTTATTTAAATTAAAAATAATTTATATAACATTCATTTTATATATTAAACCACCTTTTTCATAAATTCAATTCTTATCAATATCAATTTCTTATAGTTGATAAAAAATGGACAATCGATATCCTCAATTCCAAATAATTTATCCTTGTAGGAGACCTATTGTTTGTTATTTGCTATTGTTAAAGATTTAGTATGAAATTAAGTTTTCGAACACAAAAACTTGCAATGAAAATTGTCGATGTCTCTGATTCAGAATGTAGATCACATTTTTATAGGAAAGTTACCAAATGAAATCCTTACTTAAAGCCTTATAAACAACTCTTAATACTTCGTTATAGTTTTTATTAAACGTTGTAAAACATATAAGATGAATTCTTCTAGAATGCCTTTACAGCTACTTATTGGTTCATAAATATAAAACCGTGAATTATGGAGCAAATATAAATAAAAAATCGATTACATTGCGACACAGTGTTTTATATACAAGAAACAGTTAATGTAATAACACGCATAATATTTTGTATTCAACAACATGAAGCTAACAACTATTTGTTTTATTTTACTGGCAATAAATTTAGCATACTGTGTAAGTATAAATTATTTTTTCTAAACTGGATTTAATACAGGATGATTATTCCCCTACAATAAATTTATCATACGTATTGAGTTCTAACAAATTGTACAGTTTTACATTTTTTTATTTAAATATATCTTAGGCTGAAAAGACACGGATAGACCCGCAGGAAGACCAAGATATGAATCAGAATGTATATTTTATTGCAGCCAGGCTTAAAGAATTTAATACCCGTTTTAAATACTATATCAATAAGTTAAAGTACGATTTAACTGATCCAACTAATAATCAAATTATTAAAATTTACTAAAACGTAGCTATTTTCGCATTATTGCTTACGTTATACATACTTATGACATTACATTACCGTTGTTTACTTTCCAGTGTACTGTATGCAAAGCTAACCCACCGCGCGAAGATTCGTGGAAATATGTTAAAGTACCTTTACCTAAACGAAAATTCATGTTTCGCTTAACAAACAGTACATCCCAGTATTAAATTTAATAAAAAGAACGTTAATATGTATACCGTTTTTGATATTTATATTGGGCAGTAAGGCTCTCAGTTATTTTAAAACCTTAAAAGTTAAAAACCGTAATATGTCTCATGCGTATTATAATGTGCCTGGACCATTGACACGAATTATTTTCATAGAAATTTATTTCAAAAGTGTATATTTCTATGATAAATTTCACTACATTTAATACACTTTAACAATCCGAGTTTGTCAATTTTAAATTTAATTTTTCATTTACTGATAATTACTGTCAGGCGCAACAAAAGTGTCGGTATACTAAAGTGGAAATTCCTCTAAACATTCAATCCTTTATACAGTTATGAGCACTTGCTTTATTGATACGTTATTTTTAAAATAGGAAAACTGATCACCAAATTAAAACTGTCATTATAGAACAGGAATCCCTTAGGAATAAATGTAAGTGCAGGGCACAATTTCATGAATTAAAAATTGTTGTCAGGCGCTGAATAAGTCACGTGATAATAAAATTGATGCTGGTGAGAGTAAAACAACACTTGCAGTACAAATACGACGTATCCTGTCTCAGCTGAGTTCAAAGGACAATGAAATAAACTTTAAGTCAATATTGAAGCAATTAAAAACTATTTTTCACACGACTTCCACCACTGAAACCTCTAAATGTGGAAAACACAACACTTAATAAATTGACTTTGTTGTTGTTGATTCCAAAGTATTGTGGTGTCATAAATATATTTTTTAAATATGGTATAATTCCCAATAAAAAGAAGTATATTTAATAAAATAAGTTTCTATAAATAAAAATTCTTGAATGTAAGAAAAGTCAATGTCAGTCATATTCAATCCGCATTGATAATGTCAAATAAATTTAAAAAGCAATAAAAAACGCAAAATGTATTCCAACGAATTTCGACCATATTTTATTCTTATAAAAAAAGAAGAGGAAAAGGGGGAAAAGTTCGCGAGGATAACGATGGAAGTGAAACATCGTGCGACGAAGGAACCAATTAATCCTTTCACCAAGAAGACGGTCTACACACAAACATATCCCACGAAACTTATCCCTGCTGCACCTAGAAAGGCTTGCTGTTACTATTGTGCTGCTTAATAAAACCTGAAACTATGCAAAGAATTTCTGACGATAATTTTCTGAATAAAAGGAAGAGGCCTCTTGTACACATCCTTGGAATTCTGTGGAGTAGATCGCTGGGTAACATCTTAGGCTCGTCCATGAGACTGATATCCTGTCACAAAATGTCGAGCAATATGTATATATTTTGCTTGCAATCATACTATTATATATCTGATTATTTGTCAATACAACTATGCGATGAGAGTTTTACGGGACGTGATAAAATTGAAAGTATTGAAGAGGTTTTCAATGATGATATATTTTGATACTCGATAAAATTTTATAGCAATAATTACCTGTGTTTATTATTTTATTATACGAGTTTTCTTTATTGCGTTATAACAGTTTTGTATTCGTTTTATTTTATGCAAAGCGATTAAGAGTTGTTATGTATCTTCAGAGCACGATATGATGATATTACAGAGACTGTCCTGAGATGGAAACCAGATATCGTTGTTACTATTCCTAGGAAAAGTTTCATTCTGGCCTGATGCTTAATAGGCTCTAGGGAGTAAATTCTTTAACGTAATAAACTTAAACTTTTATATAATGACGATCCTCAAATCTTTTGCGAACCATACCCATCGATACCATATAAAAAAATATTTAAAACTGTACGTCAAGATAAAGACTAAGGATACATATTGATTATTTTTTTATCTTTTGAGTGAAATGCTGCGCAATCTATAAGAGTCACAATGACAAAATAAGATTTATCTCTGTTAGCAACCGATGCAATGGTTAAATCCTCCAGTGTGCGAAAAGTAATATTTCTGTTAGTCTTATTCATCCAGCAAAACAATTATAACAACATAGCACGTGTCGGAAAACAAAGTTTATTTACTAAAATAGAGGTGCGTAGAATCCTTCCATTGGGTATGCAGCAGATAAATTTTAGGTAAAACGAATCTATTTTTATAGAGGTAGGTAGGTAAGTAATACTGCTTTCGAATAAGTTTCTTAATTTAACTAACTCAGATAGAAACTAGATTCGTGAAAATTCCTGTGAATATTTATTACTATAAAGATGGACTAGCATATATAGCACTATTACTTGTAAATTGTATCAATAAAAAGTAGTAATCACATCTTTAATTACAATGAAGAATTATGTATGGATTATGAACTTGGGACTGCTTAAGTTTCTGACGACAGTGCCTTGAAATGTGACTGATTTAAATATCATAGGTTACTATGATCAACTGTAGAGAATGTATATATATATCAAAATGATAAACAAAAGACAATGCAACCACACATTTTCCTATATTTTTTACATAATCATGAATATTACGTACTATTCGAATGTCGAATGACCGTTGCTTATGACGCGGCATTTTATTCCGATTAATAACAACGATTGCAATATTTCTATTCAGGCTCATTTTAGTACGTCTTGTTTCCTCCGATCTCTAGTACGTAATACACTGAAGCCTGTTTCATTATCTTATCACAGGTTTATCTTAATATTATGTTCCGATTATACATATTTTAATTGAGTTGTAACCATGGATTGTGAAGAAGCCTCAATTTATCAAGACAGTTATCTTTTGAGAAGAGGAAATAGGAAAAAAGTGAGTAGCTTTATTTGTTTAGTGGAAATTATATGAGGTGTAATAAAACTTTATAATTATTTACGTTATGTCTTTGTATACACTATAATATACATTCGACGTGATAACATTGGGGCAGAAACATGAACTATACCATTTGTTTTAAAGAAAGATCAGTGTTGATCTTGCTATCGACCAATTAAATTTAACAGAACCTTAAATCATAAAGATAATAAAATCGTAATATCCGACCTTTAAACTTCGCATCTGAATTGCAGTGTTCTTCAGATATCATTAGTTAATATACTATTAACAACAACTTAACGGACGGCCTTGAGTAAGGCTGTCACTAATGTATTTGATCCATTTGTGATTACCTCATCAAAAACTATTACTCATTTTCGTATATAGATTATGGTATTTTTTAACCATGTAAACATAATAAGACAATTTTAATGTATTCTTAATTGTGTATCAACTTACTAAACGTTATCATTTTTTAAGTATCGGAGTATTTTGCTGGTGATTTAATCATTAGGTCATTTATTGCATTTACAATAAGTGTGTAATAATTTGTTCATGTTATACGGTACTATCTAATTTATCGGGGTCATAAAGTATACAATAAATGATCGTAGGTACCATTTATTGCATATTTTATGGCAATAATTATTGTTATCCTCATTGTTTCTTTAAACATCTTAGAAGAATGCAGTCAATTTATCAATTTTATATATTTTAACTATATCTATACTTACTATATAAAATACAAATATAAAGCTGCAGGCCTTATTTGATACAAGGCTGTTGGTGCTAGTACAAGTTGAATAACCTCAGGTTTCAATTACAAAGAATGCGTTTTACTATCAAATATATTCACTCACAATAATGGTATGACAAAGAGGTTACTTGAGCTGTAAGATTTTATGAAATCGCCGCATTTCTAAAACCAAGTAAACTTGAGTAAGAAGAAAGGACAGTTTGAGTGAAGTTGCATAGATGGTTACTGTGGTCATGAAATACGGTTGTATAATAATGAAAAGTAAAACTGTTTCTTATGAAAAATTAAAAGCGCAAGGCGTGTAATATTTGTGAAAGTGTTTATTAACTGTGTGTGTGACAAGGGTTGAACACAGGACCTTCAGTTAATACTGTAAACTGTACACCTCTTTCCCTACCTGTACACCTCTTCGCCTATATTATTTAACAAGTTCAATTAGTTGAAGTTTGTCGTACCAAAAAATCTATGCGAGAAAGTTATTTATTTTTAGAAATAAAAACTTAATACTTTACTACTTAATAATTAATACTTTTGTTTAAGAATATAATAACTAAAGTAAAAGATGTTGCCATTTGTGTTCGAATTGTATCTAGTTCAGTACCAATAACGACAAATGTAATAACGAAATTTTCATCCCAATATACCCGGTACAGTCAGGTTTTGAACTACCTTACTGCAGAAATAAAATTATAATCCTCAAACATTTATATACCAAATAAATATCATCATATTTTATAGTATCCTTGCTTTCTACTAGCTTACTAAAAATAGGAGAAGAAGAGCGATACATCCTAGAAGTAATAAATAATAATAATAATAGTCTTTATTTCAGGCAAAAATGCCTATATCAAAGGTTAAATAAAGGTTACGCTACTCCAATAAGGAGATTAGCAGTAAAACTAAGCGAAAAGAGAGGGAAAGTGAATTTCCCTTTAAAGTCGTAATGTAGAAGTCTGATCACGAGCTCGTGCATAGATAAGTCAAACTCAAGATTGAAGACAGAATCATTAGCTTCAATGAGAGGTTACAATCGAGAGGCGAGTGCTAGTCGTTTTGTCATTCGTAGTGTACGTTCGGCGGACAGAGTATCCGAACGTTGGGCTGCGCGTACGCAAGCTTCCGTTATTTTTTTATGCGTCAAAATATAATTAAATTGTGATTAAATTTTATGGTGAACGTGTAACGATAGTACGATGGAAGAAGGCAAAAAGGTACGTTTTAGAACGTGTGCTGAGCGAAAATGCATTGGCTTGTCTTGTAATATATTTTCACATAAAATAATTATTTTCCTCTCGAGTTATAGACGCGAAATACGTGTATTGTTTATCTTATTAAATTGGCTGGTAATGTGTCTTATTTTGTTAAACTAAAAATAAGGCTTCGCGCTATCTTACTTAACATATTTTACTCAGGTATATATATTTCATTTTTTGTTGACATTATTATCATTATAGAAACACTTCAGTACTAAAATGTCGGTAATTACGTATTTATCATCGATAAGAGTTTTTTTTTTACGAAAATTTAAAAATAACAATTGCTTATTGTAATTTACGTATTGTAGATGTACTTATAAATTTATATATATTTAGTATATTATATATTTAGTATTGATAAGTAAAACATTACAATGTTAATAGAAAGGATAAATTACGTCTTTGTTATCATATAGTTTTATTAATTCTGTCGAAGCGTTAGCCTGTTATCTTGATGCAGGCATAAGAAGTTCACGATTGTATTGTAATTGTAATAATAATCCGTAGTAGGGATAAAGGAACGCACTTCCATTCCATTAAATTCGCATTCGGGCAGTTTGCATCATATTTTACCCAAGTTTTATTGAATTATTACCATATTTTATGGACAGAATAAATGAAACTGGCACATTATACACGCTTATTAGAGCGTTAAGGACTGTCGTTAGTGTTATATGGATGTCTATGAACAAATTGATCAGTTTACACTATATTATATGTTCTTCTTGTGGTGCCACTTTATTACTAAAGGTTGGCTGTTAACAATTTAAATCGTCGGGAATCTTGCCCTAAACGGAAGAGCTCCTCTGCGGAAGTGATTCCGATCCACTCCCATATATTCCGCAACCACGACTTGTTCCTTCTGCCAGGCCGTCTCCTGCCTTGTACTTTTCCCATTATTATATGTTGCAACAAACTGTATCGGTCCTGACGCAAAATATGTCCAAGTAAGCGACTTTACGCTTCTAAAATTTACTATAATATATAGTAAAACTTTTTGGAACATATTTGATTTGTCTCCGTTTGTATTCAAAGCATGATGCTTTGTAACCTGCCTCCGTCACACATAATTCTTTTCAAATCGATCCAGTAGTTCTTGAGATTAGCGCGTCCAACTTATCTAATTTAAACTTTTCAAATTTATATTCATTACAAGAAATTTATCGGTGAAGCATGTAACCAGTAATATATGAAACATAGTAAGGATGTCGAGGCTGAATTAGGCATTTTGTTCTTATGTAAAAAAAATTAATAAGACACGTTTAAATTAATAAAAATAGATGTTTCTGTTAAATAAATTTCTTTATTGTTACACTTGTTGGTGTTATTGTATAGCTTAAGATGTTATACTTAAATAAATAAAAACAACGAATTTTATTTAAATTTAAATTATGCTGTAACTGTATTAATTACTGTATTTTTAAATGACAAAATTCTATAAATATAAACATAATATTTATTTACTTGGAACCTCTTTTTTCAACTGATCTCTGATCAACCTTTTTCACCCAGTTATATTATTTTTTATCGTACCTTAGAAGTTCGTCAAATGTATATACCTATAATTAGAAGGATAATTAACACATTATGATTGTCGAAACAAATTATAGTTAATAGAATCATGTTTTACTTTGCGGATGTCCAAAGTACAAAACCCTAATAGACCAATCTACAAGTAATACTCCGCGAAAAAACCCACAATCACTCGACGCACGTTTCGCCCATCGAAGCATCCTCTGTTGCCTATGTGAAAAAAAAACTTAAAACTTAAATTGAATTTACCACCAGTTGAGTAAAGGATAAAAGTTAATAGATATAAATGTTAATCTAATCTTAAACCGCCTATGAGTAAAAGAGCTTACCTATTCTATAATATAAACTCGTATTACCTATCTATAATATTGAAGGCATCAAGATAAAATGATTTATCGTTCAAGCATTTCTGATATGTCAGCATGGAACATTGTTTAACTCCAAGTGGTTTAAGATAATGGCTATCTCTTCTTTATTTTCTCGCAACTATCATCTTATACAAGCACTTCACAGTAAAGAAATGATTTAATATCAAATATGTAAAGGATATTGAATGCACTCCAACTTCGAATCCAATGTAGCGAGCGGTAACTGTATTGTTGATAGAACACTTAAGGCTGCCTAAATAATACTAAATTACTATTTGTTACCATGGTTACCATAATTTTAATCATCTCACTTTTTACTGCCTGCTAAATTAAATTCGGCCGTTTTAGTTGTATTTCCTAGAGTTAGACAGTTATTTCGCGGCGAACGATGACGATAGGGAGCGGTGAATTTTGGATCGCAGAGCCAGAGTAATGATTCCTCTAGTCTCTAGACCCTTGAAGGTCGTTAAAGAGTTTAAATTGTATAATAATTTGATAGATAAAAGTATTGTGTCTGCGCAAGGTTCGTAAATGTCGTAATATCTTGTGACCTTACCTTGGCACACCTCCGACAAGACGAGGAGAAACTTTGAAATTAATTTTTCCTGCTATCATTAATTGAGAAAACGACATCATTTGTACCAGATAACAGAATTTATTTGTTAACAATGATTACTTGCCATATATAGTATGTCATATGTAGTATTCGATGCATGTTTTCTATTTGTTAAACGAACCTTAAGCACGGTCCGGGCCTAATGTTAATACTACTTGATATACACCAAACGTTATTAAGATTGTTTATTGGTTTGAATTGAAATGGCATATTTATTTTACAATTCACAAATTATAAAATGTATATATTGGAAATATCATATCGCTTTGGACATTCATGGCTATCATCCAATTATTCTGTACCTGAAATTTATAAAGCGATTTCATTGAAAATGTACAATATATTTTAAAATTATTATAAAAAGAGGCTGCTGCCCTCGTAGTAGCAAAAACGTAATGATCAGGTACTGGTGGTATGTAAATAAATGGACTATAAATAACTAACATAATTATTATTTGAAATTATTATTTGAAACGTATTGAACATCTCGGAGTCTTACTCACTAGCTTATTTTGATCTATGTGAGAATTTCAACACATTGGTGGCGATTCTGATGTACACCTCTAAAACTAAAAATCTCTAAATTTAGGTTTAGACCTGTCAAACGCGTGTAACCTATTCTATATATTTCTACATCGACAATTTAAACCTTTTTGCTATCAATTTAGAGATATACAGAATAGGTTACGCTCTCTAAAACTGTTTGACAGGTCTAAAGCTAAATTTAGAGATTTTTAGTTTAGAGTGTGTAGATCAGAATTGCCACCATTGTCAGGTAGTTTAATTTTCCATGTTAGGGTTGCTTCTCGGTACGTTAACGAATATTATGAATGAACTATATCGTTATATATTATTGAGATATGTCTAAACAGATCAGTCGCCGAAACATGGCTAACGTATATTTCTTTATATTCTATTCTATTCTATTCTATATTATTATATCTAGCTTTTATAAAAATTTGCCTTCTAGCGACCTCATTTCACAGATAGTTTTTACACCATACAAAACACTTCATATATTTTGTTGATAAGGCATTAAGGTCGCAAAAAATTACCTAATTATATAACGATATAAAACTGGTTGTGAGGTTTTGCGAATATGTAAGCGTATTCATAAAGCGGAAACCTGAAAATAATGACCATGTAATGATATATGTACCAGGAGGAGAAAACTGAAATTATATTTAATTAGTATCTGCTTAGTAAAAGGCATAATACATTCATATTTATATTACTTAAATATTTTGTTTACATTATTATATTATTAAATGTATAGTACAATACGAGAAATTGTGTCCAAATATTCCTTCGTGTGTATGAACTATGAATGTGAAAATCTCGGCATATCTTAAAGTGATAACCATTATTCATAGTTGGCTTCAAGTTCAATATATTTTTTCTTACTGTTGGACCTAAAAAATTACGTCTAATATTGAGATCCTTAAATATTAAATCATAATCTGGTAATTCACTATTGTTGTCATATTTTGCACTTGCCTGCACGTTGTAATCATGATTTATCGGAAATCACGCGTGCGCCATAACTGTCTTCCGTCCGATCCGGATACTATTTAACTTTTGATTTTTATAATTTTATGTATATTTAGAACGTTGTTTGTGTAATTTATTTATAAAATACAATTGAAACACCTTTTTAAACTGAAGAAATCCAGTACCGTGACTAATTAAAATATTCCCGATAAATAATTTATTTCATGGTTAAATAATTTCTGTAATGTCGCAACCCAATTTAATGTAATTAAAAAAAAAGTATAGGCATCAATACAGACGTTAGATTTAACTTTAGTACATCTCACAGAAACACATAATTATTATCTGTAAATCAGAGTATTTTTATGTATTAATTTATTAATCACATATTATAATAATATTATTATATGTGTACTTTTAATATTATTATTGTAATAAATGAAAAAATAAAAGTTTTAAAGTAAAGGGTAACTAACCCTTTAATTAAGGTAAACCTTAAAATTAATTTTGTTAATTTACAATATATAAATGATAATTATCTTTTGTTTTACAAAATAAAAAAAATCATTTCGCTTGTTATAAATCGGAAGTCAATTACCAATTATTAGGATAAATGCTAAACATTAAGATGGCACAAAATATCTAAATTCTAAACAATAATATATTATTTAATATTACCTAAGTCATTATAAATGAACAATTTATCGTAACTATAAAAACTATTCACGAAAAAATTAACACGAATGAATGATTCACGGAGTCGCTATTGATTTGAGAAACCGCGAACATTGTATATCGGTCAAGTCTGTAATCATATGAAATCTTTGTCGTGGACCACCAATGAACTTAATAACGCACTCCAATTGCTTGTCGGCTTTTATAAAGTCACAATCCAGTTAAAACTGGCTATTAGTCGACATTCATGAACGAGGAATTCCGATCTGTGTTCCAAATTTAGCTCATTCAATTCAACAATAAAACTAAACTGTCAGGAATGAGTGACCCTTATTGAGACTAGGTTTATATTTTTGGCCGAATTCACAAACGCTGAAAGGTGTGTTGAAATGATATTTTTTATAAATTTTATTATATAAACACTACATGTTTCCCGTGTTAATGAAGAGGCTGGTGCACTGAAGTATCATTTCACTGAGGAATCAGTTTACAGGTGCATTTGAAATAAATTATACATTTTTATTATCATTATGGTTCAATATTTTGGCTATACTAGCTTTATATACGATATAAATATATACTGTAGAATTTTATAGGACTATTTAACATAGCATACATTGTATATCGTATAACTGGCGGTTTGTCAATGCCAGAATAATATTAATAAATAGCTCGCAGGTGACTTATTCCTACTTACTTGATATTTTGGTCAATTCATACGATATCTTTATAAGTATACTAGCTGATCCGGCAAACGTTGTTTTGCCATACATGTGATTTCAATTTTCGATTAATAAATAAAAAATAAGGGTTGATCGTAGAAGGGTGAAAATTTAGGATTGTATGTATTTTTGTATGTTGTATCATAAAAAATAGAAACTAAAAATTTTGTTAGGGGTGGACTACCCTTAATATTTAGGGGGGTGAAAAATAGATGTTGGCCGATTCTCAGACCTACTCAATATGCTCACAAAGTTTCATGAGAATCGGTCAAGCCGTTTCAGAGGAGTTCAAGTTCGAACCCCGTGACACCAGAATTTTATATAATAGTGTGAATCTAAACCATTCCCAGATCCCCTTGAACACACACAAAAAATTTCATCAAAATCGGTCCAGTCGTTTGAGAGAAGTTCAGTGACATACACACTCACAGAAGAATTATATATATAAAGATATTTTATAAGTTATTTTTATATATAATTATTGTAAGGAAAGTTTTAATGAAAATCAGGCGGTTTTGTCAAAGAAGAAATATTCATCTTACAAACTTTCGTGTTTACAATATTTAGTAGGATTAATTGTATGTAATTATTAGCAGTGACTCAGGTGTATGCAATAATTATAGTGAATTCCCGTAGTTACGTAACTTCAAAGAAATAAATCAATTTGATTGCACTAAAAATATATTTGAGTACAGTAAAGCTAGCTTTTAATTTTTTATTAATATGAGGTTGGAATTTGTTTCATTTTTAATTAAAAATTGTATCTATTCAATCATCTTATATTTATTTTTCACACAAATAAAAATGATCATTTGGTTATATACTTTGGTTCTTTTGATTTGATTTGAGTATCATCTCATAGGCGAATATTCAATGTTTACATGCTTCGCGAAGATTATTCTATATTTAAATTAAAACCATCAATATTTTATCTTCATAAAACATAAAATGTTTCAGTAAAATCAGCTTGAAATATTATTTTATATGTACTTAGTTCATTTTTTTTAATTTATATTCTTAAAAGATTTCTAAGGTTGTAATATATACAATATAATATATAATATTAACTACGAAATAATTGTAAACAAAGAAGAGACAGCAGCTCGCCTTATAAACGAGATCTATAGGCCAATATTATTATATATGGTTTGTGGCTCATAGTATGTGTTGCATATAGTTTATGATTTCTTAAGTCTAAAGCAGTTCATTAAATTGTATTCTGATTTCAGAAACTGCCATACCCTAAAGCTGTGGGATTCATAGTCACAAATGAATTTTGCGAAAGGTTTTCTTACTATGGAATGCGTGGTATGTACTCTATTATTATATCTTCCATTTAGAATAATTTCCATAGGTATTAGAACTGGGATATATATATATATATATATTTAGTTTACCAATGTATGGTAAAACTTTGTAGCTATTTCTTATAAAATCATATTATTTGCACACAAAGATTATTTTAATTCCAGATATTAGCGAGTTTAACAAAAAAAAACAAACTCCTCATTTTTATAATCTATACTAACGTTAAACAAATATTATAAAGCTGAAGTTTATTTGGTTTAACGCTTGGTTAATCTCTCTACTGGTTCCAAGTGAAATTTAATTTTGTGTTTGTTATTCTTGACACAATATAACTTAAACAATTAATAATGCTTTTAATAAGGAAACGTTGGGAAAATATATTATCCTTTTTAGAGATTCCAATCGGTTCAGAGGAAGCATTTGCTTTCAATAAATATTATGATAAATACATAGATAACATAGTCATATGTAGGTTACAAAATACGATATCATTACAACGCTGTAAAAAATCAAAATAAATAAGTTAATATCAACATTTCATAATCATTAGACGCGGTTTGTTTAATTGATATTTTTATTACATGTGCGAATCAGAATGCCAATAAATCCTAGACTTAAAAATATAATAAAGCTTATTTTATATTTTTATAATTAAAATTATAATTTTAATAATAACATCGTATCTGGCTATTGAGATTGGAGTACGATGAGACGGAGCAACTTATTAAGGAGCAAAAATCATACACATGGCTCTGTATGTATGTCAATGGTCGATAGAACACACACCTGTGTAGCAATATTCACGTTATCTTTCGGTTCTTTTTATAACTTTTCTGATACTTTTTTAAATGTCTGTATAAAAATCTAGTGTATCAAGGGAAGAATTGACTTCTCTAGCACAGGTGGTACCTGAGAAGAAAAATTGTAATCAGTTAGTAAAATACTGTTACTAACCGATTACAATTTTTCATATTTAAGTAAGTGTAAGTACGCATTACCATTTTTGTATTTGACTTCTTAATATAATAGTTGTGTCAGGATTCCCAGGTCTTCCATGAGTTGAACTCTGTAAATTATTTGTCAATGTTTCAAGTATTTGTTTTACGAGACATGCAAAAATCAAACCATAATTTCAATTTGTTAAGATATTTTTACCCAGGATAGTTAATAGCGAAGCATCGTACGAGTCGTTTCGTATCTTTAAGTGTATTGACCTAAAATTCGAAATGTAAAGTGGAACAACAATCAACACATGACATGAATTTTTCCGACCCACTTTTTCCTCCATTATCGGTATGGCTAAAACGTTGCACAATTTTCCGATAGTTTTCATGGCACAACTATCGTTTACTAATGTCATAACGGGGGAAGAGGTTTACGTTAAATATAGTCTTCCGAAATAAAACTTTTTTTTTAATTTGCTTAATGTTATTTTTATTTCATTTCAATATGACTTGCAAATATACCTCGGACGGATATGAAAAAAGCCTTTGAAGCCGCTTTGCATGCCCACTCGCAGTGCCACGATTGATCTCGTATTCGTAAATTACGCGATATTTCATGTTTTCCATTTTCTTAGCTGAGTGACGCAAAGAAAACCCAAAACTAATGATTTATACGCAAGAGTACGTAGCTTAATAAATTTGTAATTGGAATTTCTTAAACAGAACGGAGATAATTACGATCAAAATCACCAGTATAAAACGCCAATGTAAGGACTTACGACATTAATTTGATAGCTGAGTTGTTTAATTATTTGTACCGTTCTTCGTGTCTTATATTTATGTATGTATTATATTATATTTTTATTAGTATACGATTAAATTAGGTAATAACTACCTTTGACAGTACCCCCGACTTTATTATTTACAGCAAATCACGTAAATAATTTTATGTAAATAAATGTATTTATTTACAATTAGTATTCATCTTAACCTGTACTATACAATAAATAAGCGAGGGTGACGGTGATAATCAATATAAGTTACATTGCAAGATCAAAACCTCATCAACTATGTAGTTTGAATATCGTCATCAGCGAATATTATTACTCATTGTTTTCTATAAATCAGCGGAAACCGTTTGACTCGTGTGGCTTAATGAAGTTTTTTACAACAACTTATATCGTCTTTTTGTTGTGTAATAATTGTTCAAATAAATAATATTTCTAGATACGAGTAGGCTTGTAGCAGTCTTCGTTCCGTCACGTTAATTATGATTCTTACAATGAAACAATCTAGCAAATAATGGCCACGTATTCGTGTTAAAATCTAAATGTCGATTGTATGTTTGAAACATGAAGGTTTTCTGATTTTTGCCGTTACCATACGAGAAATAAAAATTTGCAATCTGCACAGCCGGACATTCAAAGAGTCTGAGGGTTTTAAGCCAGACACAGACACTATCCAATAGGTTATGCATAAAGAGTTTATATATCTATTTATTATTTCCAGCTATCCTTTCGCTTTACCTACGCGATAAGTTGGCATACAGCGACAATGGGGCTACGGTTGTCTACCATACATTCACAATGTTTGCCTATTTCTTTCCGTTGATAGGAGCAATGATTGCTGACGGTTGGCTGGGACGATTCAGGTAATTAATTTTCAAAAATGTATTAAACATATGTATCATTTCAACCTCTAATATTAACATCAAAAATCAATGATAAATGTTACAAAGGTGTAAATAACGTTTGATTACAATTTGGGGCTTTATACTTGTTTATTGAAAATTTTCCGTTAAATATTAGAATCAGAAAGGGTTTAAATATCATATCACGATGTAATGTTAATTTTATGTTTATATAAATAGCGAGTGCTTAGGTTCCACTAATTGACGTTTACCTTCACCTAAATGAATATTTTACTTGAGACCTGTTCTTTCTACATATATTTAGGGCCGACATAGGTCTCGGAAAAATATTCTAAATACTGTGGAATTAAAACGTTTGAATGTACGAAACATTTAAAATAAATGTAATTAACAAGATGATATCTAAAATAAATATACGAAATCCTTATGCAATCACGACCATTACGCTTATCGTCATAACAAAATATGTGCATTTTCCGCACCTGTGTTAAAATTTGTATTCATTTTAAATTTGGCGTTATAATTTACTTTCTATATTTTTACACACTTTGGGTTAGACCCAAGGTAAACTAGCTACCAATAAAACAACCTGTAACTCATAACACAAATATCGACCCTCTAACCTGCACCATCACATTATAGATATCTAAGAATATATAGTTTTGGTATATGTGTTGTTTGAAAACTATTATTACGTAACATAAAGATATGATAATCAACAACCAACATCACAAAGTGTGAACCTCAAGTTCGATCAGGTTTAAACTCCTCTCAATGCAGATTGGATGCGAAATTATGGACCAGAGACAGCCAGAGAGATTAAACCGTATACAACTTAAAAATCTTGTGCCAATTCTAAAGATATAATTTGGATCAATATATTTTTTGAGTGGGTCTGAGAATCGGCCAACATCTATTTTTCATCCCCCTAAATCTTAGGGGTAGTCTTCCCCTAAATTTATTTTTTAGACAAAATTTTTAATTTCTATTTTTTTATGATACAACATACAATCCTCAATTTTCACCCGTCTACGATCAACCCTTATTTTTTTTATTAATTGAAAATTGAAATAACACTTTCTTTTAATTTCAGAACGATATTCTATCTGTCCCTCGTATATGCAACCGGAAGCATCCTGATATCTCTGACTGCAATGCCGCCGCTTGGTTTGCCACAAATGTGAGCATTATTACTTAATATCAACATTCAGATAATTTTCTTGACATTACTTAAGTTTACTTCTGATACATTTGAAAGTTGTATTTATATACTCATATATTACATCGCAATAGTCTCATAGTGACCTTATTACAGCCAAACCATTTGGATTAAATCTAGATTGAAGTTAAATACCCAGGGAATGACCCTGGGTCAGACCCCAACTAGGTCAGAATGAGCTTTGGTTTCGAAAATTATCCTCCACAATAAGTTGATACAATATAGCGCACACTCAGAGCACAACAAATTAATTACTCAACGCGTATTTCCTAGAAGGGATCGCAGAGATGTGACTGCATCTTACGTTGTTTAAAAATACATTGAATTTTACAATAAATGTTTGTATATTTCCAGGGAAATCACTATTTTAGCGCTTCTACTAATAGCGTTTGGTACGGGAGGCATTAAGCCTTGTGTATCTGCCTTCGGAGGGGATCAATTCAAACTACCTGAACAGGAGAGGTATTTGGGCTATTTCTTCTCCCTGTTTTACTTCTCAATCAACGCTGGAAGTTTGATCTCCACTTTCCTAACCCCAATATTAAGAGCTGATGTACACTGCTTTGGTGATCAAGATTGTTATTCTCTAGCTTTTGGAGTGCCCGGTGTACTCATGATTATATCTATTGGTGAGTTAGAATTGCACTCGGTACAAATCTAGTACTGTTCGATCTGTTTCTGATTGATCCACAAGTCGGTTTCAGTTACTAGATAGGTCGCCTAGATACGATTAAAATTCCACCCGGGAAATAAATCAGTCTCTGATCTAAGTTCAGCGTATCTTCTTTAAATTATTGGCAGCCATGGCTTGGGTGTGAGGTTTTTATTCGCCGAGATCCATATTTTACATATTTTACCAATCCTACATCGTTAGTCTGCAAATTGTTTAATCTACAAGATTCTATATTTTGTTTTTGTAATTGAATCTCATTAAAAACCATAAATATTGAAACTGTTAATAACTGAGTAATATTAAAAAACAGTTTTTAATAATAATATAATATTGATATAATTATCGATATACGGCAATACGTAAAAGGAAAGGTTGTATAGATAGGGTAAAAGCCTCGTAAAAACTTCTTGATAATGAGCCAAGTTGGCGGCCAATGACTTTATTTTATAATATAATATTTAATGTTATATTCATTTTTCCTTCAATAAATGAGGTCAATAAGATTCCTAATCTTTTATCGACAGAGTGACCACTTAAGATAAAATAAAAGGACGGATTGTTAAGACCTTTATGTATCTAAGCATTCTGTAAGCGTATGGGTTAAAGATCAAATAAAAATATTTATAACGGGAGCCGCAAAAGTTGATCTCTGTTCTCATAGTCTTTAACGGAAGTGTTGCGGCAATCTATTGAGAATAACTTAAATAGGGCTAAAAATTACAGGTAGTCTAGACGTCACCGTTTAAGAGGCATCACCTTCAAACCCCAATGCGACAAAATTTCATCTCACAAATCTACATAAAACACTTATTCTAGTTTTCTAACTTAGAAAAGAACTTGTAGCTGAACCAAATAGGGATATATTTTGCGCGACCCGTTACTAAAACTAGCGTCCGGTTGATACCGGAATTTACCACAAATGCTAAAGCTTAAGCTAAAGTAGATACGGTTGCTTTAAAATATAATTGCTTAAAGAACAACCCACTAAGTAAGTGTATTGACACGTTTTAAATGCGGATATAGTATTGCATTGATTTTTATGTCTAGTTTTGTTAAATACTGTATATTAAATTCGTTGTTAATTATTTTTTAGTTTTCTTCGTTGCCGGAAAAAAATTGTATATAATCAAACAGCCTGCTGGAAATGTTTTGGGGAAAGTGTCTACTTGTGTTGGTGTAAGTTAGTTATATATGTTTGTTTGTATGACAAAGTATTTGTTCCGGATTGAACCGAGATTTATTGTTATTATTATGTCAAGCTTTACCAGTCGTAAGAAACTGTACACTCTGAATAACGAGTAAAAGAAAGAAAGTGTTGTGAAATATTTTTTAATTTTTACTGGATTACACTTAATTATTTAATTTTGCAGCACGCTGTAGTCAAATCGGTGAAGAGCCGTGAAAAGCGAGAGCATTGGTTAGACCATGCTGATGACAAGTATGATAGAGATCTTATAGAAGACATCAAATCATTATTAAGAGTTCTAGTACTCTTCATTCCCCTTCCAGTATTTTGGGCGTTATTCGACCAACAAGTAAGACGTTATATTTTATGATACGTTATTTTTTACCGCACACTCGCTACCGTATTAGTAAAGTCACGATTCGGGCGAAAGCTTAGAATCGACTTTACTAAAAATATACGAGCGAACCTTTTTCATATTTATTTTCGATGGCCAGGTGGGATTGAGCTTAAACTCCTTAAAGTCGGTGTACATTTACATAACAATTTCTCATCAGTTTGAAAATGTGTAGACCTTGACTATTCAGCTACTTTAATTCAAATTTTACCCAACCTGGTGCCTTGGGCTATCTGTGCAACAGACTGACCTTTACATTACTTGTATGGATAAAGCCATATTGGGACGCGCGCCGATGAAATTAGTCGCGTAAAAATCAATAACAATGTGGACGTCTGTTCGCAGAATAACAATTTAGTACATAGATGGTTTATAATGAAACAGCACAAACCGATCTATAGCCACCACTGTGTTCGACTTTAGGACGTGTTTCCAAGTCGTTTTCTTAATTTGGTTGTATGTCAACATATAGTTTGAAAATTGTATTCGGATTAAATATCTTAGACTTTGTATTCTTTTTAGACTCCAATTATTATGTTTGTGATATGCAAACGTCTAAGTAAAGTATGATTATATGGATCAGTAAAATAGAGTATTATTCTCTATTTATATATATTCCAAACTATCAAGGGAATCGTCGGTAACTGTGATTATAAAATTACTTTTAATTGACAGTTGTTAGTTCATACTGACCACAAATTTTAAAATACACCTATATATCATAGATATTGACAACAGCATAATACGAGAGAAAAACGTATTATCTGGGTTAGCAATTGCACTTTCTACAGTGATTGACACAAACGATTGCCGACTATGATTCGCAATAGCCCCGGGATGTGGTCTGGAATATGCCCGGAACGACGGCGAAACATCAATATAACTCATATTGAAGTTGTACTAGTTATTTTTGATTTGCTACCTTTCGTTCTTGCTTTAAAAATAAATTTGTCTTGTCCTAATTAGGGTTCCAGGTGGACTTTCCAAGCTGACAGAATGGAACAAGATATTGCTGGCTGGACTTTAAAAGCTGATCAAATGCAAGTTCTGAACCCATTGTTAATATTAGTGTTTATACCACTATTTGAAGTTGTAAGTATGTTAATTCTTTCCCGTAAAAAATTAACTAAGTATAGGTCATATACGCCCGTCGGAAAAGAGACAGTTTTAGATAAAATGGCAGATTAAAGAACTACACTATCCACTACTAGCTAAGACACTTCACCGATTAAGTGTCAGATATTAGAATATTAGATATTAGATATTAGAAGATAGAAGTTATGTAATAAATATAATATTATATTTATTACATAACTTAAGCAAGCTGAACGCTCAATGAACGTCTCTTAGTACAGTCGTTACCCTCCTCCAATATTTATCGAAATTACAAATGATCCATATATAATTACATCTATATACGTATATATTTATAATAGAAAACTGAGCTAGAGCTACTCTACAAAACTGAGCTAGAAGTATGTCTGCCATTGCCCGAAAAAATTTAATGAACACTGACAATGTTTATATATTTATTTTAGGCTATTTATCCATTCTTGACGTGGTGTAAGCTTGTTAGAAAGCCATTACATAAAATGATTTGGGGTGGAGTATTGGCAGCCTTAGCTTTTGTTATATCTGGAATAGTGGAACTGAATCTATTGGTAAGTTATAAGTAGGAATAATTATTTATAGCCAAATGTAGAAAGGGTGGCGCAAAAGTAAAAGTATTGCTTGGTTTTTCTAGCAGAATCTAGAACTTCCTTTTTATCTATGTATATCGGTGCCATGAAATTTATTTTTATGAATGAGACAATTGCAATTATTTTTGTTAATGGTTCCATTCAATGAACTACTGGTTCGATTTACTAAATATTTTTTGTTTAGCAGTCTATTTATCAACCGCATGGCAAAACTAATATTATAGCCTATGGCTACATTATTAGCTAAGTGTGTAGGCTTTCTTTTTATTGAACCTGTATACAAACAGTATATGTTTAAATTATATTTTTAGCCAACGTACGGAACACCTGTAGCACCAGATTTGGCACAATTGAGGGTATATAACGGTTTCAATTGCAACTTTACATTGGACTTACATACCGACGTTAATAATACGGAAACTTACACCGTCGGCCCACTAGGAGTATTTGAGAAGCTTGATATTGAGGCAAAAGATATGATCGAATTGCCTTACTCTCTCAGTGGCCAAGGAAACAGTGCTTGTGCAAATAAATTATATAATGGCAACTTTCAACTCAAGGAGGAAACCGCTAACTCTTTCTTTATTACCAATAAAACAGTGGAAAGTTTTACTGATAACAACAATAAGGCAATCGACGGAGTCAATGTTAGGTAAGTGTTTTAATACTCAAATCATCAATACACGTAATAAATTTGCAAAATCAAAAATAGAAACGTTATTTTAAACTTTATTTATAAAGATAATTGACAATTCATGTTCTATGTACACACTCTTTTCTATAAAATACGAACAAGTCCAGATTTAAATTGAGATGTAAAATTATTTAGTTTGATTGAACGTATCCCAATAAATCAATGAATGACTGATCCAATTACATCTCATCTCTTACATTTCTATGACAATTTTCACTAGAATAGTACTTCATGTATACATTATTCCAAAACTCATACATTTTTCGTTCCGGCCTAGAATCGACTAACTTGTTACTTTTAGCGAATAGAAAAATATTGTCATCGTATTTGGTCATAGGTAACCATGTAACGTTTTGATTATTGGTCGTTGGTCGACCATATTTGGCAAAATTTGACCAAATGTTTGCAATTTGTGTAATAAATCTCCTATCGCGGTTGTGCAAATCTTGTTTAAGTTTTACGTAATATTCCCAAAGTGGGTCACATTTAAGAATGTAACAAATTTCATCACCTTGTGCAGCACCTTTTATTTTATTATTTGCACCAGCTACCGCCGTATGTTTTGCTGCATTCAGATTTCCAATATAGTTGAACTTATAAACAAACAAATCACTTCCGGTAATATTTAAATACACTTGCACAAATTTGTATATCGGGTATTTGTGAAGGTCAGAAACATACCGTAAGAGATTTTCTAACGAGTTTTCGTTTATTCCACCTTTGAAATATTGATTTAATATTAGGTCCCCAATTTCCTTATACTTTTGAGATCCATATTTATATTTGCATGAATTTGAAAAAGGCACCATATATTTGAATGGATTTAAGGATTTCATGTATTGAGGATTGTGTATAAAGGGTAAAACTTCTGTTATACTTTCTTGACTCGAAAAGCCTATCATAATTGGCATTTCTGTGAGTCTTTGAAGATTTGTTGCTGTTGGAAAAGTGAGCTTTGATATCAAATAGCGTTTTGTTTCGCTTTCTTTAATTGGCGTAAACGGTATAAGGTGTCTTTGACTGTTAATAATATCTATATTAGCATAAATTTTAGCCGTAAGCGTTACTAGATCATTTGCAGATGCCCTCAATATATTTTCCCCTGTCGCTTTAATGCCATTTTCTAATTTTATTCTTTCTAAAACAGGGTCACCTTGAAATAATGAACTCGAATATATGGAGCCACTTTGAAGAATTACCTTTGAAAAGAGTTTCCGAAATTTTGTCATCATTAATAGAGAAATAAATGTTGCTGCTGACCCAGATGCCATTATGGTCACTTTGTCCTTGTCCCCGCCAAATTGGCCAATGTTTTTCCTTATCCATTTTAGACCCATTACTATGTCTTTAAGACCCATATTAGTATTATCATCTGTATCGTTTAATTTCAAAAAGCCGAAAACAGATAATCTATGCGTTAATGTTACTAAAATTACGTCATTATCAATTAAAAAATCCCCTCCGTGAATATGACTAAAGCCTGAAGTGAAGGCGTAGCCATGAATCCACACTATAACGGCTTTTTCCGTTCGTAATCCATATTTCGGGAGGTAAGGGGTGTATATGTTTAAATGCAGGCAGTCTTCAAATCCATAGCTCCCATGTTTATGAACAATGTGTCCTTGTGCGCAAGCTCCACGATATTCAGTAGTGGCATCGAAAGTTTTCGTTGATTCTTCGACTGCGACTGGATTTTTAAATCGTAATTTCCCAACAGGCGCTTGTGCATATGGGACCCCATAGAATGCGTAAAATATTCTACCGTTAAATACTGACATTTCTGTCTTACCCACAATTACACCTTGTTTTAATCTTACTTCAACTCTACATTGCATATCAGAAACTTGATACAAAATAAACACAAGAAGAGCAAGCATACTTTATGTTGTGGGCATAAAAATCGATGTGATGTAAATAATGTTTACGTACACGCTGTAATTAAATTTTTTGAAGCAAATCGAGATAATACTTTTCAGGTTCCTGTGTAATCTTAACGAAGTTGTACCAATCAATATATACAACAACAAGAAAAGTAGAACAGTGTTAAATTTCTTAAGTAATGACATGACGCAGAAGTCGCTTGAAAAAGGCACATACGACATTTTAGTAAACCAGACAGTAGTTTTAAAGGACATGGCTTTTCGATCTGGAGCTGTATACACTATTAATTTGTATGAAGATACGACTGGTTATGTAAGTATTTTGAAGAAGTTATCGTAGTTTATTAATTGTAAACAACTCCGATTAACAAAAAGAAACACCATATCACTTGTTACGGTGAAGGAAAGTGTCTAGTGCACAGAATACTAAATCGACAGAAAAAAACAGTACTTTGAAAGAGTTTTTATTATGTTTTGTTTTATACTCTGTGTTATGAACTGATTACTATTAGTTACAACTTTGTTTGAATTTATAAAACTTACGACTAGATAAATTTAGAATGGAAGTGTGATTGTTATTAATTTGTGTGTATCCTTAAATGTATGACATGGCTTATGATTTCAGACTGCAAATTCGGTCACAATAACTCCCCCTAATAGCATCCACATCCTATGGCTAGTTCCACAGTATGTGGTGATGACTATGGGCGAGGTAATGTTCTCGGTCACCGGTCTTGAGTTCTCATTCACACAAGCACCAGCTAGTATGAAGTCTGTGCTTCAGTCCGTGTGGCTGCTGACTGTTGCATTTGGAAATTTAATTGTTGTACTGATTGTGGAAGGAAACTTTTTGGATGCTCAGGTTAGTCATTGTTTTCTATTGTCTTTGGTTTAGCGATACGGATATAATGCACGTTGTTACATTAAATGAAATGATCAATATAGAATAGAAACAAGAATAGAAACTGTTAAAATATTGTTTGTTTGCAATCCTGCTTAAATAACGCTCAAATATGAATATGAAATTTAAGAACTAACTATGAGGTTATATTTCAGTGGAAGGAATTCTTCTTGTTCGCGGGATTAATGTTGGTAGATATGTTTATTTTTACTGCGATGGCCTTAAGGTACAAATACGCCGAAATCAAGTCGAGTACGGAGCAGCTTCCGATGGAAGAGACAAGACTGCCAAAAAAGGAATAGTATTAGAATTGTAGTATTAGTAATTGAATAAAGTTATTTTTGAAATTATTTACGATCTTTTCATAGCTCATACTCTCATATTCCTAAATAAATATCCGCTAAGAAATATTTAATTTAAATATAAAACGACTGAGAATTTTAATTTTAAAAGGTTAGGAATTATTCTAAACGGTTCTGCAATAAAGTCACGGCCAATGAATGGGAAAGGTACAAGGGTGTACGATGACTAAGGGTTCGTACGCAGGAAAAGTGAGGCGATAATTTGCACTGTATTAATTAATTATAAACCAATTAAATAATCATTAATTTAAAGTAATAATCTGTTTTGCCATAAATACCGTTACATAAAATCTTATTTTTTCAACTTTTTAATTATTTTGAATTTGGAACACGTGTATTTTAAAAACTTCCTTCGATTTTGCATTGCACATTGATTCGGGTTCATTACTATTTACCAAATTACAATATGGAATGGGGTCTTAATAAAATATCATTGCACGAAGTGGCCTGGTCATATTCACTTCAAAAGCCTATCTATAGATACAACCACATCAGAGAAATTTCCCCTGGTAGCGCGTAATTCGATCGATTCGTGAAGATCTGTACTAAAAGCGAAAAGTGGCCATTTTGAATTTTTATAATTTTTTACCGAGACTGTTGTAAACATGAAAGAATAAATTATAATAAAATGACAAAGTCATCACTCATCACTGGTCTAGGTAGATTCAATAACTTTTTCGTCAAGTTAAAATTTTATTTGACTAAAATACACAGCGCTTTGAACAATCTGGTTTAGTTAAATGGCGTGAACACATTATACAATTGGTTTTGGATAATTTGTGTGTTGTTCCCATAGACCGAGACGAGTGCGCTCGTGATGTCGGTTAACCCTCCGTGGTACAACTGAATGGGGAACAATTCCGGTTCTAAAACTTCGGACTTTGGTGTAATAAACATATATAGAATCTAATTCTTTACGTTATATCAACTACATATATCTAACGTTTGAGTGGTAGTATTTTAATTGGTAGACATGAATTATAGTTAACATTATAAATACTGTTTATTACAACTAGTAGTAAAGTTTAATATGAGTTCAACAACGGTGAAGGTGAAATCTCTCTTCTATTTTGACAGTATACACAAAGCAAACATTGCTTTCTGCATCGTATATAAAAATAATATCATACCTTATTAATGTTTGAGAGCCGCGTGCAATGAAGCCACGAGTCTGCAAGCGACTTGTTAATAATTGCGTATAACAAATGCTTAAATACAACAAACATACAGACAAATACGGGCAGGGGTGAACACAAAAAGTCCTATTTGGTTTCCAAGTACAGATATCAATAAGTTTTGTTAAATGCGATCACTTTCAAATTGTTTTTTTCACTTTTTATGACAACTCCAGTTACATCTAAAATACAACGAGAATAGTTTGCAAGGTGCACACAATATAATATAGGGAAAGTGAAATAGATTTAATAAAATATGTGAAAAATTCCGCTAAAATAAAACTAAACAATGGAAATGTTTCACTTAAAATGATCGCTTATTCGGTTTGTTAATTATTCACGACATTGTTGTTTATAGTTTTCTAATCAGAAGACATGAATAACGAAATACCAACTCACGAAAATAGTGCCGTTACTATGATTAACAAATAAATACTGTTTTGGCCTATTGCGTAATATTGTGTGGCATATGAATGCAATTGTTTTAGTTTAACACTAACAGCCGTGAAGTTGTGTACGGTCGATTGTATACGGTCATAAAAGAAGTTTTCACGAAGGCGTCGGCACTCTTTCCAGGCACTTGGCGGAGAGTGTGTCCGCCACGTGGCAGGCCACGCTTCTCTCCTTACAAAGCGCAGCTGCTGCGCGTGCTCTTCCAGATAATCTGTCCCAAGCATATGCAGCCAAATAAATAAATTAACTAGAGCCTATAGCGGTGGTTTACTGGTGATCGCGGCGGTTCTTTAATCTCATGAGAAAATTAAATTGTTTGTATTAAATCCCTAGTTGATAGTTTGCAATGTTTTAAGAGTTACAATGATTTATTTAAATGTATTGTATGTAGTATATTTGTAAATAGTATCCAATGCTCATTTTATTTTGTTAAACATAACGTTTGGTCGGAGTATTTTTAGTTGCTAAGTTTTTCACCATTGTGTGTGAGTAAAAATATGATATATGTATATAAAACTATATTCACAGGCAAGATGTATTTATATAGTAATGAATCGATATAGAACACGCATTTAAACATGTTCTTGGAAATAATACAGGGGCTAGCACTTTGAAATAACATTAAAATTTTAAATTCATCTAAACTCCGCAAATCAGCTTTTTGAGGTCCCAAAACTAAAAGGGGCGTAACGTGTCACGCGGGGGTCACGCGACCCGACAACGGCAGGCCCGGGTCGCATCCCCCCACGACAAATCAATTACAGGGTCGAACTGGGACGTACTTCCGAATGGGAATTAGCACCAAATTATACAAGCCGAAATTACTTGTTTGTACTTATGGGGCGAATGTATAATTTAAGGGCACAATTGCACGGCTTGTTATGCGACAGTTAATTTTGATGTTCACACGGTTTTTTAATGACACGACTGAACGGTACAGTGTAATCATAAAAGTCATCGCGTATTATTCTCGGTACACCGTATTTGGTAAATTCAGTTCATAAAACTGCGACCTGTGCTTACATACTGTTCTGAAATCTTGGCCCTTAGCGAGAGGAATGAACGCGATCTTATTTTCAAGCGAAGGTTTTACAGTAGAATTTTTTCCGACGGGTTTTGGCGTATTAATTTATATGAAGACCTCTTAAGGGGTTGAAATGGGTTCGAATTATCAAATATCGAGAAATCCTAGGTATTCGATTTTATCGCGAAATTTATAGTGAGTATAGTCTTCACGAGTTCTGAATTACAATGTATAAATTAAACATAAACTTGTTTATATATGTTAATAATAATGATGGATGTACAACGTCCAAATAAGTAAGAAAATAAACATTATAATATAACGCCTGTCTTAGCAGCTACTGGTACGAAGTCAAACAAATTGTTTTTTCGTCTTTAAAGTTTTTTATTACCTTTTAATATGTTTCATTTTAAGTCTAAAGGATTCATTTAAATTGAATTTAAAATTATCCAAATAAATATTTTAATTTATCGTTTGTAGCTGGCTTACATACACCAAAGGTTGGGTGACTTTGAATCTATATATATTCTTTTCAATCACCATACAATACTTTATTTAGGTAAATATATAAATATAAATTATATAAAATTAAATCACTAGCAGCCTTATTGGGAATGTCCTGAGTTAGATAGCCAAGTACCTACTAGCCACTCATGAAATTTTTTTACGGAATGCAGTACGTATTGCTAAATAAAGAAAAGTATTTCATGTTCGAAGCAAAGCGATTAAGTGAATTGAATATTTATGACTATACAACTTTCTATATCTGAATAACCTTCAAATTATGCATTTATTACTGTAGTTTTTTGTACTCTGGTAGCGTATACACAACGGAAAACAAACGAATAAAAAAAAATGTCTCATGAATGTCAATGAGGCTCGAAATAACTATATGAAGCTGCATATATAAGCGATTATCTCATCCATTTTACCTAGTATTAGCGCTAAAACTAACACTTTGATCGACGTATTAGAATTGAGTACACTACGCGGCAAGTGTTAACTGAATTATTTCCAGCCTGCAAGAAAATTTAACTTCAATTTATAAAAGAAACCTTTAATATTGTAAATCCTACTACTCGGTTCAGGAACGATATAATCCTTATTACATACGCATTTTTGTTTTCAAAAAACTTATTCGACCTTGAAAAAAAGTACTGCTATATATAACTAAGATCTTGATATTGTTCTGCATATAAACATATATTCAAATCGATTTTGATTAAATTATTAAATGATATTATATCGTATAAGTATAACTAACAAGCAATTATCAATTTAATTTGATAGCGGAAAACACTGGTCCGCTCATAAGCTTAAAACAATATGGATATAAGATAAAGGATTTTACAAACACAGCAGTGCCTAAAAAACACGAAGGCCTTCCAGCGAGGCGTGCAGTTTATAGCTGTCAGACACACTCCTCCAATAGCTTGGCTGTTGGGGAAAGCGAATCGATTATATCACCCCGAGTGAGTCTTAATATACCTACAAGATACGACTTACCATGGAATTGTCTTGCAAGATTTGTCTAAATAGGATTTGTTAGCTTACAAGTATACGTCCTTTTTAAATCTGTGTTTAAGGATAAAACCAAATCACTTATTTATTTAATAAGTTGACTAAAATACTGTATAACGGAATAAATTGAGATTTATTATATTTATGTTGACATTTAGAATGCTGTTCAGTAATAGTGGTCATAACTGACCGTATTGACCGATACTCTCTTTAAACACATTAATTTGTAATTTATAAGTTATTGTAACCTTAGATGACTTAAAATAAATTGTTTATTAACTAGATATAAGGGACATAACATACTTGTATAAATTATGGTTTCAAATTAAAAAAAACAGCTTTTTCGTATTGCGAAAAATCCATAAATGTTTGGTGTTTGTAGGTGTAGAAGTCTAACTACCTGTCATGTAGGATAATAAAAGAAAAATACTGAATTGATGGATCTAAGTTTTTAGTGAATAATTAATAACCAATTAATCACCCATTAATTTCCAAACAGGACAGCGCCGAATTGAGAAAAATTTTCAATTCAAGTGATAACAGAAATATCTTATTATAGAAAAATAACAGTAGTAATACTAGAGGTTTTATGCAAAGGAACGTTTATCCTATATGCATACTAATTTTGTCCTCAAAGAAAGAGGAAGTTTTTATTCATACATTTCGCATTGCAAAACGCAGGAGAAATCAAAAGATAAATAGCGACACATTAATCATTCGATTTTCAATTCAGCAAGAAATTCTTATAGAATATCCAAGATAAACCATCAGTTCAGTCCAAAGAAGCTCGCTTTAGACATTTTCCGAGAAAATCGATTTAGGCCCTACCCCTCACCGCCCTATTGTCACAAACTCCGCCCATGTTTTGGTTTTGTTCATACAGCACACACATAGACAATCCTCGTTACATCAGAAATTAACCCTTATACCCACACCAGTAAGATACACGCTGCTGTTGCGGCGAACTAAATATCCCCACACTTAGGGGTTGGAGTTCCTGCAAAATGGCCACCCTCTGCGGTATAAAATTAATTTTTTACTTAGTTCCCAACAGTCTCCTTTCGTGCAGCCAGTAATAGCACCGCCTTTGTAGCAGAGATGTCGGGCACTAGAACGCAGGTTGCGGATTCATCAACGTCACCGCCTTTGAAGTGAATATAACTTATTAAATTATCATTTGTGTAGTGTATTTTATTAACTATTCGATGCTCTCTTGTAGTGAAAATCGTCGACTTGATTATTCGGCGCTGAAGTTCACGTATGCGGACGGGTCAGATGATGAAGGTGCGGTAACATCGGAATTGCCGTCATGTGTTTATGCCGCTGCCAGAAGCCGTCTTCAGCTACCATTAGCTGCATATGTTCATCAACATACAAGACAAATCCATACAGGTGAGTTCCGGATTGGTTTACTTCTGATTTAATATTACTAATATATTTCACTGTACACTCTCTAAACTAAAAATCTCGAAATTTAGCTTTAGACCTGCCAAACATGCGTATTTCTAAATTGATAGCGTTAAGGTTTATTGTTGTATTATGTTATATTTTAGTTTATAGTGTACATCAGAATCGATACCATTGAAGTATAGTAGAGATAAGCGAGTGTTTCATCATTGCTTTAAATGTCCCTCAAATTGAGGACTTAAGGTTGACTTAGGTTTAAGCGAATGAAAGCAAAATTATATTTAGATTAAATTAGCTTAATGACTTTACTGTGTCTTAATTTAAGTGCATTTATGTACGTTGATTTAAGTGCATTCTTCACGTAAAACCGGAGACTTCGAAGCGTTGTATTTTATATTGTGTATTGTCAAATGAGTTTGACCATAAAGGGCACATTAATCTGCATTAATTAAGATGTTTCATTATGTCAAGATGGTCTTCTGGACACCTCAATGGAGCCTGAGTATCAGTGTGGTGGGTCACCATACCGCGTCCAACGAGCAGCGGCAAACGTTCGCGAACGACGGCGAATGCTGAGGTCCGGACCCAATGGGTATCTTTTCATTACATTCATTATAACTGCATAGATAAATAGCCGGTTGATTCATGAGTAAGATATTTTTTATTTGGAAATATTGACAAATTTTATGTTCCCGCATAACAGGAACCTCGGTTGTGACCACTAAAACACCCTGGTTTTGGTCACTGGCAGCTTTAGATTTCAATAAATAAGACACAGAACACAGACATGCTTTCTAGACTGGTGTAAAAAACCTTTTGTCTATGGAGCGTTCTTTACATCTTATACTTCAAGATATTTTGTTAAACTATTTTCTAACATTAAAATATTACAACATTTTGTTTTGGATTTAATAGCTTTCTTAGCTTGAGGTTTTCTTGTGACTGGTTTAAATTCTTAGTATTGGGAAGAAGGGAATCAATACTAATATACAAATTAGTGCTTTGATTGCTATTAACAACACACCTAGTAATAGCACAAACCTGATGAACAAAACTTACTCAAAAATAATAAGTTTTGGACATATTGTAAGCGGCGAATTAGTAACAAAAATGTTTCAATACAACTGACATGAAAACAATGATTATATAATTTAACAGCATCAAATACGAATGATGCTCAAAATGTGTGTTTGAAAAACTAACAGAAATATCTGTAATCATAGACTATATTTAGCAAAGTCCTCGTTATTGCCTATTTAGTTTTAAACGTGTGGTAAGCTGCTCAAGCTATCCGAAGGTTTATGGCAAAGCTTCGTTTATTGACTTATATTCATTTACTAAAACGTATTGTTGGTGTTGTGTCTTTAGCAGTATAAACTCGGCGTTCGACGAGTTGCGGGTTCATGTTCCGACATTTCCGTACGAGAAAAGGCTGAGTAAAATCGACACGCTTCGGCTCGCGATAGCATACATCGCACTTCTGAGAGAGGTGAGTAGCTACATTTACATTTCAAATTCACCTTCAAATAAAAAATTGATTAGCACAGCATAGACAAAACTAGCATCCTAATTTTCTAATAGATGTTATTTATTTATTTCACTGCGTCGCTAATGCTATGAAATCTGACCTAACGTGCATTGCCAACCCACTAAATGATATAAATTTATTTTTCACACAAGAATGAAAATATAATTGTTATTTTTGTATCCTAGAACAGGTTAGTCCAATTATAAATAGTAACAATATAATGCTGATCAGTTATATAATTTTCTTTAATAGGTACTGGATGCCGACTATGATCCCTTGACTTACGTAGAGAAATGTCTTCGAGGTGAAATTAAAGCAGATCGCGCACATTGGAATACCAGTGGTAAGCCCTCTCGCATTACTGTGTATAGTTGATATTACAATGTTTGAGTTATGACTCATAGTTAAAGTCTAGTAAAATAACATTTTTAATAATTATTTATTCGCGTTGAATAAAACGTCACACGTCACAGACATAGCCAAGAGTCCGCCCCGCTAATCTAACGTCTGAGACACAATTGTTTTTAAATGTAATAATGAATTTTCATATAACGTATTTACGTCACAAATTAAATTTCCAGATTTGACCGCGAGATTGTCCTGGATTAATTGGGAGAATTTAGGAGTTAATCCTCAACGGAGGAGTGTCTTAACATCATTGGCACTTAGTTCGGAAAATCTGCAATATCCTCATAATTGATTGATTTAGTTTGGATTTTGTTATTTCGGTTTATGTTATGAATTGAATTAGTAGAAATGAGGCGCCTGCTTCTAGTGTTGTTTATCGTTTATATTATAGACTAGATGTTGCAGGACAGGCTAAATCCTCATAATGTTCATTTTTCTTTATAAATATTAATACCTAGATCGATCTTTAAATAATTTTTACGATCGTGAAAATTATCTGCAAGATTAATGTGCAATTGAGTCAATATTGATATTTTATTGATATATCTTCAGATTGACAAACATCATTGTCATAAATCTTTTAACACAGGCTCTTACCCAAATAGATTATATATCATAGAATACGCACATTCCAGAGCAGAACTTATTATAGAAAAACTGTGATCTTGTATTAATAATTTTAGGTTAATTATTTATTAATATTTATTTTACAAACAATTTAAATAGCATACGAAATATATTTTGCATTAATAGTGATTTAAAACGGCAATTTCACATGTAATACTGTAATAATGTCTTCCAACATTTACCACATATTAAAAAAAAAGTATCACCAACTGAACAAAGTAGACATCGAAAGTAATTTATGAATATTTACTCCCATAGTATTAAGTACGAACGATAATAAAACAACGTTCTTTAATAAACATATAGTTTTATTTACAACTTGGTATGCTCTAATACAAAAAGACATTATGCTTAATCAAAGACAAACAGATTAAACATATATGAAGACTAGATTCCAGCTGGAATTATGTTGGAATGTTATACATATAACCTACGCCTCATAAGTGGCACAAAGGCTGAATAATCTAGAGCAGTGTTTTTCAACCTTTTTCATGATGCGACCCCCCTGGTATAAAAAAATATTTCGCGACCCCCCCTTGACCTATTGAGTATTACCATTAACAATATTAATTGTCTTTAATTTTGTTTTTTTTTTACTAAAGTACCCATTTTTTTCGACCTCTGGCGACCCCCAGAAGCTTCGCGACCCCCCAGGAAGTCGCGACCCACAGGTTGAAAACAATGATCTAGAGTCTCAATAGTTTCATTTATTTAATAATAAGCAAAATGTCGACGAGACTGTATACTTAATAAACTAATTTAAACAAAAACTAATAATATGATAAACTAATTTAAAAAATATATATTAAACGCGAAACATCAGAAAACTTTAAAAATAATGTAAAATATATTTAAATTTTGCAAAAATACATCAACTTAAATCCGTTCATAAAGTGTTTTTCTTAATAAACTATCTAATTAAGTACATACACAAATGTTACTTCAATCAAAAAACGTGACTTGGTCGTGTTTGTATGTCTATGTAACAAAAACAGTGAAAATTACTTTATTATTTATTGAAAATATAAATAATACTATAATAATAAAGTAAAAGTCGATTTCTGTACAGTCCTGGTAGACCCGCCTTCATATGCAGTTGTCTATATAGGCAAGTCATTTTATTTCATTGTTATATGGTATTTGTGCCACTTATACATATTCCTAGAGATATATTGCTAATTATTTCTTTAATACATACAATAGATGTAAATATTTCTTATATATATTATTACTTATCCGATTCTATTTGCTATTGTTCTAAACACTTACTTCTAAGCCAACAACAGCATATTGGGACGCCATGATGGTAAATAATTTATACAATACTAGCTGATCCGGCAAACGTTGTTTTGCCATACATGTGATTTCAATTTTCAATTAATAAATAAAAAATAAGGGTTGATCGTAGAAGGGTGAAAATTTAGGATTGTATGTATTTTTGTATGTTGTATCATAAAAAAATAGAAACTAACACACGAGACACGAGAATTTTATATAATATTGTAAATCTACACCATTCCCAGATCCCCTTGAACACATACAAAAAATTTCATCAAAATCGGTCCAGTCGTTTGAGAGAAGTTCAGTGACATACACACTCACAGAAGAATTATATATATAAAGATAATTAAGGCCAGTCTTCTAAGTCACTATGAACCATATGCCAGGTAAGACCATTTCCTGTGGGCGGGTGCCTAGATGGAAATAAAATATGCTTGAAAAATGTCCTACCTTGGGTTAAACCGAGAAAGATCCTCCAGTTTTTTCGTCTACCAAAGTTGTATGGATTCGTAAAGGACGACGACTTTTTCTTCATTGCAGCATTTATATGCGACTCCACGCTGGTCTCACCCCTACTTATATTCTTGCCGTGCATAATTACTAGAGTTCCGAGTGCAAAAAGTACGGAGATACAGGTGATAGCCATGAATATAACAGCCTTTCGCTTCCATGGATCAGCTGATATTAGATCCAGTTGGGTTATCTCCGGTGTCGGTAATATGTGTTCACGAGGAAAGTTGATGGAGTCATATTCAGGTATATCTTTCACGGGAACAAGAACTCCGCTTTTGTTTAATTTTAATGGATGTCCAATCAAGTCAGGCTCATCTTTGATCGGTGTGGCGTCTGAAGTTATAAATTATCTATTTCACTATAGAGCAACTTAAGATAGCATAGATGACTTATTTACTTTTACAATAGAATTTTACAGCGCTAAGCCATAAAATTCCATTCTTGCTTTAAACTTTAAAAGTTTAAAGCAAGAATGGACTATAAAACCTGTTCGACCAATCTGTAAATTTACTTTTATTTTCGTATTCTAACCTCAAAAGGGTCAAATTATGTAGAAAATTATAAACCTAAATATTATGTAATTAAAAATTGTAAGGCTGTTATAAAATATTTTTCTTTCTTTCCATTATATGATTGATTATGCTTGAGAATAATATCTATACTAAAATAAAATCTAATAATAAAAAAATTAACTTGTACAATAAAATAAAATTAATTAGTTCATATATATATTTAGTTTAGACAGTCATCACAGCTTGAGGGCAAATAAAGAATATTATTACTGATAATCCTTCTTATAGATTTAATTATTTAAAACTCACCTCCGTCATAAACCCATAGCACTTGATAGCCAATATCTATCCCAAATATGATGACAAAACAAACTCCAGCAACCATATAGGCCATATACAGGAAGAAATATCTTGCATTATAATATCCAACGCAGTTATTAAGCCATGGACAGTGGTGATCCATAGCAAGTATGCATCTATCGCAAACTGAGCAGTGGTGAGTCCGGGGTGGTTTTGGGGATATACATTTCTTGCATATACTTGCGGCTTCAATCAATATAGCACCCTGGAAATAAATCATAATACCTTTACCTCATCTCTATTAAACTATTTAAACTGGCTTCATTCAATCTTCTCAATTAAAGAATTGATAATCAAATCTTCAGTATTAATGATTTCAAATATATTTAAGATTCTAGGATTTTTATTTATTTAAAAATGAAGTGGGTATTTAAAAAAAAATCACTTTTAATTTAAGCAAAACACTATACAAATTAGGATCACAATATCAGCCTTACTGTTGATCGAAAAACATAAAATATTCAGTCAATATTCCAGTGGAACAAGGACGGACCTTATATAGTTGAGTAAGGTTTTTAGTAGGTTCACATTACTTTTGCAATAAAATGTCAAATCTATTTCTGTTATGCAAATGTGTTAAAATTCTCACTATTTTCTTTATTGATTTTATAAATCTTTTTACTTACATGTGGAGGATAGCCTGGAGGTATGATCACACCCATACAATAGTGGAATACTATATTCAACAGAAGCCAATTTCCAAAAATTACTAGAAATACTGTAAAATATGGATTCCTGTGCCACCAATATGGCAAGCCAATCCAATAAGCTATAGCAACAACTGCTGATGTGAGAACTGTCACACAAAATACAAATACCTGAAAATTGCCAAAACATTTAAATAACACTTGTATAATTAATAGAATCAGACGTTACTTTGCAGAAGTCCATAGTACAAAACCCTAATAGAGCGATCTCCAAGCAATACTCCGCGAAAAAGTTTTATAGCACTTGTACACAATACAATAAACTGATGTCTTTTTATTTTTAAGTTATGGTTAAAAACTTTTTGACTGGACCTCGGTCCAGTTAATGTCTTACTTATCTAAACTTTTTACAAAATTTGCTCCTTACCCTTCCTAAATATCCAGCAAAATTGTCAACAAACCAGAATATTGGTTCTAGTAAGCAATCAATTGCATAGTTACGGCTCATGTGAGCATTATAAGATAGTGTCTGAAAAGTCAAAATCATTTGTGCTGTCTTCCATTTTAAATATTCCCTGAAAGCAAAATAAGCACATCGTATAAAAATAAAACAACTTTCGGTCTTTTCTCTCATATCTTTAAGATTTTTAAGAGAATAATGTACAGTCATTGTATTTCCAAATTATAGTATATGTAATTGTTGTTATATCAATTTCCAGCCTATGGAACCCTTGATTTGTATTGACAACAATTGTTTACTAGGCCCTCTACAAATATAAGTATTATAATTAGTGATGAACTGATTCTGAACTGAACTGCAACTCATTTATAAGTTTATATGTAAAAAATATTAAATAGCCCAAAATATTATTTTTAAGTCTTTCTTACTCTAATAAACCTAATAAACAGTCACATTAATGGCCCTAACAACCTACTGAAAATATGGTAGCATTTTATGTCTTTTTATTATGCCCAGTATCAGAATGAACACACTTTCATATGTTCTTTGGTTTGACAATACTTTAGTCATATTCTTTAAATAAGGTAAACTAAAGGATGTTTGAAGATATGTGGAAAATTTTGTGCATAATGATATTTAATACATTTTTACTACGACATACTTTACTTTTTTTACTTCTAAATTTTTAGTCTAGCATGGAATGGTCAGCTAATTTGAAAAATATTTTAATAATTCAAAATGGAAGGATTTTTGGAGATTTTCAGATCATTCCTTTATTGGCCTATCCAACCAACTTCTATCTATAAAATCAACATAAATACTCTAAAAGACGGCCATCAGTAATTCATGCAAGATGTAAAGAAATCATAACCTACTTTGCTATTGAGCATAACTCCTTCCACTTAAATCGACAGTGTATTGTGACCATTGCAGTGTTTCTACTATATTAACAATTATTTTTATATGTTTGAATAATACAATAGAGATGAGTAAGAGTATTCAATATCACTGCGCAAAGCACTACACATATGACTTAGTAATATCGAATACGTTTGAACCCATCTTACTACACCTCTTTCACTTTAAAATCACGCCATTAGATTATAAGCTTAAAGCTATTAACCATGGCTATATGTTATTTGTTAGTTGGAACGAAGTATGTTCAGTGAATTAATTATGTTTATAAATTTGTTTTTTGAGCTGTGCGCACAGCGCCATCTTTGCCGGGTTTTATCAATCCGTAAGAACTAAGACAAATCACAGACAAAAGTAAAAACACGGTGCTATGCTATATTATTCACGTCTTGCGCAGTTGGAAAAGTAGAATATGCTTAAACCGCAATAAACTATTATATGGATTTTAAAAATGTACTACAAAGATACACATATATACATATTGAAGGGTCATCGATTTGTAAAAGACAGACAAAAAACTTAAATATATTTCTTATATAATTGTTGGTGATTGAAAATTATTAAATATCAAGTTTTCAAAATTCTTTTATATTTAGCTGCTGAACTTAAATCACTACCTAACGTTACTTCACAAATAAATAATCTGTACGTCTTTATTCTGTGTAAAGTGTAACTGTCTAGTAACTGTAATGGCCAATGGTGAATGGTGATCAATGGTCAATATTATGTCAATACTATAATACTTAGGTTTGTGATGCATAGTACTTGGTGAGATTGGCTTGGAATAAAATTTCCTTCGACCTCTTTATTTAAAACTAAAAGGTTATTGTTGTACTTTGTTATATAAATACACTGTTATAGGTTCTCCGGCTGTAGCAGCTACCAAATCGCCGTAAGATTTATGTCCAAATATTTTTAGCCCGTGATTATTGATTGCGTGTTTAAGTTTTTGTTCTATTTTCTAAAATGAAATAATCAATACTTAGGTCACATATGTTTGTGGTTGATTGATACTTGTGATATAGTGCTCAGTGATTGAATGAGTATTATAGATTTTGTAAAATGGCTAATCTAAAAAGTGCAAGTTGTTTACAAACCCTCGCAAAATGTTCTTAAACACTGACACTCGTGTATAAGTTAAGTATATCATAAATGTTTGTTATAGTGCATTAAATATTTAATTTTAGTGGTGCAAGCTTGCATCAGTAAAAAAAGTACCTACTCCAACATGGATGACGATGGTGATGACAAAGATGATACCAAAAGGTAGGACTTCATACTACTAGTATTTATTTTTAAATAGTATCTTATGTACTGTTTGTATGATTGATGCCTTATTTTTTGTCAAGTATTTTAATATTATTAAGAAAAATATTTTAAGTTTGTAAGTTATGGTAGATTAACTTATGAGTGGTGTTTATTAATATTTATTATAACTGAGACTACTTAAAATTTGTTAGCTGCATTTGATAGTTTGTAAATATAATTCAACTGTTGCACCCTATTTTGTATACACCATTTAGATGTTTTAAAATTTTAGGAGGACCCGCAACTTAAGTGAGAAAAAGCGCAGGGATCAATTTAATATGCTTGTCAATGAACTAGGTGTAATGGTGTCTTCAAGTAATAGAAAAATGGATAAATCAACAGTTCTCAAATCAACAATATCATTTTTGAAGAATCATAATGGTAAAATGTTATAAAACTATATTAAAATATGTAACAAATACTACATTGCCACCAAATTAAAATATGTCTACTTACCTAATATTCATTTATATTTAAAAATATCTTAATAAAAATTTCTGCTACAATTATTATTTTGTGAAATGCCTAAAATGAATATTATTATTTCACAGAAATTACAGTAAGATCTCGGGTTCATGATGTTCAGGAAGATTGGAAACCATCATTTCTTTCAAATGAAGAGTTTACCTATCTTGTATTGGAGGCATTGGAAGGTTTTGTTATGGTGTTTTCGGCAACTGGTCGAATTTTTTATGTTTCTGAGGGAATTACATCATTGCTTGGACACACACCAGTAATTATTTATTCTCATTTTAATTTCAGAATAATTATGAATTTATACAATATCATCTACAAGATCCAATCATTTAATTTACAGAGTGATGTTGTAAATACAACAATATATGACTTAGCATTTGAAGAAGACCGACAAAGCCTTTATAATCTACTTCAAAATCCTCGAAACCCCATTGATCCTAATCAAGATCTTACAGCAGGTGGGAGCTTACACCTTTATTATTATTACAATTTATATATTTTTAATTTCATTAAACAGAAATCAACTGTTCAATATGACTATTATATTTATGAATCCCATTTCAATGCATTTTCAGTTTCTAATTTTGTAAAATTCATAGTGTGTGTATATTCTTTTGTTATTTGTTGGCATATGCTTTATATTTTAAGCGAACTTCTACGAATTTGTATGTGTTATTAATTTTATATCTTTGTGCTTATACCACTTTGGTTCAGTATGTATTTTGCAAGTATGCTGGCGTTATTTCAATATTGCTTATGTTTTTTATATGCTCATGCAGGAGAGCTTATATGTACATGAGCTAGCTTATTTTGTAAATATACATCTATTGAAAAAATTTGATTATCAAATATTCAAATATTTATCTATAATGATAAATTATAGTCATGTTAAAGATTATATAACAAAAAATTATCACTACACTTGTTGATGTATTAAGCACTGTGCTATGGAATTTATTACGCTAACATATTATGCTTTGTTTGCGGTGCGAATTGTATTTCACTTTGCTGACACTGCTGCCATATATAAAATAGTACAATCACACTTGGGTAGCCAATCATTTCTGTGGATGTTTTACATGGTCACAATATACAACTTACTACTGATTATTGTTTGGCTAGGAATTGAACCAAAGGCCTCGTTAGCTTTGTGCGTTACTCTGACCTACTCTATCTATCTACTACTCTCTTATCAACTCTGAATTACTGATAGATACTAAAATATGTCATGTCTCATAAATCGACTTTATATAGTTAATGAGAATACTATTTGGCGTTAAACAGACTTTATAGAAATGAATGATATTTCAGAAAATGAAATAAAGTTTCATTGTCATTTGCAACGGGGCACATTGGATTTTCGAGATGAGGTTACCTACGAACTCGTGGAATTCAGTGGACATTTCCGTTAGTATTAATAGTCTTAACATTAGCAGTAACACAGTTGTGATACTGGAACCCATAAAAGAACTTGTACTATTTTTAATACAGTACTTTTCTGTGAAATTGTTAATCCATTAAACACTGTGGACACTGCCCGACGGTTCGCTAGCTTTTTTCTTGAAGTCGTAACCGATTTTTAATTCTTAGACCCTTATCTCTCAATTTTTAAATTTTATTTATTTTAAATTCTCTCAAGATTGCAAAATTGGTTCTTTAATATTATGGATAACCGTGTTTTTTTATGCAAAGCGTTTTAAGTGTTTACAAGATGGGTGAAATAATGATTGTGTAAAAATCTGTTTCTCAGGAACTAATACGAAACCAGCGGATGGAGATGAAATGTTTCAGATAGACCCCGACTCTAGGTAAATGTTAGAGCTCAAGGATTTACGTTATCGAATTAATATAGAAATACAAATGAGGAAAGAAACAATAGTTCTAATAAATGTAACATGTAATATCTCGTCATGAGTTCGACATTGCGATTCGGTGCCTGACGCCGTCGATTTTAGGGTGTCGGTGTTTAAGTTTACAAGAAGCAATTTATACATTTTGTCACGTGCGAGTTTGAATTTGAATCCTACTAATAATATAAACGGAACTCTATGGATACTTGGTACACTTATACTCAAAAGTACTGAATGGATTTTAGAGAAACTTTATAATAATATGGTGGTACAACCGAGGTGAATTGTGATTACAAAATCATAATCCGAAAACATTCTCCATATGTGTTTTGTCTGTGTTTACAATCGTAGCTCTTAATCATGATCTAATCACAACTTGATTAACTTGACAAATAGGCATTTTTAAAAAGGACTGGTTTTACGACACTATTTACGTATCAAACAAGAACCGTTCGTCGTTCAATACAATTGTTGCGGTTGAAATTGCACTTAACATTACACAATACTGCAATTTTGGCTTTGAATTTGTGTGTTTTTGTGTGTGAAGGCTCCTCTTCGTGTGCACGGGCCGGCTGTACACACCGCAGTTAATTCGTGACGTCACACTTTTTGACTCGAGTAGAAATGAGTTCACATCGCGGCACAGTCTCGAGTGGAAATTCCTGTTTCTCGATCACCGTGCTCCACCCATAATCGGTTACTTGCCGTTTGAAGTCTTAGGCACTTCCGGTTATGACTACTACCACTTTGATGATTTGGAGAAAGTGGTTACCTGTCATGAGGCGTGTAAGTATTCTCCTTATAAAATACGGGCTGTACCTAAAATGAATTTTCGTGAGAATTAATAAGACTATAATAGGTAATTTATATAATAATTTAATGTTAAAGTTGTACATTAGTACATTAATAACGCAAGAAAGATAAAATTGTAAAGTAAATCGAGAGTCCCCAATCACTGTTAATAGAATATTTACATATGAGGCGCCTTTGAGTTGATCCAATTTTTTAAGTTTTTGTATGTCCGTGTTTTACATGTGTGTCAGCTAATGCTTCCGTAAAAGTTTGATACAGTACAAAAGGTGTCGTATACCTATATAAACGTTGTAATTTTCGTTTCCCGTAAACTATTAAACGTTTTATCAAATTTATATACACTCCAAGAAAACCAAAAATAGTCCAGGTCTATTTGAGTCCGAATGAATATGTTTTTAATATCGTAAAAATATTATTTCAAAAAATAAGTTTGAGGTTATATTAAATGTTTCAGTAATGCAAAAGGGAGAGTTAACTTCATGTTATTATCGGTTCTTAACGAAGGGCCAACAATGGATATGGCTCCAAACCCGTTTCTATATCACCTACCATCAGTGGAATTCAAAGCCTGAGTTTGTGATGTGTACGCATAGAGTTGTAAGGTAAGAATTTAATTTTAGCCCACCTGAATAACATTAAATGAAACATGATTTTCATTAACACCATTTGGACACCTGCTAGTAATTCTTTTACCCTCGTGTCTTATATAACCAGCAACCATGACTAACTTTATTGTAATTAAACACTCTAAAGTTTAAAACAATATTCTTAACAATCAGGGAACTATTTTAAATTTAGTTGTGTGTACTAACGATGTAAATGTTTCAGACTGTCCTGAACTCCTTGTCTATCACAAAACACTAATAGTTACACCTAATTTTACAATTTTTACTCCACTAAAACCTGTACCAAGGACTGCATTAGTATTAGTAAAGGAAACTATGAAAGTATTAATAGTGTTAAAAAATATTGATTGGTAGACTCTTTTCGAAAAATCCCTGAATGTGAATATTTTTTTATAATAAATTAAGTAATTAATACTTATATCCCTGTAGTTATATATAAAGCTGAGTGGTATATGGTATCCTCCGGCGCTTATAAAAGCTTTAAAAGAAAAACAGATCTCAAAAAGTTTCGATTACTTCGGCAAAGGATTTCCTTACTGGAATCTCATTGCTACCGTAGGTATATAAATTCAGTTGAGGACTCTATAGAAAATAATTCAAAGTTATGTTGGTCTTACGTTAATTCACAAAATACTAGTACCTTACCTAATACCGGTGAATCAATTTGTAACTCTTTTTCTACTATTCTATTTTCAAATCTAATACCTCTTCTGTGTCACTTCCCGATAGTAATATAGCTTCTATAAATAACAACTTATTTTATCAATTGGAATACACATGAAATAGCCTCCCTAATTTCCAAATTGGACCCAACCAAATCAGCTGGACCAGATAACCTGCTCGATTTCTTATTCCATGTTCTAAAAGGTTAGCTTATCCTATTTGTCTTCTGTTTATAAAGCCTTGAGCTCTATGGAAATCCGCTTTTGTTTCACCTATTCACAAAAAAGGACCAAAATCCGATATTGTTAATGATTCCAAGCTTTAGCAAACATTTTTGAGGAAACTGTGTATGATCAGATTTGTTCAAGGTCGATCTACAACCTCAAATTTGGTTCTTTTTAATGAATTCCTGACAGGTTCACTGAATGATGGACATCAAGTGAACGGTATTTATACAGATTATAAGGCCTTTGATATGATCCAACAAAACTTGCTTTTAAAAAGCTTATGAAGGCTGGCATTATATGTGATCTTTTGCGTTGGTTTGCTTCGTATATATCCAATAGATGCCAAGCTGTCGTTTTAAAGATTTTTATTTTATTTTAATTGATTCTGTAATTATGTAACTTAGGAGTATATCATTATTGCAAATTAATTTTTGAAGGTCATATACATCATATAGTCAACCAAGCATGAAAATGTTAAATTTCTCATGTATCTTCATTTCATGAAAAACAAAATTACAATGACCTTACCGCTTTCCAGGCGAGTGACGTTGTTTTACTAAAAATTGCAGTAGGAGTAGTTGATCTCTATTAGAAAAATATCTCTATCTATCTATTCTTTCCCCACTAGATCCCATCAGTCACTTCATCTCTCACTGTCACCTGTTCATATAAACAAAACTCATTTATCTGCGAGCTAGCAACATTTTCAATAACACTTCTTTATCTGAGCCTACTTGTGATATCTTTTGCAGTCCGATACATTCAGCGAGGCGTACACTTTCCAGATTATATTTGAATGTTAAATAATTAACTGTAGTAGAAATTTATCTATGTGTTATTTTCAGTCGTTTTCTAAATTTAAGTTTATTTTTAGTGCAGTGTTGTCATGAAGTATACTGTTTCTATATGTGAAAACTATATAAGCTTTTAACTTACTGTGTGATTTCTGTAAGCTGTAATTTTTTCCTTAAAAAAAAGGATTCCAAGAGTCCATCATAATATTCATCCTTTGTACTTTGATGTTAGTTTATTCTATTCGGACAGTGTAATTATGAAAAAATATAGCGACTCCTTTGCAGCAGTGTTTGCCTAGTGATTTCAGCGTACGACTGTCAACCCTGAGGTCGTGCGTTTGAATCTCGCCTGTGCACCAATGGATTTTTTGTTCTATGTGCGCAGATCAACACTAGCTCGTATAGCTAGGCGTAGGCAAATAATATAAGGCAGATTGTACCCACCAATAATACAGACGGGTTAATAAGTGGTCGAAGTATATATATGCGGTCGTAATGATTATAATTATTATATGAATCGATATGTTTTAGCTATGCAGACATACAAAAAAGTACTAAGCAAGAGACGACCGAACCTGAAGTGATTGAGCAAACGGAACAAAATACAGAATTGAAGAATGTATCAGAGGATGCGATGACTGTTATGTCGCCTTCCTATATGTCTGAGACTAGTGATGTATACGGGAATTCTTACCATTCTCATTCTAGGGTCAGTTGAGTTTTGTTTAATTTAAACAGCCTTAAGTCGTGTAGAAGTAACTACTTACGTTATATTGAGCACTCGTTAAGTAAAGTACTCGTCTGTCTATTTCCATTGGCAAAAAGAGATAGAGAAGAGAGATATAGAAGATATAGAGAATATTACGCTGTCGTATTATTACCGTATTTATCTATGGCTTGCACAGAGCACAAAATTAACTATAAACTATGGTAGTAAATACAATATTTAATCTGTATAAAACGTTTATCAATACTATTTAATATTATTTAAATATTATCAAGGAATATCTCTAGTTATTATTGACTTCCTGTATTACATATTTGGAATTGAATAAAATATGTGTTGACCAGTATAGTATAGTATATAACAAAAATATATATAAAATGACGTAATATAAATTATTAAAATTTCGTACTAATACGAGTACAAGGTATCAGTGGTGGGAGCTAACTTGAGCCATAATGCCCTAAATTGACTAACATTTATTTGTTTTTAATTTAATTTTCAGCCGGCATCAGTGAAATCCGCTTCAGGTGGTAGTACAAGCGGTACCTGTGGCCTGGTTGGTACCGCAAACACGGCAAGTACTTCATGGTCGATGGCGTCCAATACCCGCTACTCAGGGGGCTATGATAACAGCATGGCTTCAGCCGACTCGAGATCATCGCAGCAGTCGAGCTCTAGGGAGGTGAGTTTTAAAATATCACATGTCTGAATATTTATAATATCTGAAATATTGTTTGCTCCTTTATGCATAGTTTCTGAAAATACTTGTAATTTATAACAGTAATTAACATAGTGTTGGAGGCGACACGAATTTAAATTTATGCCCAGGCCCTACCTGTATATAATATATAACTAAGTTTATTTTTGAATTAAAAAAGGAACTTTTTCAACCAACCATTATTTTTTATGAGAGCGGTTCCCAAATACATAATATAAACACACTCTCGAAGTATATAAAAATTATATAATTTAATATATACTTTGAGAAAGCGTTTTATTGGTTTCATCAAGGCTTTGTGTAGCCCAGCGGGCATCCAAACAAATACAAAACTTATAAAGTGAAAACAAACTTTGGCCAGCTTTGTAAGAAAAAAGTTGAAAACTTCTTATAAAGCTTGCCATGTTTCATTTAAAGCCATTTTATTGTGCACGTTACATAACGACCCTGTTCACTTAATATTTTATTTAAATGTGTTATAACGACAATATTAATTAAATTCCAGAGCAAAGAAGTACCAACGCGAATGGAGGACACGCGTGCTAAAAACGAAGAGTACAATCCAAATCGCGTAATGATGTTCCAGCCTCAACCTAAGGTGGTTGAACCAACAGTAGTGCCACAACACGGAATTGGTGCTCAGTATCTGGAACCAGCCCCTTATGTTGGTACTGTGAGCGTGCCAGGTGTACTACCAATATTACCGTCACTACCAGTTATTGTTTCAGATCAAACGCAAATACAGGTGGGAAAGTTGAATTGTTTAAAATTATAATTATTCCGTTCGTCCTAATATATATATTGGGATGTAGTTCGATTGATGTCGTTAATTTTAATATGAGTATGCCTATTTAAGTTTACTAGTATTAAGATTTAAAGAATACTGGTGGCGATTCTGATGTACACACTCTGAACTAAAAATCTCTAAATTTAGCTTTAGACCTGTCAAACGGTTTTAGAGTAACCTATTCTGTACATCTCTAAATTGATAGCAATAAGGTTTAAATTGTCAATGTAGAAATATATAGAATAGGTTGAACACGTTTGACAGTTCTAAATCTAAATTTAGAGATTTTTAGCTTTAGAGGTGTACATCAGAATCGCCACCAATGTTTACTTGTTTTAGATGTAATATTAGACTTGATAGAGCTGAATACAGGAAATATATATAAGTATTTCCGAATAATTACGACTTAGGGACCTTCAAAAAAAGAGCGTAGAAACATCTCAAAGGCCGGCAACGCACTGGTGAGCCCTTTGGCTTCGCGAGTGGCCATGGGCGGCGGTGTCACTTGGCATCAGGTGAGCCTCCTGCTCGTTTGCCCCCTGTTCTATAAAAAAAAAAAATATATATCATTTGGTTATATAATGATTAAGCGATATTAAAGTTATATTAGTAAACCTTTCACGAACAATATATTCTAGACTGTACTTTCGGTTACCCATTGTTCCGTACTAAAACGAGACGCCTATGGCTGCTGTCCTGTCAGTTAGACAGTTTAACCTATAATACGGACTATAGATAACTAATATTACATCGGGCTTTATTATAAAAACATTTGTGTATTCATCCAAAGAGGTCCTGTTGAAGGGTCGATGGAGAGCGAGTGTAAAAAATAGAGCCCGATGTATTGACAAAACTTTTGGTTGTGATGATGCGAGCTAGTGGCCGTGGCAGGAGCAGCTGCAGCGTAAACACGAAGAGCTTCAGCAGATGATAGTGCGTCAGCAGGAAGAGTTGCGGCAGGTGAAGGAACAGCTGCTTCTTGCCAGACTTGGGATGATCCAGCCGATTGTTAATGTGAGTTTAAATATAAGCTTTTATGTTGAAGTTGAAACTCGTATAGGATTAAATCTATTTTCAGTTAGAAATCAATTTATACGTTTGAAATAAATTATCAATTTTTATTGTATTATGGTTTTTTTCACTGTTCTACTGTTTTCACTTTTCACTGTTTTGGTTATAATGGCGTACATATAAGATATATATGCTTTTGTTGGAATATTTAAGATAAATATGTCTATCTATCTGATGCTATATTTTTTCTACTTGAGATTTAGGACTAATCACATGATATGTTTATAAGTTTTAGCTACTGTATGTGTTATTTTGATATATAAGCTATATTATTGCACAGTTTCATTAAATTCCATTCGGTAGATTCTAAGTGAGTTCGTAACAAACATCCATCCATCAATACTAGGGTTATGTCGCTTTTGAAGAAAAATATTAGAAGTAATTTTTTTTTCAGGTCCAAAATACTTACCCTGTGGAAGAGCCCCAGCAAAATCAGCGGATGCCGGCACAAATATTGGACGAGGGCTCGACGAGTCGGAATGTGACTTACCCACCTCACCCACAACCACCTCACCCACAACCACCTCACCCGCAGCCACCTCACATGCCGCATCAGAATCACCAACACCGCCACAGCGAATAAATTGTTTATACCTAGAGTATAAAACCTTACCTTCTTATTTCAAAACCATCTAGGCATAGAGTTGTTCAAAAATTTAAACTTGGAACTAATGTCATTCCAAATTCAAATAACCTAGCTGTGACGTTACACATATTCCAAAGACCTGGATTGTATCCGGTTGTGCTGAATGTGGCTTAAGTTGTTGCCATTAATTCTGTTCAGGAGATTTGAATTATTTGAAAATTTAAGTTTAATATGCTTCTATGAACAATAACAATGGTTTGATAATTAAATCTTGTTTCATCTTTTCAGTTAGGTACGTTAGTTATTATGAAATTGTTTTTCATATTGTAGATATATTTTCCATAGCACAATGTAACTTGTCAATATGTTTTGCTATAGTTCATAACGATTGTCTGATTATTTTCCAAAAGGCTGTGCAATCATTACTTTGCATTATTGTAGGATTAGAATCCGATTTATTTTCTGTAAAATATGTTTAAGATTTCTAGTTTTATATACTGTTTAAGATATTTGTTTACATGTAATAGTTATTGTTTTAAGACAGGATGGATTTTACCAAAAAAAATATTGGAGAATTTTTTTTCAAACTTAATAATATTTAAGATCATATAAACGAGTGTTGAATTTCGTACAATTTTTACTTAAAGGTGGTGTCCAAAATCCACATGGTATTACTCGATTAGTATTAAGAATCACATAAGCTCATAATGACATATTTTTTATCTACTATTTAGAATTTGAATTCAGAATTTAAAAAATAAACGTCAGGTCCAAAATCATCGTAATTGTTAAGTACCATAGATTCCAAAGATCGGTTGTCCAATGCATTATCTATGGAAATACACAGAACTCAGATGTTCTTGTATTTTAGGCTATCTCGATTTAAGCATATATATCATGTTTATAAAAATTGTTATTTAAATGTGACATTTCCTTCGTCGATTTCGATTCGAAAATGTACTGTGTGTAGATTTTTTTAAATACTTATTCAGTGACTTCTATAACTAGTCACAATTATTCACTAAAGGCATTTACATGTTTTGATCATTTCAATGATCGTATCTATTGTACATCACGTTCTGTCGTGATTCATTAAGCTGTCAAAATATAAGAGGTAATAAACTCATAAGAGGGCAGAAAATATATTGCTCTATATAATGTTTGTATGAAAGTACAATTTATAAATTATCTAATCTTTCCATGAATCGTTCTAATGCAACGAAGTTATTTCGACCTATATACGGTTCCAAAAAATATTATCTATTATTCGTCTATTATTCAAAATTATTATACGTGATATTAATCTCTTTGTATCGCGAATTACTAGTATTTTTACAAAAATATTGATATTTACACAATTCGAAGGCACACTTAGTTTACGACGACAATATTATATTATTGTAAACTTAAATGTTCTCATTTAGCATACATATTCAGTGGTTGTTGTTAAATGTAATTCTAGTTAGATATTAAATTATATACATACATATATATATATATATATATATATATATATATATATATATATTATATATATTATATATATATATTATATATATATATATTATTTTCAATGTGTGTAATACGTTTATTTGATGACAAATATATTTATATTGATTTATGTAAGATAAATAGTGTATATTTTGTTTAATGGTTACCAAACTTAAATATTTTATTAAATTAAAGATTAAATATCTATAGATATAATTACAATTTAATTTAATGACAAAATTATTTGTTCGTTTCACGAATGATTCTCCTTAATTGGACGATCTGCTGTTTCGTGCGTTTTAAATTTTTCATAAAAGCGGGACCTAAAATTTTAATTCTACGCTATAAAATGCGGGTATTTTATTTGAAAATACAATTATTATACATATAACCATCTTTATATGAATGTTGTTCGTTGTAGATGAAGTATAACACGTGACATATACAATATAGTTATAAAACATAGGTTAAGATATACGATTTTAGTATTGGTGCAAATTTTTAATTTAGATTGATTATTTTGTTATATAACTATTGTTTAGCTATTAACTTGCCATACATTTATGATTTCCTTAAGTGAAGCTATGCCAAATAGGTGACCATTGATATTAGTTTATGGTTTATTGTAAATATAGAGACATTTATAAAGAACAGGATAGTAAAGGCGTATATAGTTGAATTCGAAAATATTAAGCTACGGTAGTTTTTTTTCGCGCTCAACTATCTTGTATAAGCACTACAGAATGTATATGTTTAATGTAAAATCTTTAGATAAATTCACATCGTTTTGATGATATGAAAAGCGAGACTATTTTTGTTAAATTTTTGTGATTATATAAAACTACCCTCGAATAAGAGAATATATTAATCGCTATTTGACATTTGAACATTTAAAATAGACAGAAAATATATGCCTTCTGTACTTAATGCACTGAATGTTTCGAATGTCTATTGTTGACATATTTTATACATTGTTTTTTTTTAAGTTTGAATTTTTTCGTTATTCCAAATGAAAGGAAGAGCCAACAGTTGCGGATTTGAAGCCAGTCTAAAACAGGGTTTTTAACAAGAACTTTGTAGTTGATATTAAACTCGATGTAAAATAAAAAATTATATAATTTCTTATTTGTTTTATTTACAACTAAACTTATGACTACGTTATATACGATAACTTTTTCGATATTTTAAGCTAAATGTTGACCTTTGCTCATCCTCCAGTAAGAGCCCTTCAGATCCATTAATTCGTTGTGTGTTCCGCGTTCGATAATTTTTCCTGGAATACGAAGAAAACAATTTATTACTTGTAAATTACAAAAATGATACCACGTAATACTCCTGGCAGTGTCTGGCAGAAAAACATTAGATTATAAATGTATTTGTATAATTGTGTATGTATGCACTTCGCTTCTATAAAACGTTCGACGCTACGGCATTGCTACCAAATCTCTTCCAAACTATATGGGAAGACACAATGTGCTTCAGGATTTAAAATGCTATTATGATCTACGTACCTTTATCAACTACACATATTAAATCTGCGTCTTTGATGGTCGATAACCGATGCGCGATAGTTATACATGTTCGTCCTTTGGCAGCTTTCTCTAAAGCTTCAGTCACCGCCTGCAAATTATATTAATAGGTATTACTCGAATGTGATATTGATGAGTTTAAAAGGTTTTGTTATGTTTACGCTAGTATTGTACTTCAGATGGTATTCCTAGTCAGTTATCACCTTTAATAGTAGCAATTAAATGACTTATAGTTAAATATTCTGATTCAATTTTATTGTTATGTATTTTTACTTGAGAGCAATTTTGCGCGACCGACAGTTAGTACATACATAATAATATTGCCTAAACTGTTAAGTTTAAAACACCCAAGTTTCTCACCCGTTCACTGTTAGCATCTAAAGCTGACGTTGCTTCATCCAGAAGAAGAAGACGCGGAGATCGTATTAGAGCCCTGGCGATACAAATTCTTTGCTTTTGTCCACCAGATAGTTGGGCACCGTTTGATCCAAGGTTTGTGTCATAACCCTGTGTTGAACAAGTAAATTATCTTCCTATTCATAATGTTCGGACGCTGTTAATTTATTCATATAAATTAAAGCTGTGTTGTAAATTAGAGGATACAGAGGCTGTCTAGTTACAATATTTTATGATTTAGGTAAGGTGGTAAAGTGAATGTGTTCCCAAGCCCTACTACATTTAAAAGGTTTTGTGAACCTGCTTTGTAAATGAGTTTTAACAAAAATAATATATCTAAGAGTAATGAAAAGCGGTGCCACATTTTGGTATACGACACCATTTTAGTGAATCCTATTAATCATCTTATCCTTTATTTACAAACCTTTGGCAGTGAAATAACAAAGTTGTGAATGTTCGCCGCCTTTGCTGCCGCAATGATTTCATGCATCGTGACTTTCCTGTTGTTGTCTCCATACGCGATGTTTTCAGCGATCGTTCGGTCGAAGAGTACGGGTTCCTGTTGGACCACGCCGAGCTGACGTCTCAACCGGGGTAGAGTTAGACTAGCGTGGATATCTCGTCCATCCATTTCCTAAAAAAAATAAAACTGTCGAAAAAGTTCGCGTCCTTCAGGACTCCTATAAATTATGTTATCATATTTCTATTTCTATCAAGATAAACTGGAAAATTCGGCCACAGACTCCATATGTACGAGTACATATTTGGCAACTTAAAAACAGATGTACTCATATTGTTAAGTCGCATTCGGTGTTTCATATCAAATACAAGATGTTGACAATTTCTAAAATCTCGAAATAAAATAAATCATAGAAACCAATAACAAATTTATTAAATAAACTACTAAAACTAGGCCATTGCCTTTTTTATTCTTATTTCGCGTTCTCGTAGTCGTCTTTCTCTCTCAAATTCCTTCATTCTTATCACATAGTCGTTTTTCTCACAGTTTAAATAATTGTGTTTCTCGTGAGCACATCTATAAAGTAACGGCCAATTTTTGTAACGGCATGTACTATATTCTAACAAACAATGCGCGCAGTAGTCTCTATATTTGGGTGGAATTTTTGCAGAAATCAAATGACTTTCTTGAGCACAATTCTCTCGTTTTGTCCTAGAATAAGTGAAACCAGCCTTTTCGCCAAACGTTGGTTTGTCGTTCATTTTAAGATCAAGATGTCGTGTATGCCATGTTCCCAGTATTTGCCCCATTATAATATTTTGGACCGAACTTTACTTTCTTATTGGATAACTTTTGTATATTTAAGATGTTATTTGACATTGACGGGCTTCTCAAATTAATATATAGTACCAAAAAGTTTTCGATTGTCTTGTTTTGACTTTTCTCCGTGTTTCGCCTTTGTTTTTTAAGTTGATGAAAACTTTTTTTTTTAAATAATTTTTTTTATGTCAATATATATTCAATAAACAAACTTATGACATGTATATCTTGTTTTTTAATTATTAATTATTTAATTTGCAAGTCTTATGGAAGAAATTTATTTAATTAAATAAATTATGGGTACTAACGCTTGAAAAAAAAATTAATATTATAAATGCTTATCGTCCCAGTGGCTCGTTACTAATAGGTGCTCTTTCATAAATTGAATTATATCCTTCATCCGATCTTACGAATACTATAAATTTTGTTAGAGTGTATATTCGCTAATTCTTAAATCACTGCAAATTTGATAAAACTTGGTAGGAAGCAGACAATCTGGACATAAAGGCTACTTTATATATACATATATATTTTAATTATGTACAATTAATATATAATGTTGTCGACGTGCCTTATAACTGACACGGTTTATTCAAAACAGTATACGTACGATTGTTCCAGTATCAGGATCATAGAACCGCTGGAAGAGTTGTAGAACGGTGGACTTTCCACATCCAGAGGAACCGACCAGAGCAACTGTCTTTCCCGCTTCCACTTTGAGGTCGAGCCCTCTTAAGATACGTTGATTCGGCCTGGTAGGATATGAGAACTCCACTTCTTTGATACAGAAATTGCCAGTCGCTGACTAAAAATTGAAGAAATAATTAATAGGGATTTTCCGTTTATTGGAGATATATTAAGGAAATCTAAATTATGAGACTGATCTCCATTTTGTTTAATATTTATATTTAAATAAAAAGTCATTTTGGCTTTTTTATAGACAGATAATTAATTTCACGTAAACTACACGAATTAGTCTCTAATTTCCCTACACAATTGAATAATAAGGAATCTGAAAATCTAATAAAATATATTAGATACATTACCCATTCCTTTCTATCTTTAATACCAGGTTTGGTTTGAACTTTAGGTTCTCTGTTGATAACTGATAATATTCGGGCTCCACAAGATCTGGCTGAGTTAAAACTTGGTGCGTAAACAAGAGACTGTCCCAACATGTATGCTCCGTACATAATAGCTTCGTTGACTCTGTAATGAGGACACAGGACATCAGCCAACATTTCAAAAGATTGATAGTATGCAAATATATTAAGGCATGCTTACAGTAGTACAATATTGTATGGCAGCCCTTCGTATGCCACAAGCACCGTGCCGTATACAGTAGCCGAACAGTAGGACATGAAGGGGACGTAAATGCCCAATCCGAGTACTATACCCCTCCATCTTGATTTAGAGGCCACAGCCGCGCACGAATCGAGCAACGCATCATGGAATTTTTTAAGAAATAGCTTTTCAATACCTGAGAAGTTTAAATATACAAATCATTATTCAGAATGGTTTCATAAATGTCATGTGGTGATGTAAAGATTTTTTACGGCTTAGATTAATATTGTAGCAGTATTTTGTATTAAAGAATTTATCTATCTATATTTGATACGCAATTGTATACTTCATACAGGTAAAGGGCTCTAATCAATGAGTAGTCGTGATAAAATTACGTAGAAAAATATTGTATGATAACAGAAGGGTTATATAGGCAAAACAAATCATGTCTCATGGATAAAAAACATAACATACTTCATTGAAATTATATGGCAACTTTAATGGATAGACAAGTGGCGACAAGCCAAACACCTTTCTGACCTTTTTATACTCTGGTTGTTTTAATTTTAGTAATTCATTAAAAAAAACTAAAATGACAAACGTCCAGCCTGAGGACATAACAATTGACAGTTGTGTGAAATCAGATTTAAATATACAGATCGTCATAAAATATTTTCCCCACCTAAGCTCTGGACAGTTCTAATACTGACGACCGCCTCGGTGGCTATAGAGGTAGCGGACTCCATGGCATCACGCTCATCTGACTGTGATTTTTGAGAAATTCTACCTTCTAGCCAAATACTACCAACCATCTGTAAAACAAAATTAATGTTATATTTTTAATATAAATATTATAGTGAATGATAGATTTCGTTTGAGTGCAAAATCAGGTCTATAAATAAATCAGTAGTAATTATTTTCGAAGAATCCTCTAGCAAATTATCAATTTGAATTTACAACATGGATGTGACGATAGAGATCAGAGAGATATGGAGTAAACAACAACTAAATCAAATATTAAGTATAACTTATAAAAAAATTAAACTAATTAAACTTACCAGAGGTAAGAAAGCTGTGCCGACGAGCGTAAGCTTCCAATTATAGCAAACAGCCATTATAAAGCCGACTACAACAGAGCTGGTTCCTTGTATAATGAGACCAATTCTTAATCCAGTAGCACCTTGGACCTCTGCTGAGTCTCCACTTAGCCGAGCACAAAGGGAGCCGACGGTATTCTTTTCCTTATCAAAGAAACCTATTTCCTATAAAATACATATTCTTTGATTCATTAATGTATAAAAACTTCGTAGGTCCAATTCTAAGATCGTCTAAGGTTTTCGTAAATAAATTCTTTAAATTTTTTAAAATTTTACAGATGGACTTCGAATGGCCGATCTTCGATCTTCATCATGACATAATTATTAATGTCATAGAATTTACCTGCTTCAACAGAGCCCCGAAGTACTGATACCTAAGTCGTGTTGTCATTTTGAGTCCTGCACTTGTGAATGTAGCGCTCTGGAGACACATAGATAGTCCAGCAACCGCCGCAACCACTATGAACAACCCCGAATACATATCCGCGTAGTATATTATCTCATTTCGATCTTGTAAGACGAATATCTGAAATAATAACAATTGCATCCGTAGTTTATAGTTCTGTCAAATCAGGCTCTTTTTCAAATACATCTTACTACAAAAGTTATGAAATTATAATGTCACCATCTGTAGTAAGAGTTGTCAGTAAATTGTCTCTGATTTACAATAAAATAAATTCAGATGTGGAGTATTAAATTTCGTTTATCTCGACTTTTGCTCAATTAATTTATGAATGATTCAATTGGGATGCTCAATATGAGATACTTGAATGGACGTCTGTGTACAACTGATTGGCATGTATTCCAAAATATTACAAGAAATTTTATTATATTGGGGTTGAAACTCTCCACTTATTGGGTTCTCTCGCTACCATAATTACATTACACAGAATTTCGACGTGCTTTATGATTCTCTAGTCTAGTTTAAAATAGTTTAATTCTGTTTGAATGGTTATAGTTTTATAGTGGTTCTCATTTTATTGTATGAATAATATGTATATCGTAATTGTGTTGACCAAATAAAAACAAAATCTATCTTATCAGATCTAGATTATTATTAGTTAGTTCTTTACTATACGTACCCCAGCTGTGTACCCGAACAACAAAGCAAACACCGGAAAACATGTGCCTTGCGCAAACGCAGCTATCGAACCAATAACAATGTACGGCCATTCGGGAGAATTCAATTTCATCAATTGCCAATCACTTAGGGGTTTTATTTCCTGAAATAAAGTTTGATATTATTATTTAATTTTACCTCTCACTAAAAATGAATACGATTTATACAAATACTAGCTGATCCGGCAAACGTTGTTTTGCCATACATGTGATTTCAATTTTCAATTAATAAATAAAAAATAAGGGATCGTAGATGGGTGAAAATTTAGGATTGTATGTATTTTTGTATGTTGTAAAAAAATAGAAACTAAAAATTTTGTCTAAAAAATAAAAAATAAAATTTAGGGGTGAACTACCCTTAATATTTAGGGGGATGAAAAATAGATGTTGGCCGATTCTCAGACCTACTCAATACGCTCACAAAATTTCATGAGAATCGGTCAAGCCGCTTCGGAGGAGTTCAAGTTCGAACCCCGTTCTAACCTAACCTAAACCATTCCCAGATCCCCTTGAACACACACAAAAATTTCATCAAAATCGGTCCAGTCGTTTGAGAGAAGTTCAGTGACATACACATTCACAGAAGAATTATTTATATAAAGATCACGCACTATTTAGTAACAGTAATATTTAATTATTATATGGATTGGACACTTCCTATGGACAATATCAAGTTAAATGATAGACAAAATATCAGATAATACTTAGATACACTTTCTCCGCCGTTATAGTTTATATATATACACTTAAAAGTTTGAACGATATCTGCAAATATACCTCTTCATCACTTTTATCATCCTCTTCAGATTCGTAATCCTTGTTGTAAATGTAATTTTGCACGCCTGTAGATATAACTGAACAAATTGATGCGCGAGGCGTCATCCAGGGAGAATCTTAAAGAATATTTATCTGTTAACGTACGAATACTTCATAATCCAATTAATGCATCATGAAAGCAAGCATCATCCACCACTTATCATATCGAATATATAAGGATATGTGTCAATACCAAAATTGTATTGTATTTTATAAAAATCTAATTGCTATTAATATGTCTGTTTTAGATATTTTACCTCGCTTAACTGAGTGGTGTCTTACAATCCTCTTAGTTGATCTTCGCTTAACATCATGCCGTGGAGCCAAGGAGACTTCGTTAGCTTCAGAATTTTCAACCTCTTCTTCTTGTAAGGTCTCAATTACATCGGGCTCTTTGTTTTCATTTCCATTTGTAACAAGCTTGTAATAGTAACCTTAAAAATGGGCATTCGGATATTTTTTAATAATAAATTTTATTAAATATTAAGACAAATTAGAAGAAATTTAAAGACGTTATTTACCTTTGGCTTTCATGAGTTCATCGTGCGTTCCTTGTTCCATTATTACTCCTTGATCCATATAAATTATCCTATCGGCGTTAACTATCGTTGATAATCTGCGAAACATTTACCACGTGTTCAATTTTTTTAGATAAATATTTCTAATTTTCACACCATAATGTGGAACTAGTTGCATAGGCAAATAATCAAGACATTAGGTAGATTAAGAGTCCTCCTACTCGAGCTACAATGCTTGTACCAGATCTTAAACAACTAATATCATGTTTAAACATTGGTAAGCCGCAACAAACCTGTGAGATACGGTAAGCGTAGTACGACCAGCACTTGCTCTATCAAGCGCTGCTTGGACCTGCTTTTCGGAATGAGGATCTAGAGCTGATGTTGCTTCATCCAAAAGTAAAATAGCTGGCTCTCTAAGAAGAGACCGAGCTATAGCTAACCTCTGTTTCTGACCACCCGATAGTGATGCTCCTCTCTCACCTATCACGGTGTCATAACCCTGAAATTTCCACAATGTATTAAAATCTCCTTAAGTATATAAATTTTCCAAATAATAAACGACATTTTACATTTGCCAGATTAGAAATGAAATCGTGAGCGTATGCCATCTCTGCAACTTTTTTGACGTCTTCGCGTGTTGCTTCCGGACAACCGATAGCAATATTCTCAAAAATTGTGCCTCGGAATAAAACTGGTTCTTGCCCCACCACACCTGAAACATTACAAAAACGTGTATATTGTACCAATTTTATCACAGTATACAGATTTACCAGCTAATATTTACCAAGAGAACTTCTCAACCAGCCCAAATTAAGATTCTTCACATTTTTTCCATCAATCTTAACTGTACCCATATGTGGATCATACAGTCGCTGAACGAGTTGTAAAATCGTAGATTTGCCACAACCGGAAGAGCCAACGAGCGCCACGCATTCTCCAGGTCTTATATTCAGAGAAAATCCCTTAAGAACTTTGACATCTGGTCTAGATGGATAGCTGAAATGTATATCCTCTAAAGATATCTCCCCTATAACTCGTCTGGGGGACAGGCCACCTTCTTCTAGACTGTCTATTATAGGTTTTCTTTCCAGTAAACTGAAGAGACTGTTTGCGGCACCGCGAGCTGATGCAAATATCTCCATATGGGGCACACACAGTGTTATCGATTGGGTTGCCATATACACACAGAAGAGAATCTGAAATATATTGTACATGACATACAATGAAATATATTGTACTAAGAATTCACACGCCTTCATCAGTAATTGCTTATAAGTAAAAATGTAAATAGTAAGGTACTATAACGTTAGACATACTTACATTAAAAACAATACCAACGAGATATTTCTTTTCGTCTGTGGGTTTATCCATATCGATGAGTACAAGCCGTGTACCATATGTGAGACCAATTGCATTTAATGAGTAAGTTAAAACCCAATTGAATCCAGTACCTAGCCCAGTGTACAAGCCACGCTTTCGACCGTATTTCTCAGCTGGCTCCAAAAGCCGACGATACCTAAAAATAAAGTCATTGATATAAAATTAATGAAAGCCCTATAATTTAAGTCGGAAGAAGACGTACTCTTATTCTCCTACTTAAGACTGCTTGTCTTAAGTATAAGAATAAGAGTAGGTTATTTAATTACGTACTCTTATTCTTATAAGAATAAGACTACTTAAGACAAGCAGTCTTAAGTAGGAGAATAAGAGTACGTAATTAAATTTAATTTATCGGGTAATTACCCGATATACAAAAACAGGCAAATAAGGAAAGATCAAAATCTATCGTATGGATCTGCAAGCTGGTTTGTTTGGTTCTGTAGCACTTTTGAACGTATTTTTATTTTTTGGTAATCGAATAATATACAAATTTCGGACCCACCTTTCAATTTCTCTATGTTCTCCACCAAAAGCAACTATTGTTCTTACAGACTTCAATACTTCTTCAGCTTGCTTGCCCGCTCTACTATAAAAGCCCATTTCACGTTCCGACGACCTCGATTGATACTAATAAATGTTTATATAAAACATATTCTTTATAAAAAATAGGAACTTTCTAAGTGGTTTAAGGTTCTAGTTTGAGCTACTCCTGAGCAATCACTGTCGTACTTATACGACACTGTTTTTATTTAAGAAAGAGAAAAGAATAAAATATTGATATGGCCTTAGTTGACTCATTAAATATAACTGAATATCTTTATAATAAATAGAGAGTAGTAATATTTTATATTGTATTAATATTTGTATAATTTGAATACTTTTATAAACGACTCTGTAGGCGTAAGGTTTTATGTCTTTTTTGTTTAATACTCACATTAGATAATAAAACCGAGGCTGTAATTGAAAAGGGCACCACAGTAATGCACGCCAGAGTCAGTTCCCATCCTTGAGGGAAAGATTGGCACAGACATATAACAGCTGTTCCAACGAGATTTGCAACAACGGATACCTTCTCTCCCATACCTTCTTTAAGCTTCATCATGTTTCTAAAATAATACAATTACAAGTTCAGTATAGAAGGAGTTCTGTTCAGAACTAATGACCAAATATTTGTTCACTATTTTTTCTACTGATCATAATCTTCAATTCTTTCATAGCATAGTGGTATTACCATTGTAAAAGATATGCTACGAAATAAAATACACGGTTAATTTTATATAATTAACGAGTATTAAATAACTTGACTCTCGACTACACTGCACGTAAGTATACATATGGAGTTTTTATTGTATTAAGTATATACAATTACACTAGAAACGAAATCTCACAATTGTCTTGCCATTATTCTATTTGATGGAGAAGCTGTAGCATGGGACTCACCATGGCTATTGTAAATTAGTACTTACTCAGACATTTTAGAAGCTAAGTTAAACTCCGTGTCAGTATCGAACCAAGTCATATCCTGCCGCAAGACGGACTGTAGGAACATGAAGCGAATCCGTGTGATCTAAAATATATGCGAATATAAGAATAGTAATTAGAATGTTACCTATGAGTGTATCGTCTTTTCAGTTTAACGCTGAATTTTTATTTTTTATAACAACATTTTTGCGCGATAATCAAATTAAACATTATTTTAATTTTCTTATTTTATTATAATCGTCTGCTATGAATTTATATTCACACCTTCTGAATAAATGACTATAATCTATAAGAAACAAAACACTCTGAAATAAACCCAAATAGGATTGTAAATCTAATATTACATTAGGAAGTACTAGTAGAATCTCTAATACATCGTATTATGGTCGTGTACAATGTGTTCAATAAATTATATCACTTTCTGTTTAAAGCAATACGCCTGTAATCGCAAAACAAGGTCAGCAATTAAAACAATTGGTTATATCAGCATCGCAAAAGTTCTCTTCGCGACAAGAGCAAACTAATAAACATTGATTCTTCTCATACAAAAAAAACAAATTAGAATATTTTATAATCGACTAGCTGTCCCGTGCGGTTTCACCCGATTTAGTTGCAATACACTGCGTAACATGCGAAAGAGAATTATTTTCCCCACTTTTCCCAATTTCCATTGATCTGTCGCTCCTGTTGGTTTCAGCGGAATGTTAAATAGCATGGTAGCCTTGATAAATGAACCATCCAATACACACAGGCTAATCTCAGTAGCTCCTGGTTTTTTCGCGGAAAATTTGCTAATGGTCTAATAGAATTGTAGCTCATAAAAATTATACTTGTGCGCCGAATTTCTATGGATTCACTTTAGGGACTATGTTATTTACCTGTCTTAAGGCACTCCAATTGATGAGAGAGACAGATATGAGGCAGAGAGTGATTGATATTATCACCGACACGAATAAACCGATAGCCATCGCTTTACCATCTTCAACCAGAGCCTTCATATTTTCTTCGTGTGAAGCATTTTGCCTAAAAAATATTTATTAATAACAACTGACTAGACCACACTTAAAAAAGCTTCTATATAAAAAAGAGTAATAATAATATCATCATAACATAAGTATAGACTTTCTTGTCAGGAACCTTAATTGCTGTGAGATGGACTTATGCGTAAGCAGATATGATTGTACGTATTTTTGGATTACTAAAACTTTTACATTATACGCTATTTTATTAAATGTTTTGTTGTGAAACACGCAGTTCACAGTAATTCTGGTCACTCGGAAAGATAAATAGTTGTAGGTGTTTTTTAAAGCAACCTTCCACGAGATATTTATCATCGGAATCAAGTTCCCATTTTGACTGTTTATGCTTTTATTAATTTTTTAAACAAAAACGTGATTTCTTACGTGGTTTAAAACCGTATTATTTTTTTGGTAATTGATGGTTTTGGTATTTCTACCATTTTTATTAGTTGACTCGATGATCTATGCTCAAAGGAATTTTACGTTAGGTGCGAAATATAAATTCTTATATCTCGTAACAATAACGAAAAGCTTTTAAATAAAAATTAATTACTCAGAAACTCAAAGAAATATCATTCTTACAACAAAAATATGTAATTTAAATTTAATAATATAAATAAAAATAAAATTACGGTTTCTGAGACGAAACATCGTCTCGATCGGTTAGTGTCAAAGTGTCAGGTGTCAAGTGTTGAAATTCTGAATAGTAGTGCAATTTTATCACAAATATATTCGAATGCCTAATATGTACGATTGTGATAGAGGTTCTTATATTCAACTAAGAAATGAAACAATATTGTTGACAAAATAATTGGAGTACAACGTAAAACCTAAAACGAAACGTTTCGCATTGCTCCTTAATCTACGAAATAATCAAATAATCGAAACGAGATAAATTTAATTGTAACTGATTTAAAGTAAATGAAGACTGCTTACAATCTTCGGCCTCCACCAAATAATCTTGTAAGGGGTAGATAGCTTGAAAGCTGGTCTTGTTGAGCGGTTCTCTCTACAAAGGCTGTGCTCAGTTCACCGAATTGAGCCAAGCTGTAGCACACACCACCTCCACTGAGTACTCCCACTAATGCACCCGTGATTGTGGCGAGTAGTTCATACCATTTCGCATATCGAAACTGCAAATAAATATTACTTGATAGCAGAATCGTAATTCCCTTTTAACAACGCGAGGACCATTTAAATATTAATATCAGACTTTAATAATAAATTAATAAATAGTTAAAATAAATTAAATAAACAATTTTATTTAAATCGGAAATATTACATACTATACATACAAATATTACATATAATATTACATTTGGCTGATCTTTTAAAAAAATATGAATCTTCTTTAACATTGGATAGTCATCTTGATTACTTTTCATCAAGCAAGAGAGAAATTGAAAATTGTATTTGCAAAAAGGATGTGAGAAAATTGACATGATAATGCTTGAATTGTGATAACCATGTTAAACAGCGGATTAATTTTATTTACGCAACATAAAGGTGATTTGAATTTAATCTCGTCATTAATAGCAGTTTCATCACATTAGATAATATATTGCAATTTATACTCACAATTTGGAAGTATGAAATCGATTTTTCTAGAGGCTTTTCTTCCTTCCTGTAAAAAATCAATATTAGTGTTTAATCAATTTTTCTTTAATGCCTTGAACGCGTACCCGGAGTTATATAGGTTGCATGTGCGATAAACCCCAAATGTTATGTAACTAGTACCTACCTTTGGGGTACTAGTTAAACATAAACTGAGAAATATATATAAAATTATGATTATAGAAGAACGGTTCGTCTGTTATTTCGTATAGTATCATCAATTTCGTTTCGCAAATCCTCAGAACAAAGCTACAATTATTGCCTTTAATCTCATCGTAGTTTTGCTCTTATATTTACACTGTCTAGGATGATAAAGATCTGTTATAGCTGCTATTATGTAGACTGTTGACATTATCTAATCCCGACATATAGTGTTCGCTTTATATATCTTTTATATTTATCTATTTATAAGCAGTAATTACAATAGTTTTTCAAATCGCTTGATCGTACAATCTAATAATATAAAATTCTCGTGTGACAATGTTCGAACTTGAACTCCTCCGAAACGGCTTGACCGATTCTCATGAAACTTTGTGAGCGTAGTAGGTCTGAGAATCGGCCAAAATCTATTTTTAATCCCCCTAAATGTTGAGGGTACTTCACCCCTAAATTTTTTATTTAATTATTTAGACAAAATTTTTAGTTTATATTTTTTATGATACAAAAATACATACAATCCTAATTTTCACCCTTCTACGATCAACCCTTATTTTTTATTAATTAATTGAAAATTTAAATCACATGTATGGCAAAACTACGTTTGCCGGATCAGCTAGTTTTTGTATAAATATATTAAACTAAGTACGATGTAATCTGGACGTTGGTACATTAGAATGCAATAGAGCCTCTAGTAAGGGGCTGAACCCAAAAATAATATAATTATTGTTCTCAATATTGATTATTAAGCTAGTATTATATATTTTAGTGCGGGTCATATTTGGGTCAGTTATGTTTTTAATAAATTATGACTATATATAACAAAACGTATTAATCGGAAATAAAAGCGCATCCGTTAATGAAAGTTTTTAAATATATACTAAAATTTAGTAACTAGATGAACCTGCTCTGTTTTGCTTTTAAAAGCTCTTAGTACACTCAAAATAATTCAAAATATCAAGATGCTTTATTTGAATTTTCGTGAAATGTTTTTTCTGTAAAAATCATTAAACAAAATGCTAATTACGAAATTGTATAAATTTTTATAATTCATATAAAATGTCGATTCAGGGTTTATTGTTCAGGAGTGTTTTTTTTTTGCTACGTAGCTAAGAAATTGCGTGTCTCGAGGTATCCAATTCTTCATTGTTACGAAAGCATGTTACTCACGGAAACATTTTTAATTATTCAAATCGATTTTCTAAATTAAATATAACTTATAATAATGTCTAGTGTGTTTAAAAAAATAAAGCTGTAGTGTTCCAACAGAAATTACTATTGTTGAAGGAAATGGTCTAGCGTTCGCACTTTGTTTATATTTGTAAAAAATGAAAGTTTCATTAAATTATAATTTATATAAAACAGCATTGATTATCAAATCGCAACAAGGGCACAAATTTTGAAAAAAATTACGCAAAGCATATTACTTACTCTTGCTTTTTTTTCTTGTATCCCATTTCGGCTTCAATATGAACACATGAACTAAATGTTATAGGATCATTGAACAATCAACGTTATGTGCGGACAAATGATTATTCACTACGAAGAAATTAGCTCCGACTCTTCTATATATGAAGCGACGCATATAATGTAGACAGTATATCATTCAGACAGTGAATATTTATTTAAGATTATGTATATTGCGAGTTAGATAATTCTCGAGTATGAACCTTATAATTGGACTTTCATTTGAGTGTTTTATTGAAATTTTATTAAAGATATTTTCAGCAGGTTAGAGTTCAATTGTAAGGTTAATAATTATTATTAAACAAAACAAAGATAAAATGTGTCTCTTTCGTAATTAACATATATCCTAGTTATTATTACTCGTATTATATTATTAAGGAAATATAATAAATGAAATAGTGACGGATCGAAATTTTAAACAATAAACCGATAACGCAAATGAAACTCGAAACAACTGTTTTGTGTTTGTTTGTGCATTCGACGGCTTCACTCAACGACTTAACCGATTCGCTAATATCAAGTCAATAATTTTAATTACCGTTGCAATCAGATGATAAATACATTATGTTCACTTAAAACATAAATTACTCAAAAAGATTTTGATCAATTTTAGAGATTCATCCGGTTATTTAAATGAGACGAAATCCTGGTGGATCATAGGAATCTTCGAATGACCTCGCGTCGACGAAGATTTTGCTCGGTAGTCGCTGGTTCAGTTGGAGGACAAATCCAGCGCTAATGAGCAAACTCAAAATCTTTATTCATATTGGTATGTATACTTATGAAGGTCGAAAAATGAAAGCTTAATTTTCATTTACGACAAGTTCCAAAGTCAAGGGAACGTAGCGTAGAACGGACTAAAAGAACTCGCAAGAAACTCTCCGTCGCTATTTTGAATGGCCTAGCATGTTTTTTACAAGAGAGTTTAGGTTACTGCACCATCAAGATTTAAGTACATGCAAATTAATACTAATGGTAAGGTTTCGAATCAGCTGAAAGGCAAATAGAGATAGGGGCGCTCACTAACACTACAAGGGTAATATAATGCAAACATGAAGTGGCGTAAAATTAACAATATTCAAAATTCTAATATCATCACCGGATGCCCAAACTAATGGTCAGCCATATGTATAGGTGACGAGACAGATACTGAAGTTGATTTGATATAACTTAAAAAATTGTATTATTAAACAATTATTGATAATAATATGAATAAACCCCGAAATAACTATTTAAAAATTTATATTTAGCATGCATTAGTTATTTTCTATGAATTTATGAACACTTTTGCAATACCAAATTAAATTAATAAATTTAAACATCGTCATAATTGTTTCAATTTAATTGACTAATAAAGGGTGTGTAATTTGGTAAAACGAACGAGCATTTTAGTCACCGTTCGAAGCACGTGATGATAATAAAAAATCAATAAAAAAATTACATCTTCATAATGTTGAATGCTTTTAAACACTTAACGAAAAATTGAATCTATATTGAAAATATCGCTGTAGTGGAAAACGATCGAACACTAATAATAAGGAATTATTAATAATATCTACAGAGGGAAAAGTGGGAGAGGAATGCTGCGTCAGCGGTGTGACGAATTCGGAAAACTTTAAGTTTTAATTAGTGTATTGTAATGTATGTCACTATAAATTAAGATAAATAATGTATTAGAAATCCATATCATAATTTCCCACGCAGATGACGTCATTTGTTTTATTTCATTTAAAACACGTTAGTGAAATTTTAGTAAAAAATCGTTGATTATTTAAGAGTAACTCTGAAGGCCTCACTATAAACGCGATGAGCCTTGAGTATTTTATTATGAGCAATAGCGACAATGAGATCTTGTTTATTTCCTGAACGAACGGCAGCACGCTTCGTTCTAGTGGCTCAATTGATGTTCTATTATTTATTAGGTCTATATGACATAAAATATAAAACAAAAAAATGACATGTCAAGGATGGCGCAGATTGTTTGTGGTGAAATAAATGTATTCTTTGGCGAATTTTATTTTATAATTCAGAACTTCCTTTTGATTATTGGTTGATTATTGGAGCTATGCCAAATAATTTGATTTGGAAAAACAAGTAAGGCTGAAGCTCCCCATCGTCACTGCACGCAAACATGTCCACAGAAAGCGTAAAACATACTAGCATGTTTTTCTAAACATTAATTTAATGAAAGATTACATCTTAATTTTTCTAGTATAAACGAAAATTACATCGTGCAAACGTTGCGTCATCCAAATTATTGTCTACATATATACGAAGGTGTAAGCAATATAAAGTTATGATACCATAAAGTATGTACATACTGATACAAGAAAAATGTTGTTTCTAACATCATGTATCTTTGTTAAATAAACGTTTTGAAAAGATCATCTGGCCGTAATAGTCTATATTAAGGTGTTTCGTTGCTCATTCCATGTTCTATCTTAATCATGAAAACTTCCTTGAGAAATTAAAAACCGTGCGTTATTATAAACAATTTTTAATTTTTTCTTTTTATAATTATTTTTTTATTTTGAACTTTTATATCATCGACGTCCTTGCTTAAGGCAATATAAGGATTTTATTGTTGATTTAACTATAATTCTTATGAATTCCGAAAACTTTATTTTATCAAATGCACTTTTAGCCATAATGAATAAAATAGATAACATTAATTAGTGATTATATTAATTTGGGAGTGATTATTTACGTAATAACCTAGCCAAAATAGGACTATCATTCGTATCATACAAAACTTTATTGATGGTGTTTATTTAGGTAATTTTTTTATATTTATCAATAGTATTTTTTTTTAATTATATATATACAATATATACATATATATGTTGCTTTCATATTTTAAAAGTTAGAGAGGGTTTCTTTTCACTAATTAGAAAGTCTTTCAATGGAGAAAGAAACGCACACTTTTTAACCTCAGGTCTATTGAAGTGAGATATTTACCTAAGACCTAGAATTTTTATAGGTTTAATTGTACATTGCATCTGTGATCCAGTTCAGACATGACATCTTTAAATACAAGGTAAAAAGTCTTAACCATTTCGGAGTGAAGTGGCTGTGGCATTAGAACTCATCATTGCTGAAGGAGATGTCGTCATAGGATGGTCTTTACTGTGGTTGATACCCTCTCCACGTTCTGTGACTCATTTTTGTAATATTTTAAACATTTGGAACCGTAAGCAAAAATATTAATCTCTTAGTACAATTACTTATTAAATCATTCTTAATTTTGTTTCATTAAAACGAAGGTGCATAATATTTATAAAAACGAATTACTGAGCTAGTAAATGCTTAATTTAGACAGGGTGACTCTCAGTGTTTCAATCGTTAATTTAATTTCTTATCAATTTCTTTATATAGAATAAATAATGATACTCGTTTATTTTCTATCGCTTTGATTCATTTGTTTCGCGTAATCCTTAACAATGGCTATTTGTAGTAATCTTAACAGGAATTGATAAAGCGTTATTAATGTCATAAACGTGCTGGTAATTATACAACGTTAGATTAAACATGTGACAACTGCATAGACGAATCGGCCATCCAGGCTCAATGAATCCGTCTTTGATACCTGGTGATAGGTGGTGAGTATACAAGTTCCCGGTAAAGAGTCCTACTGAAGACAGGATAGGCACAGTAACACAAATTTAAGTTTCAGAAATACAACACGCCTAATGAAATACAAGTACAGTATTGGAAGATACTAGTAATTTGTACAATAATGATTATATGTACAGCAAATTATCTTGTAATAAATTTTCCCAATATTACATATTGCGCCTCCGTTTACAGGAGAAATAACTTATAAATCAACTATTAGGCAGTTATTGTAAGATTGAATAAGTTATGGTGCATTTTTTAATATGAAGCACCACCTGGGCTACTTGAAATTATTGTGAGAATTAAACAAGAAGTTAAGATAATATGAAATTATTATTTTTTTACGAAAACAGTACTAATACCGGCTGGGTCCACAGCGAGTTGCTTAAAATAACGCGCCTCAAAGAATAAGTGCATCCAATGTAGGAATAGAAAACATTGCCTTAATTTTCTAAAAGGCGTTAAAAATTAAGTCCTATAAAAATGTTGAGTTCTAAATAAAATTATATCTCTATATAATACCTCTGAAGGCATATAATGTGTAATAATAGTAAATATGTAATTTATTTTCCTTCCAAATTTGTGCCATTAGACATTAGATATATTAATGAAAAAGCAATCACTTTGTGTTATTTATGTGTTACACACTGTTTTATTTATTCGTTTGTGTGATGTATCGTATCAAAACATGTTCTTAAAATAAATAAATATCTTTATTTGATTAATTTTACTATACGGTAGATCTTGAGAGCAACATTAAGGGTTTCTCCGTATACTACGGTGGCGCACTGGCTGATTTGAGAATTTCCACTAGGGTCCACTCCCGGAGGTTATTTGGCGTGCTGGGTACTCGGACCTGGTCACTTCTAATTTCGAAAAAATTTAAGGCATGATGCATGATTAATAATTTAAGACATCGTACCTTAAATTATTAACTGCTAATTAGTCTGTACAATACTGTCAATGTTGTGTAAATTTCACTACGATGACGCTCCGCTTATCAAGGTACCTCTACAATGGCTACCATTCAAGAAGCAGGTTTCAAACTAATGGAAATATGTTCATTTATCGACTCAATCGTTAACGAAGTGATTTACTAAAAAGTAAATCGCTTCGTTAACGAATAAATGAAGAAATAATAATAGTTTCACCGCGGTTTCAAAGAAGTTTCAGGAAGGACTCAATTTAGTAATATATGAACGCTATATACACTTTAGAAATCTAAATATATATAAATCACCTATCACGATGATTGTTCGCAATGGACTCCTAAACTACTTAACCGATATTAAATTAAATTGGCACGTGAGCAGTCTGGTCCAACTTAAGAGATAGGATTGCTTAAATCTTTGATTATAGTTGCAATTATATTTTACTTCAAATATTTGTCTATAATTAATTGACAGTCACAATTATCTGTTAACTCCAAAAGATTTTAACAGATGTCGATACTATTACATACAATGCACTCGAAATGCATTGAGTAAGTAATCAATAGATGGCGCTGCTATGGTAAACCGACAAACGTATCATATAAATATTAATTTATTAATCTAAATAGAGCATACGTTTATTATTTAAAACGCTTTCGATTATAAACATATCGCCGCACACTTAAAGCTGATAATTATTTTTATTGAACTAAAAAAATGATTGCTAGAAATCACATTTACGGCAAAAGAACGTTTGCCGGATCAGCTAGTAATATATTTGTAAATACTTTGAGATGTTTCAATCTGCATGGAAAATTGCCTCATTAATTTATATAATTGTTTCATACTGTCGCTTTATGTTTAACATTAAAAATATTATAATAATTCAATTTAAATTACGTGAATTTAGGTGTATAATTCTAGCCGACAGTAAAAGCAATTAAGTGGTTTTTTTTTCGTTAAATTTCCTAAGATTAAGATACAAGCTACAACTACAAAATTGATCATATTTTGACTTTCTCTGTAAATGCTGAAAAACTGGCAGAATAGCTTCATTGCGTAAGGTTTCCAGAACGACGTGTAAATACGTCTTATATTCAATAAAAAATTAATTAAATACCAATGAGAGTCGAAAAATACAACAAAAATATGCTTAATAGAACCCTATATAAAAAAATGTTTTTGGAGGTAAATGACCTTAGAGTTTCGTCTCGAAATTTACAGACAAAGATAACAATTGCGTTTTTCCTGCTAAGACCACGCAACATAGTATCTAAGGAGTAGAAATTAAACTAGATATACAATCTCGTTTAACACGAATGTTTTAATATTGATAAGAAATATCCGCAAGTAACTGAAGAAAGAAAAACTCAGCCGCCATAGTGAATCAGTGAAAGCTGCTGATGTGCTAGTAGGTAGGTATCGGCTAGAAACAGGTCCTTTGATAAGAAACTATACACTCGCTGTACTACGAGAAAATGTATCCAGTTTATATTCAACAGTATTTCTACGACACAATAAACCAGCAATTAAATTCAAAATGATACTAGAAATACTTTAACCCTTATATTTTTATAAAAATAAGAACTCCATATTCACTTTATATACTATTATGATACGTCAACACCAAGATTTTCATAGTAACAAACAAACATGAAAATGTTTACGCGTCCCAACATGTGTTAATAAAATAAAAATTACGTTTATCTGGTGAATATTTCATAATAGCATTTCCTAGACAACTTTCAATTGAGCTTATTACGGTGGTACAATATGAGCGCAGTAGTGGGCTGTGTGTTATCAGTCGGGCAATGATCACTTTCATTGCAACCCCGTGAAGGAGGTCGCGGCGCTATCACGCACGCAGGCCGCTCGCAGCGTAGTTCTTCCCGCGCAGTCAGTGCGCGCAGGCGTGCGCCGGCTTTGCGCACGTATTGCGCTTGTACCGTGTTGTCACCCGGCCGTTGCCGGGAATGGAGGCCTGCTGCGCGATCACAGCTGCCGAGGACCTTGTGGGAGACCAGGTATGAATGGCGAAGGCAACCTATGCTTTAGCTGGAATGGTGTCGACAGACGGCACGTGTCTATTATGAGAAGTTTACGATATGACATATCTAAAACTTTCGTCTCATGTGGAAAGTTAAATTAAGAGTGCTTAATGAAAAATTTTCGACGTCTTCGCGGTTTTTACGAAACCTTTTCAAGTGTATCACTTTTAATGAATGCATTGTTGTTGTGGAGGTGGTTATTTCCAATTTGATAGACAATATTATATGTGTGTGATATTTCCTTTGAAAACGAATCGGAAATTGGTTTCATTTGGATGAGTTTTCCGTCGGAAGGTATTTATTTATTCAAAGCTGATCGTAGATTAAGTAGAAATAACGGACGTTCAAAGAGATCAGGTTAGTTTGTTTTGATAGCAATCCTTTCCTTTTGCACTATTCACTGTTCCAAATACCTGTCTACGATTTTCATTTGTAAAATCTTCCTTGGCAGGATAATTATTTTCGACCTCACGATCGTTTGATAATGAATTCAAATAAAATGCAAAGGCACAGCACGAGAAATGATCTAAGATAATTTAATTACTAATTAGAATAGTGTTGAGCAAAAAAATATTCAATGATTGCCTCTGAGAATTACAAGTTATCAATACAATTTGAATGTAGTTATTTTTTAACCTTTTCATATTACTGACGTAATTAATATGATATTAGTAAATCGTCCAAATAAGTAGGCCCCTAATAAAGACATCAACGACAGCCTTCCGACGGCGATTGGTCGAAATATTAACGTTTGAATTCGTATAGAAATTAAATTATATTTTGAACGCACTAGTCGTAATAAAACAGTAGTAAATAATAAAATTGTAATAAAAAATAAAATATTCAACTTAATCATTTTAAACAAGCTTAAATGTTATTGAAAACAATTTTTAATACAAATTAAATCTGTATTGTTATTATTTAGTAGGAATAATATATTAAGGAAGTAATACTTACTTTAGGTAAAGTCGTACTTTTAATACCATAAGTTACACAACAAATTAAACACTCTTATATATAATAAATTATTATAAAGTACAAAAAAGAAAGTAGTAATTAGTAGATTCGGAGAGCTTTTGGTTCATACTATCATTCGAAATTTTAAAAATAATCTCCAACGATCAATTGTAAAAATAATAAAATCAGAGTAGGTATATAGAAACTAATTTATTTCGCTTAAAATATTTCTATAAACACTTAAACTATAGCCGAAGTACATTTGACGTGATTACATTGTTTTTATTATTGTACGGTATAAATTTTCATATAAAGTCAATTTCATTAATTCATTGTCAACTCATTAATATATTAAAACAATAATAAATGTCGGATAGTTTTACATTCACATAAGACGAAATTTATTGTTGATAGTCGACATATTTCGGATGAAAATTTATTACTAATGGATTTTCTATGAAAGCTTTGTGACAGTGGAAACCACTGATAGAATAAATCAGCAATAAATACATAGATTAATATTCTCTACATTACTGACTTTCTAGTATATGTATAAGTGACGATCTAAATTGGACAAATAACAATAATATTATCAAAATACAAGATGTAATATGTACTTAAACTGATTTTTTGGAGGCAAGAGTTAATACTCATGTCAGTAGTTCTAGCGCGTGTCGAATGCAAAATTCATCAATGTGAAAATGTCTATGGCCTATATTTGAGATAGTAAACTTTTCTCAGATTGTCCCTGGCGGCGGCCGTTGGGGAGCACCACACGGTCTGCTGGACACCTGGCTTCAGATGCAGGTGAGAAAAATATGTGTATGGTGGCAAAATATGTTCTAATTTTACTTACAATCAAGTCAAATTTGTCTTATTGAAATTTTTTTTTAATAATAAAGCTAAATCTAAACTTATTCCCGTCATAGTTTTGATAGTATTTGATAGTATGTTTTGTCACTTACACGTGTTACAATTGAAAAGCATTGAATACTGGTACATTCCGAAGCATGTGACAGTGTACACTGAATAACTATGTGATATAAATAATTCCGTCACGTATCGTATTTACTAATATAATAATATCGAGACACATTTGACACACGGTCGATTAGCTCCGAGCTATATATATATATATATATATATTATTTGATTTTAATTTAAAACTATATATATATATATATATATATGTAGTTTTAAATTAAAATCAAATTATCATTTATTCATGTAGATAACATAATGTACACTTAACGTCGATAAAAATACTTCTAAATTTACATTTACTGCCAGTAAATCTAATTATTCTTATTACTTCTTTAAAAAAGTATTAATAGAAATAAATACAAATTAAACACTACTTATTTCCACCCATATTTAACTGTTGTGTTAAATTTTTTATGAAAAAATGAAATTGTAATTTTAATGAACGTTTGGAGTTTAACCTCCCCTTTTGAGCCAGAACCTAAGGGGTTAAACACCTACAAAGATTAGAAAATTCATCCACAGATGCTAGAAGGAGATTTTCTTTTACTAGCCTCTTAGTCTTTTGATAGGTTTTCTACTACTTTTATGAAACATTATATAAGAATCGTTCTACTTGGAAATATCGAATAATTATATGTTAATATAATGTTGTTGTTATTCTAATAAAGTAATTGTTAATGTTTGACCAATTTTCTGGTTGGAGTAATAGCTATCAAACGCATTAGTAGATAGATTGTGCGGGCAGTGGGCACAATTTACACGGTTTATAAGTGCGGCATTGTGAGCAGCCACCGTGTCATACATGGGAATGGCTTCGATTAAGCAATGTTTACGATTTTAAAAATCGAATTTTTTTTCTTTTGGTCACAGATAAAGTCACTTTATACAAATAGGATGGGAGCCGAACACAGGCTAATGCAAAAATAATAGACTAGATCAATTGTCAAGTAAACTCATATCAAAATCCACAGTGGAGCCTAAGTTCTAAATCCATCATAAAAATTGAAATTACAATGATTTACTATTCTGAGATATTTTTAACTAACTTACTATTTTATGACTATATTTTCAAATGTCTGGCGAAAAAAGTGCAACGATAACAAAATTCAGGCGTAAGGCACTCTTCGAATGGAAAATATAATTTTGTAGGTCTATACATAGACAACCTTGCTGGTTTGTTAGTGGATAATTACAAATTATTCGTTTCTAATCATAAATATTCCATTCATCATTTTTTTTTAAACATGTCGACAAACCGCTTAAGACTGCATGTGCTTAATTTTTAATTTCCGAAACGTTGTTTTGCAATTTATACTGATAGGTTTATGAATCATTTTGTAATAAAATGCATAATTTCCGATTATTTATTGATTTGATAAAGCAAGAAGGCCTTGTATGAGTAAAAAAGTGGTTTCTGTTATCAACAGACACGCGAGGGGCTGAGCACACGCATCGCTGCTCTTCAGTTGTATATGACGTGTGTTCATTACAATAATTATAATTGTATAACAAGGTGTAATCGGTAAATCGCAATGAACGTTCTATTTTTTTATGACTAATTATAGAATAATGAATGTTTACGCAGTTCCAGCTCATCCCGAGACGTAAAGACGTTTGCACCTTTATAAATATAAATTTTGTATTAATTATAAATATTGCGATCGCTGCTTACGTATACCGGTACGGATTCTAAAATTGGTATAATTTCAATTGCGCATTATTGATATATAATTTGTAATCAAATTAACAGAGCCGGTGCGTAGTGTACCAATTAACTCTTCTCTAGCCTGTGATCGTATTATCTCACAAATGAGCTATCTAATTGCGAGTGAGTCGTATTTTTTAACCACAGTCCACGTTAATAAAAATATCACTGTAACTGAGAAATCTAAATTGGAATCTCTACGCTATTTTTATTTACATTTACGTATTTTATTTCGATATATCTTTTAACAGTGCGCAAGCGCCTCAATTCAGTTGTATCGTATGTGCAACCATAACCATTGAAGCGGGCAGAGGAAGTCACAAGTTTGTTATTATTACTGTGAGCATTCACGTGAGGTCCCCTCTGATTATTAAAATCATTACAATGCATTTCATATTGGGTAAATTACTGCGTAATTAAATTTTTATAGAAATAGATATATTTTGTGATGGAAATTCATGTCTATTATGATTTGTTGACAAAAGCACAATTTAAACTTGAAATAAGATTAGTTGAAGGGTTAGGATCAAAAATACGATGACATATTTTGTTTTGTAGTAAAATATACTCCGAAATTTTAATAGGTCGACATTCATATAATGTTTAACATTCAAAGTAATCATGAAAAATGATTTCATATAGGACTAAAGCGTTTATTTTCTTTATTTTCAAATATTCTTCGATCAATGTCCTCCGAACTTTTAAAATTACTACTTAATTGATTCTTTTACAATATAAGATTAATTCAGCTAAAGAATAGTGTGTGTATTTGAGCTCTCATTCGTGTAAAATGATATTAACCGCCCCATTAGAGCGGCGCGCTATATCGGCCATTGTTCTCATGATGAACAATCGTCTCTATTTGAAAATTAAATTATTTTTATATAATAATTACATCCAATTATAAGGGCTCAAGGTTTTCTTCGCGATACTGTACACGGCGCGACGTTACATGTAATTAACGCTTCTTAGTTCGAGACAGACAAAATGGAACAAGTGCGTGTTGGAACAGCGCACGAGGGGTTCCGTACCCTTTGTTTTATGTGAGCCCTTTGAAATATTTGTATTATACCGTTTTTTAGTAATTAGTACGACAACAATAATATCTAAATATGTGAACCTCAAACACGGTAACGGTAAATGAAATGACAGACAGACTTAAGGAGATTTTATCTAAGTGACCCGCCTGCTCGTTTGTCCCCTGTCTCATAAAAAAAAGGAGAGCGAATTCCCGTTTTTACCCTTTGCATACGGAACCCTAAAAATCGGTATTTTTCGTTTCTCACTCTCACTCTGTAGCAACCAGCGTGGGCCATTTGCCAAGCCAAATCAACCAAGCCGCCTTGAGACGTTTAATTCGTATAATTCCATTAGTACTCGCATGCATTAAACTTGTCACACTCGGCCGAATCCACAAAGTTGCGTAAGCGCCGACGTAAATGGGATTCGAATAATAAAGGTGGGAAGTGGGGGCCGGGGGGTGTAGCCAATAGTGACAGGATTCACGGTTCAACTGCCAAATACAATGATCTTGCTCGATTCGTGATCGATTATGCTTTTATAACATATACGAGCATGTAAAGTATGTTCGGATAGTACTGCATAAAAACTATTCACCTAGAACAAAGGATATTTACAAATGATCAATGGGTTACATGCTCTCGTGTGACTAAATTATGGGATGTGCATGGATATAGCAACTCCTCGTTATTAAAAAAAGAATAAAAAAAGAACGTACATTAATCTGTGCAGTTGGCGTATGGTCACCATGACTCTCGAACAGAGGGTTCAACGATGAGCATGTATCTACGTTGTGCCAGTAATTATATATATCTTGTCCTAATATAAAATTAAATATCTGTTGAAAATGTTGTACATTCATTCATCTATATCAATATGGAAAGCCTTCCGCCCGCCCTATTTTATAATATACACTAAAAAGCTTAGCAAAGTTCGATCAAAGAATTAGCACACCATTAATTATTTTAATAACATTTCGTTAAAAAACTCTATACATTTATTGTAACACTAAACATTAATAATACATTATGCCAATTGATAATATATACAGCAACAAGAAATATTTTTAAGATTTATGGCATGTAAGCTTGCCAATATCGTTATTTAAGTTAATATCTGGCGACGTTTTTGTCTGTATTTATATTTAAATTCTGTTAAGACCTGTGCGACTTGGTTCGGAGTTCGATGAAATTATCTCAGGTTATCTCTCAGCTGATTAATACAAACAATTATGAAACAGACATTAAGAACCTATATAAGTTGTACATCACCGTACCTTTTGACGAAATCTTTATTGATATATTGGTTCATTTTACAAACGATCGGTTAGCTGTTTATAGCTTGTGTTATGGGTGCTACAGGTGACAAACATGTACATAGTGAAATAAACCTGGACCACTGTAGATAAAAATGGTAATTAAAAATGTTGATAATGGTGGGAATTGATCCCGGGACCGTATGTGCGGCAGCCCGACATAGTGACTGCTGCACCAACTAGTTTGTAACTATTCATTCGAATACTTAAAATCTATTATGATGATTCTTAAAAACTGTAAGTGTAAGTCAGACACGCGCACGTTCCGAATTATTTTGATTTGTGATGATTCAAATGTCGTACTATGACAGTTCAGGAGACATACAATTAACACTTTATATGTTATACAGCATGGTGACTGAAGGACAGTTGTTTACCTTTCCTTTAGGACAGAACTTAAAAAAATAGTATTAATAACAATGATCAGCACCCTTGTTCTGTGTGACTTCTCAACAGGTACCAAAAACGAGCCGATATAAAAGCTTTGATTCTCGCAGAAGAGTCATAAGTCAGTAGTATTAAATTTAATAAAACTAAGTTAATAATGTTAATAACTTAAAGAACATCTTCAGATTCCTCATCCGTTTCCTTACCATATTTACTTTGGTTCAGCTTTTTATCAACGGGATCAATGATGTATTGGTAAATAAAGGGCTCAGGGAAGCAGCTCAACAGACGAACATTAGCAATTTCTTTAATATTAATTTGATTTATAATGGTAACTGTTTAAAAATAAAATGAATGTTTAATTTTCCTTTACATAAAATAGCTTGAGACAGTTTCGACAAACCCAGTTTATGGAGTTTTTCTTCGCATAAGTTTATTATTATACATCATAAAAATACATCTGTCCTAATGTAGAATAAAAACACTATTTACTCTTTATATTTTTTTTTTAAATATACGTATTAAAATAAGAAGAAAACATTAGAAACGATTCGAACGCGTCGTAATTGCCGGCTAACGAGAATATTTTACAAATGTTTTGTTAACTCGTAACCATAGAGCTATCCTAAACTGTGTAACGACGTATTTAATTTTTATGTTTATTTATGTTTCGGCGCATTAAGCTAGTGAATAGTAAACAACTGACGTCTTACGCTCAAACCAGGCTGAGCACGACCGATTGTGTGCTATTAACATTAAACGTATATTTTCACATTATATATATATTAATAAGTAGATATGTGCATAAACCATCGGTATACTACTTCTGTAATTAATTCGTTCTCCATAAAATGCTAAAGCTCGTAATGTAGGTTAGGGCGATGCGACCCAAAATCGCCTTACACATGGGTGTGAGCGAGACTACGATATATGACCTAGAGTAACAGGTTGAGAATCCGGAAGGTACCGACAAACCGGCTTCAAGTTGCATTTTTCCATTCAATGGAAAGCTCTGCTTCGCGAACCGTTTTGATTTTTTGGAATAGTTCATTTTTCACTCGTAAAAAATATCAAAATGGCTCACGTTACGACTATGTAGAAATAAAACGTATAATAGCAATCGAATACATTATCCTATACAATATCCTTCCCGATGTAATCGTACCAAAACGGTTTATATTAACTTTGATATTTAAATTCTATGAAAACTCTGCCACAGTGTTTTCTTTAGAACCCCGCATAATTGTTGTAATATTTAAAATAATAATAATTTAGTTACACAAGCACGAACAATAAAATCACGTGTCTTGGCTTGAGATGTATGAAAAATGGGGCAGGGCCCTAGTGCGCCCTAATAGCAAGCGGCAGACAGCTTTCTGCGCTTTATTTACCATTCTTAAGGCAGGTACAGTAAGGTACGTCGTAATCTGACGTTTTCTAACGAAGTTAATACATATTGCTGTGTTAAATACATCAATAATTTGTAGGGCCACCTTTAGATTGAGTTCCCAATAGCTTTCAATTAAGAAGTGTGCTAACTTCTTAATTAAGAGCTAATCTGTACGTAAAATGTAGAAAAAAGCCCGTTAGAGGATCTTAAAGTGATTTTTTTCATTGTAGTATTACCATTGCGATTTGATAACACTAAGTATAGCCCAAGAAGCGTAAGAGTATATGCGAAAAAGAAAAAAGATAGAGTTCAAGAATGAAGAATGTTCCACATTTTTTATTGTTGACAAAAAGTATTACTTACTGTACTTGTTTTTAATATATTGCTAACGTTTTTTTTTTAATTTACATATCACAATAATGGAATATCAAATGAATGGTAATAGTCAGATGCCATGACGGTCCTCTTTAAGCCGCAACTATAACTGTTAAGGCTTTGAATCTAGTTTTGTGATGGGGAATATGCCGCAGATAATATCAGTTTACGACGGGAATCATTGCTAGCTAAATTATTATATGGTCATTCCTTTTTATATGTAATATTTGTTTGTCCTAGTTAAAGGTGTCATCGACACAGCGACACCTTCATTATTTGCATTGCCTATCTTATTTACACATTTTAACGACTTATCGGCCGAACAGTCACAAACACCGTAGCTTAACTTGAAGAACACTTACGGTCGCAACTTAGAATGCTAATATTATTTATGCTCATTACATATGGAGTACCCTGGACCATTCTAGAGATAAGCAGTGTTGGCCGATCACTTATATGTATCATATACACATAATTATATGTAAAATAAAATGTAGTAATGCCTATTACGAACTTTATGTAAAGAATACACTATTACTTGTGTGTCGCTGTTCGTCTGTTACGAGGTGCCTCATGAACCGTAATAGCCAGAATAAAAGAATTAACGTAATTTGCTTGTATTTGCTCTAAGCCGGAACTCTTGCGCGCACCCGAGTTGTAAGCACCCGGATTTTTTCCCATCATAATAGATGATAAGTTCATATTATTTTCGAACTGTTATCTACTACTACTAGGTACTGATTTCTGTGCTTATGCTTACAAGATAGATTTAGTGAGTACATGCTTACAACATTCTGTTCCATAGAAGGATATTTATTTGTATAAAATACGTGATAGTGATTTTCCGCCACGGTTGGAAACTTAGATACCAATCATAAGTGCTAGGATCGATGTTGGGAATTCATTCCTCAGGTCAAGTACTCTTTCTCTATATTTCACTGACGAATCAACTTATTCCCGTCATAATATTCTACCCTGGACTTGTTGGGATCTTGAGATCCATAATAGCCGGTATTTGATCGCACCAACGGATCGGTGATCGGCCAAGGCCAAGACCCAATCCCAAAAAGTAATTTCCAAATAGTAAATTTACGTAAATATAATTTTAAAATATATAATGCATGTTAAATATTCACGTAAAGATCTTATCCTAATAAACCTTAAGAGGTACTTCTATTTTGCTTAACAAAAGACTCCGTTAGGTAAAGTTCGGGGGGGGGGAGGGCGTCGGTCCGCGAGCGCCAACGAAAGTAATCTGTTGTAGACCTCGGAATAAACCGAAATGTCACGTTATTTTGGTTTAGTAGCAGGTATGCAAACCTGTCAGTTTATTATTTACATATGTCAATTGCACATATAATTGATATCATTATATTATAAATCAGGTTGTATTCCATAGAACCTTATATTATTCAAAACAAATGAATCAGCGTAATTGTACTGATTCTGCCTGTTTTTGTTGTCACAAAATGCGGGTGAGACTGTACTGTAGAATGTATTTGAGTAAGTTTAAATGTTTGTATCTATTTATTGTCTCCTCTATTCGTTTTAGCTCCTGCAAACCGAACAGATGTTGGTCAAGCACACCAGACCGCACACAGCAGGTTAACGCGTTCGATAAATGCCATTCAACCAACTAAAGCCTTATTAGATATCGTCACACTAACACAACTATAGACAGTAAACTTAAGCGATAACTTTTACCAAAAGCCTTAGCGTTGCACAATTTGTATTTAAGTGTCCATGTCACGATAACAGAATATATGCTGATGGAATGTAAAAGCCATGAGCACAGTTAAGGTACTGTTGCGTGTAAAAGTGACTTGATCACTTTTACAAAGTGATCAACGCCCGGTATTCCGAAAATTTGTTAAATTAAAGCTTTCTTTTCAACCTTAGCTTACATATTTTATTGCGAAAACGAACATTGTTGGACAACATTTCTCGAGATAAACACACGCAATAACATTTTATTAGGTAACCTAAGGACTAATTTATGGAGAAGTTTCAGTATCGGATCAATTTAACAAAGTTATTTAAGCGATCGGCTCAAGATAATATTAGCATAAAATACGATTAAATTGCCAGTTACGCCGTATATAATGATAGCGAATATACGCGGTGATAGCCCATTGTATAACCAGGGTCATTAAAGGTCCGAAATGCGAAATCAATTCAATATTCTCTTGCGAAACGTATCTAAACCTTTACATTATTATAAATACCATAAGTGTTTGTGATTCAAATTTAGCGAGAAAGAGGTATACACTATCGCGCCCTTGATATGTGACCATTTATTAATCTCTCCAGTGAAGCTAGACCCTAGATTCAATTGATATTATTAGTCATGAAGTGTCAGGTATGAGCGGGCAACGGTATCGTGACAATGACAGGAATGCACGCAGAGTTCGGTGGCAGAGAGCGTGTAGTTTACGTTGTGTCGGGTCAAACATTCTAATGTATGACGCAATGCTTAGCGAACTGGATTTGCACTCCTCTTATTGACGCTCTGTGTTAATCGACTTTTGGACACTGCCTTTCAATTTCAATTCAAAATACAAAACTGTAATAGTTAATTTTAAGTCTTCCGTTATTATTAAGCCTAAGCATTCTATTTTAATTACTTTTCTATTGGATTTATCGTTGTTTAGTTTACAATGTACAACTGTCAACCGTAAGGTCGCGCGTTCGAATCTAGTCTGTGCAGCATATTTTACTTTCCACGAGCACAAATTAATATACAGTGAAGGAAAACGTCTGACATTCTAAAGCGTGCAAAAGGCTTATCATTAATACAAAAACCTGAGGCTCTTTGTTGCGCCAACTATTTATTAACTTATGTTGAGTTTTTCTTTTAACTACTCTCTCCGTGAGTCAAATTTCGCTTTATTATATTAACGGCTGTAGTCCTAAAATTACTTATGTGTGCTTTCGCCAATTGACGCGGAAACTATACGACTAATAATCACGAGGCATTCGATCGAAAATGTATCGTTACTAAATACGAAAGTTCAATGCTAACCTGACCTAGTTAGCTTTAAGATCCCGCACGGTTGTCGAGCTTTAGAGCTTACTTATTGGTCATACATAATTACAATATTGCTTTATTAAACATTCAAACAATGCGCCGTGGCATAGTTGGGCATCCATTTTTTTAGGTTTCCATACCCAAAGTTAAAGTCGGGAAACCTATACAGAGACTTCGCTGTCCGTTTGGATGGCACCACCTTTCAACTAGCTAGTTAGAGAGTTTAAATATTCATATATAATATATTTCTGTTGCTGCAACAACAAAATAGCAACAAATAAATTAATTTCGTCGTATGTAACATTATCCTAAAATAATGGTGCAAAATACTTTTTGTTGTTCAGTTGCCTGAATTGAACCTTTTGTTTTCATGAGACAACCAACAATACTCTTCTGTTTGTAAAAGTTCTATTACTATCTTCTGATTAAAAAAATATTTTCAAAGGGTCCTTAATTGAATTGATTTCTAAGGGTCCTTAATTTGATATACTCGTTTGCATGAAGTGTAACGGTTATTATTCGATGTTGTTAAAGGCTACATTTTATTGGTACTCTACAGTTTCAAACTATATCATTGGTGTCGGTCCAAACAAAATGATAGTACTGTAATTGAACTTACAACAAATAAGCTTCTCTGACATTGTAAGTGTCCAAAGCATTACGTGAGCCTTCTGCCCGTTTGCCCCCATTTGCCCCCGTTTGCCCCCTATTTTATATCCAAAAAAGTTAATCAAATGATCGTCTTCTTCCTATGAAAATAACTTTTGACATTATTTAACAACATTGGAGTATTCTTTCTATTCTTACTTCAAACGCTATTTCCTCGGTATAACTAAGAGTATGAATTTTCTATCTTCGATTACAGACGAGTAATTAACTCAAATATACGTGAAATCAATAGGATTAATATTATCATATAAACAAAACGATACTGAATTCGTCTACTACACTCGTGCGTTTTGATCTAGAACTCATATTTAGAACGTGCCATTTTATTAATTTTCCTGAGTGGATCTGCCGATCCCTGGTTTATCACTGTGCGACTTATTGCTCGGTACACATGCTGAAAGGTAATTTATGAATATGAATGGACGTGGCAGACGCTGCGATTGTGACTCCGAGACGGCTTGGCGCGTCGATTTTCGCCCAAACCTATTTTTTGTTAACGAAACTCAAGAGTCGTGTAGGCGTTTGGTCAGGCGGAAACTGCATACTTTCTTTTTTATGGCCTCTCCGAAGGTAATAAATTCGATGAGAGTACTTGTCAGACATTCAATAAATTTGCTTTTAAGGCTTTCGTTTTAGATTATTAAAACAACATGCGAAAAGTATATTCAAATTAATGCCAGTTTTATTGTGCTGTTCATAATTTTTGAATAATTCGATGTGAATGGTCTGCGGACATAAGTTCTCATACATAAAATAGCTATAAGAGTATACAATATTTTGGGTGGTGACTCATATGTAGTAAATTACGTAATAACTAATTCCAGTTTAATTTAATAACATAAGCGATTATGTGAGTCATAATTATAACATAGTAGAAGACTACCTATTTATATGAATTCATATTACCACCACGGGGTTCAATAAAACTTGTATTGTGATATTTCAAGGCTATAGGAATACTACAAATAAGAATTCTATATTATAATCTTTATGAGTGTAATATTTGAGCATATACTTTAGGAGAACCATAGATTCGTGGTTCGTATAACATTCATAAGTAATTTATTGATTGGCGACACATCTTACATTTGATTTCCTTTGTCGCGATAGAATACCAGCTTGTAAGTGATACTGTCGATACATGTATTCTTTAGTCATCGCTTGAACAGAAAACATAGCTCTGCTTCTTTTTAACACTTCTGATTTTGGTCCCCAGGTCGGATCCAGTTTAAATAATTCACGTAATTGTCTTTTAAAGGCTGCATATACTATCTTCAATAGAAACGACAGTATCAATATTACTAGTATCACCACAACGCAATATGAACCATAAATGAAATGATTGGTGGTTCTCATATGTTGATCTATTTCTCTGCAACAAGTGTATCCCAAAAATATACTTGACAGAATCCATGCGGTTTTAATACAGAACTGCGGCTGTACTCCCAACATGAAGTGTACATCTTCTGAAAATTTTTGGACACCGTACCATGTGAGAAACATGATACATTCAAGCATAGCTATGAATACGGCAAAAATAATAACGTGTCTCCGAAAACTCACCGTAATCATATTAATCCCGATGTAATTAAAAAGTGGGATTGTTATTAAAAATAACAACACGACGCCACAAAAGCATGAAAGTCCGGAATATTTAGAAATTTTTTCGTTTCTTTTCACCGCAACATCCATTAAATTGTAGAAGAGAATAACATCTGTGCACAGGCCTAGTACTGAGTAGCAGCTATATGTGGCAATTAAGTAAAACGATTTCCTCTCATACTGATACAACATTCTTGGCACTTTTTCGAAGAGAAACGAGATACGCATTTTCATTATTGTCTGCGGTTTGTCATCAAACGCGAACGCATAAGGGCATGTCATCAGAGCCGTTGTTGAGACTGTCAAGATCGTGAACAGTGCGCATATCACTACGCATATAACACTGTTGGTCAGACAAGGAGTACGGAAAGGAGAATTGGCAGAAAGGTTCAAAACAACGCCAGAACCGATGCCCAAATTGAACACGACACGTTGCACTATGTTCGATATTCGAAATTTTTTCGAAAACTCCTTGAAATCAAAGTCCAAGGCCTCAGGGAATTTCGCTACTATTCCTTTTTGCAGTAATGATCCAGTGAGGACCACTGTGTACGCAGCTATAGGGTATATTGCTAAGAAGTATGTTGCCCATTTCAAGGAGCGTTCTCTCTTGAAGCAACTTAGGAATATGAAAGTACAAATTACTGCTGACGCCAAGCATACCTTCCACGCTATATCAACCTGCTTATTCAGGTTTATCAAATTGAATCTCCAATACTGATATTCTGGGAACGTTGTGAATAGCCCCTCGCAATAAGGTGCACCATGCTTCTTGCCAATACAACTTTTGTTCACTGTATAATTTGAAAATAAAATATTACATTGACTATTACTCCACGGACCACACGTATAAAATGGTATGGGATTCTCGAAGCTGATTATTAAATAATGCATAAGAAACGATGTGACCGTATGGTTGTATATAAGAATCAAGATTTGCCATAAAATTAGGATGTACCCAACGTGAGAGGTACAAGCGCTGATTTTCCAAACATCAATACAGTCCCGATTTGTAAACTGGCTTATCACGGTTTCCATATACAGAAGTGGGATCCCAAGAAAAATGTATGTCAAAGTAAAGAAGATAACACATCCAATGACTCCTTCCGAAAATGCCACATTTGGAATTGTAGAAATGTTCGTAATGCCTAAACATTGGCACAATAAAATTAGGATGTTCAATCTTCTGTGTCTCTGCGTGCTGTCCATAATTAAATATATCACTTTCGACAATTTGGATGAGAGAAATGTCGAGGCCAACTCGATTAGACAACTGATTTGTCACATTTTATAATAATGGACCCCAAAAGTATGTTTTGGTTCAGCTACATCTCTTCTAAATAAGAAAACTAGATTCAACTTCAAATATCCTCACATAAAATTAATCAATATTATTGTAACCCTTCATACTAGCTGTAATATCTCTGAGTCCCCAAGCCACATATTATAGAAGGATTTAGGGCTTCTAGTTTAAAGGCAAAATCTTTTGTTACCTGGAAAATATGACTAAACAAATATTTCGTATTACCGGTACCAAAATGTGTCATCGTTGTAAGTAATTAAATTTATCAATACTCGGCAATGTTAGGCTTTGGTTAGGAAAAACCACAACCCTGGGGCTATGTTCATACTCAGCAGGGTACATCATTCATGCTGAACAACATCCCGAATTATATTAATTGAAAGCCCAAAAATCTGCGTGTGTTTTAAGGATCCTACATTTAATGAAAGGAATTATTACTGAGTTCTTGCCTCATTTGGGCGCGTAGATATAAATTGATTTTAAATGTAAAGGGATTTTTAATTAAAATATAAAACGCATTTACAGGTACCCAATATATGTCCTATATCTACAAAATATGCATCTCGTATTTACTTTAATGTTTTTATCGCTCAATATTATCTAATCGGTTTCTGCAACGTACCAAATGATAAGTAAAAAATTTGTTAAGTATTTTGCAGACCTCACCTTTATTTGCTAACCCATTTTAAATTTCGTTTAATTATTTTTTTAGTATTTATCACTATCTACTAGCTATCGTACAAGTCGTTCAAATAACTGAACAATAATTCGCTGCAGATGATAATAGCAGAATGGTTGTAAAAATTTTATGTTAAAGTTTATGAAACATAAGCCATATAATACAAAGATAATAGGGGAAGGATAAAATCTATCTATCTAAACTTATTAACTTCGGCAACTGTCTTCATTTAAGTACAACAAGTAATCCAATATTGCGAATTAAAGTTATTGAAAATATTTCGCTTATATTTCGCTTCTACATGATCACTGGTGAATTTTACAAACTCTCAAATTTATTCTCACATACTATGTTTACGCTTTTCTTTTATATACGATACGAGCCAAACGAACAGGCGAGTCACTTAAAAAGTGTCTACCACCGCCCAAGGGCGAGCTGGCTCATGCCATTTTTATAATATACCTCTATTAATAATTAAAAAAGTTTAAACAAGTTGCGGGTAGACCTCCATGTAACAATTAGTATTTGTACATGATGTCAGATTTAGTGAATGCATCGCTTATCAACTTATCGTAGTTGGCGTAGATGATATGTTTACAACTGATACCGACTTGTCACCTATGTATTTCACAAAATACATAATCTTTCGTAGAAATACACTTTGCACTATCCATATTTGTTCCGTTCTATTTTTAAAATATTGAAATCGAAAAGTAACGTAGAGAGTTATGGATTAACATTTTTAAAGTCGCGAAATACGCGAGTCACTATTTGGACATGGAACACAGCTAAGATTGGATGGGACATCACAGAGTAATACAAATAAGGCATGAATAAAAGGCACTGCTCAAACCACTGGATTTTTGTTTTATTAAAATTTGAATTCTATATAATAATAACTACTATATAATAATGTCCTATTTTCCCTGGACTGTGGGTCCAAGTAGCTCTCCATCACATTCGGGCTTCGCATTGCTTTCTGCTGTTTGCTTAGGATGACCATGTAATCGGAAGGAATACAATAGAATATACGATTGAGCGTCCAGCTAAATTACGTTAAATGTCAACCCAACAAACAATCAAATACTTCCACTTTATCATGTATTATTTCTTCTGAAACACGATTAATATTTTCATTGAAATGATTATACAATTTTACTGTTGAAAACTAATACGAGTATTTGTGTATCCTTATACGTAACTTCCTTATCACGGGGTATCTTAAGCAAATATTACGGTACATACAAGTCCATCTATTGATTTAAACTGATTAGCCAGAAATAACTTCGTAACCTACGTATCTCAAATCAAATACTTTTTAAAACACGCTATTCGTAAAGGATATATAAAGGATAATAATTGCAAAATTGGTATGATTCCTTCTTTTTAATTAGACCTGCGTTAGAGCCACAAGTGTGTCTGTGCTTTGAGCTAAATACTGAACTTCAAGTGATTCGTCAAGACATTTTAATTTGAGTACCAAATCCAATCATAAGTTAGGATCTGCGTACATAATATATCAAATCGTGATATCATTAACATTATATATGCGCACCATATAATTAATGCTAGAACTGGCGTCGTGTTGTCTCGGGAGATCGTTGAGGAACAAGAATAAAATTTTAATCTTTCTATTTTTATATTTATCTATTTATCAATGAGAATCGTCGTTAAATGATAACAGTGGATTCATTTATGAAACTGGTATTAAGTAACTTATATTAATGAAACGGAGTAGCGAATTAATCCGTAGAATAACGAAATCGTGACTGCAATCTCGGCTCGACGAAAGTATGCTTTGAGTCAAGTTGTTACAGATTAATTTATGTTAAACGATCTCATAGCTAGCATTTTGCTATCGATAACGCTGTCCCACTCTGGCGCTGGAGGCGTGAATCGCCATTTCAAATAGAATTGCACAGCGGAGCCAAGTAATGTATAGTCGTCTCGGTCTATCTTTTTAGCGACCCTTGACCTAATGGATCGATTTTTGTGAATGTGACCAGTTCGTTATGTGAATCTATTAATTTTGTGGAGTAGCAACATCTTAATGGCAAGTGGTGGCCATTATTTGACATCTCATGATTATCCGATGATGTCAACTTTATTTTTGGATATGTATTACGGCGTTTATCGCAGATGAATTACCGAATACTACCGATAAATTAAAATAGGTGATTTTTACACCCAATACTTGGCTCTATTTATATTTTTGTGTTTTGATATTTTTTTTAATTATCGCAATATCATTGTGTGTTATTACACTGTACAAAAAAATAAATCAAATGATTAACATTGAATTATCAGTACAGTACCTAGTTATGTAATCACAATTAAGACGATATAGAATTATTAAAATCTTCTCAAATTATAATTTATGTAGCTTTATATGTTTTGTTCTCTCTCTTATATGCATGTTTTCTCATATTAAAAAGATCGTCGAAAATCCTTACATCGCCACCAAATTCAGTCTTTATTTCTAATAGGTCAACAAATCATCTCTCGTATCCCAGCAAAACATAAGTGGTCAACTTTTTACGCGCTATAACAATGACGTACGATGATTGCCATCGTTTAAACTCAGCGTTTAGATCGATTGCCTTTCATAAATTCATGTAGAGGCAATACAGCAACATTGAACGACCAATAAAAACACATATCGCAAGTTTAGTACTCGCTACCTTTTAAATTTCTAAGGCGACGTATGTTCGTTCTTAATGAAATTCAGTTCCTAAAATGTAAATTTAATTTAACGACCACTACTCTTTTTTTATTGATGTTTTGTTAAATAATAAAATATTTTTTATAAGACATCCGCTGCGTTTTGTTGCCGGCCCTTAAGTGAGGAGTCTGCTTTGTTTTTAAATGATTCCACAGTTCACTTGTTCGCAAAAATATGCCTCAATACAATTTCGATGATTTGCTTATTTTGTTCATTGGCTCCAAGGACTCGCATGTACGTATTATAGAAGTAAGAAAGGCTGTTGGAAAGCTTTTTTTATAAAACAGGGGGCAAACGGGCAGGAGGCTCACCTGTTAAGTGATACCGCCGCCCATGGACACTTGCAATGTCAGAGGCCTCACCAATGCGTTGCCGGTCTTTGAGATGCTTATACGCAAGAAAAGATACTTGAAGGTCCCTAAGTCGTATCTGTTCGGAAATACTTCTTTTGGCAGCTGGTTCCACATAGTGGTGGAGCGCGGCAGAAAGTGCCGTCTGAAGCGCTCAGTTGTGGAACGGCGGACATCGAGATGATACGGATGAAACTATAGATCTAATATATAAAATTCACGTGTCACGGGGTTCGAACTTGAACTCCTCCGAAACGGCTTGACCGATTATCATGAAACTTTGTGACCGTATTGAGTAGGTCTGAGAATCGGCCAACATCTATTTTTCATCCGCCTAAATGTTAAGAGTAGTCCACCCCTAAATTATTTTTTTAATCTTTTAGACAAAATTTTTAGTTTCTATTTATTTATTTATTGAAAATTGAAATCACATGTATGGCAAAACAACGTATCAGCTGGTAAATAAATAAATTATAGATTTTTTATATAACAGCCAAAGCTCGACTGATCTTGAGTGACAGCTCCAGCATAACATTCAAAATGTCATGCAGTTGTACTGGTATGACGTACTTTACGTCATTGCCGAAATTAAAATTAACCTGCTGCGTTTTTAGTGAGATACAGTCTGTTCAATACAGCACTGATTTTTTACCCTTAAATGTAGCAGTCACCTCTAAAATAAATTTAAAATAAGATTAGTAAAAAGTCTAGAAAGAAACGATATGATCCATTGTCAATGCAACAAACATCTTATGACAAATGATCTTACATCTCGGAGCAACTTCAAATCATCAGCGTGACCTATACATTGCCGCTTTCAAAGGAACTGGTAGCAAAACATCGTCATGTTACAGCAATGTATGGTTACACAGTCGTTTTTACCACCTCTAAATATCGCAGTCAAAGTTAAGCCGATTTAGATTGAGCCGATAGAAAGAAGAAGGAACGTGATGCAAATTCAAATTACATATGTTTACGCATACAAAGAAATATTTTCCATTCCAAAAAGGTCATCTTATGACTAATATGTCGATTGAGTTTCTGAATGTCGTAGTTTTTTTATACAAATTCCCAAATGTTAAATTTTTATTGGTTCAAAATCAAAATAGCATTTATTATCTCTACATTCATTGGATTTACAGGAGACAACAGGTATACTTCATCTGCCTTAGTCATCCTTAAACATTAAATAAGAATATAAGGAATCTAAAAGCAGGCTGAATAACAGCGCTGTTTGTGAATTCAAATAGCTATAAGCTGAGTCTGGTCCTGATTGCCCAGATTATTTAGATCGAAACAATTATATTCATTCTCTCCCCTATTTTTAATGATATTTATTAAAGTTTTATCTTTCTTTTTTTATATATTTTTTTTCATTATTATGTAGTTTAAACTTTATGATTGTTGATTAAGTCTAGTTTTTAAGATTAAATAAGTATAAGTTAATCAGTATGTTAATAATTAGTTAATAAGGGCAATAAACGATTCTTCTATTCTATTCTATTCTAAAATAATTGCTTTGAATAAATCGTAGTTATATTAAATTTACATAACTCTTATACGTTGTGACCAATCACATCCAAACGATACTCATTACAATATTCAACCGAAATCGAGACGAATTAACATTATAAATGAACATTCCTTACAATATTACAAATATCAGCTAAATACGCACAAACCGTAGGTATATATTTAATCCTACACGCCGCGTTTACCCTTAGAATGTTGTCATAAAGATTAAAGATTAATATAAGAGGCACATAATATACGAGTATGTCATATCGTATACATAAAAAAAATTCATTAGAGACTGCGTTTAACAAATACAAATTGAAAATGGAAAACAAAAGTCTAGTTAAACATTTTGCACGTGTTGTAATGAGTGAAATTACGAACAGATCGATTGTGGTCGGAGCGTGTAGAAAGTGGAAGCCGCGTTGCCCGAGGGGACTGTAGGCACCTGGAACTCGCCTAAAGTAATCGCGGTCACCGACTAGACTACCGATTTTCTTTTGTTTCGCCCATAGCCGGACGAACCTGGGTATTTCATTATTGCTTAAAAAAGTACATAATCTGTCGCTGTGAAATGTAAAAAGGTAACAATGAAACTTGCTTTACGGAAGAATCATTCAAAAGCTTTAATTTGTTTAAGTATATAAGATTTTGTCAAAGACATGCACATTGGAAACGACTTAATCCCTAAATATAAAAAGTATATGTATCCTTTTAAAGACGACTGTGTTAGTAAATAAATACATTTTAAATATATAGGTACATGTTTAATAGTAATACTTAAAACCTCAGACAAGGTTATATGAAATTGACAAAAACTAGGAAAATATAAAAACGCCAAACAATAAGAACAAGCGATGAACATAATCATAATATTATCATCCAATCAATCTCCCCACCTTCACAGAAGAGCAGTAAATCTTCGTTATTGGCTTTTTTCTAATTTACAGTTAGGCGGGCCATTCACAGTCGCGAGCTTTGGCGTCTCTACAATTTAATGGCCATCGAAATATCATAAACAATCACACAATACTCGATTATAATGCAAATTTTTTCTATAGTTACAATCTCGTTGAATTTATAATCGCTTGGTATTTAAGAAATTTTCATTAGATTGATTAGAAGAAATGCGTGGGTGAAGGCTGAAGGTTATTTCAATAAAAAAAATTCATTTCAAAAATACCATGGTATACATTGGGTCTTTGCATTCTTCGTCTTTGTAATTCAAGTATTTAGATTCGAAATATGTTTTATAAAGCGAAGCACTTCCGAGTCACTCAGTCTGGAAATGCAATTAGAATAATTATTAATACTAATTGTACTGAGCTAAACCTATAGGTATAGATATCTATAGTTAATTATTTGGCACTCATCGTCTGATTATTCCAGGATGACGTGGAAGACGGTGGCAAACATCTCAAAAATATTTTTGTTTATCCAGCTTATATTTGATACTGTTTATATAATCACGGAATGCAGGTGCAAGCCTAAACAGAAAAAGGTTGAATTATAAAATATTTATATCGAACAATACAAATTTACCTATAATAAAACCGAGCTATGAAGCTTGTTATAGCAAATATAAAATTTCTACTATAGTCGTAATTTACAGTAATAAAAAATATTGATTCTCTGACTCATTCGATGGCTATCCGTAGCCGGCGGCCGTAAATCTAATTACAACTATCTATTAATCGTTATTTTATAGTAATAATTGGATAATGAAGGGAGTATTCTAAGATATTTAGGTGTAGCCCGAGATTGTTTGCATAAAACAGGAAGAAATATTAATAAATTACTCGCATCTTTTATGTCTTAAGGCATATACGGCATTGTATTATTTATAGAGTGACAACAGGGTATAGACACTACTTGTTGCACAGTACTAATACCAGCTAACCTTTGAAGTATTGCCAGACCAATAGGACTATAATCCTTCATATAAAAACCGAATCTACAAAATCAGGCAACACATTCGGGATTTCGCACACCGAGAGTTGCGTCAGCGTTGCCATAATTAAAAATCAGGTTAGCCTCAAATTCCTTTGCTCGTTCTAGTTTGAACATTGTTTCATTCATCATATTTCAGTTCCATTTTGACGTTCCAAAGATATAACTTACCTTTTATTTTCTCTACAACTTGTATATGTTGCAACTGGTTACAAGAAAGACTAAACGTCATTAAATGTGACCGAAAAGGATAGTTCTAGATATGGAATGCCTGACATGCTGAGGAAAAGTTGATCGTTTTCACTATTATAACAAAGCTATCACGGTAATAAACATATTTAGCATAAACAAATATTGTTATGTTTGAAGTATTATTATTTTAACAAAATAGTAAAAGGTCATACTTTTGTCGACCTTAAATTGTAAATCATATTTGTATGTACATACATTTAAAAATGGATGTTATATGTGCCAATTTAACTTTTACCTTTATTCCAATAAGAGCCCGTATATATTAGCCATTACCACTCATGAACGAAAAAAAACATTCTGGTCTAGAATCCCGCCAATACAAAACGCAAATGAAACGAAGACATGTCCGTCTTCTGAGAGTTAAGTAACTTCATACAGTAAAACAAACCCAATTAACCGGACAAATGTTTTTCGCGTGAAAGCTCGCCAACGCGATACAACATTATACATTAAAAAATATTTTACTTAACGCTTGTAATCCGGTCCAAAAAGTCATTATTGTTTCTTATACATGAACTTAAGGTGACATACAATATAAAATATCTCCGAGTTTAATTTAAGCCAATATTCTCGTTAATATGAATATTATCGTCCGCTCTGAGGTATATTCGAAATACCTGTTTCATGCTAAACTCGGTCTAGATTTTAATCTGACCTTTGAACTTTCCAATAAGAACAACAACTTTATAAGAAATTCTCCGGAAAATTAAGAAATTTTATTAGAAAATGTAGGTTTTATTTAAGTAGTCATTAGGTTTCTCATAAGGTTTGGTTAGAACCGTAACATATATGTTAGACGCAAATGCAGAAATATCTGCCCTATGGCATAAGGAGCTAGAGATGAGTTTTCAAATACTATTCGAAATCTCGTGCGAAATAGAAGTAAAATGTTACTATGCGATTATTGTTTTATATACTGTTTGTTCATCTTGGTCGTCTATTGTACAGGTACTGTACGAGCGTGTAAAACCTTTTTTTTTAAATATTCACCATAAATTTTCTACTACTCGTATTACATTAAAAAAAAAATTATGACTTTTTAAGTGAAATGTATCATATTGTTTAACTCAAGTACCAAATGAATGGTCATAATAAGCGGAGATTGATTTAAAGTGAGAGAAAAAAATATTTAAATCCTTTGTAACTCTTAACATTTTGACGTGCGCGATGATGTCATTCAGATACAATCGGGGTAAAAATTTATGTCTATTATAAAGATTCACCTTTCACCTAAACAATATTTTTAAAACTTTTTAGCACTCTAGATAAACACTTTTATTTTGTTGTAGCTTTTCCACTTAGCCAAATCGTATATATTTAATGTTTATTGAAATAAAACAAAAGTTATATATATCTATTCTTCACGAAAAGAGCGTATAAGCATCTCAAAGGCCGGCAACGCACTGGTGAGACCTTGAGCATTGCGAGTATCCATGGGCGGCAGTATCACTTAACATCAGGTGAGCCTCCTGCCCGTTTGCCCCCTGTTTCATAAAAAAAAAGATAAGTGGGCAAAGTACCGTAGCACAGTCTTTTTAACGAGACTTAATTGAGGAAACTAAACCATAAAATACTTAGCGTCGTAATTGTCACGAGTACTTGCGAAAGCACTAACGATATAGAGATTCGCAATTCTATAACCACGAATCTAACCTGTGTATATACCCTAATGCCAATTAAATTTGTGTGTGCGATTGTACCGCATTAGTAATGGCGCGTGGGCGGATAGTTTTCCCGCGACCCCGACAGTTATATCAATATATGAAGACTGACGACTAAAATTGATGTTATACACGCTTATCCGCATAATATACTTGATAATAATACAGTAATACTCAAACGTATAGTTTTACAAGCTCGTAAATATCACACACGGGACTGAAATTCCTAATATTCCTCTCCATAAAATAAGATTTACCTCATATCTTGCGTTCGTTTGTTTCAAGAAATAGATTCAATACATTGGTTGGATACAGATACAGTATCGGCAAATCGAAAATTTTGGAATGGAAATATAAATAGCCTTTGTTGAATTGGTTTATCAGAAATCTGGAAATATCTTTCTTAAATTAAATATTATCTTTCGTAAGTTTTAAGTTATTCGCTAACGCGATTCTTCCCTTTGTTAGTGTCTCGTTCACCACTCATCCCGTAGATAAAGGAAATCCAGAGAATTGCTCGTGGACTATTTAAATTTTGACTTTAAAGATTAACCTTTGTGTACGATATTAATCATAAACGCACGCAGCATCGCCTTCACGCAAACAATTCATACAAACTTTGGTAAACCATCATTAACGTAGTAATTAAAACTGTTAGATGAGTAAAAATAGTACATTAGATAGCACAGCACAGTAGGTGTCTTATAACTGATAGTCTGTTTGCTGGTGGCCCACAGACAGTGCATTATGAGCAATTAAATTTTACGTTTTGTCGGCAAAGTCAACAGCATAACTGTTTCGAACTGTAATTCTCTTCTCATTTCATAGAAGCGGTTTCATCCTTATGTTTGTGACTTGGAAATAAATAAAGCGTTGTTGTGTGCTAGTACATTAAATAGATTTTCTATGTATTTATTTTAAATCGTGCTTGCGGGGACGTGTTTATTATTAACACCTGGAAAATCATGCCAATGGTCATTTTCTCATCTAAGTAAAATACGATATGTAATTTATTAAAAATCTATATTTACCGAGTGTAGCCTGGTCGTTTCGATTAGCAATACAATATCTTCGGGTCGGTAGAAAAAAGGACTACCATCTTTTTAATCCTTTCAGTTAAGACACAGTATAGGTGATTTTTTTATTAGTAAAATGACTAAACGTAAGCAACGTATTGATGTTGATATAAATAGTCTCACAGTAACTTTCTGTTGTACATGAGAGAAGCTTATATACAAAATAAATAAATTACACAGATACAGTTTGAATTCAACCATTTGTTACATTCCGGGTGAACGGAGTGTATTTTGCGATCCGTACATTTCAATTATTTAAGTGTTAAGATTCAACAAACTTCAATGCTTGAAAATACAAAAACATTTTGTATAAAGTAAAATGAGATAAAACCGGGCAAGTGGCCCACATTTCTGAAATATCTTACTTAAAAACGTCAATCAATCAAAGAAATCAATTGAGAAAACATTTTCATTTCGAATATTTATCATAATTAATATATCCGACATACTTAGTTTACGACTCATGCTAATTAGGTATCGTTGGGTCCGTTAACGCTCATTCAAAAGAGTCAGCGGATAAAGTTATGGCCTTAAAACAAAAGACACCGAATATACTTTAAAATAAACATCGATAAAAAGCTACTAACGAGTTGGGACACGAAAGTAAGCTTCGTTTTAAGTTACACAATCGGTCAACTTAAGCTTAGTAACGACGTTACATATTAAAAAAACTGCTTCACAGCTTTTTACCACCACGTTTGGGATAACATAGCTAGTCCAATTTCGTCTGTTGAAAAGTAAACAAATCTCAAGTCAACGTTCGTCGATTCCATTAATCGCAGAATTGCAAATGAAGGTACGTAAAATTGAGCAGAGTTATCATAGGTCACACGATATGTATAATACAAATTGAAACAAAAGTCGTGACTAGTATTCTATTGTTAGTTCTAGTGCTAGTCGAGATCACGTCCTTTTTACTCTGCTCGCCCAGTTTAAGTGGACCTCAAACTGTGTCATGTGCCAATACATTCATGCAAGCGAGTGACATCACAATTGAGGTTTCTCTGCAGCATCCAGGATTAAGAACAGAAGTCCACGTCTTTCCAGTTGCTGTGACATCGTCACGTTAACGTCTTATATGCCAATTCAATTCATTATACTAATTATTGCCAGGTACTTGACAGAGACCTTATCATCACCCAACTTCCTTTTTTGTGGAGTAAAAAATGCACAATTCCTTCTAATGAAGAAGTCGTGCGCAGAATGCTGACTTACTGCTTTTGATACTATCTCAATATTTCCGGCAGCGTGTGGGCGGTGCTGTTTCCTAATCCGAAAATATTTGAAAAAAAAACAGCTCTGAGGCTACTTCCCCTAACAGGTTTTGATCAAAAAGACATTAAGCAATTGTGAATTTATCCATCTGAACGATTAAAACCGTTATTAGGTTAAATTTCGTCGCATACAAAATAGAGTCAATCCATTTTCATCCACATATGCTAGTATGATAGGAATCCCATTTACTATTAATTATTTATTATTGATGATCTATAGAAGAGATCTAAAGGTAATAATCGAAGCTGTCATTTATTTGACTCAAACCTTTATTTCGCATGAAAACCAAGAATGATCACGAAGGCTTTTAATTTGTATAATATGTGTATCTTACGGTATACGTATTCAAATGACTCTGAACTCTACATCTAAATATCTTCCGTTCATTTTCCTAAAAAGCCGGTCTTGTTTGACTCGTTATTTGAGGCACCATTCATTGAGACAAGTAACGGGCACAAATAGTAATCTCGTCTTGGGACGCCATTCAAAAGACGGTACAGTCGGTAACAAATTTCAATTTCAATATTTATCTGACGCAATTTCTCGTATCGTAGTTAAAACACTTTGAAGCTTGAAGGTAGGTAGTCCTTAAGATTGAAGCTACAAGATATAAAATATAGACTAAAAAAGCTATATAAACAAATTTTATGATTTTTTTTTTACAACGGGAATTTATTAACAGTATAGGTACCGAGACGTGGTAATACGGAATTTTGATTTCTGACTGTGATTACCCTCTCAAACACAATTATGTACTTATGAATAAGAATGTGCGTGCAGACGTTTCAGTGTATGTGTGTGCATTAAATAACTAGTTTCATGTGCCAATGTATTTGTGTATACAACTTAATATATGTGTGCGAGCGTCGCGTGCGCCGCATTCCTTTGCGTACTTATTCAATTAGGTAAAAAACTTTTGGCTTTTACTAAAAAACTGATTTATTTGTCTACACCAATAAAACCTACTGACCTAAATCGTTCGGCGTGTTAATCTGGTATGGGCAACACGACGAAAATAGAAAATCACACCGAAATGTAATAAATGAGTTCTATTCGTATTATCAACCGCTGTTAACCTATGACGAGCATTAAGATTATTATGTATTTTTTAGAAAGAAAGAAAACAATTTTATTATTCAAGTACCAGTGCAGATAAAAAAAAAATATATATCTATATATTTACAGTAAGTAGTTAAGTACACTTATCTAAGTGTACTTAAAAATAAATAAAAACTATCACACTGGTCACCTGAAAATGGATGCCACTCAGCATGTGTTGGGCCATAGCATGTGACCCAACGCTGATCTTCCGTGGCCTCCAAAGTGCAAAAAGTGACCCTACGACTAACTTAATATTAGATTTATAACTATTTTAATATTAGATTTATATCCTATAACATGAACAACATATAACTCTAACTTATATATGTACAATATTTAAAATCACCTTAATTACTTGACTACTTGATTCTTATAGCACATCCAATACTTCTTTGAAATTTTTCAAAATAATAGAATTTTAACTTAAATTTGTAATTTGTTGAGTTAATGAAGTTTTAAGAGGATGTGGTAGATTATTCTAAGTATTATTATATATTTTAAGTAATATATATTCTGTTTAATTTATAAAAAAAAACAACATGATCTGATTATTACAGAAATGGCTTTGAATTATCTAAATAATCGAGTAGGTATACATCAGTATCCAATAACAATAATCGAATGTTGGCGCATTTATTCCTAGTAAAAATAGCTTTTTCTGAAAACATTGGTTTTAGCTATTAATGCTACCAGGCCAGCCAGACACAATTACGTACACAAGCCAGTAAATATTAAGGCTAAGATTGGCAATACATGGTCTAAATCGATCGAAGAGAAAAACTGGTATTAAACTTATCAATGCCTGTTAAGTGCGCGCGCAGATATTGATGTCATTTCATCCCCGCCCTAACGACCGCCCAAAGCCGTGATTGGGCAAACCAGGGGAAATTGTGTATATAAGTAGTATATATGTCTGACCCGGGATTATGTCCTTACCTGAGGTCGTTATACCAGCTAGAAAACTGAAATAATGTGGCCGGCTATTATACTAAAAACGATTTAATCAAAAAAATATAAAGCCATATATAAAATATAATTCCAATCTCTTTTTGTACATAAAATAACATATATTTAAGAGACACTATTAGTATTAAAATATTATTATATTTCAATTTAATATATGGAAAAAAATTATTTATCCTTAATGTTGTTTATCCTTCATTATTCAATCCTTCAATTGTCTTATGCAAGAGAATGAACATGAAATTGACTCTTATAGAAACACACACTACAAACAAAATTATTGATTCTCATTGTAGACACAAGGTGTTAATATCACATTTGTATCATATTATGACGAGGATCTATGATATTATCCCCAATGCCGAAGCATACTCAACCCCATACTGCTTTACGATCTCTAACTATAAATAATCAACATCGAAAAATACACCTTATTCCATTGATGTTATGATTACTTTTGTATAACAACGGCTGCTACCCTCTGATCGAGTACATTACATTTACGTCGAAGAAGTTATGCGTTTTTTATTGCGGAGAGCTATAAAATTGACTCCTCGATTATTACAGACGATACTGTAAAGATCAAAGTGTTGAAATGCCATTTGTTGGAAATATGCAGTTTTATTTCCAGTGAATGGAATAAAGTACTATACTAGAAGAGCAGAGTAAGCCTGGTTAAATATTCCTGAGTTTAACGCTCGGGTTTTATCAATCAAAATATTATCAATGTGGTTCTGTCTCGCTTGCACGTAGTTTGAAGTAAAACGTTACATGGAAACCGGCACGTCTTCGACCCAAAAATCGGTGACGTTTGTCATGCAGATCGATCACCTACTCGTTTACATAAATAATAAATATGAATAAACGCGAATGCGTATTTGTAAGATTTGCCGCATGGTTTAATTAAGGGAACAATTGTCCTCTTTTAACCGTTAGGTATTTTCATGAATGCTACGCTAGTCTTTAATTTGATCTTAAATACCTTTCAGCGTTATAACCCTTACAAGATAATAATCTATTAATTCATATCAGATATAACAAATAAATATTTTCAGGTGTATAATATGAGTACATATTTTTAACTTTGTCTCCTCTTATAAGTCAGCTTAAAAATACGGGTGGATAAAGAGCGGATACAAAACTGCGTAAGCCTAAATAATAACAGTATTTTAGTAAAAGACAAAGTCAATAAAAAGCTCTGTATTTTGAGCCAAAGTTGAAAAGTTACCACAAGACTCGTTGATATCAGATAAACAACGCGACAAATACGAGGTCGTCGACTTTCTACTCATGATTGACAGAAATAAATGCAACACTCGGCTATTATATCATAATTAAATAACACTATGCATCTTGTTTGACAGATAACCCAACATATTGAATGTTATCCAAGGAGAATTATTAATGTCAATGGTATATGTTAAAGAATTAGGTTGAACAAGCCTTAAAAACGTTTGTACAAAATTTACATATTCAATTTGAAATAGTCATAAAGTTGAAACATTTTAACAATTCATAAATTAAAACTCGACAATATTGAGCTCTGAAAGAAGTTAATTAACATTTTTAACTAAAATAAATGTTTTTACATTTATTATGATATACACAAGGTATTAATACTGTGCTCACTTTAAAGAATGGCCGCATTCGATTATTCATGAAAAAATACTCGGTCGAAATACACCATTTCACTTTTTTCTGACTCTTTTTATTACAGTAAATAAAAACAAAATAATACTTTATTTAATGAGTCTAATTATTGTTTTTTTATTTATGAATAAATGCTAAGAATTATCTTTATTTCCTTTTATCACAAATTATACACACGCCGGTCCCTATACTAGACACAGTCGCTAAGTCGAAGGACCGATTTTAAATCCACTGCCATGGTACATGTACATACATTCATGGTATACATTATGGCTTTCTATAGAACAAGAAAATTTAAAATGAACTTTCCACTAAACTGAACTGATCCAAGAAGAAATTACCACACTAGCCACGATGATACAAATCACTCGACATCTCGAGTGTTTTAATGTAGACAATGTAAATCTGTGAAGAACAAATGACAATATTATAAAGGTGCACATGAATCGTACTCGGTGAAATAAATACTAGAAAATATATCAATAGTTGTTAGGCAAGTGAAATCGGAGACAGCCTAGAGCGTGCCACAATCCATTATAGCATGCCAGTAAATAGGGTGGATGAATGGACGAGTCCATTAGCTAATTAACAGTCTGAACCCCCTTCTTCAGATTGTTACCATCCTACGTCTACTTGGTAATTGGCTATGATAATAAATCCTCAAGTTTTGAAGACTTTTAATAGTTTCAATCGCGGCAGTTATCTCTTAGTGTTAAATGAAACAAGGATGTGGAAAACGCGAACCTCGAAGGACCAAGTATCGTTATTATAGGGTGCACTTTTATTTTAGGCTCAACTTATGGTATAAAAATATTTAAGTAATTGCTAATTGGAATTATTATAATTTTTACATTCTCATCTGAAAGGCTGTCGAAAATATATGAGTCCAATGACTGCATGTTTTTCTAAGCACATTTCTTGTTGGCAAGAAGTTAAGATTTATTTAGATCGTAGCTCTTCGTTAACTCGTTATTCCACTATTAATCAAACTGATTATCAAATAGACGATGCTAACTAAAGGATCAATCTATCAACACGACTTCAATAAATCATTCTATAATAAGGTTTTAAGAAGCTCTTCTTGTCAATAAAGATATAATTGTTTCCAGGACTGTTGATACTCCAAATTTCATGATCAGATTTGGATTCCACCTTTTTATTTAATTTTTCAAAAAAAAAATTTAAATGAGTCAACGATAAACAAACGCTTAGGTTTACATACTTGGTTTATATATATCAACGATAGTCTATTCTTTTCTTTCAGGCTTTGAGAAGGTATCGACCAAAATGTTCCTACTCCAACCTTACCATCACTGAATGTAACATTTATTTACAAATCTTCGTGTTTTATCGTGACTGAATTTCGTCGATTATTATTCCAAAGGATACATATTGAATGTGAATGGAAAAATGGGTAAACCCTTAAGCATTTTTAAATAAATCTGTTAACAATCACACCCCTGTAGTAGACAATGCGTTCAACCGCAAAGTGATGCCATCAAATTAAAAAGTTACAGTTACCCCATGCCTGTATCATCACTATCTAATGAAGTAATGTTGGGGCGAACGGGGCCGCGTGGCGTTCACGCGACCAAATTATTTTATTATAATAAAACGAAGTCAAATGTCAGTACGCGTGCTAGTTGATCCCTGTGACAAAGCGAGGTTAATGTATACCTTTCATGTATGTTATAATTAAATGACCTAAACACTACGTGAAGTCGAGAATTTTTGGAAGCGGTATTTGTTATGAGTGTTATTATTAACGTATTACATTTAGATTTAACTTTATTACGGTTAATTTATATTATATTTTATTTATATTATAAAAAAATGGTTTAAATATTTTTTAGCAAAATTACGGATCTTTTATCTGGACTTGGCTGCTCGCCACTCTGTAACGCACTATTTTGGAATGGTGCTAATTGTACCTTGAGCACCTTCTATATTCTGCATAAGTTGAGTGAAGATAGTATGAACAACATATCTATTGACTATGTATAATCCATAAATTCCAAGTATTAGTAATCCCCCTATAAATGACACGATTGCTGTAAGTAATAGCAAAGTCATAACAGTTAATGTATAAACGGGCTCCGTGCATTACCTAAAACAGCTCAGTGGGCTCAATAAACATTATGGCGTCCATCATTAATAGCTTGGCTGGCAAACGCTCGCCCCCCTTTGCCCATCCTCCCCCGACCAGGTGTAAAACTGCCCGGTCACGGAAAGATAGACATGCAATGCGGCTAATATGTTTTTATTATAAAGTCCATCGGATCCCCCAAACGTGGGGATAAGGTATGAATATTCATGCGGTGATTTGTTTAATATCTACAGCACCACTGCGTTTGTATTGCTAGGACTAATTCATATTATAGTATAAAATGGTATGTATATATAGGCAATATTGTCAAGTATTAGATAATTTTATAATAATCAAACTGAAAATGTGTATCTTAAAGGACACTAATTTTAAGGGGTTTCCAAAAAGATCTACTACACATTTTATAATTAAATGTTACGAGTCGGAGAGGGACTTTAAACATAATGTTTTTATTATCATAAATAATATTATAGAAACCGCTAGAATTTTCTACATTAGGTTCGATTCACGAGGAAACAATAGTTTGGGATTTGTGTTTAAAACAAAGGAAGATACAGATGTATCAATAAATTTTTCAATTATACGTACAATAGAGAACTACGACAATATATTACTGAGTACATATGAACGAAAATACAGATTAAGCTTACCGTTTTCCTTTGTCACTGTTGAATAAACCTGTTTTTGCACACAATAAGACTGGAAGCTCTCAGTTATCGGCATAGCAAAGTACAAGTATCGTGACCGCATGTTAGCTTAATTTCCCGTCACTTTACAGTTACGAGAAAATTGCGGGCGCATCGCAAACGTTTCCAAAAAAAGTATAATTCCCGCCTCATAAACAACGTTTCATGTTGACAGGTTTGTGCTACATATTTCCACCATCGCGAGTCAAGTGTTTTGTCGTTACGACGTTAAGAAAGCACAGATAAGTAACAGTATATTTTGTGAAGCTTTCCCACTTGTAAAAATTACCTCTTCGGCCGCGTCACCTACTTCCTTGTGATTGTCAAGTTCCTTTTAATCATTAAAAGTTAAATTTTCACTCAAATCGTGGAAATGTTCAAAATTGTATATTACGCTACATTATATATTAAGATAAAAGAACTCTTATTTGGGTGACCTAGGAAAAAACAGTATCATACATCAGTACAAAGAATCGTAGAAATTTAACAATCTGTTGGAAGTTGCTTCTTTTTGTATGGTGATATGTATGTACATTATGTGTATTTAGAGACTTGAAATCGAGCAATGGTGGCATTCGCAGGTAGGAAGTTTTTTTTTTTTTTTTTTAAATCCCTAATCGGCCTACCTCCCCCGGCTTGGTCACCGGGGCCGTGGTCTAAGCTAAACATCTATCCGTTCTTTCATCCATCATCAAAATGATTACCCACAGCGTCTTTATTTATTTAGGGTTATTTACAAAAATTGTTTATAAATTAAATAAATAAAAATTTTAACATACTTTCTGCATTACATTACAAGGTAGGAAGTATAAACCACTACTAGAATTGAGGGAGAGCAAGGATAAAAACATTTCATTGCGTATTAAATTAAAATTATTTGATACATATCAATAAAGTCACCGTGTAGATATTACAAAGTGGATTAACGTAATTTATATCGCTTTATAATTGATAGCACAAAGTGACGCTCGGGGAGTTTGAAATGCCACAATTCGCAACATTCCATAGTCGACGACCGACTGTATCAAAAATTTCTAATAATAGCTGTTACCGGTCTTAGTTCACCTTCTATTTACCACTATTATTAGTATGGACTAACAAAGTGAATACAAAACCCGACGTTGTTCACTTAAAAACAAATGAATGTTTTCAACTTTTAAAATTTATTTTAATTTTTCACATAATAGGCTTATTTATTATTAAAATAAACCATTTCTTATAGTTTGATGGCAATAAACTCTGTATATATTGCATTCTTAACAAACACACAAGACTCATAATAGCGTTTACTTAGTGAAATAAAAAACTAGAGTGTAAACTCGTTGGCACCCCTGCGAACAACCGAAATGATGGGAAAAACAAACTACTTAGTTTCGGTTTCATATTTCCCCAGCCGTGGGACACTGCGTCAAAATTATGTTATTAATTTTATGTTAGTTTGGACTCACCTTATTTGTATCTACTATGGTAGCCGACTAGTACTCTCAAAGTCTAACCTCAATAATACTTCCGATGAAGCTGATGGCAGTGTCTCGATACACGCTTAACGCGTGACATACAAAATATACCCGTACAAAAACTTAGACCAAATTTTAAACGGTTACTGTCAAAAATAGTTAATTAGCATAGTGGATGAGACGACTGAATGACTAAATACGACCCCAGAACTCAAACACCATTGACATACACTATAGTGCTTACGTTGCGTATCCGGTACAGGCCTCCCGCAGTTCGCGTGTACGTAAAAGAAAATACCTTTTAAATGGAAATGTAGAGTTTGTCTGGATTGTGCGTTGATGGAAGAAGGCAGCTGGAATCAACCCTAATAGTTCGGAAGAACACTCTTTGTACGCACTTTGCGTAAAAAAAGATAATAAAGCTGATCAGTGAGAGATGGCGGATGGTCCGCTGAATAAGGGGCACATGTAAGAGATGGGATCAGTACTCCATGTTATAACACACTTGCGCGCTATAAAGCTGCATACGCTGAAATATTGATTGGCCCTACTCAAAACAACCAGCTTTTTAGAAGCCAGTTTGGAACTGTCTTCCAGATGACAGCGAAATTGTACCTCCTTCGTAATGCCAACCCCGAAAATACTCAGGGTGTTTGAGGGGATAAGAAGTGTGCCATTTTAACCGTAGAGATACGTGAAAATGATCTTTTATGGCAGTAAAGGAGCAAACTTGAGTTTTCGTATGGTTAAACTCAAAAAGGTTTCTTTGTTATTAATTTAAAATACCTTATAATTATTGAATTGGATTTCAAAATTTAATTAAACCACGCACGGGTAATTAAACGACGCTGAAGTACGCGTTTAATTCTTTGTCTAACTTCTGTTAAAATAAGGTATGTATGATATTATAATAATTATTATATATCATTATGGTGAATTATAATTTTGTATATAATTATTGTTATTAATGTATTCATTCGATATCACATTAAAATCAATAATGCTTATTACAAGGACCAAGTACTATTTAATAAAAAATGAAATAGTTAAAAACAGAACCACTAGGGATTATGGGCGGGCTTCTAGGTATCGATCGCCCACCGCGGACGCCCGCCCTTGCCGCCCAAAGCTGCCATGACTCTTGTCAATGTGTGCTTTCTGCCTATAAAATGTTATTGCTATTATTTATAGTTGTCATAAGTTTTAAGGGCATTGTAATAAAATAGCCCGTGTCTAGTTACCTATTGATATAATTATTAAATTATTTGATAATAGTTTAATGATACGGGACGCAATTCATATATGTTCGGTTATCCCCAAGGTAAACGATTAACAGCTTGTTGAATGAGTCCAAATAGAACTGATAAACGTATTTACACTTGATAATTTCTGGAATCGAACCTGGGATCATAAAATACTTGTCTTATTTTTGGGTTATAATAACATTTAAGAAAACCATGTATATATCTATCGTATCATAATTAATTTAATTAATAAATTTGCATTGGTAACCGACGAATCGAATCGTGTGTATGTATAATATGTATAATTTTAAATAATATTTACTAAATACATGTAATAAAACATAACCAGTATAAATAATATAATGTAACTCCAGACTAACAACGACAAAAGCTTTTGATCATCAATTGTAGAGATTACAAACTTTCACATAGACAACTACATTTTGACTCACGTATGTACGTAGCGATTATTAAACTATAATGTTTTGAATTATGGCCTTACCTACATCGGAGGGAAACTAATGTTTGCGAGGTAAATTTCAATAGCTAAAATCAACTATACATCTTAGTTATAAGCGACTAATGGATGTTTGCAAGTGAACATAATCTTCGTACGTATTGAAGAATGAGATGGCGTGGGTGCTCGCTTGAATTATGGAAATGGAGCGTCGGAACAGGCCAATGTGGTGTTCAAACAATGCCATAACGGGATGGCACAGCAATTTTATTCCATAAGAATATCATGCATATTAAATGATGGATGGGGTTTTAATAAAACAAAGATATGCCACCTTCGCGTTAAGTCTTAAATCAATATATTAGGTCAAACCCCTAGTCGTGGGTTTCCTGATGCATTAGCTAAAATAACCAAACCCCTTAATACTAGTACTATATTAGTCGAAACAAGAAATAGTTTCGATGTGTAGCAATAATTAATTTGAGGAATATTAAAATAGATTCGAAGTATAGACTTCACCTTAAAATATACCTAAGCAGCGACATAAAGCAATAAATCATACGACAATCAATTCGTTCACTTAAACCATAAATCTGTAAAATTAAAACAATTGGACACTGTTCCATTTCATTCAGACTTCATATCAACTATGGATCGGATAGTTGCCAGTCATAAAAGCAAGAGAAAATTGCTTTCGTATATTGCAAGCTAACACGCGACGTGTGTTGTGATTGGTAGAAAAATGTTGGAATGGAAACTCGTAAGCTTTTTATTCGTGCTAGTCCCTACTAATATTATTAGTCTGAGCTTTCACGCCTAAAACACAGAACTGATTCTAGTGGATTGGAACAGGGATATAGTTGAGCTTGGGAAATTACGTTAGTTATCCGATGAGATAAAAGTAAAAAATGTACTACAGTATACTATACGATAAACTTTATCTAGAATAGATATACCATGCGATTAAGTCGCAAGCAAAGCCTAGTTTAGTTATATAAATAAATAAATCATTTGCGCTTCAACCAAGTGGTCTGTACCTCAGATTCATTTGTTTCATGACCATTTCGTTCCAGATAGGAGGTTCATTACCAGACTCTTGATATTGGGCCTAAGGCATGTCGTTTTGATAACACTTATTTCCTTCCTGAACGAGCAAGTTTACTTATATACTAAGCAATGTATAAAAGGAATTTCAATGCCCAATCTATTTAAAGGATAGCAGAAATAAGAACATGAAAATTTAACCCTACATTCTATATTATAAAGTTCACTTGAAACTTGAAATTAGTCGAGTACAATGTATGAATTGTAAACATAGCTATCGATTTATCGACGAGAACGAGGATAAACTGAGATATGTCTGGTGAATATTCTTATCTTATTTCATATATGGCCGAAAAAGATAAATTAGTTTTAATTTTATATCGATAAAATGCATTTCGCTATTGGTCTTATGAAATGCGAAATAATACAAATCGACATCTATTGAGTGTTTTTAATCAACCAATCAAAAACATTCGGTAGGTATTGATTTATTTGCACTTAGTTTTATTCTAATGATAAAACAGCTGACTGATCCAATAGAATTAATCTACCTTTATCTTTGTCGTATCTGTAGCCGCCTCCATACTCGTACACATTCGGTTAACGCATTCCATATAACGCTTGCGTATAATTTCAATATTCTTAACGGCGACTTATAAATATTATATCATAATTGTTCTATATAATAACGCTGAATAGTGTTGTTGGAAGGACTACTCTCATGCCAAATTGAATTAATTTTGTTTTTTACAATACGAGTAGAGCATTCGTAAAAAATATCGCAAAAACGGAATATTTTATGTTTTCGGAGGTAAAAGATCACTTTATGTCAAAGCTGTTCAAATGCTCCAAAAAACCACGATATTGATGCCTAGTGCAACGCGGTATCTATAAAATAAATTTTTACGCGTCAACGATTATTAACGGGGATGAAACCACAAAATTAATTAGTGAAATACATAAAAGTAATGCCGGGTTCGGCCATGACCCATTTAAGCTTAATATATAAATTAAACCGAACATTTCCGTACCTGTTTAAACCCTTAATTGGAAATCCATAAGTTCCAAAGTGAAAAACAAAATTTGAGACCCATCGAGCGAAAGTTAAAGAAATATCAATGTTGTTATTTGTCTTTACTTTCTAAACAGTTAATTTATTTTCTTGTTAGGGAAGAAAATTACTGCCGATTCCTATAGTTACTCTATTATCGATCCTAATTATTACTCACATAAACATTCACGCTAGTTTAACCTAAAGTTAGGAACCAGTTGGTGCTATTCCACAAATACAGGTTATAGGCAATCGTAATCGTCCAGATAGTCGTCCAGAGACCTAATCGATCTACGAAAGATAAAAACATATAATCCTTAACGTAATGAATAAATACTGGAGCGTTCAAAAACGCTTAAACTCAAAATTTAAATGATCCTAATATATAAGTTGTTATTGAAAGTATGTATCTACTGTCGTAATCTCTAAAAGTCACAGCCGATAAGCTACAAATTCCATGTTAAATCGATGTGAAATTTATTTTAAAAATTACAGGTAGATTGTAAGTATTGTGCCACATCGATTGTTTTTCCGATTACGTGACCTCATCTTAAAATTAATTTGGCGTCTGCTATCGGGGCAGCACAAGTCGATCTATAACACGGTTTAATCTGTAATTGCCCAAGCTCGTCTAGCCGTGCTTGAGGAGGCTCTGGCGCAATCAATCTGCAAAGGTCATGGAAGGAATTCGCGCTCAGTCCGGCCACGACGGTTGCGACACCAACTCCCTACCAAGAGGTACCACTCGGCGTCGAAGGGTTATTCGTAACTGCAGGTTGCACTGATACGATGCATTTGCCTTATTAGATTGTTGATCAGTTGATTACGATCTTATTGGTTTGGCTGTGCGTAGAACAAAGGAATACATTTTCTTTCATAATTGATGGTTGTTATGGTATATATTATTTGTGAAGGGTTTCACAAGTGGTGAACCAATGACAGTTATATTTCGTTGAATTTGGGATATTTTCGAATATCTGAGGCCGTCATTAAGAGTTTAAGTAATTTAATTTTGGCATAATACAGTTATTAACTCAAATTTTCCTAGAAAGTTCCTAAAAGCAACATTATTGTAAAACTCAGCCGCTGCGTTGATATTTAAAAATGTTACTTAAGCCAAATAAGCTTCATGCATAAAAAGTTGAAAGTTAAGAATAATCTTGGTTCGGTTTGATGATAATACGTGCACGTCACCTGTGAATCTGCGTGGGCATCGGCTCATTGTATGCTAATGGAAAGCCCGCTCAGTCCGCCAGAGAAATTGAAAATAGCATGTTCGCTATTCCAAAGCTCTGTGTAAAACACTGTTATCAAACTTTTGCTAATGAAAGGTCACCCAATTGGGTTTGTTTATCCGGAGAAACATTCTATTGATATCATAAGAAATTAAGTTAGAAATTAGGGATAGTTTTCTTTAATCTTCCATAGTGGCAGGGAGTATCATTTTCTTAACCTTATGCCAATCAATGGAATGCTTTTTTTCATATTTCTGTATAAACTTTCTACAATGAAAACTCTTTATGGAGCATGTATATACAGAGGGGATAATAAATTATATTTTTAAGTTGCGAATGGTATTATAACATGTTTTGGCAACGAGTTACCTTACGACAGATTTTCAATCGAAACAATATCTCCCTTAACAATCTCTACTAGCAGATTTTACTCAAAAGCCAAAGCAATGTCTGTTTGAATTACACTGCCCCGTGGGATTGGTCTTTGTGGATTTGCATAATAAATTTCCTGTGGTATTTCTTAGAATAAATCATGACAAATAATGTAGGAAAGTTTATATTTGAATAAGATTATAATAATCTTTATTGATTTCGTATTGTGTAAAATTATCACTTTAATTAACAAATTCAAATTACTTTGCATTTTTATTAATTCGCGTTGTCGTCCCTTTCAGACTTCCGAGCTAGAATCGCTTCTTTGCAAGCAAGAGGGCACAACAATCGCGCCCGGCCACATGGACCTCTTCGATGGCGGAACAACGTCGCGTGATGATTCCTTCCTGCGGCCCGCTTTGTGGGAGGACATTGCGTCATCAATTAGGAACATTGATCCTGAAAATGCTAATATGCTCGCGCCGTTGGGCGCAACCCATGTCAAACTCGAGACGGACGAGGCTCTGCTCGAAGAATGCGCTACTCCGCTTCTTAGCCCGCTGGAAATCAAGACGGAGAGGCTTATTGCACCACCAACGTACGCGCAACCACAGCCCGCGCAACATCTCCAGCAACCAGCGACACCTTTCTCAAAATACCCACCTTCGCGACTTGTCTACATGTCCCCGCTAACACCACCGGGATCTGACCAGGGCAGCCCTGGCAACTCTATGCAGGTAAAAATGATGCTGACATCTTTTTTATAAGATGCAGTAAAGTCTATATCAGTGACAGTGACAAAACAAATTTTTAACGTGTCTCATGCTCTGCGATGCTAGCGACGATAACAGATGGTACCATCTCTGCTTAGCGATTTACTTGTATTAAAGAGAATTGTGTCGACATAGATTTATTTACATGAGGAATCTGATACGGACAATCTGATAGATGCTCAAATCGGGTAAGCATTTTATACCAGGGTTTTAGATTAATACATTATGTATCTAGTAATGGATATGCCCATGAAATTTAAAAAGTGTTATCTAATTTAAGTAGCAATAACATTCTATATTCATTGTAAAGTTATGCGAATGCTATTACAGTGTGGGCCAAGACGAACGCCACCACCGCCTTACCACCCGCCTCCCATGCTTCGACCACCTTTGGGGCCTCAACATCAAACGCATGCTCAGCATCATCAGCCGGTATTAACATTAAATTACTATTTATTCACATCTTAAGTTTATCAAAGTCACAACGTTATAAAACTTTAAACACTCTCAAACGTCACACTTATAAATTTAATAATTACACTTTACACAGTTTATCCAACAAATTTTTGTTTTACCATAAGATCTAAGATCTGATGGAATCCATGAATTCCGATATTCTAAAAATTCTACGAAACTTATTCGTGATCTTCAATTATTGGAAATAAACTAAAAGGTATCCTTTGAATTTCAGCATATGCAACAAATGCAAATGCCACCCCAACCACCGGTAGCGCCCTCTCTGGGACATGGTCCCATTCACCACTCAAGACTTGGGCCTCCGTCCCATTCTATGAAATATAACAGACGGAACAACCCAGAATTAGAAAAGAGAAGAGTTCATCATTGCGACTTTCTCGGTAAGTTTAAGATTCTGAAGAAAATATCTATAAAATAAACCCACCAATATAGATAGCTGTAGCTCAATATTGGTGGGGTGGTAACTTAGAACTAGAGACACCGCCGCCCATAGACTCATTGCCAGACGGCTTACAAGCGCGTTACCGTACTTACAGATGTGGGTTCGCTCTTTTTTATTTCTTATTAACTTTTTTCCAGTTCTCATAGGTCATGGTATAAATTATCCCATATATGGGTTTAAAAGTAGGGACTGCTACAAATAAATAAAGAACATTTCAGCTTTATGATTTAATATACTTATATAAGTATTGTCTATTAGTACAGAGAATAGTATCTACAGTCCTTTCTGAGATTATCTCCCTGCTCTTATTCAATTAAAATTTCAAATAAAGAGATGTTATATGTTTCTAGGTTGTACGAAAGTTTACACGAAGAGTTCGCATCTGAAGGCTCATCAAAGGATACATACAGGTAATGAAACAATAAAATGACTTTATATCATTAATTAAATCTTCTATTGCCTCTGCGAATACTGCAAAGCGAATGTTACCGAAGCAAAATTGCCGCATTACTGGCCAATTTTGCATTGTCCTCATTTGTGTATGTACAAGCTTAGCGAATTTTTCTATGCCATACAGTATCGTTGTATAAATTAAACCGTTCCCATGTAACAGGAGAGAAACCTTATACTTGCCAATGGCCGGAATGTGAATGGAGGTTCGCCCGTTCAGACGAGCTCACGCGTCACTACCGTAAGCACACGGGAGCCAAGCCGTTCAAATGTACCGTCTGCGAGCGGTCCTTCGCCAGGTCGGACCACCTCGCACTTCACATGAAGCGACACTTGCCAAAAACCTCGAAATGACACGCGAGAAGGGGCGCGGACCAGCCGCCGGCGCCTCAAATCCCTCAGGTAGTTTTTTCACAATTGACAATGAAAAACTGTACCATTTAATTATTATTTGCTTAATTATATAAACTTAAATTTATTACATGTACCTTTACAATAATTATTTTACGATAACATGAGTTTGTTTAATTTCAGGATGATTGTAGTGGAAATCTATTTCTAGAAAATGACATAGACTCTAGCCTTCTGGACACGTTTTACAGCGTGTTGTGATCAACGTTGGGATATCCTGTAGACGCTCCAGCCACGAAATTCGTCGGTCATGTATCGTGAAAGACTACTGAGAAAGATATTCTGTTAAATACATGAATGTACTTAAAACCTGATAATTAAAAGAATCATGTGTAGCAGTGTTCTGACGATCCCCGTATCATTATACAACTGTTAATGTGGATGCTTAAATGTACCTCTCATCACTTTATTAGGAACGTTTGGGTTATTATCACCATACAGATCGAAGATCGTTTGTCTCAGATTCTCCATATTTTCATATTACATTATTGCGTTACGTTTTATTTAATACAAAACGAATGTCGAATGGGTAAAAAGTGCCCAGCGGAGATATGATTTCAAACCAATCCATTTAAATTACTGAGTATATGTAAATATTCTAAATCCTAAACAATTACTTTAACTTACTTAAGGGTAATTGCTCACGGCATCTACAAAGATGTTGTAAACGCTCCGTAACTTTAGTATTCATTAGATATGATTAATTTATTGAGTTTATTAGTTATAAGAGATTATGAATATCCAAGATATTATTGCTATATCATAGGCGTTAGTTTTAGATTATAAGTGTTTATTTCAATTTAATAAATACCTAGGAGATGTTGAATATACGACCTGCAGAGACCTAACCAAGCCCTTTTCTATTAATTAATATTATGAATATATTGGACACATAATTTCATATATTCGTCTTAACATATTGTTTCTTCTTAAAACTGGATTAATTTAAGGTATCCAAGTGTACGATTATAATTATTTTTTCCATGTTAACAATAATTGTGTTGTTGTCAAAAATACGAATTCTCCAAATGAATCTCGAGGTCGTCATATTCGCTCTCAATACACTTTCTAGTCTCGTTATAAAACAGATTTGATATTCAGCAAGTTAAAATAGTTTTATAGTTAATCGAGTCACATCATATTCATATTCACCATTGTATGCTTAAATCATGCGCACAAAATATCTTTATAAATCGTAAATATGTTTAAATTTAGTGAATGATAAGAAATCCTTATTGTATCCGTCCAGAAAATATTGTATATAGATTTCAATTTAAAAATAATTTCCGTTCGCAGCGCCTTATATAGTGCCCTTAATAATGCCTTCTCAATTAATAACATAACTAACTTTATGAATCAATTAAATAAACGTGTATAGCAAATATTTCGATATTATATTAAATAGCTTAAGTATTGTTAAGTTAAGCGCCTTAAATTTTACAGCACTTCTGGATTCTCGTGTTCAAAACATTGTTCAAAACCCGAACAGTGAGTTGCCAATTGTGATACATTACAATTGATTATCGTATACAATAAGGAAGAACGCAAAAACTATCGCTATTACATACATCACTCGCCACAATATTTTATGACTTGCCAATCTCTCTTGCATTTAGTGTAGAATAATCATAATTAGCTTAAAACAAGTACATGTTTCTTCTTAACTTGCCCTTACATTAGGATAGAAAAGCGTAAGTCTTACTTAGTGTATATAGACCAAACTGTGTATATCATACAATGTGTTGTGATCGCGTTCCAATAGTAGATATATAACGTTCCTTGAATTTCTTTAGAACTACTATTATTGGTCTACCATATTTAGTTCCCTCTTGGCAGGCATATATTAATAGCAAATTCAGGATTGAGCGTCGTTCGCTCAGTTATCCGACGAGCTAACTTAAAATTATTAATGAAATTAAGTACTGCACTAAACTATAGTAACTTGCCTTTTAATTATATGTAATAAAAACGCGATGACATTCACAACTCCCTTGATGACTGTTATGTTTGTCTTATTTTTGTTATATATTAAAAAGAGCTCTCCTTGAATAAAGGCAGTGCAGGAAATGGCTTTATTGAATTGTAGATAATGTAGATAGTCTTAAAGCCAAATTAACTTTGCCATAAATCAGGAATTGCCATACTAAGCTTAAGACGAATCAGCAGATGATAGATGACAAAAACTTATGGATTCATGCGGCATTTTGCTGGCGCTATTTCTCGTCAGAATCTTAGTATTCAAAATTATCGTACAACATTCAAAGTTATAGATTTCTAATTTTAAATGTATTATTTAATATTGCACAAAATTTTGAAAATTTTCAATATTGTGTGGACGATATATGAACAATGTGTGTGAGAGATGTTTAATTAAGAAATTTGTAAGCTTATTGTATATTTATCAGGTTATTCCTGCCACATACTTTCGTACCTTTGTTTAAATTTAAGGAAGATTATGTTTGGTTTCACGTTATTATTTTAGTTTATCATTAGTTATGTATGACTAAGTCAAATAATTTATTACCAATGAAAAGTTTTTTTTTTTATTATTTTATAAGTTCAGTATACAAATTTATTTAGATCACTTCTGATAACGAAAACCATACGGTCTAGTTAATTTATATAATGAAATTATAATTAAAATTTTTATTTTGTTTGTACGATCCAGTTGGTGCAATGGTGACTATGCTGGACTGCCGAACTGAGGTTCATAGGTTCGACTCTCGGTAGAGTTAGAACCCATAACACTAGCTTACCTTATGTCTAACTAACCTTGCGTAAAATATATCCCAATATCATATTATATTATATCTATGATATAACATCTTCGTACAAGGCCAATCTGGATATAGATTTACGGTGACTAAGTCCATATGGCCAACATGACTTTAAAATATACAATTTTAAAGTCATGTTGCTAAGCTAACGATAACAGTTTATGTGGTTTTCGATTGAAGAAGTAATCTGGTTAAAGTTTTATTATATATTTTCTATCATAATGTGAGAAATACAAGTTGGATCTTACAGTATTAATGCCAAAAGCCCAATTATTGATCCCATAACTTTAACAAAGGCTTTAACTAATAATCCACTTCTACCTAACATCTCTGGCTCTTTTGGTATTATATTCTGTGGAAATACTATAGTTACCTAGATAGATATAAAATGCCATCTCTTCATGTAAATATTACACCTTTTATTTAGATTAAAGCATAGGATAGCGTTAGTCTCGTCTCGAAACCAATTTAAAATCTTTAAGTATATATTTTGCGAAAATGTGCTGTATAGTAATATAAGGAAGTCCATTTAAAAAACTCATAATCTTAAATATTGTAAAATATGTAATTGCAACGTCACAAAACAAATTTATTATAGTCACTTAAAATAATCTTGTATTATTTTCTACATACCTTTAATAGAGACTCATCTTATAACCCTATTCATTAAAAAAGGTTTTATAGTTTTCAATATCCACGTCTTTTAATTAATAACGAATTGTGACATTCACAACGGTTATTAACAATTAAAATGAAAGTGAATGCACAACTGAGCTGTTGTGGAACGCAGGAAAATAAATGAAATGCTTACAGGCTCTGGTACAAAAAGTTTCAATCACAAACATCTCATTATAAAACTGAAGGGTTTTTTATTTTAGTAACTACTGATATGAATAGAAATAATAATATTGTATCTAGTCCAGTTATTAAGGTGGGCTATAAAAACTTCAAACGGAACACACGTAAAAAAAATGACAATAACTAAAAATTGTTTAAGTAGAAATAATTAACCACACCTTTCTGCTATTAAATCTATTTGCAAAAGTCAGCTATATCATATATTTTTTTAACTAGAACCTTTTTATTACTCACATTTGTTCTAAAATAGTTCATTACATGCCGGGATACTTTTAAATAGAATAGTGATCCAAATAAATGTTCAAAAATATAAGATATAACTATCATTTTAAATTATCGCCCAAGAAAATAAGATCACAGGTCTATCCATTAACGTACGGAAAACACAACGAATAGCTTAATATTGGGATGACCAAATGACCGTGAATTTAGGGTCCTTCAAAAAAGATACACCAATTCCTGAAAATTTTCACATATCCGGCGAGCATGGTCCAACATAAACAGTAATCAACTTTGTTGTTTACATACCTGGGGATCAAAGATTTGTCAACTTATATGTATAACGAGTCGTTAGTGTAAAGAATCAGAAATAAAACCGTGATAAAAATTAATAAATACATATTTGAGATGATACTCGTATGCAACTTTTTACGCTTATCATTTTATTACAATATACAAATTCATTCTATTACCCGAGATTGCGTTTATTAAAACAAGGCATATCCAACTATGTAAAATAGAAAATCTATCAGAAATATAAGCTGAATGGAAAATAAGAATCCAGTTTAAAATTTATATTGAGATTACGAATAATTATCATGGTGCTCGTAACAAAATGGAGCTCAGTGAGAATTCACAAACGTGTCGCTGAGTATTATAAAATTCGGTCATATACGATGCCAACACGCTTAAGCTGCTAATCGACGGTAACAGAAGTATCCCATGTCACGGATGTGCTAAATGAAATACGGTACAGTTATTATTTGTTCAAATAGGTAACCGTTATCATACTTTATATAAGCTGAATTGTTGGGAATGTTCTCAATTTCGCGTAGATATCATGCCATGAAGTTTTGACTGCAGTTCAAAATGACTAGTAAAATTTGGTGGCTATCGGTAGCTTCTGTTCTTGTGGTGGCAGCTGCAATAACCTACGAAACAGATTTCGATGGCGACGATGACGTAATAGACGATATCGAAGGAGAGAGAAAGGGGAAAATTTGTGAGTAACTATTAGCGCCAACTGTTGAGATGTGATTCTTAAACATTTTATTTTTATATATTTTTACAATATTAAATAAAGAAGGTCTTACTAATAAGTCCTACTGCGAAATAGCTTTGTGTTCTATATAAGCGACAATGTTTTATTTTCAGAGTATACACATTTATTAGATACACTAAGGTGTAATGTAATTTTGGATTGAATATACCGAAAAACAAAAATCCATTACACAGTTTGATTGATGCAATCAATCGATGAATTATTTTTCAGTGTTCCCTTTTATCAGTATCGTCCGATTTGCAAACTCTGATTGTTCGAGTACAAACACTATGAATGGGACGTGCCTGGCTAGGCGTGAATGTAATAACCTTAATGGAACCATAACTGGTACCTGTGCAGCACGTAGAGGAAGATGCTGTGTGGGTAAGTAGACCTTGAAGCGTTTGTCTTGAATATTTGGCACGGCGAATATAATATAAATATCACTAATGTCTGTTTACATTGGTTTATCTCATTATTATTGCTATGCAAAACTTCAATACGATTGACATAGGATTATCGTCGATCAATGCTGATTTAATGAATCTAAATAAACCTGCACATATGGTTAAAAAAATTTAATTTAGTTAATTTTTTACTTTCGTAATGAAAAAGCCGCCCGCTGCTATCAGTCTTTATATTTTTGGCTATATATGTATACATAATTCTAAATATATAAAATACGGACGCTTTAAAAATATTTATAGCTTTGTGCACTTACAGTGTCGCGAACTTGTGGATCAGCGACGAATGTCAACAATACATATTTCACAAGTCCTGGCTACCCCGCAGCTTTCGCAGGTGGACAAGCGTGTAACATTATTGTGAATCGCTGTAATAATATGATATGTCAGGTAATTAAAATGTACTTTTAACCATCGGAGAGCTTTTCTTGATAGTATTATATTCGCTAATACTTTAACGTTACAACATTTAACGTTGAACTTAACTAAGTTAGAGTATAGTTCATCATTTGAGATATCGATCACGCTACAACGGAGTTATCGTCGAAGCAGCGACAAAAACAAAGGGAAACATCTAGAAACAAACATATATAATACCTCGTATTTACCTTTCAGCTCCGAATTGATTTTTTGGACCTCGTCTTGGCACAACCAAACGGTGATGGCGTTTGTAACGTGGACTCGTTGACTATAACAGGAGGAAATACCCAAGTGCCTGTTTTATGTGGCGACAATACTGGGCAAACGATATTTGTCGACTTTAACGGGAATGCGGCAATCACCATTACTGTAGCAGCTACTCTGGCTACTACATTTGGTAGACGATGGAATATGAGATTGACACAACTTGGCTGTGATTGTCCTGGATTAGGTAGATACCAGCATTATCTATTAACATCATATCGTCCATTTTCTTACTGTCTCTGACCGGTGCATTGATTTCAATGATTTAATAGTTCATAGATAAAGTGTATAAACTCATCACACGTTGAAACTTATCATATGTTAAAAAATGAAAAATTTACATTTGCTACCAGTTCCCAATTCAAGGGCGTAGGAGTAGAAGAAAGAACTAGAAGAACTGGCAAGAACCTCTCAGCCGCTCTTTTCAATCGCCAAGTATGTTCTTTACTCCGCCGAATATGCCTGGTTAAATTGGAGCGCCCACATTATAGTGGGAATAAAACGAAAACAAATGACACAAAAGTATTAATATGCAAAAATATGCCCCCTTACCCCTTATCAAGCACGACCAGTCACCACAAGTAGCACCTTTCACTAGCTCAACGTATAGTCAGCTATCGCCCCCTTCGCATTTGCATCATACACTTTTCCCTTAACATGTAACAATATTTCAGCGCCGAACGGTTGCCTTCAGTATTACACAGGCAGGAGTGGAACAATAACCAGCTTTAACTACGGAACACCGGCTAACGCTTTACTCAGTGGCTCCTTAGTGACTGGAACACGACAAATCGCAAATACCAACTATGGCATTTGTATAAGAATGGAAGCCGGATTTTGTGGGATCCAATATGCTCAAGTGAGACAAATTCAATTACTAATACGAATTGAATGAGGTCAATAACTAACCTAAGTTAGTGACGTTCACAGAAGCATTTGTTTTTTGAGTTGCTAATCACAACACTGTAGTAGGAAAGGTGGTAGGGTTGTTTGAAGATTTCTTATCTTATTTACAGACAGGAGGTGATAATTTCTCGTTCACGGTCACCGGAGACGTGGAAGGAGCAGATAACACAGTGTTAGGCACCCCGGTCGGTGCAGTGAACGGTCTAGCGTGCACTACAGACTTCGTGGTCATACCTAACCCTGTAGTTACCGCTACAAATGTGCCTGTTGGAGTCGACCGCTTTTGTGGACTCGGCTTTGTTCCAGTTACATGTAAGTTTCAAAGATTCAATGTATCCGATGGTTTAAGTGACTCTCTTACGTATGATATTAGCAGTAATTGTATGCTCAACCCTGACGTCATTATTTGAGCGTTGTTTAATACAAATACATAATAATGTAGTGTCGCTTAGTGTTTTATGAGCCCACAGTAACGAATAAAAATTCAATGACTAAAATCAGAGGCCATAAATGCTAGATCGCAAGTTAACCTCCGTGCTGAAAACAGGATCCCAGGTTCGATTTCCGGTACAGTCAACATTTGTATCATCAGATTTCATATTTATAAAAAATACATATATGTAAGCAAGTATGTTTACATGTAATAAAACAATTGAAAAATTTATCGATAAACAATCAAGCGGGTGGCTCGAGTAGCAACAGCCGCAGCCATCACGAGTGTACGTATGTACACCAACCTAGGTTTATCTGGACTGGTGTAGAAAAACTGGTCTGCCCTTTAGAGTACAATGAACAAATTGAGAATTTTGTTACAGCTACATTAAAGCCCTTCGTGTTATACGTCGTAACCAATGCCAATGAAGCTGCAGTGGGTTCTACACAACCAGATGTCGCCAACAGAGGCTTTTCAATCGGATATACGCAAACCGCCTGCTAAGCAAGAAACATTTTATATTAGTATTTGATAATACGTACTTGAAAAGGAAATTGTGATTATATTTAATTCAAATTTACTTTTTGACTAATAAAATCATTTTAATCGTATTTTTATTACATTACTTAAGGTTTAAGTAAAAAATTGAAGTTCACATAAACCAGTCCGGCATTAACCGGACCGGATTTATAAAATCGGCAAATATCGGTCGGACATCAAGGCTATTACCTACATCGCATCAACAAAATTAATGTCTGGTACAATTATTAGTGCATCACGAAATAAACCTTAATACAACGGTGCGTGCAGTCGAAAAAATCCAATTTACTATTGATCGATCTTATCAAGGCCAAATCACTCGTCACTCGTTACTTTCACTACTACGACGATTAAGAAATAAAAATTAAACTGAGTTTATCAATGAGCTTTGATGTTGAACCCCCTTTGTTTAAGCCCCATCCTGTAGAGAATTTATTGAACCAACGGTTGATGGTTGGTAGTTAGAACGAGTGGATCAGGAACGTGATGGTCATCAGATAGCCAATGCATTCGTTTGATATCCGACAGCCAACTTGGATTTATACCATCCTTAAAACCCATAATCAGAAATAAACGAACCCCACATGGAGAATAATTTATCATTTTGTCAAGAATTTACAACCCACCAGTGACGTAAAAACATCAAATTAAGAATTAATAGAATCAGACGTTACCTTCCAGAAGTCCATAGTACAAAACCCTAATAGACCAAAATGTAATGAATAACTCCGCGAACCCCACAACCACTCGACGTACGTTTCGCCCCGACACCGGAGAATCCTCAGGAAATTGCCTCTTAGGACTCATCGAGCGCTGTTCGATTATATTAGGTTTTTGCAAATTACAAATGAAATTACAATGTACAATACGAAGACCATACTTCAGACGTTCATATCCAATCACCTAGGGCCTTATGACTGGGCCTTATAAGCAGGTCAACCAACATAATTAAAACAGCGGTTATAACTGAAACATTTATTTTAACTAAAGATAATTCAACATGAAATAAATGAGCAGTTCAGATGTTATACACATACAACTAATTAATACAACTTACGTGTGTACATACATTTTAAGTTTCTGCCAAAGTTCTCAAAGCAAAACTACAATACAAATTGCATATGGAACATTGCTAACAACAATTGTTTCACTTAACCAATTAAATAGCTTAATTTTGTTGTGGGTTTTGATCAATTCGTATAAAAGAGAGAGAGATCTGTCATTAGAGAGAGAGAGAGGTGCATTTGTAAATTTATTAATACAAAAACATATTTGAATATGTAATAGAATTAATTGCTTCACAAATACACTTCTTGTTGAATAATATACTACAACAAAAATGCAATTTCTCTTATAGAGTAGTATAAAATTTGTGTGAAGTCTCTAGTCTCTATTAGCAAAATTGATTTCCATTTTCTATATGTTTTATATTGCATAATTTAATTATAATGTTCCATATGCACTTCATGTATTCATTATATGATTTCAAAAATTATGAACAATTTTGGTTTCATATTTCCAACAACATTATAAAACAAAAACGATAACACAGATATTATAATACTCAATAGCCACACACAGACTATCCTAAATTTAATGCATTGGAGTTTTTATATTCCATAAAAAAAAATATTGACAGGTTAAACTCTAAAATTGAATTTATAAGTAACAAATTTGATCTCTCACTAAATTGTATGTCATGAAGTGATTATTAATCAATATGGCATGCCAGACAAATTAATGAATTTATATAAAAAGCTAAACATATTAACACTTTATAATATAAACAAACTATCGTGATAAACTAATTAAATTATGTTATTTCAGTACATGTATGTCTGCCTAATCTATGAATGGCTCTTGGAAACTTTTTTAGTATCTAGAAACATATTAATGAAGTGGTATAACCCTCCCTTTAGTTGACTCTAAGTATTTTTTCATATTATCAAACCAATTGCCAATTGTTGTGTTTTGTCTTAGGTCTTGGAAAGCCCGACATCCTTCAATACTACACAATATACCAAATACACTTATATCTGCCAAATTAGGTTGACTACCACCAAGATATGTAGTGCCCTTCTTTTCAATAGCCGTCATCCAATCATTCGCTGCATCATATAAAGACTGACGTTCATCATCTTTGATGTTATGCCTAAAACCATAATAATTATAATAAAATATGCAGTCTTTTCTATTGGATTAATATGTGCGAATAAAATATAATCTGGCAAGGGTATTGTATATACATATAATGTAACAATATGCAATTGGCTACCTATAAAACAGATAATGATTTTTAAAATCTTTAGAAACAATAACTTTAATAATTCAAATTTTTTGTATATATATTTCAATATATCAATGAAAAATTAAAGAAAATACATTGGGTAAACTCACATGAATAGAATATCAAAGAAGATAATTAACATCTTTTGAATAAAAAAGAATTGTTTCAATTTTCATAATGCACAAGAATGTTTTTCATCAAATTAAACTTCAATCATACTGACCTCTTTTTAAGCCGCTTCGAAATCATCCACATAGCAGCTGCACCACCATACACCATAAGGGCAACCTCCCAAGCTGGAAAAGATTCCTTCCATCCACCAACCTCTTCAAACCATTTAAATGTTTCAATAGCCTCTTCAGTTGTCCGATAGACATTAGGAGATAATGTATGAACCAATACAGAATCTGCCCATTTCCTCCAGTCACGTTCTTCCCTGAAAATATAATATTGTAAGTATATAAGCTCTGAAGTGTTACACACAGTTGTATGGTGAGTATTCAGGCAAAAAATGTCTGATTCTTGTAGACATACTTAATCCTAATAATCTAAATCAAATAAGGAATTAGATAGTAAAATCTCATTTAAGAAAAATATAGATGTTTTGGTATGTTTTTATTATGTATTGGATCTCATGTACAACTATATTTTTACAAAGATGTAGCAAAAAATAGACATGTTTTACAAGAATAAACTAAATTCAGTGTATAGAAAATCAATGTAAAATTAAATGTTTGAAGCAAACTGAACTGATTAAAGAAGACATTGTGTAAGTACAAAAATTTGAATTACATAAATTAGAAATTGGCATTTTTATTTTTGAACTTCATTCTTAGTCACATTATACTTACATTTCAATGAGCTTTTGTTTTTCATTTGTTGCAGTTTTTAACATGACAAAATATTTGTTGGTGATATCTGTTACTTCTTTTCCAGAGTCATTAGTGTACCGAGTTGCAGGATAATATTTGATTATATCTGTTAACTGCATTGCTTTATCTCTCAGGTAGGTTTCAAGGACAGATATAATTGCTGTACTATCAAGCAATTGCTAAAAGTAAAAGCCATTTTAATGCTGAACTTAAATTTCAGTCCATTATTAAAAAAATAATAAAATATAACCATTATGAATTCAGCTTAAAGTGGTTCATTCTAAATCACAGATTCACATTGACTTAGTGATCACATTATGAAACTTATTTTCTTTCAAGTTAACCTAGAATTTTAATTTTCTTTGTCGTAATGTAACTGAAGGAGTACAATAAGTTGCATCTAAACTATACTAGATCATTTCAACATCAAGATTTTAAGTATTGTGATTTGTACCTACCTGGTAACCATCTTCAACTTTTGCTAATAAAATGGGCACTTTCTTATAACCAGACCATTTAATTGCTTGCCGAAGAACAGCATCTACTTCAACAACTTCATAGCTAATACCTTTAGCGTCTAAATATGTTCTTACTTTGCAACAAAATGGGCATGTACGATATTGAAACAGAATAAGTTGTAAGTTACTAGAGTCTGTATCATTCAGAACCTAAAAACGTGGAGCATTACATTATTTATAATGTAAATCAATGATTCAAGAAAATAAGGGCGGCGTTCATACCTTGTAATGAGCTTTGTACTCTGGTGCTTCTTTTAAAAAGGCATATTCATCAGTTTCTATAGCATTATTTCTTTTTTTTATGTTTACTTTGTAATGTGTGTAACCTCCATATCCTGCACCAATCAATATACCAACACTAGCGCTAACTAATGTTAATTTTGCAGTGGATTTAGGAAGTTTGGCTTTGGTTGAATATAAAACTTTTGAGAATGTATTTTCTTTCAGAGATGGTAAGATTACCTTACGGAAAATAGTCAAGGTTGGCCGCCACATGCCTATATCATAGATCCCTTACTTTAAATAGAAAATATTCATGGATAATAACACCAAGTGAAATAGAAAATCTCACAGATCGCTTATTTTGAAAATCGTAATTGATTGAACTTTGAAGATCGAAATCCTAAGTAAGCTGAAGCACAGATCATAATTATGAATAATCCAAGGTTACTAAATATAAATGATTTTAAGCAATTCTATATCTCGTTAAATAAATAAAGTTCACTATTTATTATCTGCTAAGGATAGTAGTTTAGTATAGGAAACAAAAGATGATTTGTTTTCATAGTAACTTGGTTTGCGATTTATTTAAGATGATTAGTTTAGTCTAGTATAGTCTGGAGACTAGTCTCCATGCGAACTGTGATTTTACAAAAGTCTGGACTTTCCTGTAGTCTGTGGTTTGTACCTTGCAGCCTTAACCTACTCTGTTCTCTTGGTACTGGAATGACGTATCGATACTGTTGATACTATAGTTGAGACGTTATAATTTTTTATCGAGTTTAGAATGTTTTCCATTAAGTTGTGTTAATTTGCAACTGAGACAAAGTCCTGTAATTTGTGTTTTTGTTTTGAACTAAATTAATTCTGGTTGGGGTTAAAAGGAAGGTGTGTAGCGAGCCATTACCATTCATGTAATTTTCGGTATTGGCGCGTTTAACTGTGTGCTTTTATAAGATTTCGTATGAAACAACATTTGAAGTTAAGTTACTGTGTTTAGGCGAGTGGTTATGCTCGAAGCATGCCTTCGACCTCGCGGTCGCGGGGCTCTGGAAGAGCCAGTGACGCCGCGCCACGGACGCAGGTCATAGCGCCTATGTCGGAGCGGCAACAACTGGCTCTTGTGATGCAAATATCGTCACAAGATGCTCCTCCAGGTATAAAATTAACGTTATGCTTTTTTAAGTTTATGTATTTTGTCATAAAGTCAATTCCCGCCATTTTTATTTTGTAGCCGCTCCGACCCCAGCAGAAGAACGAAAACGGACTAGACAACAGCGAAATGAACGTGGAGAAACCCCTCTTCACGTTGCAGCCATTAGAGGGGATCATGACCAAGTAAAAAAGTTGCTAGATCAAGCACAAGACCCTGATGTTACAGATTTTGCAGGTAGGCAGTATTCAACATGTATAATGCTTACAATAACATGAAATTTGATTAGTTTTTTAAAATTCAACCTAATCATAAAAAATCAATTCTAAGGCATGCTATGTCTATTATAGTGATATTTGAGATGGATAAGTACTAAGACTAGTAAATTTGCATTCCTGAATACTGTTTGATTACATTTTAAGGCAAATTATAAAAGGTATCAGCATCATCATAAGCTATATTTAAGTTAAAAAATTATTTAACTATATTTGAAAGGACATATATATAATTCCACAAATATGTATTAATAAACCAAAAATTCATGATACATGTGGGATCATCTGACAACAACAGCATTTAACTATTAAAAATAAAGCATATGAATTATCGTAACTGCTGTTAGGATTGAAAAAAAATATTTGTTAAATATAAATCCTTGTTTGGGTATATGGGAAAAGCATATTTTTATTTCATATAAGGTTTATATTATACCTGTTTCACTTTTTTACTGTGTCACAATAAGAATTATAGATACTATATTAACTACATATAAATACATCATAGTAATATTGCTGAAATCCAAAGACACTAGATTAATATTTAACTCTATATATAGGTAGTAAGGTAAGAAAATACATACAAATTTTACTTTAAAATACATAAAATTATACTTAGTATAAACAATATTTTAAAATACAAGGAATTTCTTTCCTGTTGCCAGTTTATCTTTGTATAGCCCGTATATATGTATAGCCATTGTATATTTTTTTTTATTTAAAAAATGAATGTGTCTTATTAATTGATGTGATATTAATTTTAAAATTCATTTTTGGTTTTAGCTATTTAAGACAAATTAGTTTGTACATTAGTCCACTTATCATAATGTGTATGCATGAATATTCATGAAGAAATAACTGACATTTAGTGTTATATCTGTGTTACATGATCAATGGAAATAGTTTAGTTAGATTTTTTCTTTTTGTTTGCATATTGTCTAATATTGTTTTGTGTTTGTTTTTTCCTCCCTTAACTTAAGGATGGACACCTTTACATGAAGCATGTAGTTATGGTTGGTTACAAGTAGTAGTTGTACTAGTTAATGGTGGGGCAAATGTGAATGCAAAGGGATTAGATGATGATACTCCTCTTCATGATGCTGCTACATCAGGAAACCTTGAGATGGTCAAATTTCTTATTGAGCATGGTGCCGAGCCTTTCGTAAAAAATGCTAAAGGAAAAGCCCCGTCAGATTATGCAGCACCTCACATCTATGACTACTTACAGTCATTGAAAGGTATGTTTTATTTTAATTTTTTATTTTTGTAGACAATTTATAATTTATTGTAGGTATTACTGCTTATTATGCATAAAACCTTGACCATATTATGTTAGCCAGGACCTGGGAAAGAACCATCTATTTTTCATTAAATAAGCTGAATAATAAGGTTATTTAATAAGAAATTTTTGAAGATTTTCTAAATTCTGTTAAATATTTATATTACACTAATTTCTACTGATTGTGTTCTTCAAAAATTATATAGAATTCATCCAAAACTAAGATAAGTATATATGGGCTATATAAAGCTAAAGAGTAGAATAAAATTTATCTCTAGTTCACAACAATTTACTATTTATAATATATTGTTGGCCTCGAGTACTTTTTTTCTTATAAACTTGAGTTTACAACATTATTCTTAACCCGGAACACTTACATGTAAATATAAATAAAAGCTTAAATCAATAATTATCAATATGGCAAGTATGATTAATTTAATAAAACTGTTTAATACATTGAAATTCAATTATTTACAGTATTCAGGCACCTCTTGACAGATCTAGTACATTACAACAATGTGAACAAGAGACAACAAACAAATACAATTTGATATTCTGTAAAATAAATCAGTTTAAACACACCATATTTAAAGAAATACTCCCTTGTATCTTTCTGTCAAAGTGTAAACTTAGTTTTGCAGGGGCAGACAAATATGTGCTTAATTTCAAACTGTTAACTTGCCAAGAATAATGATATAAACATATTACAATTTAGTCGATTTTCCAGAGTACCCAGACACAACACAGATGTAATAAAAACATAATTTATTTGTCATATGCATTGGCCTAGATATCCTATCTGAAATTACTGTGTATGGCAAAATTAACATTCTTCCGTAATTTATACACATTATATAAAATGAAAAGCTTTCCTAGTTGTATCCTAAAAGTCAAATATTATTAATTCATGTAGGTAACACAATGTACACTTATGATTGTCAACAAATAAAGTAAAAGTGCTTTAAATTTGCATTTACTGCTAGCTCTCAAATCATAGGCAAAGAGCAGACAAGACTGGCAATAATCTCTTTGCCACTCATTTCAACTGCCAAATTTGTTGTTTTACAAAATATTTCACATTACACATACATTCTTTAAACAATTAAGTTACAATATTAAAAACAAACTTAAGAACAAAACAACAATTTATCTTTTATCAGATTCAAGCACTACGATTATTTTTATAAGGCTGTATCAAGAAGCTTTACTTCAACATATGACTTAAAATTACTAATTCATTGAGTCAAACAAAAGAAAAGAATGATTAGGCTTTTCATATAATTTAATACTTATCTCATTCTGTTTATTGTAGATATTCTTGGGTTCATATGAGTTTTATAAATATTAATTAGTTTAATGCCCACATACTTGTAAATCTACCATATATTAATCAGTATATGAAATTTATTATTCATAATAGTACTATTGTTGGTTCAATTACTTAATAGACAACAAACTGTTTGATAAAAATGAAATGACACAAACTATAATAGTCATAGTTAAATATTGTAGAATTATTTATTTTATCCAACCAATTCTTACCTCTTTTACTTTTATACACTAAAATCCAAAATTTCAAAATAAAACATATGTTATTGCTAATAGTTATTTAACTAACAAATCTTTCTACAGATACAAAAAGTCACATAATTGAGTCATTACAATAAATTTAACAATCCTATTTAGATATTTCAAAATAAAATTACAATTCATACACAAATAATGATTTACATTGAGGTACATCTATAAATACTGCCTGGCTATCTAGCTATTGATCTCAATTTTACTAGAAAGTTGTTGGTGCCAGATTGGCATTGGGGTGTCTGATAACCAAAAATCTTTATTTATACTTATTAATATCAAAAATATAGGCCATGAGACATGAAATGTACTAAATCTTCAATTAATATTATAGTTCGCGTTCCACAGTCTAGAATAAATTACAATCTATTTGAATATCTTTTATTTTGCTATTGAAAAGTTTTCCTTATGTTTGTACATTTCACAAAATATTAAAAATTAAACATGGCATGCTGCTACTACCTCATGAGGTGAAACTTGTTGGTTTGACTGTTCTATTATTGTGGATTTCCACAAACATGACTACCTTTCAATAATACTGTTAAAGCTTTTGAAAAAAAACAACATAAATAAAAACAAATATATAAATTTAAGTATGTTGCTAATGTCTTATGTAATATAACTGTAAAATATGAATAGTCCTGTAAAATATAATTCTCTTACTACAACATTCTTACTTTAACTAACGTATTCTTTTACTACAACAAGATTTAACATTTTTATGTAAGATGCTATTCCATGCTACAGCTTATTTCTCCAATATTGAATTACGCGCCACGTCCACGTATCGAAACTAGCGTACCTAGCGTACTTGACAGTGACAATATCTTTAGGTTCACAGATTATTAAAAACTATTTTACTATTGTAATACGTACAGACGCTAAAACGTTCCGTATAACGTTTAATGTTAGATATACATATACAAAAAAAAACATTATAGTATTGTTAAATAATTAAATTTATATATATATTGTATTGGATCTTATAAATAAATTTAATTTTGGAGGTAATTTCTGTTATTTTCTGTGTAATTTAAAATGTACACATCCGTAAGCTTGATGCTTGCTTGAAATGGAACGTGTTGGGGCGTGTTGCAGAAATACTAATATTGTCGGCAGTCGCTCGACGGCCTGTCGATATGGCCGCTTAGTAACGTCAAGTTCGTGGTGGTGGATTTTTAAAGACTGATTAGGCAAAATTGATGTGAATTTATTGTCTGCGGCCGGCGATAACTATTCAAAGTGTACGCCAACGTGAAATGCAAAGGAGAGCGCTCTCGCACAATAAAGGGGAGTCGATAGTTTTGGTCATTAGTTGCAAGTTTTAAAGTGCACGCTGCTTAAACTTTATTATTGCGACTCCCATGTAAACTGTTCACAGTAACCAACCTACGTTATAATCTAACTGTGCAGGCACGTACATACCTAACTCATGCAAAATAGTTTCGTCCATTGCATTCGATGAAAAACTGTGATGGTGGAATGTGCGACTTGATACAATTATTACGTTATAAATAACAAGGAACTAATTGTAAAGTTGTATACAATAGACATAGAGCACATAGAGGTTTACGTTTAATTCAAATCAATTCATCTGCTACGAAATTGCTTATAACCTGTAGTTATTATGATGTAGGAAGTTTCACTTTGGCATAGCTATCCAAAACATTATTTAGGTTATTGATTAGTGTGCTTATACTGAGGTAAGTGCCTTGAATGCATTTTCTTTTAAATGTTGTCAATTATTATATATCTTATTATTTTCATACAGACAAATTACAACATAGTAAAAGTGTAGAAATTATGTTCATTGTGTTCTAAACATACACCAAACAAAACATAACAAGTTAAAAGTTTAGACTTATTTTATTACTATTTATTATATTTTAAATTTATAATTTAAATTGTTCATATATTTTAATAGTGATCATTATCAGTCTATCCTACTTTTCATATAACAGAGTAATTAATATAATTATAATAGAAAAAAGTAACCTTGATATAGTTCAATGCTTGCTGACATTATGTTTGTCTGTTGGCCTAGGGAATTATTTTCATTACAAATTAATAGATGATCAATCTTGAGAGTAGATTCATCCAAAATAATATTTTATCTGGATTTTAAATGTAATACTATGTTTTCCATGTTCAATTACATCAAATTGTCTAAAAAAGCCTTTAAAATTGAACTTTATCCTGAGTGTATTTTTGGCTCTTATATTTTCAATATTACACTTGTTCTTATATTAAAAACATTTGAAAACACACCATTATGTGACTTCACTAATTACTGATACTTTGTCCTAGTTAATAAAAAAACTCATTATGTTACGTCATTTGTGAAAACAAATTATAGATAATAATAATTAAAGTGTAATATGTTAACAATGTTAATGGTACTTGGTGTTGCTTGGTAGATATAGATAAAAAGGCAGTGTACATAAAATGTACTTAATATTTGATATTTTTAAAGTAGCTGCATAGTAAGTGACATCATAAACCCAATTGACAACAATAAAAACATTTAGGTGCACCATGTTAAATGATATTTTAGTAAAAGTCTAATGTTTGAGGGATTGAAAACCGTTTTAGGTTTTTCTGCCAACAGCATAAATTCAAAATCATATTATATTAAGTATAAAATTATAATTTTTTCATGTGGTTAATGTGTATATGTCCTGGCAAGAAAATATGTATACTTGGAACAAAAAGTTTCATTGCTGCAGATAATAACGCGAGAGCTGCTCATATTGCAAGAACAAGGGATGACAGCACAAAGAAAAGTGGCAATGCAAGTACAAACAGTGAAAGCAGTAAAAGAACCAACATGGAGGGCCTAGCACAGGGTGATATTGAAGGAAAGGAAGCCACCCCACAAGAGAAAGGCAGTGCAGAAATTAAAGATGGTACTTCTAACTATATAACATCATTACAGTTAATGCAATTTTTATGCTGTAATTGACTAATATACATTTGCTCATCATCTGCTTTTTGCATTTAAACCCTTTACACTCCAATCTATTTCAATTTAAATTATAATTGCCTTAAAACTTTCTTGTTATGACACATAAAATAAACATTTACAGAAGGCGCTCAGTTGAGTAGCGGTGTAGTGTCATCTACACAGGATGACACCAACTTAAGTAGTAAGAAAAGTAATTACGATGATAATCAAGAAGTGGACACACCCGAGGATGACGTTTCTAAGCGGAAGAAGCGAAAAGAGAGCGACGATAAGGAGCCGATGGCTAAGCCAGCACCTGTAGCCAGGACTGGGCCTGGACGGTAATATATAACAATACTTGAATTAGTTTCTAAATTTCGTTATTAATAATTCAAGGCCATTTTTATTAAACTTGTGTAGTTTATTTTAGTTAAATTTTTGTACAATCATATCAAAGGTGTTGAAACCGCATCTAGAAGTCTACAAAATGGCCATTAAAAAGGTTAGGGATATTCGATTCGAATAATATTTTGAACAGAGTAATAACTGGTAGTAAGCCTCCGGGACCTGCAAGCAAAACGGGTGCGTTGCCACTCGGCAAAGGTGGCGCTTCGCCCAACGTGAACAAGAGTGCTGCCTCTTCGTCTACTGGGAAAGTTCAGGCTACAGGCAAAGGGGCTTCGGGGAATAAGGTAAATGTAAAAATACATAGTTACACGTCTCTTGAGCATGATAAGTAATTTTATATGCCTTCTTGGAATATATGTCTCGCATGCTAAAAAGCTTTTCTGAAAAAGTTTTTAAAATTGAATCCATATCCAACATGTTAAAACAGGAATCCTATTACTGTTTATTAGAGGTAATTTAATTGAGTGTAAAAGAACAAAATAAATATATAAAAGGCCTGCCATACCACAAAGTTGTTTTTGAAAATAAAATAATGGAACTGTAACCTTCGTGCGCGAGACCAATTCGCCTGGTTTATTTTTTATAAAACAGGTTTTTATATAGTATGGAATCATTCAAACAATTCAATATTTCATCAGTTAAACTTTAATGTTTTGCACAATGTATGCTTTGGCTGATACAACTGGTAAACATTTGCTTACAAATTAAATAAATATACAACATGGAGACCACATTCAACAAATATGTTTATTACACAAATATTGATAGTGTATTGAATTGAAACTGTTCGGTCCTCTGTCATGGTGAATTGAATCATGAAAATAGTAATTAAGTATTATTATGTGTATCTGAGTAAAAGGTTGTTTCAGGGAAAGTCGGGCTCCGGAAAATCAGGTCTGCATAGCAGTAAGCAAGATCGTAGGAGTCCTGTAGCAAGCCCTAAACCCAGCCAAAGTAAGGATGATGGGGATGGTGAGGAGAAACCACAGGAGGCAACCGCTCCCAAAGTTCCACCTTTGAAGATAGTTATTCCTGGAGGAGCTGGAGGTTCCGGGAATAGGAATGAACAGGAAGAAGGTATTCACTGAAATAAATTAGAATAAAATAGCTTATTTTCTCCAGTATTTGTGGGTATCACTTTTTAATAGATGTAAAGGTATATAACATGCAAAGCACATTATTATTATTTAAATTAATTGTCAATAAATTTTTTACCAATAAGCTTACAAAATCTAATCGCACAACATTTCTATGCTTACTGATTCAAAATTAATTTAAGTATTGATTTGTATAGTTTCCTTTAAATTACGTTCACAAAAATCAGATTTGTGTCTATAAGGTTTGTGTGTGTTTAAAGGTGTACAGCGAGGGGGAGGAAAGGGGCGTGGTAATGCTTCTACTTTGCCGTATGTGATTCCATGTACAACGGACACAGGGCAAACTTCAGACAGTTCTGATGGTAACTCAGATGATAAGCGAGTGGAAGGGAAGGTGAGTTACCTTCATATGTTTGTTTGTCCTTAACTCTTTTTTTAATTAATCAGCAAAGAGGAGCGTCATCTTGTTTAATCATCATAGGGATATAGTCTGTGGCACATGATTTGAGGTATTAATGCAATTTTGATCACATCCTTCTATTGGACTTTTGATGTATTTTCCTATAGAGCACCAATGTCTGGCTGAACTGGTATTGTTTGATACAGTGTAAAATGTTTGATTAGACTTGTTTGATATAGATTCAAATTCAAGTTAACAGTACTGAAATTTATCATTTGAAATTCAATCGTTTTGTTAGTATGTATTGAGAGCTTCTTTGTCAGAGTGCACAGATGTCAACATACTGTTTATATTCTGCTGATTTCCTGTTCAAGACACAAATGCATCTGAAATGCATTATTTAGATGCATTTATGCACTCTGACCTATATTAAGTCATTGCTAAGCAGCTGCCATGTAGTGTTTAAACTGACAAAACAAAGAAAAATAAAATGTATGAAATATACCGTTTTTTAGTCATAAAAGTTGATATTTACATTTTATATTGAACATTTGTTTTTCTTTAGTTTCAACATTGTTTTCATGGTACAATATAAATTGACCTGGACGAAACGAGTGCAAATACTGTGCCACGCGAGAGTCAAATTGTTTTATGCGAGACAGTTTGACGTACAAAAGTAAAAGTAAAAGAACACTTAGCCGTAGATAGAGTTAGCGATAACGGTGCGTTCAAGTGGAGTTTGTATTATAGGGCGGGCAAAGAGTACTGCGTTCGCATAGAACGAACGACGGCGAGAAAGATAAAGAGAGAAATTGCCCGCAAAGCTCAGAGAACCGATCTGGATCTAATCAAAGTCTGAGTACCAATAAAAGCCCACCGCCAGTAAGTAATCATTTGTTAGCTAGACGACACCGAATTTTTAGGGCCCCTTTTCTATCTACGCATATTATTTGTCTGCATGGGTGTATTTTTATTTATGTGTCTTTTATTTTTACTTAATTTGCACTGGTTTTTAAGTGTTAGGCCATAGGTTTAATGCGAGCCGTTTTCAGGGGGCCGACGACGCGCCGTCGACTTCCGCAACGTCAGGTGGGAGGAACGACGCAGGTAATTAATATCGAGCTATAGAAAAACATCACGAATTGCTAATAGACGAATTGATGATAGATTTTAAAGAATATACGAGCATTCTCTCATAACCTATTAACAAGTGTAAAGGGGAGAAAACTAGATATAGATTTGTTTGGATAGCCCCACTTGTGTCCCGCTTAAAATTTGGATCTTCTAGTGTAGCTTGGTTGACCCGTTCGAAATGATAACTGATCCTATAGCTGACCACTTTTGTCCCCATTATACGCTCTCAAATTAGTATTTGAAAAGAAAAGAAATAGTAATCGCTGTGTTGATGTTTTTCTAAGCAATGGTTTTACTAATAAAGAGTGTATTTGTTTAACATCGTGTTTGTAATTGATATGTGCACGCACATATGCGAAGACGGACCAGGAAGCAGAGGCCGGCGCTATCATTGCCCCTTAAAGTCTCCAAAGAGCACACGACAATCTTGTAATTCATTATTATATATTTCTCTGTTCTTCAATTATTTCTTTTCTTTGAAAATGTAGCTTAAAGTGGTTTTGTTTTGTTACAACTTTGTGTCACATCTCACAGACATGTTAGATTTGATGCAATCGATGATTTTCATCTTCTGTAAACATTTCTTTGGCTATTTTCCATCTTTTACTTTGAATTGAATGTTTTACCTAATGAGGGCTACCAATTGGGGTTGTCAGAAGGCAATCTTTCAGTAGTGTTTGCAACAAATCTCAGTGAATAACGTTAAGCCCCATGGCCCGTGTAGGTTTCAATCGTTATTGTTGTACAGCGTCAGAATATCAATTAATAATAGTAATAATAAATGTATGTTTTTGCAGTTCGTATTCCGATTTGAGAGTATTTTTCATTTAAGATTGCCCTGCCCCCTCATAACTTTCGATGTTTCGACACGAGAATCGGGTACCACCTGTTTGACAAAAAGCTGGTAGCCCTAATTAGTTGGCAATGATAATTATAAGACATTTATTAAATTAAGTGTATTATGTGCACGCACATACGAAGACGGACTGGGGGGCAGAGGTCGCCGCAGTCCTCACAATAAGTCTGCAAAGAAAAGAGGACACTCTTGTAATTGATTAATAATATTATCTGTACTTCCGCTGTCTCTCTGTTATATGTGTCAAAAAAATGCTCCTCAGTGGATTTGGTCACATTGCATGTCCCCGAGGGACCTAAGTGTATCATCAAGCTACCGGGCCCTGCCGTTTTACGTTGTATAATGACATTGCAGCACCACGACGCAGTTACCTCTACTCTTCCCCTGAGCCCATTCACGATTTGCCATTTCACATGCAAACGCTATTTAGAAATGGAAAATCTCCAACCCCATGTGTTTGAATGAGTGTTGAATGATCGTTCCCCGAGCTTCAGCAGGCTTGTTATCATCCGAGCTGCGTGTAATGTCATTAAACACACGGGGCGCGGGAGCTCTGTCATTATGTTCGTATACTAAATGTTTAGTGAATGCTCTTTCTGTTATTGGTGTTTAATCTTTTGTTGTTGGTGTTGCCGCTGTTTGGAAGGGCGTTTGTTTATTGAGTTTGTATGTGTACACAGCATCGGGACACGCGGTTGAGCTACACCCGAGGAAACGAAAGATTAAAGCCTCTAAAGAGAGCCATTCGCGGGAGCCGTCTAAGTCCGAGCACTCTGAGAACTCGATCCTCGCCCATAATGTTACGCATTCCAATCCCTATCAAATGTATATACACAAAAGGAAACAGGTATGTTTTTTTTTATGTTATCAATGAGGATGTGACGCACCAACGAGGGTGGGTATTCTAAGTAGAGTTCAGCTTTGGATAAGTTTCGCTTTGATGAATCGTTCACAAAGGAAGTATAATGATGATGTAATAAACGACATGTTAAAAGTATGTTGAAGTTTCCCCATTCATCAGATCATCATAGTATCACTATTGCAAAACAAAAATCATCAAAATTGTTGATAAATGACAAATTTATCCGCGAACACATAGAAATAATGCTATCTATTATGTTTATAATCAGATTATGAATACGCTGTGTTAAACTGTCTATGAGAGACAAACTATATATATAACTTAAATTTTACAATAACAAGGATTTATTATATATTTTTATTTATTTCAACGAAATATATAAAGTTCCAAATTGAAAGTACATATATAATTTTTATAAAAGAATTGTCAATGAAGACATTGATGCAATATTTTAATATTTTTTAGATTGAGCGTCGTCAAAAAAGCCTCTTTCCAGTCAAACCTAAACCGCCCAAAGACTTCAATAAGTACCTGATGAACAGATGCACGTACACGCTTCAAAATAACGTGAACCCGGAGCCACAGGTTGATATTCCGATCAATCTGCCGCAGCAGATGGTCACGGAGTTCATGTCTCAAGAGAGGGAAAGGTAGGCTTCGTTTGAATGAAATGTTTCTATGGCTTACAGATATGTCAAACAAGAAAATCGCTTACACTTGTATGAGATAATATCTCATATTATATAGGTAAATAAAGATTTTCTTTCGCCATAACTAAATAAATAGATAAATGATAGTTTAAATTTTCACTGGTGTTGTTTTTGTGTTCATATTTTCAAAACAGAATACCATACAAATTAAGTTCTTAATAAATACCATAATGTTGGAAAAATATTATATAGTTCACCCTTGTGAATTATTTTTTCTATAAGTTGTCCTCCTTTTTTTGCTAGTTGTCAAAATATGTTTAGTCTTATATATTGCTATTGTATTTTCCAATTTATATACTTAACTAGTAGTCAAAAAATATCCTTTGACATATGTATCTTGGTACTCTTCGTTTAATAAAATATATATTTTAAAACGCATATAATAACAGAAACATATCTGATTTGAATTCCCAAAAAAGGATTTTTTTTAATGTACATTAGCGTTCATAGAATACAAATGCTAAGTAATATATATTGATTCAGAACCCGATTACGGATACAGCATCAGGTGGAAAAGGAGAAACTGGTTCTGGCTGTGGAGCAGGAAATATTGCGCGTTCATGGACGAGCTGAAAGGGCTGTGGCAAATCAGGTAATGATATATTAATAATATATTTGTTAATATTATTGCTGGTTTAAATATGCTAGTACCCACACTAGGGGCATTCCTGTGTTGTGTGTGAATGGTAAACAAGTTAAATTTTAAATTAATGATAAATCAAAAAAGTTAATGTACAAAATTGATAAGAGATGAATATAATGAACTAAAGGGCCGCCAACGCACACGCGAGTCCTGTGTTATATTGACGGTATCATTTAGCATGACGTGAGTGTTCCGCCTTTTAAGGCAAACTTCTATAAAAAATATCTAATTGCTAATTTAGAAAACTGTTATATACAGAATATATAAGTATTTAAACGTGATACACAACTCAAAGACAATATTAAATTTATATCTAGCAATATGAATAAGTTAATATTTTAATTATTAAAAAAAAATACACGTGAAATTCGGATTTTGGAGGTCGTTTAAGACATCAATGATTTGAATTTATAGATTTTGACTTATGTTTCAGGCGTTGCCATTTTCCGTCTGCACGATTTTGCGTGACAAAGAAGTGTATAATGTACTAGCGCCCGATCAAGAAGAGAAGAGAAACGCCCAGAGGTCTAGGTGCAATGGAAGACAGATCAACTCGTGGCTGCAGGAGGTTGATGACAAGTGGGAGAAGATTAAGGTATAGTGATGAGCCAGTTGGCGCAATGGTCACTTGCGAACAGAGGATCCAGGGTTCGATCCCCGTTATATCAATATCTTTGTATATAATAAAAAGTATGTGACAGAATGTTTATTTTTAAAAGACACAGTTGATTTCATATTATTATAAATACAAAACACAATATACTAATGCATATGAATCTGTAAATATACTCATTAGCATATTAATGTCCTAAAGAGAAGGAAACAAATTAAAAAATCATAGTCACAGAATACCGCACTCTTGCATGCATATGCAATCTCTTGTATATGAAGTAAACGCTAGTATATTAATACAAATATATTTCACAGGAGGGCATGTTGCGGCGACAACACACAGAGGCTGAGACACTTCACGCGGTACAAATTATGGGCTGGGAATGGAAGCTGAAAGAGCTCGGCTTATGCGATCACAAGAACACTCCGAAAATTGATCCCACGCACGTGCCCCAAATACACGTGTCAAATTTTGATTTGCCCGCTTGAGTTTTAAGTTCATATTGCCTAATTTAATTCCAAACTACCATTTTTACAACACCAATTGGTAATACGAATCAAGCGGAGCTACTAAATTGGATTATCTCTAAATTCTCTCGACCGCAGTCGTGCTTTCCTGAATCTCTCTTGATGTCAAATCTAAGAGCTACGATTGTAGGTCCTAGATTTGAACCCTGCCCGAGTACAAAGGCAATTCGAGGAATTTGTGCTTTTGGTTGTCAAAGCACAGGTTCTTCTCAATATTATTTTATCTGTGCCCCGATTTTTTAGTCTCCTTTCTATTCGGGTATTAGGAGACAACTCTCCTGAATCGGCGATTAATCGCCGTAAAACTTGCAAGAATGTGTGTGTAATGTGATGAAGCCTGGTTTATTTTTTATATATTTAATAATCATTTGCATATTTGGCTTATTAGTTTTAATATGTGCGCCAAATAAACAAGCCGTATTGCTTATAAAAGGTGGATATTTCATATTTTTGTTGAGTAAAAAAACAAATATTTATTTTATTAATTTGATCTATGAATTAATACTGTTGGACCAGACTTTGTCAGACGGCTGCCATTATTTAGATAGAATCTCCACCATTGAGGCGCGAGTTTTGAATTTTTATTTTTCTCGTTTTGAAAAACTAACAAATGGCATTTTGGACATATATATATTTATTTTGACGTAGAACGAATACAATGAAAAGAAGAAAGCGACCGCTCAACGCATTTTATATATTTGAACATGGTTATAATTTTTTGTACTTATAGAATAGGTTAATCCAATGGACAAAATCAAAGGGATTTGTAGCCGTTTTTAATGTTATGTGATAATTACTTCCTACCATTAATTCCCTACATAGTTATAAAGATAAATAATTTTTAAGAAAAAAGTTACAATTAAGCAGATTTTAGTTCTCTCCAAATCTCACCAGGGGAGTGCTAAAATTTCCAATTTTAATTTTTTAATATATTTAGTATGTTCTGACTTTTCAAACTAAAAATATTAGACAATTACATATACATTCCTCCACTGTATAATATCCTCCTTCTATATGCAACTTGCCTATTTAAACAAGCTTTATACTGAACAGGATTATTTAGGTGCTTTTAATATTTTATTGATAAACGAATTTGCATGCATGTGTAGTTCAGGTACAGAAATATCAGTTAAGTGGAGAAATGAGGAAGTTACATTAATCATCAGTTAAATTTATTCACATATTTCTGTATTTGATTATTACAAATTCTGTGTCATTAATTTTATTCATTGTTCATTGATGTAATTTACTGAACACATATTTGGCTTTGATTTTAGTTTATTAGAACCAGTACAGCTGTAAATCGCGAATATTTCCTCTTAACTTTACTCCTCAGGGTCTGTTGAAGCTGTATTAAGTTTCTGATGGCAAAAGTCTTTCCTATCAAAGCATCTATGTGTTCAGTGTAACAAATTGCATGACATTAATATCTACATGATTACTTAGGTATTATTATTACTTTGTGAAATAGACATTATATTTGGTGATGATTTTATGAGAAAATTTTCCTTTTATTTTAAGATTTGTAAAAGAATTACACCCGAAACTCTTAACTTGTTTTTATTTCTGAAACCATAATACAATTTAATTAATCCTCTAATTATTGAAATAGAAGTTTCCTATGAGTTAATTTGGAAAACAACTTTTCCAAATTTGCACTTACATATCATCAATACTTTAACTCTTATATTTATGATAGCATTAATATAACTTTGTGATGAATGTTTTTTATTCACACAGACTTAGGATTGATCCAGCCATATTTACCTGAATGGTTTTATTAACTTTTGAAATAAGATGTAACAAGTGTAATATAGCAATTTGATATAAGCAAGTCCAGAATAGTATAAATATTGACATCACGCAATAGAAACATTTATTATACTACAAACTATTGATTCTCTATCACACAAGAGGAAGTTTTTTTATGAAATAGCGATGCCACATAACTGCAGTAAATGCTGACAACAGGTACCACGTTATAAGATATGACATATGTTCGTTTCTTAGATTGACTCTAGTCTGATTGGGCAAGGGCCATCCTTCTGGTGGTTCTGGATTACCCCTTGCATCTAGCCACACTGGGGCACATCCCAAATATGCGCTCATTTGATTCAAATCCCTGAAAAAATATCACTATTTCAACATCACTAAAATAACAAACAAACCTCATTTTCATATTAATAATAATCAATTTTTCGTAGATAATCTTTACTTTAAGGCTTTCAGATAGTTACAGCACAAAGAAGGCAAAGTTCAGTGGTATATACTTGTTAGTAATACAGGGTCCTAATTTTAATGTAATGTTGAATTAATCTTTTGATACCTATAAAACCATGATCCTTTAACCGGATTATTTTTTGGCATAAATGGGCTCCTTGGTTCTGTTAAGCGGACAACTCCAGTAATTTCCACCTCCCCTGTAATCATTGATGCCTGACGCCTTTCCTTTGGACGCAGACCTTGTGGTATCCAACCACGATTTATTAGGATTATCTCACTAAAATTTATTACATTTATTAATTGTTAAATATATTTGTAAAATGTGAAATTTAATACTTTATTGGTAATAGAGCCCCACCATTATCAAAGTCAATTTAGTCATACTAAATTGAATGACACATATTCCTACTAGCGAGGCTAAATGAAATTGTATTCAGTATTGCACTACACAATCTATTATCAAGGGTGTTTCATGGTGACCTTTTCAAGCATTTTGAAGCAATATAATCTTACCCAGAATCTGACAATTTAAATGGTGTAACCACCAACCATCCTTGATTTTTTTTTGGGTCTGATACAAGGGAACCAACTCTTTGCAAGTGTTCATTTTCAACCAGAGATCTTGGCCCAATTAAAATTTCTTTGTCATGCAGAAATTCTCCCCTAACTTTCACTGGTTTATATTCCATGTTATCTAATTCATGAAAACTGTAATTATAGATTAAATAGTATTAATTTTTGTATGTGTATGCCAAAGCAATACTTATAATATATAAAAACAGAACTACAAAAGGTAAAAAAAATAAATGCACAAAGAAAAGAGGTATGTTAAACTTTAGTATTAAATAAAAGATTATATACTCGAGAGGAATATCCACAGGTGAGGAATTTGTCTTTGCTTGCATTCTGTCTATAAGTTCTAACTTCCATTGCAGGCGATATGCTTGCCAGCATCCTAAACTAAAGGAGCCAACTGGGATAACCTGAAAATGAATAAATTCTTTTGATATTATGGTACTAATTAGTTACAATTATAATACAAGTATTATCAAGGAAATAACTGTACCAGTAACATCCATTTTATAACTTCGCCAGGTTCCTTCTCTTTCACCTTTTGCAATCTGATAGATTGACCAGGAGTAAACTTTGTGTTTTGCCTCACAACGTTTATAGAGGTTTTCTTTACAGATGCACCAAGTAATGAAAACGAGCTTTTACTTAGTTTACTAAGACCGCTAAACATTTTCAATTGATAATCACAATGTTATATTTAAAAGTTCTTAACTTAAATCTTTTAGACGAATGGGGACTACGAAATACAACTTGTTCGAGCAAAAATATACTTTTATTACTCAAATTGCATAAAAGTTAAAACAAAATATAATTTCGAACTAAAAATTAAGTTTTACTTATATACCTAAAACCAAATTCAATAAATAGAAGTTAACGCATAAACGATAAACCACGAACATATTTTACAGAGCACATAATAATATAATAATTGATACAACCTCATACGTTTAAATACTTTTTAGTTACCATAAACAACTACGATATATAGATTATTATACGATGACTTTCTCAGTATTAATATATTACTAATGTCTAAAGATGTGTTTCACTGTTATTAAAAAGGCGACGAGGAAAAGAAGTTAATGGATATGAACCAACAGTTTGTTCAATTTATGGCTGTCCAACAAGCCCAACAACAACAAATAAAAGAAATCTTAGAAATGCTATCGCGCTCACTTACACAACGTCCAGCGGAATGTGAAACAACGTCACATACACCGTAACAAACATTTTTCAAAACTTTTTCATGTGACAAATTAAATCCTGAAACCTGACTCAGCCTCGGCGTAGCATTTGAATAAGGAAACCGCCTAGGAGACTCATTGAAGAAATATAGGTGGGGAGGAATGATACAACCTCATACGTTTAAATATTTTTTAGTTACCATGAATAACTACGATATATAGATTATTTTATACGATGATTTTGTCAGTATTAATATATTACTAATGTCTAAAGATGTGTTTCACTGTTATTAAATTGGTAAGAAAAGACTTAGAAGAGCCAATTGCTTTTGCTTCTCGCAAATTAAGACCAGCGGAATCTAACTATTCTGTTATAGATCGAGAAGCTCTTGCCATTTTGTTCGGGGTAACTAAATTTGACCTTACCTTAGAGGACCATCTTGTACATTAGTTACCGATCACAAACCATTAATCCATATCCTGGGACCCAGAAGAAATTTACCAAAAATTGTTAACAATCGCCTTGTTCAATAGGCTTTACTGATAGGAAGTTACAATTACGACATAATATACCAGAAAGGAAAGCATAATCTGTTAGCTGATTGCCTTTACAGACTTCCGGATCATGATATACATCCATCCAATATTGAACATTCAGTACATAGTTGTCATGAAACTTATAACTGCTCACATTGAAGATTTAAATCTTACGGAAGAATTAATTAAAGGGCATACATATAAGGATCTAACACTGCCTAAAATCATACAGTGCATTCGATTTGGTTGGAGGGATGTACACTTCGAAGATGCATTACAACATTTTTATAGAAAGAGAGATGAACTGTCTATAGAGAATGGCATTATTATGTGGCAAGGTAGGAAAGTCATTCCTCAGACTTAACAAAAGTCAGTTTTAGCTTATCTACATCGTGGGCATCCAGGTATATCTGCTATGCGAGCCCTTAAGCCGTTTCTACGATGGTGGCCATTGTTGGACGAACACATAGACACGTATGTCAAAACCTGTATAAACTATCAATAAAATAGACCGGGAATTCCAGAACTTCCTGTTTTTAATTGGCCGATACCTGAAAGTGTTAGGGAAAGAGTACACATCGATTTTGCTGGACTTTTTCATGGTAGCTACTGGTTGGTTCTCTGCGACGCATTGTCTAAGTGGATTGAGATTAAACCTATGAGAAACATTACAACTAGACATACTTGTAAGTTCCTTGACGTCATATTTTGCACTTTCGGAATTCCTAAAATGATTGTGTCCGATAATGGACCCCAATTCACCTCCAGCTCATTTAAAGACTATTGTCCAATTTAATAACAGTGAAATACATCTTTAGACATTAGTAATATAATTATACTGACAAAGTCATCGTATAATCTATATATCGTAGTTGTTTATGGTAATTAAAAAGTATTTAAACGTTCAAATGAGGTTGTATCAATAATTTTGGAATAAATAAAAGAAGTCAAACTCGCGTTTATAGTCTCTTACTAAATTTGAAGATAATTTTATTATAATTTTATATATCATTAAATAATATTTGATCCAAATGCTCACGCTGACCGGTGCAATATTCTGGTGCGAAGATTCGCAAAATACACTTCTAATGTCAAAAACTTTGTATTTAAAATATAGTCTTTGTTTATACAAAAAGACAATGAATTCAAGTTCAGTATAGAATTCTAGGCATGTTTCTGGAGGCGACGATCCACTACTTTCATGCGTACGCAAGTTGATAGGACGGTCCTATAAAAAAAAATAGTTTGTCATAAGGACTTATGTAGCAGGTCGATGTTTGGGCACTAGTTTTACTTAAATAAATTTTATTTTGTTTAATCCAGTTATCTTTTGTATGTAGGTTCTGCCTGAGATAAACATTTATTATTATAACTTGCTGTGGAATAAAATTTAAAAGAATACTCTTTAACTGAGAAGTATAAAATTTTATAAAAAACAATTTTCAATCTCTGCTGCTACTATCTAATATCGTCACTGAAGAAATATAAAACGAAATTGGAAATTGACTAATTTTTTTATATAACATCCTTCTATGACTTGAAGCGAGGGTTCTTCAAGTATAAGTGAGTGGAATTTAAATGACAACACAAAAAAATAAAGAAAATATTAGAAATAAAAGCTATATATTTCACATAATAAAAATACTTTTCATTTACATGCAGGTTTACAATTTTATTTTTAATTAATTAATTAATTTGTATTTCTAAATAACACAAATATCAAACAAAAGCAAATTACAATAACAATATAAATAAAACAATACATCTGAGTATCATTTCCGGGCCACAGCTTGAAATGCACGAAAGTCGCCTTTTATTATATTCTGCGCAACACTGTTCATTTTATACTGATTCGAATTCATGTTCATCTGTATACTCTATATCGTGTGATGTGTCTGTACTCTGTAGTGTCTAGTGGTAGTCGGTAGATCATTGCATGCGATTATTCTAATAGATTATAATATACTCTTTGTAGTCACTTAGGAATCTTAATTTTTGTATTAATTTAATTCCAAATTTTATGAGTTGAGGACGTGGCGTCCTACTCTCTTTTATTACGGTTACATTCAATTTTCCTAGAAAGAAATTATCTCAGGTGTACCATAATGAATCCTCTAAGCCAAGTAAGTCTATCTTAATTATCCGTTTTCTGTTTTAAAATAATTAAGTATTTTCATAGTTGATATAATTTTACAATTAAGTTAATTTATGCTTTAAGGCAATCTTATATACTACTTTCAGTAGTTCAATTAAAGTGTTCATAGATCCATGGCCAAAGATACAAAGTCCAAAGTTCAATATGAATATTTTAAGTTGGTACTTTCAATCAATTCAATTTGATTGAATCAAGATTCTTATTAACTTTTGGCGAAGCGATGGAATATTAGTAACCTTTTAATAGAACTAGTAAAACTTTTCAATATATTCTCTGATAAGT